>CM071801.1:3823664-5023664 GCA_036559045.1 Platycarya longipes
AAAGCGTGGAATGGCTAGCTGTACAAAACTGTCGGAAGCCATCAAAGCGTGGAATGGCTCTGATACCACTGATACACAGTAGAGAAAAAGCAAAAAGAGCACTGGTACAAAGTGAAGAAAAAACAAAAGACGTGTTGAAAAGGAAAGCTCTCTTTCTTCATATTGATAAAAGAAAAGAAGGGCCTATAAATAGGCTTTACATCATATCACACTAACCACGATTCCTATAAAGTAGCACCACAACTAAGACACTAACTCTGCTACGAATTAAATAACAAATTCCTAAAGACTCGGTCAAACCCACCAACAACTAGAACTTCCAATGAATATTAATAAATATGAAATAAAACATTTAAATCTTAACAAATATCGGAAACAACTAGAACAATAATAAAAAAAAATAGACAAATAGAATACTAATAAATATGGTAACATCAATAAAAACAATAAATAATATTAACAAATTAATTAAACAGATCACTTAAATAGAACGATATTTATTTATAAATAACCAACACAGAAAATAATCCCAAATATATACACAAAATAAAATTAATTATCTTAATGCAAATAAATAAAAATGTAATTATTATCTAACTAAACTAAACACTGGATCATAAATAAAATCATACCACAAAAATTAAATTAAGATTAATACAAATAAATTAATAAATTAATCTAGAGAAAATACTTACCGAGAGTATCGTAAACGTTGAAAAAAGGTGATTTTACGGTGAATAAAACGGTGATTAAGACACTAGTAAAATCTCACTTGAGATTTTCGGAATAATAGGGTTTGAAGAGAAGAAAAACTCAAATCTGAGTTGTGGGAAAAATAGAAGCTCGACATTAACCCAAATGGAAGCTAGATTACGGCATGGAGAGGAGTTTTTCGGTATGGATTTTTCCCGCAGTGTTCGGTGGGTATTTATAGGCTGAAAAACTCGAGTTTTTGGGTGGCAAAAATCACGTGAAACACCATAGAACTGAGCCAAGACAAACCTCAAGATTTTATGGAAGAGAATCTCCAATTTTTAGATGAAAAACAGAGATAAGAACAAAGATTCATCACTGGAAAGAAAGAGGCGATTCAAGCATGTGACTTACGGATCTACAACAAAAACGGAGGGGAAATATTCCTCAATGCATTGAGCATCAAACGGAGTAACGCGTGGATGAAAAATCGAAGGAAAAAGCTGCGATTTAAGAGCTGGAATATCACTGGTCTGAAGTCGCCGAACAGGGGAAGGAAAAGAAAAGAAATAAGGAGAAAAGAAGAAAGAAGAGCCGAGGCAAAAGCCGTGAAAGGCCAGAAAATACATTAAGTCTAAAAAGAAAACGGTGCCGTTACGTTAATAAGGGTTGACGCCTTGAATAAATTAAAATGGCCTTGTTTCACCATGTTGCCAACTCAAACGGCAACGTTTGAGATCAAAAAGGGGCGGCTTAAAAGGATTAAAAAGGGCTGGGCCCTTAAATGTAATCATATATATATATATATACTAGAAATAACGTACAAAATATATTTATTTAATTTAATTTTTAATAAAAATTTAATAATTATTCATAATTAAGTAAATGATAAATAATTATATGTTTTCATATATTATAAAAAAAATTAATAAAAACAATAAGATAGTCTCATAAATAAATATAACATATAGTTTTATCAAATTTGTTTGAGATAATTTTGATTAAAGTTTTAATAAAAGGTTAGTTCAATATATGATATTTTTTTTATTCCAAGATGATAATTTAACATTTGTATTATTTTGTATGGCCTAAAAATAGAGGACATTAAAATATCTATATTTTTTTAGTTATGTGATTATTTTTAAGAAATAATATGAGTTTTTTGAAAAAATAAATTATATAGTTTATAATTTATATAAGAATGTTATATTATAATTTATAATTTATATAAATTTATTTAATCATATATATTCAATTAAATATCAAACATATAATATTAATTATATTTATTACTTATTATTACCAATTTAATATAATTATAATAAATTGTATATACCGTATATTAACTATATATACCGTATATATAGTTAATTTAATAAATAATGCATTCATTTTAAAATTATAAATTATTTTTAAAAAAATTAAATTATTAATCATATAATAGAAATAAAATTTTTATAAATAAAATTAAACTCTCTAACGTATAAATTATTATGAATGGTTTATTTCTATATATATTGTTATATTTATATATTTTATACTATTATTGTGTTATTCTATACTATTATTATGATTCTATATTTATTTTACATAAAATAAAATTAAAAAATATGTCCTAAGTAGGAATTCTAAAATAGAAATTTCTAACATTTCATTAATGGGCTTAATAAATTGTGTTTAAAGTATTTAGTAGTATTAAATAGATGTTAAATGAGTTTTAAATGGAAAGTTACTATTGTAGAAAGTTGAAGAAGTGAGATTAATTTTAATGCCAAGAACATTATTTTAGTGAATAAATTTAATAAATTGTGTTTAAAACGGTAATTCTCATTAGATGCAGTATTAATTTTAACAGAAACTGATGGAAAGTGTTAACTTTAACGAAAAAATAAGAATTTTCGTTTAAACAAGAATTTTCGTTAGATAGCCACTTTATATATATAAAAATATATATACTCAAAACTGAAAGTCACCTTAAACCAATTAATTAAAGTCCAAACACTACACATGATTATATGCATATATATATATATAAAGCCCACCCAAAAATACCTAAAATAAATTAATTAAATCACGTTGAATCAAAATAAAATAATGATGTTAAATTCAAGCCTTTAATTAAATACATCACAATAAATTAAATAAAAGTCAGCTAATAATACTACAGTTTAATATAAATACAATAAAATATTTAAAACTCAGCAATAAATTAAACCCAAACGTAATTTAATTATAAAACGATAATTAATATAACGAAAGCACATCAAATAAACTTACATAATAAAATAAAAAAATTCAATTCCAATCATTAAAATAATTATCTCATATTAAAATAAATAAAAAAAAGTAACGTAACTCAATATTCCAACATAAAAACAATGTAAAACTAATTTTAGCTAATTAATAACTCAAATAATAATTATAAACAAATAAAACATAACTAATATTATTATTAAAATAAACTAAAATAATAAAAAATAAGAATAAAATAATATATAAAAATACACGTTAATTCGAGATATCACATAATCAGATATCAATGTCACGTTAACTTCATTTTTATCTGGCTAAAAATAAATATAATAAACATATTTAAAAATGCTCACGAGTATCTATATCTACATCTTGGCTGATAGGAAATTAGGGAGTGCCCTCATTCACAAGCGGAACGGTGGGAGGTTGTATCTATAAAAACAGAAAATATAAAGAACATGTTGAAATAGAAACACTAAAATATCAGACACAGCTGTAACTTTGGTTTCATGGAATGAAATAAAGTCCTTTTCCATCAAAAAAAAAAAAAAAAAGAAGAAACATTAAAATATGTGGAAATAAATAATAATACCATCATTCTTGATTTTGCAGTCGATGGAGCACTAAAATGAAGTAGGAGATGAGTTTAGGTCTCATTGTCAGATAATTGAATAGATGTCTGATAACCAATGATGAATAAATGTTA
The DNA here is from genome assembly GCA_036559045.1 of Platycarya longipes. Classification (NCBI taxonomy): domain Eukaryota; kingdom Viridiplantae; phylum Streptophyta; class Magnoliopsida; order Fagales; family Juglandaceae; genus Platycarya; species Platycarya longipes. The sequence goes on from CM071801.1 coordinate 3,827,317, forward strand.
GAAGCAAATGTAAAAATAAAGATATACGCACATATTAAAATAGAAACACTAAAATATATTGTGAAAAAAATATACCCTTAAAATCATATGAAAATATGAAAGGATAAAAAGAGGTGAACTTTAAAAGCAGAACAAAAGGATGAAACCTTAAGTTGTATACAACAACATAAATGATCTGTTAAGAAGAAAGGGGCAAAAACAGAGCAATATATATCAGGAAAAGAAAAAAAGCTAACACAAGCTATACCAGAGGGGAAGCGAGAAAAGTCCCAGCAGCAAAAACAATCTTCGTTGCCAAAGCTTCCATGACAGAGTACGACCACATAGTGCGCTCAACAGAGCTCACAATAAAAAACCTACCAAGCTTTTGAAAAATAAAAAATATCAAAGCAGAGGTGAGCTTTAATCAGTTATTAAAAACCGGATATGAGCACACCTGCTCATGCATGGCGTTGACGTAGTCCTTGATTTGTTGCTTGACATCAGTCTCTGCCATTTTATTAGTCATAGAGCAAAATAAGTAAAAAAATAAAAACCTTAATAAATAAATGAGAGTTCTACAATTGACAAAGGTGTTGCACAAACCAGAAAACCAATAAAAAGAATTAAAACAAGCAAAACAAACCATTTTCAATCACACAAACCAGACAAAGGTGTCCCTCTATAATTTCTTAACTAGCGAAGCAGAACAAACCATTTACACTCAACATGAATACCACCTATAAAATAATTAAAACAAGCCAAACAAACCATTGGCAATCGAACAAGCCAGACAAAGTATAATTTCTTAACTAACCGCAAAACAAACCATTTACACAACATTTTTATTTTTATTTTTATAAATAACCCTTTACACTCAACATGAAAAAAACATATCCCAAAATCTCTGCCTCCGTTCCTAAAGAATGGGTTCAAGGAACTCGAGATTTCAGAACACCAAATATTTCAAGAACAGTATCCAAAAATAGGAATAATAAGGAAAGCATCTTTAAAATGTAAAAGTAACATATTAACAAAGGGTTATTCTTCAAACAATAGATAAAGGAGAGCTTGAGGCAGCACTCAAAAAAGAGAAATGATATTCCAACATACCTCTTGTCTAAAAAGGATGGTTGTTATATAAAATTTAAAATTCAATTACATCACCATACTGGTTGGGTAATTTAAATATAAGTTATGAACATCATTTTACTAAAAGTAAGTAATATCCCAAAATAAATGAGGAAAAAAAAGAAACAACAATAAGGAGAGCATCTTCAAAATGAGTAGATAACAAGAAATTCCAAGGAACTAACAAAGCAAAAGCTTTCCCAATAATCAAAGATTTCCCATATTTCAAGAACGTCAAGAATCCAACATTGCAGAAAATTATTCAAGTCGTGTGTCCAAGAGAAGAAGACAGAGGGCATCTTCAAAAGTGATAAGATAACTTGATAAATTTTGGAAGGTCCGAAAAAGCAGTAAACAAAGGCTTTGTAACAACATTGTGGAGTTGTTGTTATTACAAAGCACCTTCAACAATTAATAACAACAAATTTCATGCATAACACGCAACTCCACAAGTAGGGCATGATTATAAATGTTGGTCACGGCCAGAGTCCTGTATATTTCAACCCAGCATATCCTCCTTCCATCCCTCAACCAACTCAATTCAAGAGCCGTTTTCAGCAATATTCCGTGATCACCAACCATCAAGAAATGGCAGAAGGCGTTCTCTTCGACATTGCTGAACGAATCATTGAGAGCTTGGGCTCCCTAGCTCTCAATGAGACTAAACTGCTTTGCGGTGTCACGGATGAGCTTGAGAAGCTCAAGAACACCGTTTCGAGAATCCAAGCCGTGCTTCGTGATGCTGAGAAGCAACGGGCAGTGAACCATCGTGATCAAGATAGAGATTGGCTTGAAAAGCTCAAGGACATCGTTTATGATGCAGACGACTTGCTGGACGGTTTCTCCACTGAATGTCTGCTGCGAGAGATGATGACTCGGTATAAGATGGCAAAAAAGGTACGAATATTCTTCTCCAAATCAAATCAGCTTGTCTATGATCTGAAAATGGGCCATGATATTTGTTGATGTGTGTTCTGTACCCCTGAGTTGGATCGCGAATTTCAGTCCTAATCTGCAACAACAAAGGCAGAGGGTTGGGTTCCTCAACCCTGAGAACTCTCCGAAGGTTTAGTTAGAGTTGGAAGTGAGAAAAGAAAAGAAGACAGACAATAATTCAAATGAGCCTTAGAAAAATGTTCATACCTGTTTTCAGTGATCTATTCTTTCTTTTATATGGGTCGGAATACTGATTAGGTACACGTGTAACTATCCGGGAATGTCGGAGAACATTTTACTCCTCTTCCCGTCCTAGATTTCTTGAGATCATTTATTAGTTTTGTTTCTTCTAAATAATATCTCTTATAACATGATTACCTCCGATCGATCAATAGATCTCTTGGGATATTCTCATCATCCCACATTTAATACGACATGCCACCCTGCCAGGCATTAAATGTTTATAGGATCTTCAATTATCATACTATCAATATGTCAGGAGTAACTATAATAGGCTAACTAGATTTATCGTCTTTGCATAATAAGGGTCCATGTGGGAGGAGTTTAATTTGAGTAGGAAACACTCAGGATCCAACTTAAGGAATTTTACCGAATACAATTCCTCCTAAGTCTCTGGAAAAAAGGCTATAGGCGGGCGCCACTTCGATGGGCGCCCGCTACTAAGTCTCTGGAAGAAAGGCGATAGGCGGGTGCCAGTTCTATGGGCGCCCGCTACTTTATCCCCTTTCGCAATTACCCCCCTCACAGTACCCCGCGAATCTTAATTGAATATAATTTGATTGGGATTCATTATATCCTTATCGCTCGAATTCATGAAACCTTATCCCGCGTAAAATCAAATTTGAACGGGTGAAACAAGGGCATAATGGTCATAGAAGTAACCGTTGGTTTGTATACAGGGACGGTTCGTCTTCTGATCACTGAACGTGGAGTAAAGGGGGCAGTTTCCTGGCCATGATGACATGAAACATTATGCACCGTATTTACAGATTTTCTATAATTACTCGCCTGGTTTTGCGCTTTCCCGAGAAATTAATGGTAAGTTATTTCCCTATTAATTGGGGCGTGCCTTCCACGCTCTAAACGGCCGTTTCGCCATTATTACACGTTTATCAGTCGTGTCGTTTCGCTTCCCGAGGATCGCGCTAATTATATCATTTACTTTCCCCACGACCATTATCACTTGCTATATAAACACCCGTTATTCGTAATGGTTCATTCTTTACTGTCGTCTTGCTGCTGGAACACTCGTACACTTTCTCTCCTTACTTTCTCGTCTTCAAACCGATCTTCCTTCGCATCTTCATCAAGTTTCAATGGGGGTTGGCTCTATCTATGCTGGGTATCAGTGGGTGCCGTCTTACCCTCCTTCGGCCATTCAACACCTTCGGGATCAAGGTTATATCCCAGCCTCAGCCAGCTTCGGAGTTGTTCGAGAACGCCCTTGTGATGCAAAAGGGCGAGCTCAGCATGTGCTTCTATATGAATCAATGTTCAAGAACGGGCTGCGTCTTCCCTTTATTCGGCCGGTGCGTGAGGTCCTTCACTACCTGGGCTTGGCCCCGGCCTAGCTGTTACCGAATGCTTGGCGGATACTATTAGCTTCATGCATAGTATTCCGTTCGGCTCTGCTGGAGGCAGGAGAGGTGTACCCCGATCTTACGGCACGAGAGTTTCTCTCTCTGTACCGTCTGATCAGGACACCAGCCTTAAGTTTGGTTGGTTTTCAGTCTCGGGATAGCGAGACTAAGTTATGCAATCTTGAGAGCAGGTACTCCAATGTGAAGGACTACCAGAAGAAGGCGTTTTATGTAAAGGGGGACAAATGGCAATTCCCTGAGGATGAGACCAGGGGGGAATTCCCCATTCAGGTGAACTGGGGCGAGCTACCCCCGGCCTCCCTTCTGGATATTGACTTGAACAAAAGGGAGAGGGACCGGGTGGAGATAGTGATACGCTGGGCGAAACGTCACTTCCATCGACTGCAATCTGACCTCATCTTGACCGACCACAACATCAACACTTATTTGGTCGAGCCACGACGGGGTTATGCTGAGTTTCAGGACTTCTCCAGCATACCGGCGGCTGAAGCGCCTGTTCACTCGGGGACAATTCGCAAACGAACTGCCCCCCCAGCCAAGGAGAAGCGCACCAGATCTCGCCGTGAGAGTGGCGAGCAAGTTGCGGCAGAGGCTTCTGAACCTTCAGTTATAACCTTTGCCCAAGAAAGGCGAGTGAAGGCTCGCCACGACACAAGGGTTTCTTGCCCTTCGCGAGAGGGTCGAGTGCCCTCTTCACCAGTACAGCCTTTGCCAACTCCCCTGGTACCCGTGGCGTCTGCTGATGGAGAGGGCGGCCAGCACACTAGATCTCCTTCAGCAAAGGGGCAGAGGGCCAGTACTCCAGAACCGTTGGCAGTGTGTCTGCCTTCAGACCGCCAACCACATCCAGTTGACAAGCCCGTGCCTTCCACTTCCGGGCAGACAGTGGATGAGGTCGAACTGGCCTTCCTCAAAGTCCTCTCGAACCCTCCCGCCTACGCAGCAGGAACTCCATATTTCCATGTTTCCGTGCTGTCGTCTGCATGGGCTCCTGCTCGGGAGGAGGTTCCTCAAACAGTTCACCCTTCTTCGCCTAGAGAGAGTCGCCTCGAAACGGGTGAGGAGCACCTTCCTGAGGAGGAAGAGGATCCATCCCTTCGGGGTTCTGGGGAGCGAGGCGCAGCAACAGTCGAGCACGAGCAGGCAAAAAATCATTCGAGAACAAGGTCGCCCGCCTTGGTTATTCCCGCCACACGTCGTGCTAGACGTACCCAGCAGCTCCAGTCCAGCTCCGGGTATGATGCAGCCGCAGCAGATGCTACGCCCGCCGAAACTAACGAGACTATAAGGCGGGAGTCCCCTCGCCCTGATGGCGAAGACGCCAGATCTGTGATGGGTTCCTCCCCCCACCATGTGATACAGCATCGCTTCCATCCCCCATCACCAACTACCTCTACTCCCGAGTGTTCTGACCGGGCGGGGATAGTGGTCGACCTACTTCGGTCGCTCTTGGCGCAGGTAATTATTCATAATTCCGTTTTAGTTCGGGCGTATTCCATTTGTCTAATTACTTGTTATCGTGTAGGCTTCCGACCAAATCGTCGGGTCTGTTGGCTTTGAAGTGGCAGGATTATTGGCAGGGAGTGCTAAAACGGCTGGGGAACAGCTTCAAGAAGCGGAAGCTAAGTACCAAGAGCTTGGTTCCTTGGTCAGCTAGCTTACAGAAGACAGAGATCTTCTGAAAGCCAATGTGATGGAGCTGGAGGAGGAGCGGGATCACTATTCGGAGATCCATGTGTCCATGCTAGACGAGGTGGCGACACTAAAGGAAAGATACCGGCTCCTGGAGGCGAGCAGGGATGATCTCCTCCGAGGGCAGGAGTCCATTGGGTAGACGTTAGCCATCAAAAAGACCGAACTCTCTCTCGCCACTCAAGAGATGAGCAGCCTGAAGTCGAACATGTCTCTTCTAAAGCACTCGCGAGCCATTCAAGAAGAAGAGTTAGAGACACTTCGAGCCAAGCTAGACACATCTAAGCTCGAGCGCGACTCTCTTTCTCGGGAATTAGGCGAGGCGAACAAAGAGCTCGAGTTTCTTAGGCATCAGGCTACTCAGCATCGCTCTCTCTGCATAACCGCCTGGAGTCAAGGTTATGTGGAGGGTTTGAGGCGACTGAGGCAGGAGATAATTCGGAATCCGACCTTCAATGTGGCCAGCATGGATCCCCGAGATCTCGCTCCCGACCCCATTGCAAAGGCAGAGGTCGCCAAGATAGGCACACCAGAGTGCCGCATACGTCCGCCTTCTTAGCCGATAATTACATTGTATAGACTTGTACATAGAGTTTAAATGTAAAGAGCATTTAGTTGATACGACAATCTTTTCAATGTATATCTTCTCTGTATTTGTCACCGTAAAGACTTGCCATACTTTAATAAGAATCGATACATTTATATGTTTTGATATGTTGCCTTCGGGATATCCGCATTAATTTGAAGGTTGTGATAACATTTTTCTATAACCAGACAAGATTGTTTGTTGAAAGAATGTATTATTCCATTAACCTTAACCAACGGAAACAAACGAGCTAGTGGTCGAGATTTATAACAATACACGACTCTTATCGTTATTCGATTGCTGCGAAAATTAGGCCAGTGAGGCTTAAGCAAACCTTTACCTAGTTACAGTGAGCGCGATGGCTGGCGGGCTATTCGGGCTATCCGTGGCTTGAGTCCTCCTTCGGAAAGAACAGGTGATAGGGATGGAGTTACTTCATTGACTCAAAGGGTGAAGCAAAAGTAAAGAAGATTATCTTTTTATACTGATCAGGGACTTGTCGACGGCAAAGACTACCAGCCTTCGTCGACCTCGAAGCCATAAAGTGAAAAAAAAATCAAGGAACAGGTCTCGTAGGTTTGTTGAGCGAACCGGGGGGCGAAGTTTGTAGCACAGCGACCCCTTTGGCGAGAGGACTGTGGGGCGAGACTTGGAACCCAAGCGACCCCACAGTCTATTGATCAAATCGAGGGGCGAGGCTTTTAGCCCCGGCGACCCCTTCGGCGAGAGGACTGTGGGGCAAGACTTGGAGCCCAGGCGACCCCGCAGTCTGTTGATCGAACCGAGGGGCGAGGTATTAGCCTAGGCGACCCTTTCGGCGAGAGGACTGTGGGGCGAGGCATGGAGCCCAAGCGACCCCGTAGTCTGCTGATCGAACCGAGGGGTGAGGCTTTTAGCCCAGGCGTCCTCTTCGGCGAGACGACTGAGGGTCGAGGCATGGAGCCCAAGCGACCCCGCAGTCTGCTGATCGAACCAAGGGGCGAGGCTTCCAGCCCAGGCGTCCCCTTCGGCGAGAGGACTGAGGGTCGAGGCATGGAGCCCAAGCGACCCCGCAGTCTGCTGATCGAACCGAGAGGTGAGGCTTTTAGCCCAGGCGTCCCCTTCGGCGAGAGGACTGAGGGTCCAGGCATGGAGCCCAAGCGACCCCGCAGTCTGCTGATCGAATTGAGGGGCGAGGCTTTTAGCCCAGGCGTCCCCTTCGGCGAGAGGACTGAGGGTCGAGGCATGGAGCCCAAGCGACCCTGCAGTCTGCTGATCGAACCAAGGGGCGAGGCTTTTAGCCCAAGCGTCCCCTTCGGCGAGAGGACTGAGGGTCGAGGCGTGCAGCCCAAGCAACCCCGCAGTCTGCTGATCGAACCGAGGGGCGAGGCTTTTAGCCCAGGCGTCCTCTTTAGCGAGAGGACTGAGGGTCGAGGCATGGAGCCCAAGCAACCTCGCAGTCTGCTGATCGAACCGAGGGACGAGGCTTTTAGCCCAGGCGTCCCCTTCGGCGAGAGGACTGTGGGTCGAGGCATGGAGCCCAAGCGACCCCGCAGTCTGCTGATTGAACCGAGGGACGAGGCTTTTAGCCCAGGCGTCCCCTTCAGCGAGAGGACTGAGGGTCAAGGCATGGAGCCCAAGCGACCCCGCAGTCTGCTGATCGAACCGAGGGGCGAGGCTTTTAGCCCAGGCGTCCCCTTCGGCGAGAGGACTGTGGGTCGAGGCATGGAGCCCAAGCGACCCCGCAGTCTGCTGATTGAACCGAGGAGCGAGGCTTTTAGCCCAGGCATCCTCTTCGGCGAGAGGACTGTGGGTCGAGGCATGGAGCCCAAGCGACCCCGCAGTCTGCTGATTGAACCGAGGGACGAGACTTTTAGCCCAGGCGTCTCCTTCGGCGAGGGGACTGAGGGTCGAGGCATGGAGCCCAAGCGACCCCGCAGTCTGCTGATCGAACCAAGGGACGAGGCTTTTAGCCCAGGCGTCCCCTTCGGCGAGAGGACTGAGGGTCGAGGCATGGAGCCCAAGCGACCCCGCAGTCTGCTGATTGAACTGAGGGGCGAGGCTTTTAGCCCAGGCGTCCCCTTCGGCGAGAGGACTGTGGGTCGAGGCATGGAGCCCAAGCGACCCTGCAGTCTGCTGATCGAACCAAGGGGCGAGGCTTTTAGCCCAGGCGTCCTCTTCGGCGAGAGGACTGAGGGTCAAGGCATGGAGCCCAAGCGACCCCGCAGTCTGCTGATCGAATCGAGGGGCGAGGCTTTTAGCCCAGGCGTCCCCTTCGGCGAGAGGACTGTGGGTCGAGGCATGGAGCCCAAGCGACCCCGCAGTCTGCTGATTGAACTGAGGGGCGAGACTTTTAGCCCAGACGTCCCCTTCCGCGAGAGGACTGAGGGTCGAGGCATGGAGACCAAGCGACCCCGCAGTCTGCTGATCGAACCGAGGGGCGAGGCTTTTAGCCCAGGCATCCCCTTCGGCGAGGGGACTGAGGGTCGAGGCATGGAGCCCAAGCGACCCCGCAGTCTGCTGATCGAACCGAGGGGCGAGGCTTTTAGCCCAGGCATCCCCTTCGGCGAGGGGACTGAGGGTCGAGGCATGGAGCCCAAGCGACCCCGCAGTCTGCTGATCGAACCGAGGGACGAGGCTTTTAGCCCAGGCGTCCCTTTCGGCGAGAGGACTGTGGGTCGAGGCATGGAGCCCAAGCGACCCCGCAGTCTGCTGATTGAACCGAGGAGCGAGGCTTTTAGCCCAGGCGTCCTCTTCGGCGAGAGGACTGTGGGTCGAGGCATGGAGCCCAAGCGACCCCGCAGTCTGCTGATCGAACTGAGGGGCGAGGCTTTTAGTCCAGGCGTCCCCTTCGGCGAGAGGACTGTGGGTCGAGGCATGGAGCCCAAGCGACCCCGCAGTCTGCTGATCGAACTGAGGGCGAGGCTTTTAGCCCAGGCGTCCCCTTCGGCGAGAGGACTGTGGGTCGAGGCATGGAGCCCAAGCGACCCCGTAGTCTGCTGATTAAACCGAGGGGCGAGGCTTTTAGCCCAGGCGTCCTCTTCGGCGAGAGGACTGAGGGTCTAGGCATGGAGCCCAAGCGACCCCGCAGTCTGCTGATCGAACCGAGGGGCGAGGCTTTTAGCCCAGGCGTCCCTTTCGGCGAGAGGACTGAGGGTTGAGGCATGGAGCCCAAGCGACCCCGCAGTCTGCTGATTGAACCGAGGGGCGAGGCTTTTAGCCCAGGAGTCCTCTTCAGCGAGAGGACTGAGGGTCGAGGCATGGAGCCCAAGCGACCCCGCAGTCTGCTGATCAAACCGAAGGGCGAGGCTTTTAGCCTTGGCGTCCCCTTCGGCGAGAGGACTGTGGGTCGAGGCATGGAGCCCAAGCGACCCTGCAGTCTACTGATCGAACCGAGGGGCGAGGCTTTTAGCCCAGGCGTCCCCTTCAACGAGAGGACTGAGGGTCAAGGCATGGAGCCCAAGCGACCCCGTAGTCTGCTGATCGAACTGAGGGGCGAGGCTTTTAGTCCAGGCGTCCTCGTCGGCGAGAGGACTGTGGGTCGAGGCATGGAGCCCAAGTGACTCCGCAGTCTGCTGATTGAACCGAGGGGCAAGGCTTTTAGCCCAGGCGTCCTCTTCGGCGAGAGGGCTGTGGGTCGAGGCATGGAGCCCAAGCGACCCCGCAGTCTGCTGATCGAACCGAGGGGCGAGGCTTTTAGCCCAAGCGTCCCCGTCGGCGAGAGGACTGTGGGTCGAGGCATGGAGCCCAAGCGACCCCGCAGTCTGCTGATTGAACCGAGGGACGAGGCTTTTAGCTGAGGCGTCCCCTTCAGCTAGAGGACTGAGGGTCAAGGCATGGAGCCCAAGCGACCCCGCAGTCTGCTGATCGAACCGAGGGGCGAGGCTTTTAGCCCAGGCATCCCCTTTCTGTGCCTACAAAACGACTGAACATTTTTGTCACAAAATGGTGATTCACAATCATCATATATTGTATATAATTCTGGTAAAGGCAAAATCAAACTATACATAATATTTCTTCAAGTGTTCTGCGTTCAATGGATGAGAGAGGGCGTTGCCTTCGCTATCTGTGAGCTTGTATGATCCCGGTCGAGTGCTTCTGGTTACAACGTAGGGTCCCTCCCACTTAGGCATTAACTTGTGCTCTTCAGCCGTGGTCACTCCTGTGCGTTTCAACACCAAGTCCCCATGTTTGAAAGATCTGTGGCTGACTCGCCTGTTAAACCACTTCTCAGTCATACGTTTATGGTGTTCTACTCTCACAGCGGCCTCTGCTCGTCTTTCTTCTACGAGATCCAATTATTGCAGCAGCTTCACTTCATTGCTATCCGAATGGAAATTCTTTACCCTGGAAGTAGGGACTCCTACCTCTGCCGGGATGACAGCTTCACTCCCGTATGTAAGGGCGAAGGGAGTCTCCCCCGTGGGAGTTCGAACAGTGGTCTGGTATGACCATAGCACTCCAGGGAGTTCGTCCGCCCACGTTCCCTTGTAGCTTCCCAACTTCTTCTTAAGAATGGACAGGATGGTCTTGTTAGTCGTCTCTGCTTGACCATTTGACTGAGGATGTCTAGGCGAAGAGTAACGAACTTCGATTTTCAACTCGGCGCACCACTGTCGATAGTGTGAAGAGTCGAACTGACCTCCGTTGTCGGATATGAAACACTGGGGTATGCCAAACCGACAAACAATAAATCTCCAGAGGAACTTAGTGATGGCCGGCGAAGTTATGGTCGACAACGCTTCCACCTCTACCCATTTAGTGAAATAGTCGACTGCTACCATAATGAACTTAGCCCCTCCTCGGCCTACAGGAAGGGGACCTATAAGATCTAGCCCCCACTGAGCAAAAGGCCAAGCCGCTACTATAGACGTTAAATCTGTAGGTGGGAGACGCAAGACGTTGGCATGCCTTTGGCATTGCGGACATTTCTGGGTGAATTCTGTCGAATCCCTGAGAAGGTTCGGCCAGTAATATCCTGATCGGCCGACTTTGTTAGCCAAAACTCTTCCTCCCGAATGACTCCCGTAAATTCCTTCATGGATTTCAGCTAATACATACTGAGACTCTTCGACTGATAAACATCTGAGTAATGGTTCTGAGAACCCCCTTCTGTACAATACCCCCTCCAAGATGACAAATCGGGCAGCCCTGTTCTTGATCCTTTTGGCTTCGCCTGCGTCACTGGGTAGCTTACTCTCTTGCAGGAATTCTATTATCTCTTTTTCCCATCCTGGGTGGTTTGCCTCCACTTGGAACATCTCTTTATTGATAGAAGGGATATCTGCTTGTCTTACTTCTGTATTTTCAGGAAGAGGGATATCTACTTGTCCGGAAGCTATTCTGGCTAGGTGATCGGCTTGGCAATTATCTACTCTCTGGATCTGGTGAATAGAAGAATACTAGAAATAATCTCTTGCTTCACAAACTAACTGACAATATTTCTCGACTCGTTCTCCCTTAACGGTGAAGGTGCCATTCACCTGTTGAACCACTACTTGTGAATCGGCGTGCACTATCACTTCCTTAGCCCCCAAGAGGCAGGCAACGTTCAATCCGACTAATAGCGCTTCATATTCTGCTTCGTTGTTGGTAACTTTGAAAGTGATCTTAACGGCATACCTGTGTTCCACCCCCTCATCAGAGATGACATGGATACCTGCCCCCCCTTCTGCTCTACATGCCGAGCCGTCCACGTATATCATCCAGGGTTTGGCAGGGGATGTTTGAGCAATGTCTTCCGGGAAACCAATGAGTTCGACTACAAAGTCAGCGAGTACCTGCCCTCTGATCATCTTCCTAGGAGCGTATTGGATGTCGAATTCACTAAGCCATATGGCCCACTTTGCTAATCTTCCCGACGTCTCTGGTCGTTGTAAAACAGCTTTCAAGGGTTGGTTGGTCAGTACAAGTATGGCGTGAGCTTGAAAGTATGGCCTGAGTCGTCTAGTAGCTACCACTAAGGCGAGAGCCATCATTTCCAACTTGGGGTATCTAGCTTCCGCCCTCCTGAACGCTCGACTTATATAGTACACTAGTCTCTGCCCGGTCGCCGTATCCCTCACTAAAACAGCAGAAGTCGCATTGGGTGAAGCGGCCAGGTATACAGTCAATGTCTCACTGGGCTCAATTTGGCTGAGCAATGGCGGGTGAGTCAAATATTCTTTCAGCTCATCTAGGGCCCTGTCACAAGAAGGGTTCCATTCATGGGCCTTTTTCAACACTTGGAGGAAGGGTAAGCACTTGTCAATGGATCGGGCTATGAAGCGATTCAAGGCCGCCACTCGGCTCGCTAACTACTGCACTTCATGGTGATTCTGAGGCGCCACCATGCAAGATATAGCTCTCACCTTCTCAGGGTTGGCCTTGATTCCTTTCTCAGAAACCACATAACCTAAGAACTTTCCTAACCCCACTCCAAACGAACACTTACTTGGGTTAAGCTTCATCTTGTATTGACGTAAAACCCCAAAAGCTTCTCGCAAATCCTCCACATGTTGTCCGGACGTTTTACTCTTGACTAGTAGATCATCAAAATATACCTCTACATTCCTCCCAATCTGTTGTTTGAACATCCGGTTGACTAGACGTTGGTATGTGGCCCGTGCATTCTTCAACCCAAAAGGCATTACCTTGTAACAATATAGTCCCCGGTCGGTAATGAAAGCCATTTTGTCCTCATCATCTGGGTTCATTCTGATCTGATTATACCCCGAGTAGGCATCCATGAAACTGAGCAATGGGTGACCGGCAGTTGAGTCTACGATCAGGTCGATACGGGGGAGTGGGAAGCTATCCTTCGGACAAGCCTTGTTTAGATCAGTGAAGTCCACACACATTCTCCATTTACCGCTCGACTTCTTCACCAGCACTACATTAGATAGCCATTCTGGGTACTGGGCTTCCCTGATAAACCCTGCCCCTAGTAGGCGATCCACCTCCTCGGCTATAGCAGTACATTTTTCTGCGCAAAAGCTGGCATGTCCTTATGAGTCCAGGCGAATATGTCTTGACGATCCTCCAGGAGTTGTGTGAGTTCTTGCTTCAGTGTAGGCTCCAAATTGGCGCCTATGCGAATCTTCAGCTCGGGCTTCGTTTGGTCGAAAGCGATCAGTTCCAATGGCTCTCCGGGCTCCGCTTGCTTGATGGTCTGCTCATCCCTAAAATTTTCATCCCATCTTGTCAGAGGTGGTGGAGGTAGCAACTCATCTGCTCTTCCATTGTGCACCAGGCCCTCCTTGGTGACACCAATCATCATTTGGACTAGAGGCTTGAGCTCACGAGAGTAACATTCGTGAGCCACAGATTGCTCGCCTCTGACTTCCCCTATACCATTTGGAGTCGGGAACTTCATCTTCAGATGGTATGTTGAAGTTACGGCTTTCAGGCGATTCAAGGCGGGTCGCCCCAATATGATGTTGTATGAAGAATGGGCTTTGACTACCAGGAAATCAACCATAACCATCGAGGTTTTAGGTGTATCGTTGGCCATTACAGGCAGGGTTATGACCCCTTCAAGTTGAATCACCTCACCGGCGAACCCTCTAAGGGACGTCGGGGCCCGCCTTAGTCTGTCCCGCCTAATCCTCATCTGGTCGAAGGCGTCCCAATATAGGATGTTGGCTGAACTTCCGTTATCTATAAGGATTCTCAGTTACGAAATTGGCGACCAACATGTTGACCACCAAAGTGTCGTCGTGTGGCTGTATCACTCCTTCATCATGCTTATCGAAGACGATCGTGACATCTTCATAAGGCCGTCCGTCCCGAGTGGATTTCGAAGGTGAACACCTCGGCATATCGAGCCTTGCGCGCGTACGCCTTCCTTGAAGCTGAAGTTTCCCCTCCTCTCGGTACTCCTCCGGCGATGGTTCGTATTTCGCCCAATGGTCCCTGCCTATGGGATGAATTTTTGGCGTTCCCCTCTCTCCCGAGGCTTGGGCTGCGCCTACTGTTAGGATATCCCCCCTTTTTTCTGCGGCTCTTCTCTTTCATCTACATTCTTCCTCTTCAAGGTTTTACAGTCCCGGGTATTGTGCCCAGTTGACTGGTGGTACTCGCAGTACATGCTTCCCGGTCGGTACTGACGCTGCTGAGGATACTGCCTTCCCCTAGGTTCCCTGTCTACTGCCAAATTAGTATGAGGACGTGGTCTGTATTGCGGGTTCCCCTGGGATGACAACCCTCCTTGTATATTCCTTCTCTTCGACTCGGCTGCATTTCTTCTTCTCGCAGTCAGGTTGGCTTCGGCTTGATTTGCGCACTCTATTTCTTCCCGCCTTGGCCCCACGAGCGCTTGCAAGGTGTCTTCAGCGTTTATATATCCATCCGCCCTGTCCATGAATTCTGCCAACGTGGCAGGAGTCCGTCTAGCAATCTCTGTCAGGAAAGGGCTTCCAGGCCATATCTCGTTTAGGAGGGCGGCCAGAGTAATCTTCTCATCCTGATCCCCCACTGTCATCAGTTCCTTGTTGAACCGAGAAAGATAGTTTTTGAGATTTTCCTGACTGTCCTGTTTCACCGTGAGGAGATAGGCAGCTGGTCTTTTCCTCTTCCGACTTCCCAAGAACTGGGTTATAAAGAGGCAAGCCAGATAGTCAAAGCTGTCTATCGAGCCGGTAGGGACCATCCCGAACCAGGTACGGGCTACCCCTTTGAGGGTAAGGGGGAACGCTCGGCACGCTACTTCACTAGGATAGCCATGCAGATTCATGTGCGTCCTAAACGTCTCTATATGCTCGTAGGGGTCAGTGCTCCCATCATACAGCTCCATCTGAGGCGCTCGGAATTTCGGGGGCAACGGCACTGCCATGACACTTGCACTGTAAGGGGTGTCATGGTTGTGGCATAGTTGTCCAGCAATGGAGGGGGCCTCGATGCGCCTGGCTATGTCCACGTACTTGTCTTCCAGTTCCTTGAGTTCTAGCTGCATCTTACGTCTTTTTTCGTCTACTTCTTTATGACTTGGCTCACTGACTTGGTGTGACTCCGCGCACTTACTGACAGAAGGTTCCTCATGAGCATTCACTTCTTCATTACTCTTTTGTAATTTCTCATTCTCTCTGGTGAGCTCCCTTATCGTTGCTTCCATGGCGGCCAGTCGTTCTTCCATTGAGATGTGCTTTGAGTTGCAGTTATTCCTTAGTAATCACAATACAACCGGTTTGCAGAGAATACCAAAAAAGCATCCCACAGACAGCGCCAATGTTGATGTGTGTTCTGCACCCCTGAGTTGGATCGCTAATTCCAGTCCTAATCTGCAACAACAAAGGCAGAAGGTTGGGTTTCTCGACCCTGAGAACTCTCCGAAGGTTTAGTTAGAGTTGGAAGTGAGAAAAGAAAAGAAGACAGACAATAATTCAAATGAGCCTTAGAAAAATGTTCATACCTATTTCCAGTGATCTATTCTTTCTTTTATATGGGTTGGAATACTGATTAGGTACACGTGTAACTATCCGGGAATGTCGGAGAACCTTTTACTCCTCTTCCCATCCTAGATTTCTTGAGATCATTTATTAGTTTTGTTTCTTCTAAATAATATCTCTTATAACATTATTACCTCCGATCGATCAATAGATCTCTTGGGATATTCTCATCAACCCACATTTAATGCGACATGCCACCCTGCCAGGCATTAAATGTTTATAGAATCTTCAATTATCACACTATCAATATGTCAGGAGTAACTATAATAGGCTAACTAGATTTATCGTCTTTGCATAACAAGGGTCCATGTGGGAGGAGTTTAATTTGAGTAGGAAACACTCAGGATCCAACTTAAGGAATTTTACCGAATATAATTCCTCCTAAGTCTCTGGAAGAAAGGTGATCTAAGTCTCTGGAAGAAAGGCGATAGACGGGCGCCACTTCGATGGGCACCCGCTACTTTATCCCCTTTCGCAATTACCCCCCTCACAATATTAAGGCGATTAGACAAAAGTTAGATGCCATTTCATCTGATAGGAAAATCTTCTTGGAGGAACGCCCTATGGAGTTAGGACTAGGAGTCAGAGATAGGAAGAGGGATGATACTCATTCTTGTGTACCTGAGGCAAAAGTTATTGGTAGAGAAGATGACAAGAAGAAGATCAAAGATATACTTCTTTCTGATGCCAATGTTAAAGAGAATGTAGGAATCCTTCCGATCACTGGCATCGGAGGATTAGGAAAGACCACACTAGCCCAATTCATTTTCAATGACCAGACGATCCAAAAAAAATTTCAGTTAAAAATGTGGGTTTGTGTAGGTGATATCTTTGATGTTAAAAAAATTGTAGAAAACATCTTAGAATCTGTAACAAACAAGAAACAAGAAGTTTCTGCAATGGAGGCATTGGCCTCTCGTATTCGGAAAGACATTGAAGGAAAGAAGTACTTACTAGTGTTGGATGATGTGTGGAATGAAAAAAAAAGAGAAATGGGATGATTTGAAAAATTTGTTGATGGGTGGTGCAAGAGGCAGTAGAATATTAGTAACCACCCACAGTGAAATGGTGGCAAATGTTACACGCACAGACACAGTGGAACCATATCAGTGTATCACTTAAGAGGTTTAAATGAAGACGACTCATGGTCCTTATTTAAGCAAATGGCATTTAGGGACGAAGAAGAGGCTGGAAATTCAACACTTGTGACCATTGGAAAGGAGATTCTAAAAAAGTGTTTTGGTGTCCCACTTGCCATAAGATCAATTGGGACGACATTATCATATTTGCAAAATTTAGCAAGAGTGGTTGCGTTTCAAGAACAATAGTAAACTCTCAAAAATAAAAGAAAAAGAAATCTTACCAACTCTCGAGTTGAGTTATGATCAATATTGAGTATGGCTTATGAATACATGCCCAGACCTGTCTCGCTCGACCCTCGCTCGAGTGAGACTTCGAGACTTTCCAACCCGAGACTTCGCTCGACCCTCGCTCGACCTCCCGCTCGAGCGAGATGCCACGTGTTGCCAGGTGTCAGTTTTCTAGTTGAGCGAATCTGACCTAGAAGTCCTCGCTCGAGCGAGTTTAAATCTCGCTCGAGCGAGATTGTATAATATAAATATCGCGAAGGCATTTCGCGCAGCGGACGACGAAGACGAAGCAGACCCCTGTTTTTGGAGCCGACGAGCTCAGCTTCCTCCTAGATCATTTCTTCTCCATTTCTCCACTATTCTGAGTGAAACTTGTGAGGATTGAGTGTATACACGTGAGGTGAGTGTTCTCTGTTGTAAGAATCTTCTGATTCTCTCTCTGTAACCTCCATTTGATCTAGTGAAGCTTTGAAACCAACCCCACAGTGGATGTAAGTTCATTTTGAGCTGAACCACTTAAATAGCTGTGTTATTTCTGTGTTTACTGTTTTATTTCTCATTGTTGCATCTACTGCAGTTTATTTCATATCTTTGTTGTTTGTTTCTTTGGCTATTACCCAACAAACTGGTATCAGAGCGTTTTCAGGCTCTGTGAATATTTGAAGGGATGGCTACAGCAAGATTTGAAGTTGAGAAATTTGATGGTCAGAACAGTTTCAGCTTATGGCGCTTGAAGATGAGGGCATTGTTGCGCCAGCAGGGGTTATTCAAAGTTCTAGAGGAAAGGACGGCAGATTCTCCTGTACCGTCTAAGGACGATGAAGAAAAGGTACATAGTACTATTTTATTATCATTGTCTGATGGAGTGTTGAGAGAGGTGACGGAGGAGGAGACCGCTGAGGGTCTTTGGAACAAGCTTGAGAGCTTGTATATTAAGAAGTCTCTCACAAACCGGTTGTATTTAAAACAACGGTTGTATACACTCAAAATGACTGAGGGTTCGTCAGTTACTGAACACCTAGATGAGTTTAACAAGATTGTTATGGATCTTAGAAATGTTGACATCAAGCTTGATGAGGAAGATCAAGCTCTAATTGTGTTGTGTTCATTACCTACCTCATTTGAGAATTTTGTAAATTCTATGCTGTATGGTAAAGATACTATCTCCTTAGCAGATGTGAAGTCAGCTTTGAACTCGAAGGAGTTGAGGAGTAAGTATGATAAGGGTGGTGAAGCACAAGCCAGTGGTTTCTTTGTCAAAGATACCTCCGACAGAGGAAGATCCAGTCAGAAGGGTTCAGAGAAGGGCAGAGGCAAGTCCCGGGAGAAATCAAAGTCCAAGTCCAACAAGAAGAATGTAAAATGTTATTACTGTCAGAAGTTTGGACACTATAAGAGTGAGTGTACGAAGCTGAAGAAGAAGGAGGAATCTACGAGTTCCTCTAATGTCGTCAGTGCTGCTGATGAATCTGATGGCTCTGATGTAGTTCTTGCAATCAGTGATTCGAACAGTCGGTTCAGTGATAAGGGGGTGATGGACTCAGCTTGCACGTTCCATATGTGTCCCAGAAGGGACTGGTTCATGTCTTATGAATCAGTCAACAGTAGTTCTGTTCTGTCGGGGAATGACACAGCTTGCAAGATTGCGGGAATGGGTTCTGTGAAGATCAAGATATTTGATGGGATGGTTAGGACATTGAATAACGTCCGGCACATTCCAGACTTGAAAAAGAATCTTATCTCCATGGGGGCCCTTGATTCTTTGGGTTTGAAGTACACAGGACAAGGTGGAGCTCTGAAGGTCAGCAAGGGCTCCATGATCATTATGAAGGGAGACCTGAAAGATGGTCTCTATTTCCTCCAGGGCAGTACTGTCAGCGGTGAAGCTGCAGTTTCAGTATCTGATCAGTCAGAGTCAGATGTTACTCGTCTATGGCACATGAGATTGGGCCATATGAGTGAGAAGGGGATGTCTATCCTCAGTAAGCAAGGGTTGTTAGGGAATCAGAATTTGGGCAAGCTAGACCTGTGCAAGCACTGTGTATTTGGCAAGCAAAGCAGGGTTCAGTTTGCAACTGGGGTCCACAGAATAAAAGGTACAGTGGACTACATTCATTCCGACCTTTGGGGTCCGTCTTCAGTTCCATCAAAAGGTGGAGCTAATTACTTGCATACATTCATTGATGATTACTCACGGAAAGTGTGGGTTTATTTTTTGAAACAGAAAAGTGATGTCTTCAAGAACTTCAAGCAGTGGAAAGTTCTGATAGAGAATCAGACCGGTAAGAAGGTGAAACGGCTTCGGACTGACAACGGTATGGAATTTTACGGCAGTGACTTCGATGAGTTCTGCAAGAACGAAGGAATTGCTAGACACCGTACAGTCAGGTACACTCCATAGCAAAATGGAGTGGCTGAACGCATGAACCGGACCCTCCTAGAACGAGCACGCAGTATGCTCTCCAATGCCGGCCTGTCTAAGGACTTTTGGGCGGAAGCAGTCAATACAGCCTGCTTTCTGGTGAACCGCTCTCCAGCCACAGCTATTGAGTTGAAGACACCTAATCAGGTATGGTCTGATGAATCTACTGATTATTTGAACTTGCAGATATTTGGTTGTCCTGCTTATTTTCATGTGAATGATAGTAAGCTAGAACCTAGGGCAAAGAAGTGTATTTTTATGGGATATGCTTTTGGGGTGAAGGGATATAGATTGTGGTGTACTGATCCCAAGTCACCCAAGTTTGTGATAAGTAGGGATGTTGTATTTGATGAGAAATTCATGCTTAATCCGACAAAACAGATTCCCGTATCTACAGGGAAGAAGGTGGAGTTGCAAGCTTCACTTGAGACACCACCTGTAACTCAGGATCATGCCATAGTTGATGAGCATGATTCTGAGTCAGAGACTGAGACACCAGCTGAGGAGCAATACAGTATAGCTGCTAGTAGACAGAGGAGGCAGATCAGACCACCTCAGAGATATGCTCATGCAGATATGATCAGTTATGCACTCGCCACAGTGGAAGAAATTGTGGGGCAGGAGCCTTCCAGTTACTCAGAGGCTGTGAAGAGTACTGAGTCTGCACAGTGGTGTTCAGCGATGATTGAAGAGATTGAGTCTCTTCACAAGAACCAAACCTGAGATGTGGTTAAGTTACCAGCGAAGACCAGAGCTGTGGGCTGCAAGTGGGTTTTCAAGAGAAAAGAGGGAATCCAGTCTGATGCAAGATACAAAGCTCGTCTAGTTGCTAAAGGCTACAGTCGGAGAGAGGGGATCGACTTCAATGAAGTGTTCTCCCCAGTGGTAAAGCACAGTTCAATCCGAGTTTTACTAGCCATCACGGCTTTGTATGATCTAGAGCTTCAGCAGCTTGATGTGAAGACAGCGTTCTTACATGGTGAACTTGAAGAGACTATCTATATGCGTCAGCCAGAGGGGTTCACAGTTGAAGGTAAAGAAGACCGGGTATGCAGACTGAAGAGGTCTTTGTATGGGCTGAAGCAGTCACCTAGGCAATGGTATAAACGTTTTGATTTGTTTATGAATGATCATGATTATTTGAGAAGTAATTATGACTGTTGTGTATATCATAAACAATTGCCTGATAAGTCTTTCATTCACTTATTACTTTATGTTGATGACATGTTTATAACTGCTAAAAGCATGGTTGATGTTGATTTGTTGAAAACTCAACTTAAAGATGAGTTTGAGATGAAAGATTTAGGTGATGCTAAGAAAATACTGGGGATGGCTATCCACAGGGATAGAAAAGCTGGGAAGTTATACTTGTCCCAGAGAAAGTATATAGAGAAGGTTCTAGACAGGTTTGGAATATTTGACTCCAAACCTGTCAGCACGCCGTTGGCGTCGCATTTTAAACTTTCAGCTTCCCTATCTCCCCAGACAGATGAGGAGGAACAGTCCATGGCAAATGTTCCTTACTCTAATGCTGTAGGTAGCATTATGTATGTCATGGTGTGTACCCGTCCAGATATTTCACTGGCAGTGAGTGTGGTTAGCAGATATATGGCCAAGCCTGGTAGAACTCACTGGCAGGCCGTGAAATGGATTTTGAGGTACTTGAAGGGAACCTCGCATGTGGGCTTGATATTTAATCGAGATGTAGATCTCAGTTCTGTTGTTGTTGGTTTTGTTGATTCTGACTATACTGGGGATTTAGACAAGAGAAGATCATTGACAGGCTACATTTTAACATTGTGTGGTTCTGCTATTAGTTGGAAAGCAACACTTCAATCAACTGTTGCTTTATCAACTACAGAGGCAGAATACATGGCAGCAGCTGAGGCTGTTAAGGAGGCCATTTGGGTGAAGGGGCTAATTAGTGACTTGGGTCTTCAGCAGACAGAGATGACAGTGTTTTGTGACAGCCAGAGTGCTATACATTTGACTAAAAATCAAATGTATCATAAGAGAACGAAGCACATTGACGTCAGGTATCATTTTATCAGAGGAGTAGTGGCAGATGGTACAGTTAGTATTCAGAAGATTGCTACTTCAGAGAATCTAGCAGACATAATGACCAAGCCAGTTGCAGTATACAAGTTCAAATTTTGTTTGGACTTGATAGGGGTTCGGGGTTTCTAGGTTCCTTAGGGAACTAAGATGGGGTTGGTTTTCTCAGTTGCTGTATTTTACATTCTTGGGTTGATCTGGATTTTATGAGACTTTTAGGTATTTAAGCCAAGGTGGAGATTTGTTGAGTATGGCTTATGAATACATGCCCAGACCTGTCTTGCTCGACCCTCGCTCGAGCGAGACTTCCAGACTTCCAGACTTTCCAACCCGAGACTTCGCTCGACCCTCGCTCGACCTCCAGCTCGAGTGAGGATCAGGCAGTGATTTCGCTCGACCCTCGCTCGAGCTCCCGCTCGAGCGAAATGCCACGTGTTGCCAAGTGTCAGTTTTCTAGTTGAGCGAATCTAACCTAGAAGTCCTCGCTCGAGCGAGATTGCATAATATAAATATCGCGAAGGCATTTCGCGCAACGGACGACAAAGACGAAGCAGACCCCTGTTTTTGGCGTCGACGAGCTCAGCTTCCTCCTAGATCATTTCTTCTCCATTTCTCCACTATTCTGAGTGAAACTTGTGAGGATTGAGTGTATAAACGTGAGGTGAGTGTTCTCTATTGTAAGAATCTTCTGATTCTCTCTCTGTAACCTCCATTTGATCTAGTGAAACTTTGAAACCAACCCCACAGTGGATGTAAGCTCATTTTGAGTTGAAACACTTAAATAGCTGTGTTCTTTCTGTGTTTACTGTTTTATTTCTCATTGTTGCATCCGCTGCAGTTTATTTCATATCTTATTGTTTGTTTCTTTGGCTATTACCCAACAATCAACTCCCCTCACATTTGAAGCAATGTTTTGCTTATTGTAGTTTATTCCCAAAAGATTACATGATTAATAAACCCCTTATTGTTAATCTTTGGATGGCACAAGGGTTTGTTAAGTTATCAGATCAAGATGAATGCTTAGAAGATGTTGGCCATGAGTATTTCATGGATTTATATTGGAGATCATTCTTTCAAGAAGCTAAAATAGATGGTTTGGGAAACATAATTTACTTTAAAATGCATTGCGGTAAGTGTGGCAGGATCATTTATCACCCCAGTTGGTCATGACAACAAAATCATTACTGAGAAAACTTGTCATGTATCAGTTGTTGGCGATGAATATTTTTCAACTATGGTTCCTCCTTCATTATCAAACACTACTAGAATACGGACATTTCTCATCCCTTACAGATTAAAAGAAATTTCTGAGTCAACTTGTGATATATTATTTTCCTCTTGTGAGAAACTTCGCGCGTTGGCTCTGCATGGAACATGGGTGGGTCAGGTTCCAAAATCTATAAAAAAGTTGAAGCTTTTAAGATATTTGGATCTATTTGGAAACTCTACTATCACGAAGTTGCCGAAGTGCATAACAAGGTTGCAAAATTTACATACATTGGTACTCTCCGAATGTGATTTTCTAGAAGAATTGCCAAGAGAAATAGAAAAATTGATCAACCTCATGCATCTTTTTATCGATAATTGTGAGGCTTTGAGTCATATGCTTTCTGGACTGGGGAAGTTGACTAAGCTTCAAACATTACGAGCTTTGTGGTTTCTTCTACCTCAAAGCACAGTGGTGGGCTGGGCGTGCTAAACGAACTAAATAACTTGAGAGGAACGCTGAAGGTCATAGATAAGAGGGGCGGGAAAGATGTTGCATCAGATTATAAGGCTGCAAATTTGAAGGAGAAACATCTTCTTCAAGCCCTGTATTTAGAATGGAGGAAAGAAGATGACAAGGTTGATGAAATGCTTGAATTGGAAAGCTTCCAACTTCACCCAAATCTTAAGAAGCTTTACGTAGAGTACTATGGATGGGTGAGGTTTCCGATTTTGCTTGCTTCACGCAAGAATCTCGTTAGTTTTGAACTATGGAGGTGTAAGAAACTGGAATTTTTGCCGCAGCTGAGTCAACTACCTTCTCTTCAGCGTCTTTATCTTAAAGAATTGGATGCTTTGCAATACATATTGGATTGGGAAGATCAAAGCTACGGTTTAACGGCATTCTTACCATCTCTGAAGGAAATCCAACTCCTTCGGTGCCATAATCTCAAGGGTTGGTGGAGGAAGAGGAATGACTCTACTGTGGATGCCAATAGCACAGCGGATACATTGATGAAGACAACAGAGCATCCTTTGGTTCTTCTACGTCTTTCAAAATTAGACATATCGGGTTGCCCCATGTTGACTTCACTGCCAATGTTCCCAAATCTTGAAATGTTGAAGCTGTCGAGGGCCAGTTGGAAGCCAGTGCAACAGACCGAGATGATGACAACAACCTCAACCTTTTCATGCACTCCTCTCTCCAATTTGAAGCGTCTATACCTAGAAGATATCGAGGATCTAGAAACATTATCAGAGGAGGGGCTTCGGAATCTCTCCTCTCTCCAACATTTGTTCATAAACAACTGCACTGGATTGAAGTCTCTCTCCCCAGGTATAAAATATCTAACTGTACTTCAAGAAGTGGAGCTTGAAAGTTGTTTGGAGCTCGATCTAGGCAATGGGATGCAATGGGAGGGGCTTAAAAACCTCCTATTTCTAAAATTTTCGAATCTCCCAAAGTTGGTGTCTCTCCCGTTGGGGCTTCAACATGTTACCACTCTACAAGATTTGGAAATTTTAGATTGTTTGAACTTGATGGATATGCCAGAATGGATCGGCAACCGGACATCACTTGTGCAGGTTACAATTTCTGGATGCCCTAGTTTACTGCCTGAAGCAATGCGCAGGCTAACATCTTCAACACGCCTTAACATTTTGGCCTCTTCACCTCGGTATCTAGGTTGTTAAATTACCTTATGGTCTCTTCAACTCTCAACATTTTTTCTCTCTCACACATTATTTAATTGGTATTAAATTGATTGGTATTAAATTGCAGATGAGGGGCGAGTACCAATTGTATCAAGGTCCAAAATAAGGTATTAAATTACCTTATGGCCTCTTCACCTCCCAAAATTTTTTCTCTCTCACACATTATTTAATTGGTATTAAATTGATGGAAAATACTTTATACCACCGAGTCATTAACCCCGCCGCGACTTAGCTAGCGTGGCACACTAATGAAACGACGTTGTTTCAGTTTTCACCGAGTCAGTTTTCCTTTTCCTTCGGTCGTTCCTCTTTCATTTCATTTCTCTCTCGATTTCCTTCTGTTTACTCTTCCATTTCCCTCTTCGATGTCGTCCTCCCTCTCTCCTGAAGCTGCATACCCGTTGTCTTCCACCCTAAAGCCACGAGCCAGAGCTCATGGAGAGAACGAACTAGTCCATCCTCGATCGGGAACCCACGAAACCCACAGACCCGCGAACCCACACAAACCCACGGACCCGCGAACCCACATGAACCCACGAATCCATACGAACCCAATAACCCACATGAACCCCCTTCCCACAAAGCCCCAAAACCCTAACCTAAATCCACCCAAAGCTTATTCTCTGCTCCAAAACTTGTTCGAAGGTCACTTCTCTGTGCTCGTAAACCCAGGTATTTTTCAGATTGTTGCTTTTAGTGTTATGAAAATGTTGGATTTCTGATTGTGATTGTTAAAGTGTTGATCAGTTGGATTTGAAGTGTTGATTGTAATTTTTTGAAGTTTGAAGTGTTGAAAACCCTAACCCTTGCGAATCCGAACAAGTTGCTTTCGGGGGTCACTTTTCTCTGCTAGAAAACCCAGGTATTTTTCGGATTGTTGCTTTTAGTGTTATGAAAATGTTGGATTTCTGATTGTGATTGTTAAAGTGTTGATCAGTTGGATTTGAATTGTTGATTGTAATTTTTTGAAGTGTTGAAAACCCTAACCCTTGCGAATCCGAACAAGTTGCTTTCGAGGGTTACTTCTCTCTGCTAGAAAACCTAGGTATTTTTCGGATTGTTGCTTTTAGTATTATGAAACTGTTGGATTTTTGATTGTGATTGTTAAAGTGTTCAGTTGGATTTGAAGTGTTGATTGCGATTTTGTAAGTGTTGCTGCAAATTTGTTTTTGTTGTTTTCAGTGTTTAAAATCTATTGGCTTATTTTAAGCTTGTGTTTTTCAATTGATCCTTACTTATTTATTGGTTTCTCTATAGTTGCTGATTGCGATTTTGTAAGTGTTGCTGCAAATTTGTTTCTGTTGTTTTCATTGTTTAAGATCTGTTGGCTTATTTTAAGCTTTTAAGCTTGTGTTTTCCAATTGATCCTTATTTATTGGTTTCTCTATAGTTGCTTATGTGAATTTTTTTTTTACAACCCCAACAGTCAAGGTATGTTCACCCAAATGAATGATTGTTTCAATTTGGGTACATCATTTTAGTCTCATTTACCTCCCCAATCTGTGTGCCTTCGTGACGGCTTAATTTGTATTTTCTACATATCTTAATTAGTATTGCCGAGAGTTATAAACCTAGTAAATGTTTTTGTAGAACATTTTATGGATTTTTAATATTTGCCTTATTATTTTTAATACTAGAATGTCGGCGTCATCGTCATCATCATCATCAATATCTTCATCTTTTGCCAAGCGTACTGTTGGCCAACCACTGTGCTTCTATGAGCTTGAAGCCACATTGAAGTACTCAATTACTACAAAAAATCCTAGACGTCCCTTCTTAGGGTGTCCACGATACAACAAAGAGGTAATTTGTATGTGTACAGTTTATATATATTTTTTTTAGATGTGTACAGTTTATAATTTCTAATAATTCTTATGAAATAAATTATCAGGGATTGCCATATTGTAAGTTTTTCAAGTGGGTGGTGGATAGTAATGAAGTCATTGAGTTCCAACTTTATGAAAGACTGAATGGATTTTTAAAAAATGAGCAAAGGGTCGAGAAGATACTCAAGGGGCTCGAAAAGAGGGAGATTGAGCTGCGTAGGTTAGTGGATGAGATCAAGAGAGAACAAATGGTTCTATCCAATCAAATCGACCAAGTTATGCAGAACCAATTGGTGCTTAATGCAGAAGAAGCTAAAATATGCCGTTTAGGCAAACTATTTCGTATTTATTGCTGTTTTGCATTTGTACATGTGCTTTATTTAGTACTATATAAGTAAATCGAACATTTTGGAGCTGTGGTGGCTACTCCTTTTTTGGTAGCTTATGAACCTATGGTGGCTGCTTCCTTTTTTGGTAGCTTATGAACCTGTGGTGGAAAAACTCTCTTGCTGTCTTGGCCATTTGAATAGACAACTGAATTAGATAGACAACTGAGTTGTATTTTATTTTTTTAGTGCTGTTTTTTTTTTTTTTTTTTTTCTCTATGGTGCTGTTTGTTTTAATTAACTAGATCTTTGTAATATATGAAGCTTTACCCCATTCATATATATATTCGGTGCAAAAATGATTTAAAATCCAAAGCTGCCAAAGTAGCAATATATATAACATTCATGAATGGGGTGTTTGAAAAATCAGTCTACAAAAACATTCCACATGACCATGCAGCTTCTGGGTTGTAACGTCTGCTGCTATGTCCTGCCGATTATTAGATGCATGAGATTATAATGTCAAGTCTTAAGAAGCATAAAAAGTGTGTCCAATAGCATAATGTCAAGTCTTAATTATTATTGTGTTTAAAATAAAATAAACATACACAAAATGGACGAATGGGTACTACAAAATAAACCATGCAAGGTTAGAAAAGAGGAAGCAACGATTCAACCTGCACCATTCACCGATTCCTCTGTACTCTGTCCTGCCCATTATTAGATGCACAACATTTGCATGGTAACTAGCACAATATAACTAATCATCAACAAAGCAAAATGATTCATATATAACTCAAAACCTGCTCAAAAAACCTGCTCATATATAACTCAAAACCTGTAATGCCCCGATCCCTCAGGGGTCCGGGACTTACTTCCTATTGCATATACTCATATTCAATACCATAATTAAATACTCTAATTTTTTAATTATCATATAGAGCTTGATCTTAAAACCCATTTCCTCAATATCATCAATACCAACAATCCAAAGTCATCAGAATACAATGATATTTCCTTACTAAACCTTATCAATATTCATATAAATTCTCTTTGCTTAATTTATCGTTCTTAAGTCATCTCACCCAATGCTTCATAATCCGATCCTTGGGTGAAATATCCAAACTCATATGAAAAATATTCAGAGATAAGGGGTGAGTTTAACCACAACTCAGTAAACAAGGAACATATACCAGAGTGCAAACATGAGCATTTTCCAGAGTACAATATGCAGAGCAAATATTCTTTAGTTTTAATATGCAGAACAAAACACATTTTTTAAATGTAACAGAGCAACAATTTTTAAATCATATAAAATACAGAGTACTTTGGCATAACAAAATAGAGCATCATCATCATATCAAAATAGAGTATCTTACAGAGCAGAGACCATATTTAACCCCCATGGTAGTGTTGTGCTAATCCCGGTGGTTAAACCAAGCAAAGACAGAGGTGAAACTTTCCTTTAATCATTCTCGGAGCCCCGAGTGTGCACACAGGAAAGTTCACAATAAACCACTTTGTTTCCAAAAATGGGTGCACTCAGAGATAGAGAAGTTGGTACCAACCCAAACAGAGCAGAGACAGAGCAGAGCAAAGCAAAGCAGAGACATAGTCAGATACAAACCGGTATACCATGCCAAAGGTTTTCAAAGCCATATCAAAATATTACAGAGTTCCAAAACATTTTCAGAAACATTCTCACCAAACAAAATAGAGTTCAGAGCATCTTTATAAATCAATGCACAAATATTTCAGATAATTGATATTGCTCTTTTTCACATTTCAGAAACAACATGACAAAAACGAAACTCATGTCTGCACAATGCATGATAGAAACATTTTTCTTTCTTTCATATAACCTCATGAGTAATGCAAAGAAATGACTAAGGTTGGTTTTTCTCAAGTTCTCATTTAATAACGAAACATGCATAAATTTTTAGAAAGTCAACCTCAGTCTATGTTTGATACAAAGCCAAGCATAGGAACCCCGCTTACTTGGATCTTTTAACTTTTCAAAAATATCATCAACAAAGCTGCACAAACTCAATCGCCACCTATGAGATAATCACATACTTTCATAAATTTTCCAATTGATCACAAACCTAAAAAATGTAACCTAAGATATAGAATCCAATATCTTATCTTAACATTAACACATCCCTGAATCTTGAATATAACTTTTAATAATTAAATTTACCAAAATCCTCCAAAATTCTAAAATTCTCAAATACCTCAATTTTCGCTAGAAAAATACTTAACCCAAATTCCTGCATCTTAACATAAATGCATCTCATCAATGCATTTTTCATTCCAGTTTTGTAGGAACTATACGAGCAAAGTTTCTCGGGAATTTTCTTCATTATGTGCCAAAGACAAAGTCTGTGTCGAGCTTTCCGAAAAACAACAGCGATTGCATTTTTCATCGCTCTATCCTGATCAGTAATGATAGCCTTTGGAGCGATACCATCCATGCACTTCAACCAAGTTTCAAATAACCAAATAAATGTATCAGTATCCTCATTGGCAATCAAACCTGCTCTCAATAAAATTGATTGGCCATGGTGGTTTATGCCAACAAATGGTGCAAATGGCATATTATATCGATTTGTTAGGTATGTAGTGTCGAACGTGACCACGTCACCGAAATATTTGTACTCTGCTCTACTACGAGGGTCTGCCCATAAAGCATTTTTTAACACCCCGTCATCATCCACGTCCATTATATAAAAAAATCCAGGATTTTTAAACTGAATCCTCAAAAAATACTCTCGAAGCGCTCCAGCACCACCAACGCCAAGTCGTAAATGCCTTACCTTGTCAAGATAGTTACAACAATCTTTTTCTGTAAATGGGGGCTTATCATATCCACCTGCGTCAAAAGCAAGAGATCCGCATGTCTTACTTGTCTGGATGCCCACTTGATCATTTGTATTCAGAACTCTTTTAACAGCATCATTGACTTCTCTATTGCATCGAAAAAATCGAGCCTCCTTGGACTAAGGCCATGGTTATGAATATTGTGTACTGTAGTTAGCCGTAGCTTTCCATCTTGTCTTAAGGCATTAATTTTTGCTTTACATTCTGTTTTTCTTGTAGGATGTGGGTTAGAAACGTTTGTGGTCCTATTCCGAGCCTTCCCACCGCGGGCACACGTGAGAGTGACATATCTAACTGTATGAGTCTCATCATCTTCTCTCTCTGCCCGTTTTATCATCACCCCAAACCTGCTTTTTTTTCCATATTCCTTATAATAACTTAATAAATCTTCAAGGGAATCAAACTCCATCCCTGATTTGGGCTCCTCAATCGTATTATCGTCCACTTGCACATTTTGAGATGTCCCGGCACTAACATCTTCGACTTCCCTATGAAGTGGTCTACCTTCAATATTTTCTTCAACTGTAGGAGATTCACATGGCAATGGCCCCAATGATGGTTCTTTCCCATCTCCCATGCTGTATAAGATGATACAAGTTCAATATATGTATGCCAAAGATCGAGTTGAATATTTGTGAAAAAAAAAATCAATTTTTTTGGCTAGGCATAAATACTTTTGGTTTAGCATACAAGTAATTACAAAAAATGGGCTTTGAAAGGTTATGGCAATGTACTGTTACACTGTAGACAAAATTAACATAGCTCGGGAGATGACAAAAACGCATCAAGAGGTAGGCTTTACATTGTTTGGTACGCCACAAAAGGACAGCCAAAATGTGCTCATTTCTGGTACTCTTGCATGGTGTTTGTAGACAATAAAAATACTGAATCTATCTTGCCTATTTTTATGATCAATAAATTTTTCAAAACAACCTACATTATGGCAACAGAACCTACATCATTCCTTTGTATAAAATTTCTAGGGCAGAGAATTCCATGGCAACAGAACCAACATCATTCATTTGTATAAAAAAAAAAGGGCCAAAGAGAATCGGCGAAGAAGCAAAATCATACCACCGGCGAAGAACGTCTCTCTGGTCTTTGAGCATGCCAAAAATCAGGTCTTTCCTTACCGTTGGGTTTCAAAACTGTGAAAAAAAAAAGCCAAGCACTAATGCAAGATGCTGGATAGCAAATAAAAAAGACCAAGCACCAAAAACTGGACGCAAAAACAAAAAAATGGAAGAACCAACAGATGGAAGCGAAATGAACCGACGAGACCAATATCGGGACGACGACAACGATTGGAGACTAAGACAACGCACGGCAACCAAACCAGAGTGGTTGGGATAAGCTGGGTGGAGGTGGCTATGATTTCCCGTGAAGTTCAGACGGAGAGGAGAGGCTCAAAAATGGCTCTGTTTTCATCCTCTGCTTCTCTGCTTTTGTCGATTCTGTTCTATACGCAAATTGATTTCCCTCTCTTTTCTTTTCTTTTTTTTTTAATAATTTAAATAAAGTAGTTGACCTGGCTAATAATTTAAATAATGCCACGTCAGCCGCGAGGACGTGGCGGGGATCCCTCGCGGGGATCCCTAGCTCTACTCTAAATTGATTGGTATTAAATTGCAGATGAGGGGCGAGTACCGATTGTATCGAAGTCCAAAAAATGTGGACAAGAAACAAAGTTAATTCCAATGAGTTTATATAGAGTCTGTTTTACCAGAATCGATTTTGAAGGAAGAAAAATGCGGGACAATCAGAATCGCATTTCAATTTCGTTGTCCCTAACTTTTCGAAGAGATAGAAACTCTCTGCCATTGTTGACTTGCACCTCCCATTTGAGCTACCCCCGGAGTGAAATCAGATCCCCGTTTCGCGTCTAAGCTGGACTGGTAAAGAATCTCTAGACGCAGGACGTTTCGCACCAATGGCTTTATCAGAAAGGAAGAAATCTCTGTAAAGCTTCTCCAGTTCTTTGAATAGGTGAAACCTCGTTCCTTCTTCTTCGTGTGTTTCTTCTTCTTCTTTGTGCTAGTTTATCTACCCACTTGAAACCCAGATTATTCTGGTTCGTCAATCAGATCCCAACCTAATTCCGGGGACCGAATCACTCCTCACTTTCTTCCCCATGACGAAATCAAAGTGCGCAAGAGATAGAGACCTATAGAGATTTGACTGAGATATTGTGTTTTTGAGAGATATAGAGATAAAGATCACGGCGCTCTTGGTGATGAAGTGCAACCCGGAAGTGTCCGATCCGGTCATACTTGCGAAAGCCGCGGACGTCAACCACTTTGACTACTTCCAGAGGTCCAGCGTCAAGGAGTTCATCCTTTCTGTTGCTCGCACTGTTGCCAAGCAGACCCCTCCCTCCCAGCACCAATCCGTCCAGCACGAAGGTTTCACGATCTCGCCTACATATCTTCCTTATTTGATTTTCTCTGTTTGCTTTTTATTTTACATGAATTAATTTTGTCTAGAGTTTAATAATTTTTATAGTGTGAGGGTCCTGATTTTTTTTTCCTTTTAGTTTTTTTAGCGCCGAATTTTGGTTGGATGGTGTGAAAACTAATTAGATTTTGGTGATTTTTAAGGAATTTATTTTGGTTGCTGAGTGGTTTGTTTTTTTTTTTTTAAAAAAATTTAATTTATTTCATCTGTGATTCATGAGCTTGAATTAGGAAATTTATGTGTAAATAAAAGTTGAGGTTTCTTCAATTCTATCGGCATTGGTCGAAGTGTACGAAAATTTATTACTTATTTTTATGAATTTCTACCAACTGTGTCAAAATGGTGGAGATGGAATGGATTTTTTTTTTTTTTTGAAATTCCCATGGTTATCTAGGTCGTACTCAAATGGTGGAATTGTATGTGTTTTTGGCTTTATGGAATTTTATTAGTTTCACATTTATTGGTATATGATTAATGGCTTAAATTGATTGAGTGCTTTGTTTATGAAAGTGGACGAATTTGGATTTGTGTTCCAGAGCTCCTATTTTTTTTTTATTATTAATCATTGATTTTTCTCTACTCAACCAGGTATACTCAATATAACCATTATTCATCTTTATATGCATTTCTTTTTCGGGACCTAGAATTCTGGCATTAGTATGTTAGATAATTAATCAACCTACCAAAAAAAAAGTGCCCACCAGATTTTGTATATGTATTTCCCTGCAAAAAATTGATTTCTTGCATTTTGTCTCCTTTCTAGGTTTATAAGGTTTCTTCAGATTTTTATCTAATTCGTCTCTGTGGTTTGTGTATTGCATAATGCATAAGACATTTGTTTTTGTTTTCCTTTTCTTTTTCTGTAGTAATTGATTTCTTTTGGGTGGTGTTTTCAGATTTTTCTTTTTTCTTATGCAGGCAAACCCATCTAGATGAGGAGATATACGATTAGCTAGTTCAAAGGGCAGGAGATGAGGTTTATGATGTGAGCAAGCTCCACAAGACACTAGAGTGAACCTTCACTAGAGGGAGAAGGCCCTAATGACACCAAAGGCATCTGGTTGATTAAATCCATTTTAGGAAAGTAGAGCAATATGTGCTTAGAACTTACTCTGTTTAACTTTCTATAAATAAAAGATCAAAAGACCCTGATAGCATGGCACCAGCCAAATTCCAGATTTGGATACATCATGCTGATTTGCTTGTTTTGAGGTTTTTTGTACTGTATATGTTTAGGGAAGTTGGGCTATGGAGAATGAAGTTTAAGATTTGTGAAATATCAGCTATAAAACCTCTCATCTGATACATTTTCAGCTTGTTTTCGCTATGAAAAGTTTTCAGTGGTTGAATTACTTTTCAGGAACGAATTCAAGAGGAATAAGCATTCCTCTTGTTAATAGAAAGACTTTTCATGGTCTTTAGGGTATTTAATGATCAAGCTGCATGCCAAAATTTAGAGTCCATAAAAGTTCAGAGATAATTCCAATTTCATGCCAAATATAATATATATGATGGAATGGCTTCAAAAGGAATATATATTTATACTAATACTAGTGGGAAAATCACAACACACCATTTGAGTTGAGCTTGTCAAGCACATAAATACTATAATAGAAGGATCTCCTGCTGGTACACAGTTTCCTTTCTTTGATTTGTCGAGCCCCATCCCCAACCCCTCTCTCTCCTCTCTCTCTCGAACCTTGCATCTGCAGAAATCTCTCTCTCTCTCTCTCTCTCTCTCTCTCTCTCTCTCTCCAGAAATCCGGCTTTTTTGCTCTGAGATTTACAAGATTTGTCTTCTTCTTCTTGCTGGTTGTGAGGCGGCAGTGACTACTTTGGCACGGCGCCGGACGAAGGAGATTAAGATTCGGTGGAGGACATGGTTGAACGAGTGAAAAGATTCCTAGGTCTCTCTGATTGTGATGCTATAGAAGGAAATATGAAGAACAGTGTGTTGTGATCGCGCGACAATTATGATGAATAATATAGAATATTCAAAAAGAAAAACAAGAGAAAAATAACATATAGATTTACATGGTTCGGCGATGTGCCTACATCTACAGAAGCGAGATGCTAAATTTTTATTATCATCTGAATTAGGGTTATAACATATGTATTTATACTAACTCTAAGTGTATGCCCGCTCGCTCCACCATTTGCCACTTGCCACTATATCCTCATCAAATATGAGCCACATATTCCAACACAGTGTTAGTGTGATTTTTGCAAAAATGAATTTGCTTATTTTTCTCGTTATAGATTCCATGTCCTTGCCTTCCCCACTGGCAGGCAGTTAAGCATATCCTTTGATATCTTAACAATACTCGTACCTATGGTTTGTGTTTTTCATTATTTTCCTCACTTAGGCTCGGTTTGGATTGGGAGATGAGATGAGTTAAGATAACCTTAATTTATTTTTTAATATTATTATTTTGGAATTTGAAAAAGTTGAATTGAAATTTAAAAAATGTGTATTGGAATTTGAAGAAACTGTATTAGAATTTGTGTTTTGTATGGTAATTTTAAAAAGTGTAATAATGAGTTTGAAATGAGTTGAGACAAGATCATCTTGTCTACAAATCCAAACCGGCTCTTAATCTTTCTGCCTTTTCTAATGCTGATTGAACCAGGTGCCCTGATGATCGTCGATCCACAAGAGGTTATTGTATTTATTTTGACAAACACTTGATTTTTTGGGATTCAAATAAATAACTCACAGTTGCTCGGTCTTCTACTGAAACAAAGTATAAGTCTGTTGCTAATATTGCTTCTGAAGTTATTTTGTTGCAGTCTTTGTTGCATGAGCTTGGTATATCACTCTCGACCTCTCCTACCCTTTGGTGTGACAATCTAGGCGCCACGTATCTCTCAGTGAATCCAATCATGCATTCAAGAATAAAGCATGTGGAATTAGACTATCATTTTGTACATAAGAAGGTTGCAGCTAAACAATTACAAGTGTCATTTATCTCCAGCAAAGATTAGATTGCGGACATCATGACCAAACCTTTGTCTTCTCCTCGGTTTACTCAGCTTTGATCAAGTCTCAAAATTGGTCCTGTGATGCTTGGATCGCGGGGGGATGTTGAAGCAAATGTACAACCTGCAAGCACCAAATTAAAAAGAATTTCCAGAGAAGTCAAGAATATTCCAGAATATCTCCAGTGTAACAGAATTACTAACGTGGCATCATCTTGAGCAAGCTGTTCTCATAAGAAACTCTATATATTTCGCATTATGGACTATGTATTTCTTACTGTAGTGGCTGGAATCATTTCCTTGTAATGACCTTTCTATTAATCTGCAGTAGAACTTTTCTCAAATACTTTATCTGCAACCTTCTGGTATTTGTTAAATTCCAATGCCAGACAGCAAATTTATTAAATTAAGACAGTCCTTGACACATGCAAATTTTACTGATCTTCCCAATTCATAGTTTTTATGTTATTTTGTGTGGAAATCTTTAGATATAAGCATCCACTTGCTAAGCCGCTACCATTTGTTGCCTATGGAATTCTTCTTATGATTAAAATAAGGAATACTGATCCACGATATCTTTCTTCCCTCTTCTGGTTTTACCTTCTACGTTCTTGTTGAACTTTTAAGAGAACTGAAAAACATGCATGTTGCCATGTCCAATTTCAAAATAAAATGCACATTACAAAACCACATACACCCTTATATATTGTTATTAATACAATCAATTGTTAAGGAGCTCAAAAAAGAAAGAAAATGAAAGAATGAAAAAAACTAGAATACTTCCTCCAGCCTCTGAAAGAAAAAGGAATTGCAATTATCATTGAACCAGATCAATAATTTTTAGCAATCATTATGTGTAGAAATTTATGGGCCAAACCCATCTCATAAAATCAATTCTACAAGTGAGATTTGTACATTATTTATAAGCAGCATGGGCCCCCATTTTTCTTGTAGTGGGCTCTGATACCATTTTTTTTTTAATCGAAGAGCCGGTAGCCGCATGCCCAATAGTGGATCTGTCCCAAATTTATTGATAATCCCTCACTTTTAGCGGAAGAATACCGTAATTACTACAAAGCTGCAAGGAATTTAAAACAATAAATACTGAAAAACTATTCCTTGCATCACTAAGCCAAAGAACCTTAGACATAAAACACCGAAAAACCACATCGCCGCAAAGAAACTAATAGGCCTACGATACGCAATAGCAGTCTAGAACATGCCTAAGATAAACAAAATTCTACCAGGCCTAAGGATAAACATATATAAAACACCGAAAACCAAACAAATACCTGCAATAAACAACCTGCAAATACAGACCAAAACAAACCTGCCAATAACCGAAATAGCCGCTCGTCTAAAGTCTCAAGGCTGGTAGCCCAGCTCTATCAACTCGGAAGATGCCTCTAAGTGGCGCTGGAAGTCCTGATGCATTTTCCCAGCAGCAATTATTTCCTTTGGCACCCATTTTGGATAAACCATCAGCAAAAGCATTTCCTTCCCTGTAAACATGCCTAATTATGAACGTCAATGATGCAAGACTCAACTTGATCTCCTCCCAAAAGTCTTCAAGATACCAGAGACCACATCTATCCTCCCCAGACCATTGACCACAATCAAGGAGTCCAACTCGATTTCCACCCGATTAAGACCAAAAAAGTTATAGAAACGAAGCCCATGGAGAAGGGCCAAAAGTTCAGCTTTGTTATTGGAGACAATTCCGGACTCCATGGAGAAGGCGACAAGGAGATTTCCATGTCATCTTAGATAGAACAACCCAATCCAGACCTCCCTGGATTTCCCAGGCTACACCCATCGGTGTTGAGTTTGCACACCAGCTGGTTTTTCCCACGCAATTAATTTCACTGGCCGTCTCATTTTATGTTTTATCGAAATATTTAACTCGGTAAGGCTTTTGTCATCCTCTCGGTTCCAGTTGGCCAAGGCCTTGAGTTTAGCCTCAACCCAAGCAGTCCAATACACAACTTGCCTCCACATTTCTCCTGGGGGGGTGACCAAATCTTCCATACGTTTCCTGCATCTCCAATTTCAAATGAGACAAGTAAGGATTGGGAGAATGAGACCTATCATCATGCTTCTAGTAGAGGAGCGTTTTGCCATGTTGAACCATCTGTTAATACGTTGCTTCTATTAGAAATAGTATATGTATAGAGATTGAAAAAAAAGAATAGTAAGACGATTGTTAATCTGTCTCTTATACAAATATTGTCTCCCACTCGTATAGAGTTCTGCAAAAGGGAATCATCAACAATTATGTCTTCAGGATACAACATTGTTTATATAGTGTGCAGATTGCAAATCCTGAATACTAACCCTTTAAACGAAAAGATGTAATAGCAGCAGACATAATGTTTCAGTTTAAAAAAATATGACAGTTATTGTCTAAAGAGTTACAAAAATAACTGTAATTGACAGTTAATCACAACTGTCAAAATAATGATCAGACATATCATTTCGCTTAGCAAAAGAATTCCATCACTTGTGACGATGCGTACATGCGAAGTGCTAAGTGCGTCTAAAGCGTCAATGCATCTATACGTGCGTGCGTGCTTGCGATCAGTACTTCGCACTGGGTGACGCTTCTAGAGTGTCTACCCTTTTATTTATTTTATATATAACGAAATACATTCACTTATAAACCATTAAATATTTCACTGTCTAACAAATGTGGAATTAAAAAAATACATTAGAGAAATTTTTAAAAAAATAGATAATTTAAAATTTGAAATATAATTTGAAATAATCTAACATTCTCCCACTTATTTTAAATAATGTATATATTTTTTAAATGCTG
Organism: Platycarya longipes; assembly: GCA_036559045.1. Taxonomy (NCBI): domain Eukaryota; kingdom Viridiplantae; phylum Streptophyta; class Magnoliopsida; order Fagales; family Juglandaceae; genus Platycarya; species Platycarya longipes. Next base: position 3,864,713 of record CM071801.1, read on the forward strand.
CTATTACAATTATATGTTGACATATAAATGTAAATACCCTTTGGGTTTGAACTTCCATGTAGCATATGATTTTCAAAGTTTTATCAATATGATAGTAGACATAATATCTTTGAACTATCATATCGTGTGATAAAACCGAAAAATCAATGCATGTCAACACATATTTCCATCGTTCTTAATAGCCGCGCATTAAGGGCCATATGCATTATCCCGACTTCATGAGTGCTATAGGCGGTTTACCAACCCCAACAAAAGCGGCCCGACTTTACACTCACATAGGTAGAGTTTTTCTAGGTGCTCCTGCATAAAAACACCTTTTATACAAACTCACTAAGAGTCATGCTCAACCTTTCCTTTTTCACTGCAAGACTAGCACTAATCATATATATATATATATTATAAATGACGGTTTAATTAAGTGCTATTATTATCACTAATAAGACTTTGTTTTTCTCATTGAACCTAGAATTTAGAATTATAAATCTAGGTTGAGTTGCCATCTCAAGCGATATTTTACGAATCAGATCCTTATTTAGGCCTTTTGTTAGAGGATCTGCCAAGTTCGTACTTGACTTTATATAATCTACTGTGATTATGTCTTCTTCCAACAATTGTCTCACAGTATTATGTCGAAGACTTATATGTCTTGATTTCCCATTGTATGACTTGCTATACACTCTTAACAATATAGCTTGACTATTACAATGTAAGGAAATAGGAGGCATTGGACTTGGCCACATAGGCAAGTCTATTAGGAGGTTTCTCAACCATTCAGCCTCTTTTTCAGCAGCTCCTAAAGCCACTAATTCAGACTCCATTGTTAAGTGAGTTATGCAAGTTTGTTTCTTTGATCCCCATGAGATGGCCGCGCCACTTGTGGATTTAGATCCATCATTCACACAATTCCAATTAGCGTCACTAAAACTCTCAATTATAGATGGATAACCTCCATAATATAGAGCATAAGACTTAGTTCCTTTTAAGTAACCCAAAATAATGGAAATTGTTTTCCAATGTTCCACGCCTGGACAACTTGTGTATCTACTCAATTTGCCCACAGCAAAAGCTATATCTGGACGTGTGCAATGCATTGCATACATCAGACTTCCAATAACACTAGAATATTCTAGTTGTGATACACATCGATATTTGTTTGGTCCAAGCTTTAAAACAGGGTTGTATAAAACCCGAGATATTTTCTCATGTAATTGATTAAATTTACTCAAAATTTTATCAATGTAATGACTTTGTGATACAGCATAAATATTATCATTCCTATATATTTTAATACCAAGTATGGTATTCGCAATACCCAAATCTTTCATATCAAAATGAGATGACAGAAATAATTTTGTATCTTTAATGCATGAACTATCATCACTGAATATCATCATATCATCTACATATAAGCATATTATCACAAAATGATTATCACATACTTTAGAATAAATGCATTTGTCTGCTTCATTCAAATAAAAAACCATTAGATAGAACTACATTATCAAATCTTTCATGCCATTATTTACGAGCTTGTTTTAAACCATACAAAGATTTGACTAATTTACAAACCTTATTTTCATAACCCGGAACAATGAAACCCTCTGGTTGCTCCATATATACCTCTTCATCCAAATAATCATTTAAGAATGTTGTTTTCACATCCATTTGATGGATTTCAAGATTAAATATAGAGGCCAAAGATATCAAAGTTATAATTGATGAAATCCTAGCTACAGGTGCATATGTATCAAAGTAATCTATACCCTTAGATTGTCTAAATCCTTTGGCTATAGCCTTATACTTATCAATGGATCCATCAATTTTTAATTTTCTCTTAAAAATCCACTTACAACTTATAGGTTTAGAACCGGAAGGCAAATCTACAAGGATCCATGTCTTATTAGACATTATAGATTCCATTTCATCATCAATAGCCTCATTCCAGAAAGTAGCATCCCTAGATTCCAAAGCTTCTTGTAAAGTAGAAGGGTCATTTTCCAAATTGTAATACAAACCAAACTCCTATAAGATTGTTTTAGAATTTTCTTCTATAAGATATGTTACAAATCAGGACCAAAACTTTTTTCTTTTCTTATTCTTTTGGATTTTCTGATTTCCAAATTCTTTTCATTTTCAGAACAAGTCTTTTCAAGATTACTAATTTTAGAGGAAGTGTTACCTTCAAAAGATTTTTAAAAAAAGTTATTTTCAAAAAATTCTGCATCTCTTAATTCAATAATTACATTAGATTCTTGATCCAGAAAACAATAAGCTTTACTATGTGAAGCATATCCAACAAAAACACATTTTGAAGTTCTTGGTCCTAATTTAGATCTTTTGAGATCAGATAATCTTACATATGCTAGACACCGCCACACTTTAAGATAATTTAAGCTAGGTTTACGTTTAAACCATAACTCATATGGTGACATATTATTCTTTTTAGAAGGCACTCTATTTAAAATATGAATTGTAGAAAATATAGCTTCTCCCCAAAGATTATCAGGTAGGCCTGATTGTTCAAGCATGGCATTGACCACATCCATAAGTGTTCTATTTTTTCTTTCTGCTATACTATTCTGTTGTGGTGTATAAGGTGCTGTGCATTGGTGTATAATACCACTATCTTCACAAAAATGGTCAAAATCATTATTATAATATTCACCTCCTCTATCACTTCTCAAAATCTTAATGTTGCAATTAAGAAAATTTTCTACCTTTGCCTTAAATATTTTGAATTTATCTAAGACTTCATCTTTAGTTCTAAGTAGATAAATGTAAGCATATTTTGAAAAATCATCTATATAAGTAATAAAATATCTTTTTCTGCCCCTTGTTAATTTACCATGTAAATCACATATATCTATATGTATCAACTCAAGCAAAGTTGAAGATGATTTATTAATATTTTGAAAGGGTTTTCTTGTTAATTTAGTCTTAACACAAGTCTCACATTTATTTCTATCATCATGTAAATTTGAAGGCAATAAACCTAATTTTGTCATACGAAGTAGAAAATTATAATTTACATGACCTAATCTAACATGCCATAATAAAAAAGAATCAACAAAATAAATAGAAACATTATCCTTTATTAAATTAAGTTTGAACATCCCATCAACAGCGTATCCTTTGCCCACAAACATGCCATTCTTTGTCAATACAAATTTGTCTGACTCAAATACAAGCTTATAGCCATGTTTGGACAAAAGACCGCTAGAAACCAGATTCTTACGAATTTCTGGTGCATGAAATACATCAAGTAAAGTGCCTATTTTGCCAGAAGTAAACTTCAACTCGACGGCGCCTTTTCCAACCACTTTCGTGGTAGAAGAATTTCTCATGTATAGTTCGATCTCGTCACCAATCTTCTCATATTTCTTGAAGAGATTTTTATCTCCACAAATATGACGAGTTGCACCGGTATCAACCCACCAACCAGAAGTATTGAATACCATGTTGACTTCAGACACTACAGCAACGAGATTTTCTTCAATATTGTTTGCTTGCTCTTACTTCTTTCGAAGTCTACATTCTTTGATGTTGTGTCCTTTCTTTTTGTAGAAATGACAAGTTCCTTTCATTTTAAAATTACCCTTACTCTGTTTGTTAAAAATACGAGTATCAATTCTAGGCTTCTTTCCTTTCTTGTTGTTTGTTTCAACAACATGAATTGATTTATTCATTTCAGTACTTTTTTTAATTTTATCCCGCAATCTCAACTCCTCTTCAATTCGGAGTTATCTTTGAAGACCTTCAAGAGTGAAATCATCTCCCTTTCTCTTCAAAGACTTACGGTAATCCTTCCAAGTTGGCGGTAATTTGGCAATAATAGCACCCACTTGAAGTTTCTCATCAATAGGATTACCATCAGAAATAATTTGTTGGACAATAAGTTGTAAATCATGCACTTGATCAAGTATTGGCTTGTTATCTACCATTTTAAAATCAAAATAATTACTAACGAGATAGCTTTTGTTACCGGAATCCTTAGTTTTGTATTTATTCTCCAAAGCATCCCATATGTCCTTTGCATCTTTCTTTGGCGTGTACATATCGAACAAAGGATCAGTGAGAGTGTTGAGAATATTCCCACGGCATGTGTAGTTGTCATCTTCCCATTTTTTCTTCGCTGCAATTTCATCTTATCGTGGAGTTTGAGTCATAGGAAGAACTAGACAAGGGGTATCCAACACATACCGCACTTTCAAAGTAGTAAGTAAGAACTCAACTTTCTCCTTCCAACGTCTGTAGTTGTTTCCATCAAATTGATCCAACTTTGAAAGATCTTGTGGTAGAATGCTTAAAGAAGTGATCGCAGGGTTTGCAGAAGAAGATGCCATAAATATTTGTCTAAGAGCTTCCAAGGCAAAGAAGTAAATCTCATACCCAAGGTCAAGGAAACCTTCTTCCAGTCAACTGGATGGCCAAGGTCAAGTAAATTGTCCTTATCCCTAAAGTACCTATCCCTAAAGTACCTATCCCTAAACCTTCTTCCAGTTGACTACACCTCCTCATACATTGTCCTTATCCCTATAGTACCTAACCCCATAGGGTTTGACAAATTTAAACCCATCAGTCTGTGCTCTATAATCTACAAAGTCTGTTCCAAGATTCTTGTCCACTGTCTCTCACCATTGCTGACTCGCATCATTTCATTGGAGCAAGGAGCTTCCTTATCTGGTCGTAGTATCTTGGAAAATGTCAGCCTGACTCAAGAGGTGATGCATAATATCAACAAAAGGCCCGAGGTGGTAATATCATGATCAAAGTGGACTTTGCCAAAGCCTACGATAGCATTGATTGGTCCTTTCTCATATATATGTTGGAAGAATTCGGATTCTCCCCTCAAGTCTGTGGTCTGGTCAAATAGTGTGTCACCTCTGTTTGGTACTCGGTAGTGATGAATGGTACTATTAAGGGGTTCTACAAGGGAGGTAGGGGTCTATGTCTCGAAATTCAAATAGAAATGTTCAAGAGACAAGCACCACACGGCATAAGAGTTGCAGTGAAGACATGCAAGAGCAAAGCAAAGACATGCATATGACGAGGAAAGACATGCAATGACAGAATAGCATGCATAGCAGTAAAGCACCATCCATCTACAGGCGGCTTTCCCATACTTACCTTTTTGCTTTATTGTCCTTAGTGTATATAATAATGTACTAGATTAAATAAAGTAGCATTAGAATTAATTAGCACTTACCTTTTTTATTGATACAAGCAACATGGCTCTAGTTGTTTATAAAGGGACTTTGTATTGTTATTTGCTACACCAAGATCAATATATCAAGAAACAAGTTTTTCTCCTTCAACCTTCTTTGTGTCATTTACCTTTAGTTTCAACTTTCAACATGGTATCAGAGATTTAGGGTCTATAACCTGGAACATCATCTTCATTTAGTTCCTTTATCATATTGTTACGTTGCACCCTCCTCATATTCATCTTCCTTGCAATGGCAGAGGAAAATCCCACTAATACTCACAATACTATCACACCATCTGAAGACCCAAAGAGTCATTTTTTCCTACATCACAGTGATAATGCCAACACTATTGTAGTTACTCCACCCTCACTGGTCCAAACTTCCTCTCATGGAACTGATCATTTACTTAGCCATCTCAGTGAAAAATAAACTTGGCTTCCTTGATGGTAGCATACCCACACCAAACCTCACTGATTCTCTTTACATTCATTGGTTGCGGTGCAATAACCTCATATTATCTTGGCTTCCTAACTCAATTTCAAAAGAGATAGCATCAAATGTGTTATACATTAGTTCAACAAAAGATGTGTGGAAGAAGTTGAGGACCCGCTTTGCACAACCTAATAATGTCAGGATATATTATCTCCAATAGCAACTCAACTCCATCTTGCAAGGAAACCAATCGGTAAGTGAGTACTTCACCCAACTCAGTGGAATTTGGGAAGAAATGCATAACTATAGACCTGTTCCTTTTTGTTCATGTGGCTTGTGTACATGCAAAGCTCTTAATTCTGTGGGTGAGGTTCACTAGACAGATTATATTTTTAAATTTCTTATGGGATTGAATGAGTCTTATGAGCACATTAGATGTTAGATTATCTTAACGAGTCATATGTCATCTTTAGATAAAACTTTTTCCTTGGCCTTGCAAGAAGAGAGGCAAAGGCAAACAAGAAATTTGATCATGCCTGCCCCTAATGCCTCTGCTCTAGCAGTTTATAATAACCAATCAAGGAAAAATAAATCTGATCTCACTTTTTTTCATTGTGGAAAAACTGGACATACCCAAGAAAAGTGCTATAGGCTCATAGGTTTTCCTCCCAACTTCAAATTCACCAAGCCAAAACCTGGCTATGGAAATGGGAATGCTACTGCATCACATATAGCAAATCAGGTTAGCTCACAAGGTCCAAAAAAAGGGTTAATGGATAACCCTCAATTGAACCTATCTCAAAGTCAAATTCAGACCCTCATGGCTCTCATCAATGGACAAACACCTCAGCATAGTTCTAGTGACATACTTGCAGCTCAAATCAGCACACAAAACTCAAATCATGTGAGCTTACCTTCACCTGCTGCATACTCCAACATGGCAGGTACTTTTCCCTCTCCCTTCAATAAACATCACTCCATGATACCTTGGATTGTTGACACAGGTGCAGCAGACCATATGGTCTGTTCCACTGCGTTTCTCAGTTCAATCACTTGTTCTATTAAGGCTCATGTCCAGCTTCCTAATGGTACTTGTGTAGAAGTCACTCACACTGGTACCATTCAGCTATCAAAGCAAATCACCCTCACTAATATCCTGTGTGTGCCCTCCTTTTCCTTTAACCTCATTTCAGTCAGCAAACTCACCTATCAATACTCTGTGTCTTATTTTCTTAAAAAAAATTTATTTCATATAAGACCAATCTTCATGGACAACGATTGGACTTGCTAAGATTCGACATGGCCTATATTACCTTCTCCCCAGCTCTCTTGAAGACAAAACTACACCACATTCAGTAGCTTTCATTCCTCTTAGCTCTTGTTTTAGCAATGCTGTAGTGTTAAAAGACCTTAGACTTTGACACCTTAGATTAGGTCACTTGTCTGATCGAAGGCTTAAGTCTATTCAATACATTTATGTGGATGCTAAATGTAATAGTTTAACAAAATGTACTACTATTTGTTATTTAGCAAAACAGAAACGACCATCTTTTCATTTTAGTAATTCTTGCACTTCCTCTAACTTTGACCTGATCTATTGTGACATTTGGGGACCCTACTCCCAACCATCTTTGCAAGGACTTCATTACTTCCTTATCGTTGCTGATGACCATAGTCGAACCACTTGGACTTATTTGATGAAATTCAAATATGAAACTAAGCAACTTGTGTAGAATTTCATTTAAATGGTACAAACACAATTCAACTCTAAAGTGAAACAAATCATAATTGATAATGGGTTGGAATTCCATATGCCTGATTTCTATAACTCAAAAGGAATCCAACACCAAAGGTCATGCGTTTACACCCTACAACAAAATGGAATTGTGGAAAGAAAACATCAACATCTTCTCAATGTGGCTCAGGCTATCCTTTTTCAAGCTTCTCTCCCAACTAAATTTTGGGGTGATGCCATCTTGACAACAAGCTACTTGATAAATAGAACTCCCACTCATTTTCTCAAGGATAAGTCTCCTTATGAAATTTTGTTTTCCACTCCTCCTTCCTATTATCATCTTAAGGTTTTTGGTTGTTTATGTTTTGTTTCAACCTTCAAACACAATAGGACTATGCTTGATCCCCGAGCAACTAAATGTGTTTTCATTGGGTATCCTGTTGGTGTGAAGGGATACAAAGTATACAATCTGGAAAATCATACCGCTTCCATTTCCAGAGATGTTAATTTCATTGAAAATTTCTTTCCCTTCCAAGAATCATCCTCAAAACAATCTTCCGCTCACTCAGAAATGACCATTCCATCAGCACTCTCAAATCAAAACTCACACTCATCTCAAACTCCCTTTATTTCCTTAGAATAGCCTGACTTTCCTCTGCTCGCTCAACACTCGCTCAACAACTCGCTCGAGCGAAAGCCAGGCAGTTATCTCGATCAACCATCGCTCGACATTCCGCTCGAGCAACAGTCAAACAGTGATCTTGCTTAACCCTCACTCGACATTTTGCTCGAGCAATGGTCGGGTAGTGATCTCACTCGACCTTTCGCTCGAGCAATCGTCAAGCAGTGACTTCGCTCAACCCTCGCGCGACAACTCACTCGTGCAGAATCCATCACAGATTGTTCCTACTAGAAGATCTAATCGAGTGAGACGCTCTCCTTCATATCTACAAGATTACCATTGTCATCTTGCCTCACATTTTCCACCTTATTCCTCTACTCCTTACCCTCTCACTCATCACATGACATATGATCATCTATCCCCCTCTCACCAAGCCTATTCCTTATCCCTTTCACTCAACCCTGAACCTAAGTCATATGATGATGCTGTGATGATTACTCATTGGAGAGAAGCTATGAGGTCTAAACTTGAGTCTCTTGAGAACAATCACACTTGGTCTGTCATGCCACTACCTCCTAGAAAGAACTCAATTGGTTACAAGTATGTTTACAAGACAAAGCCGAAACTAGATGAGATTGTTGACAAGTATAAAGCTAGGCTAGTGGCTAAAGGTTATACTCAAAGAGAGGGCTTTGATTACCAAGAAACCTTTAGTCTTGTGGCAAAATTAACCACAGTTCGATTATTCCTTGCTTTGGCAGCAATTGGTGGCTGGCACTTGACCCAACTTGATGTTCACAATGCATTTCTTAATGGTGATCTTGATGAGGAAATATATATGGACTTGCCACCAGGTTACATGGTTTAGGAGGAGTCTTCTCAACAAAAGAAAAATCTGGTTTGCAAATTACATAAATCACTCTATGGTTTAAACAAGTCTCAAGGCAGTGGAACACAAAATTCAATGCTGCCCTTATTTCTATCGGTTTTCAACAATCCAAAAGCGATTATTCCTTATTTACTAAACTGAGGTAAATGGTTTTACAACACTCTTAGTCTATGTTGATGATATAGTTGTGGGAAGTAATAATTTATCTTTATCTTCTATCCAAACTATCAAGACCTTCCTGCACAGCCAGTTCAAGATAAAGACCCTTGGTCTTTTGAAATTCTTTTTAGGGATAGAAGTGGCCAGAAATACTCATGGAATTCACATTTGCCAAAGGAAGTACACTCTTGAAATCTTAGAGGATGCGGGATTGCCTGGTTGCAAGCCTGCAAATACCCCCATTGCAACAAATCACAAACTCTCACACTTCTCCACTAATATGGTAGTAGATGGCACAGCCTATCAAAGATTAATTGGGAGACTTATCTACCTAACAATCAGTAGACCGGATATCACTTATGCTGTGAGTATTCTTAGGCCTTATTTTTTTTCAGAGATGAGATGAGATGAGATAAAAGTTGAAAAAAGAATAAAATATTGTTGTAATATATTTTCTTAATATTAGTTTTGTTTTGTATGAGTGAGAATGGGATATATATCCTCAGTAAGCAGGGGTTGTTAGGGAATCAGAAGATTGGCAAACTTGATTTGTGCGAGTATTGCGTCTTTGGGAAACAGTGCATAGTGCAGTTTGCTACAGAAGTTCACAAAACCAAGAGTACTGTGGACCACATCCATTTCGACCTTGGGGTTCGTCGTTAGATCCATCGAAATGTGGAGCTAACTACCTACTTATATTGATTTTTGATTACTCATGGAATGTGTAGGTATATTTTCTCAAGCAGAAGAGTGATGTTTTCACCAATTTCAAGCAGTGGAAAGCTTTGATTGAGAATCAGACAGCCAAGAAAGTGAAACGGCTTCAGACTGACAACGATATGGAGTTCTGCGGAGGAGAGTTCGATGAATTCTGCAAGAATGAAGGCATTGCCAGACACCGTACAATCAGACACACTCCACAACAAAATGGGGTAGTTGAACGGATGAACCAGACACTGTTGGAGAGGGCACGCAGTATGCTCTATAATGCGGGCTTGTCTAAAGACTTTTGGGCGGAAGCAGTCAACACAGTCTGCTTTCTAGTTAACCGCTCACCAGCCGCAGCTATTGATTTGAAAACAAAAAATTAGGTATGGTCTGATACTCCTGTTGATTATTTGGATTTAAAGATTTTCGATTGTCCTGCTTATTTTCATGTCAATAAGGGTAAACTTGAAACAAGGGCATAAAAATGCATATTCATGGGATATGCTAGTCGAGTGAAGGGATATAAGATATGGTGCACTGACCCCAAATCACTCAAATTTGTGGTAAGCAGAGATGTCATTTTTTATGAACAGTCTATGCTTAATCCGAGAAAGGAGTTTACTATGATGACAAATACAGATCAGGGAAAAGGCAAACAGGTGGAGCTACTGGCTCCATAGAGGACGCCAACTAACACCGAGGATCATGCCATTGTTGATGGGCATGATTTTGATTTAGGGGCTGAAGCACTTGATGAGCAAGAATACAGTATTGCTATTGGTAGATAGCAGAGGTAGATTAGACTGCCTCAGAGATATATTCATGCAGACATGGTGATGTACGCTCTTACTACACCAGAAGCTATAGTTGAATAGGAGCCTTCCAGTTATTCAGAGGCTGTGAAGAGTACAGAGTTTGCTTAGTGGTGCTCAGCGATGACTGAAGAGATTGAGTCTCTTCATATGAACCAAATGTGGGATTTGGTTAAGTTGCCAGAGAAGATTAAGATTGTTGGCTGCAAATGGGTCTTTAAGAGAAAAAAGGGAATCCAGAATGATAAAGATGCAAGATATAAGGCATGCCTTGTTGCTAAGGGTTACAGTTAGAGAGAAGGAATTGACTTCAATGAAATGTTCTCTCCAGTTGTAAAACATAGTTCGATCAGAGTTTTACTTGCCATCACAGCATTATATGACTTGGAGTTACAGCAACTTGATGTAAAAACAGCGTTTTTACATGGCGAGCTTGAAGAGACTATTTATATGCATCAGCCAGAGAGATTCATCATTTTAGGTAAGGAGAACCGTGTATGCAGATTGAAGAAATCATTATATGGTTTGAAGCAGTCTCTGAGGCAATGGTATAAATGGTTCGATTCATATATGTTAGATCATGGTTATTTGAGAAGTAGCTATGATAGTTGTGTTTATCACAGATAATTGCCTGATAGATCTTTCATTCATTTATTTCTTTATGTTGATGACATACTTATAGCTGCAAAGAGCATGTATGATATTGATTTGATGAAAACTCAACTTAGGAATGAGTTTGAGATGAAAGATTACGTATGGCAAAGAAGATTTTAGGTATGGAGATCCACAGGGATAGGAAAGCTGGTAAGTTGTACTTGGCTCAGAGAAAGTACATTGAGAAGATACTTAACAGATTTGAAATATCTACTTCCAAACCTGTGAGAACACCGCTTGCATTGCATTTTAAACTTTCAGCTTTCCTATCTCCACAGACAGATGAAGAGGAACGGACTATGGCAAGTGTTCCCTATTCCAGTGCCGTCGGCAGTGTGATGTACGCGATGATTTGTACCCGCCCAGATATTTCACAGGCAGTGAGTGTTGTAAGCAGATACATGGCTAATCCAAATAAAACTCACTAGCAGGCAGTGAAATAGATTTTGAGGTATTTGAAGAGAACTTTGCATGTTGGCTTTGTTTTTGATAGAGATGTTGATTTCAATTCTAATGTTGTTAGATATGTTGATTCTGATTATGCTGGAGATTTAGATAGAAGAAGATCATTGACAGGTTATGTGTTTACACTTTGTGGTTCTGCTATTAATTGAAAAGCAACACTTCAATCAACTGTTGCTTTATCAACTACCGATGCAGAATACATGGCAATAGCTAAGGTTGTTAAAGAGGCCATTTAATTAAAGGGCCGGATCAATGACTTGGGTCTACAGCAAGAGGGGATGTCAGTTCATTGTGACAGTCAGAGTACAATATATTTGACCAAAAATCAAATGTATCATGAGAGAACAAACCACATTGATATCAAGTATCATTTCCTCATCCTTACAGACGATATTGTAGTAATTTAGAAGATTGTTACTACAAAGAATCCAGCAGACATGATGACAAAGCCAGTTCCAGTACACAAGTTCAAAATCTGTTTGGACTTGATTGGTGTTCGGGGTTTCCAAATCCCTTAGGGGATTTTTTGATGGGGTTGGTCTTTTGATGATTTCAATGAAGCTTGTGAGTATTTAAGCCAAGGTAGAGATTTGTTGAGAAGAGGCTTGAATAAACGCTTCCTTTGTTTCTCGCTCGACTCTCACTTGATGTCCAACTCGAGCGAGAGTCATCCAGTAAGTTCGCTCGATCCTCGCTCGACTTCTAGCTTGAGCGAGAAACTATACAGAGAGTTCACGAGACCCTCGCTCGACATCCAGCTCGATCGAGGTCCAAGCAAAGACTTCGCGTGACCCTCACTCGACATCCAGAACGAATGAGCTAGGTTCCAACCCGAGACTTCGCTCAACCCTCGCTTGAGTCCCACTCGAGCAAGATTGCAACGTGTCTGTTCGCTCAATAGTTCGCTTGAGCCTCGCTTCGAGCTAATGTTCTTTTCATAGGGTTTGCGCCGTTTACAACAGTGTCTCACTCGAGCGAGAGTATTCTCGCTCGAGCGAGTGTCACTTATATAAGGCAAACACGTTCGTTTGAATGTTAACGCCTAGAGTTGCCTATTAGTTTTCTCTCTACATTTTGAGTTTCCTTTGAGTGTTCTTGAGTGATAAACATGTGAGGTTAAGAGTATACACGTGAGACTGAGTGTTTCCTTTTTAGAATCTTTTGATTCAATTTCGGTACTCCATCTTTGATTTATAGTGAAAGTTTTGAAACCGACCCCATAGTGGACGTAGGCTGATTCTGAGCCGAACCACTTATATCTATGTGTTCTATCTATCGTTTTATATTCTCTTGTATTGCATACGCTGCGTTACTTCATTTATTGTTGTTTCTTTACCAGCTTATTCCCAACATTTTGTCACTTCAAAGTCATGATTACAAAGTCATGATCAGTACTAGAAATTATAATTTCATATGTTTTCTTTTTGTTCAGTTTTTTCCTCTAAACTTTGTGGCTTTTTGTGTATTCATTAATATTATTTATACATTTTTAGCAGCTTGTAAGACATTTTCTTCACCATAAACTGTTAAATTACTTCGGTCCGACTACATCAAGCACGTGATGAAAATAATTGGTGGATACTGGATGCAATGTTTCATTTTTCATTTCATAGATAATTGAAAATGGTGTATATTTTAAGGTATTGACATTATTTTGTTTATATAGAAAAACATTTCATTAATAAAATAAAGAGTTACATAGAGTTCGTATCAAACCATACACCTTGTGTTATCGATGTTTGGACATTTGCCCTCCACATCTCTATAGCGTCCACATTCCAAACATAACGGGCAAGTCTATGAGGCCTTCAATTATAAGATATTCTAACTCAAATATCTTTTTGCATCATAAGCTTGATAAACTACCCTATAAATCCCAAAGAAATATATTTCCTTGTAACATTATGTGCCTAATTTATATAATAATGTTCTTATTGTAAGATATGGAGGCAAAAACATACATGTGGATCTTCAAATGATACTCACTTTTAGCTGTACATGACATTGCAAACGGTGTCTTAGTGCAATACTAATTAGACCCTTAGAAACATAGTCAAGTTATTCTCCATAATTTCCAGAGCCTGAAGAATATTAAGGAATAAGGACCAACTTCCAGTCAGATGGGAGAAACCCAAGATTTATATGAAAGATGTCATAAAAACGTGTGGGTGGTTGAGGCCCCTGTATTATCAAATGGGGTCATCAAATTATCAAATTGTTAAAGAAACAAATGCCTTTAAACAAGGAGGATATGGAAAGGGGTCATAAAGCCAAGAGGCCCTAAAGAAAATGGGACGATGGGAGGAACTGGCCCTTTATACATGGATGCTGCATGAAAATCATTTGATAGTAATTGCTAAGTATAGTCTGAAAGCAAAAGAATCTGAAATATATATTAATTATCATTGTTGAATATTGCTTGAATACACATCTCCCCTGCACTCTTGCTTGAGCGAAGGATTCCCGCTCGAGCGTAGGATTCCAGGTCGAGCGAGAGTCCAACCCGAGAGTTCGCTCGAGCTGGACGTCACGCTCGACCTTCACTTGACGTCCAGCTCGAGCGAAGTTCAACCCGAGAGTTCACTCGACTCTCACTAAATTTCCCACTCGAGTGAGGTTCAGGCAAAGATTTCGCTTGACAGTCGCTCGACAACCCGCTCGAGCGAAGTGCCCGGTGGCCGTTCGCTAACTACTCACTCGACGTTCAGCCCGAGCAAGTCTAACCTAGAAATTTTCGCTCGAGTGAGTTTAACTCTCGTTCGAGCAAGATCGCATAAATATAGATATCGTGATCTCATTTCTGCTTTCATCCCCGATGAGCTCCAACGCCCCTGTTTTCGCTTGAACGAACAGGGCATCCTCCCAGATCATTTTCTCCTCCATTTCTTGAGTGTTTGAGTGCAAATAAGTGAGAATTAAGTGTATACACGTGAGGTGAGTGTTTTCTGTTGTAAGAATCTATTGATTCTCTCTCTGTACTTCATTTGATCATAGTGAAGTTTTGAGACCAACCCCACAGTGGATGTAAGCTCAGTTGAGTTGAACCATTTATATTTGGTATTCGGTGTTGTCAATTTTGCATTTACTTCTCTTAGTTGCTACCACTGCATTTGATTTCATATTTGTGTTGTTTGTTTTATCGGTTTATTCCCAACAAATTGGTATCACAGCAATTTAGCTCTGTGAAGGACTGAAAGGATGGCCACAGCCAGATTTGAAGTTGAGAAGTTTGATAGACAGAACAGTTTCAGTTTGTGACATTTGAAAATGAAAGCTTTGTTGCGCCAGCAGGGGTTATTCAAAGTTCTTGTGGAGAGGTCTGCTGATTCTCTTGTATCGTCTAAGGACGATGAAGAGAAGGTACATAGCACTATTTTATTGTCTTTATCTGATAGAGTTTTAAGAGAGGTTGCTGAGGAAGAGACTACTGAGAGTTTCTGGAACAAGCTTGATTGTACATTAAGAAATCACTTACTAACCGGTTGTATTTAAAACAACGGTTATATACACTCAAGATGAATGAGGGTTCGTCTATTACTGAACACTTAGATGAATTTAACAAGATTGTTATGGATCTTAGAAATGTTGACATCAACCTTGATGATGAAGATCAAGTTTTAATTGTTTTGTGTTGATTACCTGCATTATTTGAGAATTTTAAAAATTCTATGCTTTATGGAAGAGATACCATCTCCTTAGTGGATGTGAAGTCAGCTTTGAACTCGAAGGAGTTGAGGAGTAGGTACAGTGACAAAGGTGGTGAGACTCAAGCCAATGGTTTGATTGTCAAAAACTCCTCCAACAGAGGAAGATCCAGTGATAACGGTTCAGAGAAGGGCAGAGGAAAGTCTCAGGGGAAATCGAAGTCCAAGTCCAACAAGAAAAACATCAAGTGTTATTATTACCAGAAGTTTGGACATTACAAGAGTGAGTATACAAAGCTAAAGAAAAAGGAGGAATCCATGAGTTCCTCTAATACCGTCAGTGTTGTTGATGATTCTGATGGCTTAGATGTGGTCCTTACAATCAGTGATTCAACTAATCGGTTCAGTGACAAGTGGGTCATGGACTCAGCTTGCACTTTTCACACGTGTCCCAAAAGGGACTGGTTCATGACTTATGAACCAGTCAACAGTGGTTCTGTTTTGTTAGGGAATGACACAGCTTGCAAGATTGCGGGAATGAGTTCAGTGAAGATCAAGATGTTTGATGGGATAGTTAGAACATTGACTAATGTCTGGCACATTTCAAATCTGAAGAAGAATCTTATCTCCATGGGAGCCCTTGACTATTTGTGATTGAAGTACACGGGACAAGGTAGAGCACTGAAAGTCAACAAAGGCTCCATGATTATAATGAAGGGAGATCAGAAAGATGGTCTCTATTTCCTCCAGGGCAGTACTGTCAGTGGTGAAGTTGCAATTTCAGATCTGATCAGGCAGAGTCAGATAACACTCGTCTATGGCACATGAGATTGGGTCATATGAGTGAGAAGGGGATGTATATCCTCTATAAACAAGGGTTGTTAGGAAATCAGAATTTAGGCAAACTAGACTTGTGCGAGCACTGTGTGTTTAGCAAATAGAGCAGGGTCCATTTTGCAACAGGGGTCCACAGTACTAAAGGTACAGTGAACTACATTCATTCCGACCTTTGGGGTCCATCCTCAATTCCATCGAAAGGTAGAGCAAACTATTTGCTTACTTTGATCGATGATTAGTCACGAAAGGTGTGGGTTTATTTTCTGAAGCAGAAAAGTGATGTCTTCAACAATTTCAAGCAGTGGAAAGTTCTGATTGAGAATCAGACCAGCAAGAAGGTTAAATGACTTCAGACTGACATTGGAATGGAATTTTGTAGCAGTGACTTTGATGAGTTCAGCAAAAAAGATGGGATTGTCAGACACCGTACAGTTAGGCACACTCCACAACAAAATGGGGTGGCTGAACGGATGAACCGAACCCTGTTAGAGAGAGCACATAGTATGCTCTCCAATGCCGGCTTATCAAGGGACTTTTGGACGGAAGCAGTCAATACAGCCTGCTTTCTGGTGAACTGCTCTCCAACCACAACTATTGGTTTGAAGACGCCTAATCAAGTATGGTCTGATACACCTACTGATTATTTGAATTTGAAAATTTTTTGTTGTCCTACTTATTTTCATGTTAATGATGGTAAGCTAGAACCTAGGGCAAAGAATTGCATATTTATGGGATATGCTAATGGGGTCAAGGCATATAGGTTGTGGTATACTGATCCCAAGTCACCCAAATTCATGATTAGTAGAGATATTACTTTTGATGAAAAATCTATACTTAATCCGAGAAAGGAGATTTCTGTGTCTAGAGGGAAGAAGGTGGAGCTACAATAGGCTCTATAGAGGACATCACCTGAAACTCAGGATCATGCTATAGTTGATGAGCATGATTCTGAGTTTGTGACTGAAGTACCAGTTGAGGAGCAGTACAGTACAACTACTGGTAGATAGAGGAGGTAGATCAGACCACCTTAGAGATATGCTCAAGCAGACATGGTTATGTATGCACTCGCTACAACAGAAGAAATTGTTGGGCAGGAGCCTTCCAGTTACTCAGAGGTTGTAAAGAGTACCGAGTCTGCTCAATGGTGCTCAACTATGACTGAAGAGATTAAGTCTCTTCACAAGAACCAAATATGGGATTTTGTTAAGTTACCAGCGAAGACTGAGGTTGTGGGCTGCAAATGGGTCTTCGAGAGAAATGAGGGAATCCAGTCTGATACAGATGCAAGATACAAAACTCGCCTAGTTGCTAAAAGCTACAGTCAAAGGGAGGGGATCGACTTCAATGAAGTGTTCTCTCCAGTAGTAAAACACAGTTCAATTAGAATTTTACTAGCCATTACGGCTTTGTAAGATCTGGAGTTTCAGCAGTTTGATGTGAAGACACCGTTTCTACATGGCGAGCTTGATGAGACTATCTATATGCGTCAGCCAGAGGGATTCATTGTTGAAGACAAAGAGGATCGAGTATGCAGACCGAAGAAGTCTTTGTATGGTTTGAAGCAGTCGCCTAGGCAATAGTAAAAGCGTTTTGATTTGTTTATGATTGATCATGGTTATTTGAGAAGTAGCTATGATTGTTGTGTGTATCATAAACAATTGCTTGATAAGTCTTTCATTCACTCATTACTTTATGTTGATGACATGCTTATAGCTGCTAAAAGCATGGTTGATGTTAATTTGATGAAAACTCAACTTAGAAATGAGTTTGAGATGAAAGACTTAGGTGCTACTAAGAAAATTTTGGGAATGGAAATTTACAAGGATAGGAAAGTTGGGAAGCTGTACTTGTCCCGAAGACAGTACATTGAGAATGTTCTTGACAAGTTTGAAATGTCTAACTCCAAACTTGTAAGCACGCCATTGGCGATGCATTTTAGACTTTCAGCTTTCCTATCTCCCCAGACAGATAAGGAGGAACAGTCTATGGCAAGAGTTCCTTACTCAAGTGTTGTAGGCAGCATTATGTATGCCATGGTTTGTACCCGTCCAGACATTTCACAAGTAGTGATTATGGTTAGCAGGAACATGGCTAAACCTGGTAGAGTTCATTAGCAGGCAGTGAAATAGATTCTGAGGTACTTGAAGGGAACTTTGCATGTTGGCTTGATATTTGATAGAGATGTAAATCTCAGTTCTGATGTTGTTGGGTTTGTTGATTCTGACTATGCTGAGGATTTAGACAAGAGAATATCATTGACAGGCTATGTTTTCACATTGTGTGATTCTGCAATTAGTTGGAAAGCAATACTTCAATCAACTGTTGCTTTATCAACTACGGAGGCAGAATACATGGCAGCAACTGAGGCTGTCAAGGAGGCCATTTGGGTGAAGGGGCTGATCAGTGACTTGAGTCATCAGTAGGAGGGGATGACAGTGTTTTGTGATAGCCAGAATGCTATACATTTGACCAAAAATCAAATGTATCATGAGAGGACGAAGCACATTGATGTCAGATATCATTTTCTCAGAGAAGTAGTTACAGATGGTACAGTGAGTATTCAGAAGATTGCTACTTCAGAGAATCCAGCAGACATGATAACGAAACCAGTTGCAATACACAAGTTCAAACTCTGTTTGAACTTGATTGGAGTTCAATGTTTCCAGGTCCCTTAGGGGATTTTAATGGGGTTGGTTTCTTTTGTTGATTTGGCTTTAGTGAGGCTTGTAAGTATTCAAGCCAATGTGGAGATTTGTTGAGATATGGCTTGAATACATGCCTCCCCTGCACTCTCGCTCGAGCGAAGGATTCCCGCTCGGGCGAGAGTCCAACCCGAGAGTTCGCTCGACCTTCGCTCGACGTCCAGCTCAAACGAAATTCAACCCGAGAGTTTGCTCGACTCTCGCTCGACGTCCTGCTCGAGCGAGGTTCAGGAAGAGACTTCACTCGACAGTCTCTTGACAGCCCGCTCGAGCGAAGTGCCAAGTGGCTGTTCGCTAGCTACTTGCTCGACGTTCAGCTCGAGCGAGTCTGACCTAGAAATGTTCGCTAAAGCGAGCTTAACTCTCACTCGAGCGATATCGCATAAATATAAATATCGCGATCTCATTTCTGCTTTTTTCCCCGATGAGCTCCAGTGCCCCTGTTTTTGCCTGAACGAATAGAGCATCCTCCCATATCATTTTCTCCTCTATTTCTTGAGTGTTTGAGTGCAAACAAGTGAGGATTGAGTGTGTACATGTGAGGTAAGTATTTTCTGTTGTAAAAATCTATTGTAAGAATCTATTGATTCTCTCTCTGTACTCCATTTAATCATAGTGAAGTTTTGAGACCAACCTCACAATGGATGTAAGTTCAGTTGAGCTGAACCATTTATATCTGGTATTCTGTGTTGTCAATTTTGCATTTACTTCTCTTAGTTGCTACCGCTGCATTTGATTTCATATCTTTGTTGTTTGTTTTATCGGTTTATTCCCAACAATCATTGTCTAACATAAATTCAGATGATGTAGATTCCAGGGTTTTAGACTTCATTTCCAAGAATGAACACACTCTTACACTGAAATAGATAAGCATTATGCATAATTCCTTATAGATAATTAACGAAAAAAATGATCATATTTAGAAAAGCTTACTTTCAATGTTTGTAAAATCTGGAAAACCAAAATGTAAATAAAATAAGGAAAAACGAAACAATGCAGTATTCTGTTCAAGTTGACATGCATATTTCTATGATTATTATGCACCACTAGATATTTTAAAGTATTTTGATTTTAACTTCTGAATTATACCGTTGAAATGGCACCAGATGTTAAACTCTGACATAATTGTGTTAAAATGCTGGTTTTTTTAATTTTTTTTTTTTTTTTTTATCTCTATATAAGTTTATAATTATATCCAACTTTTTCAAAATGCACCTTGGTGTCTGGACCATGATCAACCATGTAACAAACATCTCTCCCCCCCAAGAAACAAACTGTCCATTTTCACATGTTAGGAATTGTGTTTCGCTACCACAACATCCATTTCTCACCAGTACACCAATTACACACTAGAAACATGTCTAAAACTATTACAGTTGATAAAAATGACCATTCAATGCTTTTAATAATGAGCTGTAAAAAACAGTCGAGCCAAAAACATGTCAAATAGAACTTGACTGATCATTAACACCAAAATCATTAAACATGGTTACAACCGTTCGATAACATTACAAGTGAAAACCAAAAAATAAATGAACAAAAAAACAACAGAGCCTATTAAACTAGTATTACAATTTATACAAAATACACGTTTTTCCCAACACAATACACCAACTTCACAGTATTTACAACTTGCACAAAATACAAGCTCCTCCCCTCCATCAAAGCCATGTACAATTTTTTTAACATACTCCAAGTCCCACATTGTCAAACCACAACAAAGTCTCAAAATGACCATAAAATACAAAGTTTCTACTTCAATCAGTAATGAGGATAACCATATCATTAGAGTCCCAAATCTGCGTTGAATGTAATCAGATATCAACGTCACGTTAACTTCATTTTTATTTGGCTAAAAATAAATATAATAAACATATTTAAAAATGCTCACAAGTATCTATATCTACATCTTGGCTGATAGGAAATTAGGGAGCGCCCTCATCCACAAGCGGAACCGTGGGAGGTTGTATCTATAAAAACAGAAAATAGAGAGAACATGTTGAAATAGAAACACTAAAATATCAGTGACAGCTGTTACTTTGGTTTCATGGAATGAAATAAAGTCCTTTTCCATCAAAAAAAGAAAAAGAAACATTAAAATATGTGGAAAAAAATAATAGTACCATCATTCTTGATTTTGCAGTCGATGGAGCACTAAAATTAATGAAGTAGGAGATGAGTTTAGGTCTCATTGTCAGATAATTGAATAGATGTCTGATAACCAATGATGAATAAATGTTAGAAGCAAATGTAAAAATAAAGATATACGCACATATTAAAATAGAAACACTAAAATATATTGTGAAAAAAATATATAATACCTTCATATCTCCCTGCAACTACTACAAGAGATGTAAAGTTTTTGCACTCGCTTATTCCAGCCATGTCATTTCCTTCAAGTTTGCTCTTTGTGTGAGAATCTAACTTCTTGTGGCATAAAAAAAAACCTTGCTTTATAAGGACCTAAAGAATGAGTGTGTTCAAATACAACGTATGACAAAGTAAGTTCAGGTTTCATATCATATATAATTCAGGCAGTCCCATTATAGCCCGAACAAATTAATCAAAACTAAAGATAAAAACATGTTACATTACTACTCACCCACGGACAGAAAGCTAGAAATACATTTTGTACCCACAAAATCATATGAAAATATCAAAGCAAAAAAAGAAGAGAACTTTAAAAGCAGAACAAAAGGAAGAAATCTTAAGTTGTATACAACAACAAAAATGATCTGTTAAGAAGAAAGGGGCAAAAACAGAGCAATATATATATCAGGAAAAGAAAAAAAAGCTAACACAAGCTATACCAGAAGGCAAGCGAGAAAAGTCCCAGCAGCAAAAACAATCTTCGTTGCCAAAGCTTCCATGACAGAGTACGACCACATAGCGCGCTCAACGGAACTCACACTAAACATCTCTATTGTCCGTATAAAAATTATGCTAAATAAATTTTCAAAAATTAAAAGAAAAAAACACTAGAGAGTAGAGAGGGTATGTGATAGAGACAATGAAGTGTGGAGCTTACCATGAAGTGGTCTTAAATATTTTTTTTTCTTTTGTATATTAGATGGAATTTTAATTCGTCGCTTTTCCTATCCTGATTAGTTAGGTGTTCTGCCTCCGTATTCTTCCTCTATACTCGGAGTCATGCCTCTTGGGTTCTATTATTGTTATTTTCATAATTTTATTTTTCACTTTCTTAGTTATAGAACAAAAACTTTGTGATGCAGGACAATGGCAACCAAGGGATGATCAAGGCGCACGATGGGTCACCAGCCAAAATCTAATGCAGCAAGCGTGACACAGGGAATGGAGGGACCATCAGAAGATTCAAGCACAAATCAAGGATGATTGCCGATTTTATTCTTTCCTAAAAGGCTTTTGCAGATTTTATTTCCATTCCAATAAAATTTCTTAGTTGTTAACGTTACAATAGTCTACTTTCCATAGAAGACACAGCTCTTCTTTAGTTTCTTATCTTTGTGCGTTTCCGCTACGTTACTTTGCTCCTGGTTATATTCCAATTCTGCTGCCTCCTGTTCTTTCTTATTTTATTGTCCTTTACAGATTTATTTGTCTTTTGATGTTGATGATTCAATAGGAAATGCACTGTACATCGACAATTTTGAAAGTGAAATGGACTCTTTGCTCAATCGGCCAATTCTTTCTACTCTATCCTATGAAAAACAAAAAACATATCCTGCATGATTAGAGCGTCAACCCATTCTTAGTACTGAGGAAAACAAATAAGAAGTTCTAACCCTTTCTCTCTCTCTGTCCTGCTTTCTGTTAATTTTGACGGGTAGACATTTGAGTATGAATATACACATTTGATAAGTAACATGTACATAACTCGTACAATTGTCTTTACCATAATGCCCGGAAGCTAAGTGTTGCCTTTCTTAAATTTGATTTCGTTTTTGTTTGATACCTCTTTTCCATCGCAGTTCTCTTTTAATACTTTATTTCATAATTCTGTTTTAATGAACGGGCAAAGCACTCAGGGCTTCAAGGAACTCGGGATTCCATAACTCAAAATATTTTAAGAAAAGTATCCAAAAATAGGAATAATAAGGAAAGCATCTTTAAAGTGTGGTTATTCATCAAACAATAGGTAAAGGGAGCTTGAGGCAGCACTCAAAAGGCGTCTCAGAGAAATAAAGAGCAATGATATTATTAGAAAAGAATGGCTAACAGAGATTGAAAATGGCAAACAGTGAGACGATTATTGAGTTATGCAATAGGGAATTTGGCAAGTTTGTCCTCATGATACATTATTGTTTATATAATGTGCAGATTGTAAATTCTAAACACTAATCCTATAACATACGAATATAATATAAGAAGTTATATTTTTTTCATTTGAATTATAATAAAACGGTTTCTATAAAAAAATGTCTGAAAAATGACTGTCAGTGACCGTCAATATTAACTGTAAAAAAAAAAGATGAAAAGACACATCATTTCGTTTGAATTAAGATAAATCCATCACTTGCATCTATACGTTGCGCCAGCTTGTGCTCAGGGTTTTGCACTGGGTAATACTACAACTGTGTGTCTACCCTTATATTTCAATTTATGTATTGTGAAACCCATTCACTTATAAACTATTTTGCTTGTCTTTCTAACAAAAAATCACATTGGAGGAAAACTTTAAAAAGAGTTATACTATATAATCATTTTTGCATACTTCTTAAGTTCTCTATTGATATGATTGTTCAAAGCAATTATTTTATATTAAAAGAGTTACGCAGCTAATCACATCTTCAAAATACATAAGGAGTGGATAAAAATGACGGCAGAGCTTTTTCTAATTTTTAAAAAGGATAGTAGTTATATAAAATTTAAAATTCAATTCCATCATCACATTGGTTGGGTAAACTAACATCCCAAATAAATGAGAAGAAAAAAAGGAACAACAATTGCGAGAGCATCTTCAAAATGAGTAGTAACAAGAAATTCCAAGCAACGAACAAAGTATAAGATTTCCCATATTTCAAGAAGCTCAAGAATCCAACATTGTCGAAAATTCACGTCAAGTATTCAAGAGAAAAAAACAGAGAGCTCTTCAAAAGTGATAAGATAACTTGACGAATTTGCAAATGGAAGGTCCAACAAAAGCAGTAAGCAAAGCATCTTCAGCAATAACAATAAATTTCATGCATGACATGCAACTGCATGGGCAGGGCATTATAAATGTTGGTCACGGCCAGAGTCCTATGTATTCAAAGCCAGCATATCCTCCTTACATCCCTCAAGCAACTCAAGAGCAGTTTTTAGCATTCCTTCCCACCATCAAGAAATGGCAGAAGGTGTTCTCTTCGACATTGCTGAACGAATCATTGAGAGCTTGGGCTCCCTGGCTCTCAATGAGACTAGACTGCTTTGCGGTGTCACAGATGAGCTTGACAAGCTCAAGAACACCGTTTCGACAATCAAAGCCGTGCTTCTTGATGCTGAGGAGCAATGGGCAGTGAAACATCAAGTTAAAGATTGGCTTGAAAAGCTTAAGGATGTCGTTTATGATGCAAACGACTTGCTAGACGGTTTCTCCACTGAATGTTTGCTGCGAGAGATGATGACTCGGGATAAGATGGCAAAAAAGGTACGAATCTTCTTCTCCAAATCAAACCAGCTTGTCTATGTTGAAAATAGGCCACCAAAGTGTGAAATAGAAACCATTTGCAGTCCTCCATGGCTGCACCGTCCACCATCCTTCAACAATGGCTGCACCACCCACCTCAATGCAGAGTTTTTCTAGTTTGGCTGCACCTACCACACCAACCATTTGTAAAACCTCTCCTATAAAAGGAGAGCTCTGATATTCGAAATATATAGCAGTGGAGAGCAGAGAGAAGTGGTGTGTGCATTTGAGAGTTACGTGAGAAATTTTTGAGTGATTTGTAAATCTCAGAAATTATAGTAAATTTGGCACCTGTGGATGTAGGCAAATTGCTGAACCACGTTAAAATCGTCTTGTGTGATTTTTGGACAGGTTTGAAGGCTCAACAGTCTATGATCTTAAAATGGGCCATAAGATTAAGGC
This sequence comes from Platycarya longipes, assembly GCA_036559045.1. Lineage (NCBI taxonomy): Eukaryota > Viridiplantae > Streptophyta > Magnoliopsida > Fagales > Juglandaceae > Platycarya > Platycarya longipes. The sequence continues at coordinate 3,889,628 of CM071801.1, forward strand.
GATTAGACAGAAGTTAGATGCCATCTCCAATGATAGGAAATTTCTCTTAGATGAACGCTCTTTGGAGAGAGGAGTCAAGGCTAGGAAGAGGGATGATACTCATTCCAATGTACCCGAGGCAGAAGTTATTGGTAGAGAAGATGACAAGAAGAATATCATAGATATACTTCTATCTGATTCCAATGTTAAAGAGAATGTAGGAATCCTTCCCATTACTGGCATCGGAGGATTAGGAAAGACCACACTAGCTCAATTCATTTTCAATGACCAGACAGTCCAAAAATATTTTCAGTTAAAAATGTGGGTTTGTGTAGGTGATATCTTTGATGTTCAAAAAATTGTAGAAAACATCTTAGAATCTGTGACAAACAAGAAACAAGAAGTTTCTGCAATGGAGGCATTGGCCTCCCGTATTCGGAAAGAAATTGAAGGAAAGAAGTACTTACTAGTTTAATTTGGAAAGGAGGATATGTTAATAATGCACGTGATGAAATGGCCTTGGAACTGCACCCAAATCTTAAAAAGTTGTACATCTATTATTATAAGGGTGTCAGTGTGAAGTTTTCGAAAGGGTTTTCGACACGCACAAATCTTGTTCACTTGAGCTTACAGGATTGTGGGAGATTGAAATATTTGCCACCATTGAGTCGACTACCCTCTCTTAAGAGTCTTCATCTGAGAGAACTTGATGAAATAGAGTATGTATCAGATCGTAGTGACAACAATTTTCTTCATCTTCGTCATTAGCATTCTTCCCATCTCTAGAGGCAATTTATTTTGAATAATGTCGTAATCTCAAGGGATGGTGGAGGAGTGGTTCTGATAATGTGGATGTCAATACTACTAATCATGAGATTTGTGACACTCCGTACTCGTAGGGAGTCCTGACGATCAACCTGTTTGATTTGACCTGTTTTCATCTACAAATACTATCTCAAAATATTTTATCGGTAATCCACAATAATTCCTCATCTCCAAATTTTATAAGACAATCAAATCCTAAATATCCACAAAGTTCATACATAAAAAAATAATGCCATCACATAGGGTCCACAAACTCTCCATAAAAATATTCTACTAACACTTGGATCTATTCATGCTAAATAACGTAACAACAAATCAATAAATATTGTCTTCACTTCAACCAAAAGGTAACCGCTTATCCTGGTCCCAACATATTAATCTTGATCCTCAGTCGAGACCTCCACTTCATTGAAATGTATATAGATAAGGGGGTGAGTTCATCCACAATTCAGTAAGCAAAACACCTATACTAGTATGTAAATCATAAGCATTTTTAACAAAACTCTTAAGCATGTAACGGAAAAACTTTTATACAAAGGATACAACTTCAAAACTTATAAACCAACCAAAAACTGAGCGAACCTTTATTTTTCATAAAGTAAACACAAAACCAACTTTTTATACCAAAATACTTTGGCACAAGTAACTAGTGTAACATCTCGTTAACATTTCAAAACATATACCATGTTTAAAACTCTCGTGGTAGGGTTGTACTATCCCCGGTGGCCAAACCAGGCGGTATCATATTGTGAGACTTTCCCTCATTCGTTCTCGGAGCCCCGAGTGTGCACATAGGAAAGAAACACATAAAAGGATCACTTTGTTTCTAAAGTGATTGCACTCCTATCATATCATATCATGGTGGTACCAACCATATCACATAAAACCATATACACATATCAGAACCATATCCAGAAACCAAAACTAACAGATAAGCATGCCAAAGATTTTCCATAAACATAACATATCAAACCACTTGTTTTTTTTTTTCTTATCATTTCAAATAAAAAGAAACAAATTAAAATATTTTATTTCACATGTACAAGTAAACATTCCAAATCATGTTCGCTCATATGCATATCTTATAAACAAGTTAAATGTTGCTCATGTCTACACATTTCATGTCAAAAGAAATTTTCTCTATCATATAAACTTCATAAGAAGATGTAGAATTATTTATATACTGAGGTTGTTTTTCCCATTTTTCTTTTAAAAGCATAACATGCACATTTTATAAAACCAACCTCAGCTAATTTTTCTTGTTATGCAAATTTAGGATAGAAGCCCCGCTTACCTAACTCCTGAGGTGTATAGTCAAAGTTTTGAGTCCGATCTCTAAGATTCCCGTCACCTACGCATAACATATTCACTAAATATCAATGACTAATTATACGACCCTCCAAAATATAATTCTAATTTTAATGTTCCAAACTAAGTTTTAGTTTGTTTCACTCTTTCAACGCAATCAGCCCTAAATATGTACATAACTACATCTTAGTCAACTTGGTTGATTCGAGGATACGCCAAAATGGTCTCCTTTCCCCCATACTACCAGCCACCAAACTCCCTTAACCAAAAAAATTTTCTTTAACTTAACCCAGCAAAGATAATAACCCACATAGCCACAAGGATTAAGAATTTCCCAACAATATCCAACCATTATTCATCAACCCCAACTATTATGTAGTAACTTAAAACATTCTCAATCAATAACTGGAGCAGTACAAAAGGAAAACAACAACCAATGTGTCACTGAATACTTAAAAACATCCCTCAGTATTCACTATAAAAATAGGTTCGGTAATTAACGGGTTATACTAGATAATTCCCTTAACAGAACATCCATTAAAAAAAAAATCTTAAACCATACCTGAAATTGAGAAGCAATCCGCAAGGAACAAAAACAGAGGCCAACAGAGGAAAATTACAATCTGTTGTAGGTGATTAAAAAGTTTGAATGTTACAAGTACCAGGAATTCGAAGAGAAAAATTAGGATAAGATCAAGATGAGATTAAAACTCCTACGTTTGAACGATGGCGTCTCCGGTGAAGAAAACCCAAAGCACCCGATTCTACAACTCGCAAATAAACCCCACAATTTCTAAGATCTAAAATGGCGCAGAACGAAATTAGATAGGAAGAAGAAAAGGTCAAAAACATTAAAGGATGATTAGAGAGGGAATTCTCACCGGCGTGCGAAGAGGAAATGCATGATGGGTTCGGAACTCCGGAAGTCGCAGCACAGGAACAGAGAGCAAACTGTTGGCTAAGGAGGTGAAAGCGTCTTGTAAAGTGATTCCTAAAATTTATAAACCGTGAGGAGCAAAAAGACATCGTGGGGGAGATACGGAGTGATCCGATTGAGAGCATCGGTTGAGAGATGCGAAACTGTCGGAAGCAGAAGGAGAGAAAGGAAAGAAAGGAGAAGAAACGGAAAAGATCTAACCTGTTGAGGGAGACGACGTCGTTCGCATATCCTGAGGCTGGGTGAAGCGGTTCGGGCCTGGGCCGGCGTGGCATGGGTTTGGGGCTAGACCGGGCTTGGGCCCAGGTATTACAAGATTTCCACTGAGATTTCATCAATGACGAGGCGTACGGGGCATACTTTACTACTCCCTTCTTTTCCTCGTCTTTCAATATTACGAGTATGGGACTGCCCTTTGTTAACTTCATTGCCAATGTTTCCACATCAAGAAGAAGAGTTGCATGTATGGAATGCCAGCTGGAAGGTAGTGCAACAAACAATAACGAATGCCTCCTCCTCCGCTTCGTCTACACCCATTGCTTTTTCATCTCCTCCTCTCTCCAAATTGAAGCATATATCCTTACATGAAATTAAGGATCTAGAAACACTGCCAGGGCATATGTTGCAGAACCTCGTATCTCTCCAGCGTTTGAAGATAGCAAACTGTCTCGTGCTTGATCTAGGCAATGATGAGCACATGATGCAATGGAAAGGGCTTAAAAGCCTCCTCTCTTTGGAGTTTGCGGGTATTCCAAAATTGGTGTATCTCCCTTTGGGTCTTCAACATGTTACTACTCTACGAGAGCTCCGAATCTCAGATTGTCCTGCACTTGATCTAGACAACGGTGAGCACAGGATGCAATGGAAAGGGCTTAAAAGCCTCATCTCTTTGGGGTTTTTTAGTATTCCGAAATTGGTGTATCTCCCTTTGGGGCTTCAATATGTTTCCACTCTACGAGAGCTCCAAATCGCATATTGTTTAAGCTTGATGACTCTACCTGAGGGGATCTGCAATTGGACATCACTTGAGCGGTTCACAATTAATGGATGCTTTGGTTTAACATCACTTCCTGAAGCAATGCGCAGGCTAACCTCTTTGAAATTGCTGGAAATTTATAACTACCACATCTTATTACGAAGATAGGAACAAGAAAGAGGTGAGGATTGGCCCAAGATTGCTCACATCCCAACCGTCATCCTTACGTGACATAGGTATTTTTCTACCAATTTTATCTTTATCCCAGCATCCACCTTCATCACCTTCAACTTATAAAATTCTATTTTCAGGAAACGACTGTGAGTAAAGAAGAAACAGGGGAGATGGATTGAGAGTTTGTTAAAAAATCTAATGCACGACTTCTACAAGTAAATAACTTAGTTATGATTACCTCGCTTTCTTTATTGTTTTCTTCTTCCCTATTTCAATAAGAAATAATACCATATGCATGATTCTTCACATCAAGTAGAATAGTAAGGAGGCAGAAGAAGAGCAAAGGGAAGAAATATAGGAGGGGGCTGCGAAGGAGATCCAAGACTGGAATCCGGAGGCCGCAATGTTGATGAGGCTGTGTAATTTCACGACAACAATTTCAACAGGGCCTGCATGTTTCTTAGCGTGGAAAGTGATGGTAATTTGATTTTTGCTGAACTGCATGTTTCTGCACCACATACAACTTTTCTCATGACTATCTCATATGTCAACTTACAATGATGATCTCGTTTGCATGTTGGAGTACATGTATATGAAGTTGATCGTAGCTGCATGATGGATGATGCGACCAAATGCTTGAACTTCTTTATTTGTGCATGCTCTCCAAAAACATTGTCTACCATAACCCATCTTGTAGCTGGCTTTTGCACAGAAAAATGAGGATTTTTTTACTAATATTGGGCGACAAAATATTCGGGTTTTCTTCAGATGGGAGACACCTATCGGTAGTTGCACTCAGGTTTTGGCCACTACAAAGTCATCAGTATCTGAATTTTGCAAATATTTTATCCGAAGTAAAAGTCCATCCAAGCGTAAGGAAGTTGATGAACATGAGAGAGAAACAGAGAAACCAAATGCTCCAAGACTTTCCAAGCCATCAGCTAACTTGGGTTGCTTTTCTGAAAACATGGAAGAAACAATATTCTAAAAATTTATCAAGAAAAAGAATGTCCTAGATATCGGCAAATCTCCTTGGAATTGTGGTCGAAAGGCGTCATTTGAAGAAGATTGTCACCTTTAGGCGTTGTGGTCCAAGATATAAATATATAATCATGAGGTTGATAGAGGAGCTGTTTAAACTTGAAGTCTGGACGGAGATATTTATAATTCCAATCCCAAATGTATTTTGTGATGGTGGGGCCATTTTTTATGACGGTTTCATCTGTCATTAAAACTCAAATGTGTTGTAGGGAACTAGTATTCCATTCATCCACTTTTGATTAAGACCAATATAGCTTTCGTGTCTACTTGAATTCTCAATTCATTATTTTGAAAGTCAAGCCGCTTTAGGATTTTAAAGAATCGCCAAAGCAACCAAGTTTGCAAAAAAAAAAAAAGAAGATATTGCTACGTAATAAATATATTTATTGTTTGAGAATTATGGAATTCTATCCTGAGCATACTAAGCAGAAGTCATTTCTTCACATTCTTAGGCAAATTGTAAGAAGTTTGATATCCCTACGATATTAAAATTAGGGACCTCAAAGTCAAGGATGCCAAATTAGATTAAGAGTACTATTGCTACACCACTACAAGAAATATTACATTTCTCGGCGATTAAAAATTCGCTGCTTAGAAAATCGCTGTGTATGCTTCTTTTTTGCGGCGATTTCTAGTTCGCCGCTTTAAGTCACATATTTTGGACGAAAGCGTAATTGTATGTACTTTTTATGAATGTCACGGCGAAAATGTTCGGCGCAAAACTTTAAAACCTCTATTGCAGCGATATTTAGATCGCTGCAAAGAGATTATTTTATAAGCACGAATATTTCGGCCTCTTCTTTCCCCCCCACTCTTTCGATTTTCCCCCCACCGAACTTTCGTCTCTCCCCGCGAAAAACACCGAAATACCCTTCCCCTGCTGAGATTGCCAAAGCCCACGATCTCACCGGCGACGTGCTCGATTGAAGACTGCCACCACCTCATCGCCGGCCTCCACCTATTTTCTGCTCGTGCTCGGAAGGGATGATTTAGGCAATCCATTGACTCTTGACAGGTAACACCTAACATTAATAACTCGAGTATGATTAGCTACGGTTTGTGTAGATTCTTCTCGTTCTCACATTAATCACTCGAGTGTATTTCGCAGTTAGGGCTAGCGAATTAGGCAATACCTTGGCTGGTTTTGGGTTTCGCCTCCTCCATCACCATTCGCCCACTGTATTGTTGCCAATTGTGGTAAGATTTTTTTGAGTTGCTCTATTCGTTTTGTCATAAATACTGCTTTGTTTGTAGTGCATTTGTGATTTGTGTGTTTTTTTGTCATCTGTTGGATGTTTTGCATGATGAGCGTAATTTAGTGTTGCTAATTTTTAATTCTTCCTATCTTCCCTCTGTATTCGATTTATACCCACTGTATTATCTTCGCAAGTTGTTTATGCATGTTTGGTTGTCAGCAACGGTAATAGAAAAATTAAAAAATAAAATAAAATTAATCATACGTTGACAAATTTGTAAAATATTTTATTTTAGATGACAATATATATAATAATTCCCAAACAACAAATAAAGTCAAGTCCAAACTGATCAAAATTTAGTCGAATCATAACTAATCCTTATCAAATTAGGTAATTAAACCGCCATAAATAGAACGTCTAGGCCACACAGAGGCCCAATAATTGTCACTCACCAACTGCTGAGAAATGAGTGTTGTAATTGTGTGTACTTTCTATATTTTGGAGACTTGCTGGGCAGTACTGCTGATTGGATCTCAACATTAAATACACTACTGTACTCTACTAGGTTTGCATCATTTTAGTAATGATACTCACCTTATATCAATAAAGTCTAGACTCTTGAGCATTTTATTTTTGTTTTTTAAAATACTTTTGTATTAATTTGTGGCTGCAAAACATTATACTCATGAAATATATTTTTTTATCCATATCTTTAATTTCTACTATAGAACAATGTCAGAAAATATAAATATATATATCCTCCTAAATAGACTAGATGTTTTGTTTAATAAGTTGTTCTATTCATTCAGAATAGGTAGAGAATATGAGCAATATAAAAAATTATGCGTAGTCTAAATCAACCACACTGCTACAAAACAACATCTTTATGTTGTATTGTCCATTACATATGTCAGAAAACAGCACCAACAAGACTAACATACACAGGTTTAATTGGAATGGATATTGATGATTACTTAAACATGTAAGTGCAAAACTCTGTTCTGGTTTTAATGTCATATGTTACCTCAATAAAAGATGTGCTGTTTATTCTCTTCGTCTGATTTTAGTGTGAAATGGGACATTTAGTTAGATACAGAATGCTGTATTTGCTTCTTTGCTTCTGATGGTGATGATTTTAGGGTCACATATGAGCTTCAATTTGAATTAGACTTGCATTTTTCTTCTTCTTTTGTGGGAAAGAAATGAAAAGGAAGGAAATATAGTCTACTGCTTTTGATTTTTTCTTAAAGATCCCAGGGTTTAGTTAGATATGCAATTTTTTATGTGACTTTTGTACCTTGATATGGTTTTTTTTTTTGGTTGCCATTGGACATTGGATTTTTTTATTTTTTCTTTGTTTCAACCTGCATGTTCTTCATATTGTGGAGATTATTGTTTTGTGGCTAATGTTATTTGGTTCGAGTGAAATTGGGAATTTTGTGAGTCTAAATCTTCTGAATTAGAATTATTATTACTTTTTGGCATGAAAGCTGTTGATTTTATGGAGAGCTCGAGTTGCTCTTGCTTTTACTTGGGAGTGTCAATTACAACCAAGATTCCAAACCCCAGAACCAGAACCATTCATTCACGAGAATGTGCCCAGCCATAATGGATTTGTGTCTATCACATACACTATAACCCAGGAATGAACATCATTGGCCAAATGCTTTGTCCTGAAACATGACAACTCTAAGACTGAGTATTGTTGTGTTAAAAAACAGAGTTTTGGTAAAATCCCAACTCAGGTCACACGAGACTTATGACTTATGGGAGGCTTTTCCAGTGGATTAGATGAATTAACTCTTTAAGTTTTGAGCCTCTGAGAAGGCCCAAAAGTCATAAAATAACAAAAGAGGACTTGGTCAAGGTGGAACTTACATGCATGCTGTTTGCAGGGAGCAGTGCTCTTTATTGGTTTACCACAAAAGAAGACAAAGCTCTGTTCACTGTCAATCGGCATTTTCTATTTACAAAAGAGGTTTGCTAGGCATTTTCAGAGTCTATAGATATTGTTTGCCATGTGTTAGCTTTGGTTCAGTTTGGTAGTTGGAACTGGATGGCTTTTTCTTAAAATGGGATTCAGTCACCATACATTATTTAAGAGGTGAGCTTTGTACAGTAATTCACCATAGTGGAACTCTTTGAACAGGTACCACTAACTATTTTTATCCTCACTAGAAGTCAAACGGACTAGAGATCTTTATATTTAGAATTACAATTTTTTTTAATTTTTCATAAATATATCTAAATTCATCTTAATATTTAAATTTATTTTAATATTTAAATATATCTAAACTTATTTTAAATAGATAACTTCATAAAATTCACTCTGCCAACTCAACTTATTATTAATCATAATGAGCAGAACTCATCACAATTTTCAAACGGGTGGAGCTGTGCACAACCAGTGTTATAAATATCCTTGATGCATGAAAACACTAGTCCAAACTCTTCTTTAATTCCTTTTAAATGAAGATCATATCTCACCGTACTATGTATAAAAATGATAGTGACTTTCATTTATGATGGGAGCTGGTTTTTGCACAAGCTCTCCTCTAAAGATTAGAAGATGATGAAATATGCTGCGAAGATTTATCTCTAATTATTGATCATTTTCCAATTTTGTCCGTTCTGATTGATTTTTGTATTTTTCGGCCACCAAAGCACTTAAATTGCTTTTGTCATTTAGTTTTTTTGTCTCACATTTTCTTTTGCCAATTTTGTTCTTTATTTTCTATTTGTGTTTCCGTTTTATTCATGATTTATGTATATTATGTTCTGGCTTTGAACTATTTACCCCTACATTTTAGGCATTTAAAGAGAAAATAACAAAATTTTGTCAGACCTATTGGACAAATTTACACTCAGGTTTGTACAATAACAATATTATATATATATATATATATAAATTCAGAGAGAAAAAGCAAAAACAAATTAACCCACAAACACCCATTGCCCAAAAATAGTCTTCAATAATACAGGATTACATGTTTGTCTCTCTCCAAGCTTTCTCCATACCCTATCGGCTATATCTCCCATCTTCTCAATTACTCCTCACTGTTTATAGGATTATTATCGTAATTGTCCTCATTAGAATTTGGCCTCTACACTATATATGCCTCTTTTATGTAATTTGAGACATACGAAAATATATAATTATATAAATTTTTAAAATTCTCTCATTTCTTATTCCTCATTGTTTTTTCAAAACTTGTTCCTCATTTTCGAAACTTGGGTTCACATAATTGTACCCACAAACTGATGGAGGTTTACAACATCCTGACTGTAACATATATAATCAAGACTTTAGTGAACAATAAAGCTTACAACAAAAGTATGGAATATAGAGGTCATAGCTACTATTGATGAATCTCTTTGCATTTTTCTTTTTAGATGGACAAAAGCTGGATGAACATTCCTGATAGACTTGGGTCACCTGCATACGCTGAAGGTGTTAGGAATTTTCTCACCATGGCATGAAATCATTCCTTAGGAAGTGATCGCATTCGATGTCCCTGTCGTAGATGCTTAAATAATCTTCACTTGTCAATATTTGAGGTGGAATCCCATCTGTACATAAAGGGAATAAATCCGAACTACACCCAGTGGATATTTCATGGAGAAGAGGAAACACTACCCTTCATTGACAACGGTCCAAATCGTGATGATACTGGAGATATTGGAGTTGAAGATGGGTTCATTGATGACATGGAAGATATGCTAGATGACATACGGGCAGGTACATACGGAGCTACTCCTGAAGACAACACGACTTTACCCAGTTCTCCAAACTCAACTTTTGACCAACTACTAGAGGATGCGCGCCGTCCTTTGTTCGCTGAATGCAAAAAAATTTTCAAAACTATCATTTGTTGTGAAGTTGTTACACATCAAGACACTTGGTGGATGGTCAATCAAGTCTTTCGATATGCTCTTAAGCCTTCTACATTCTGCCTTTCCTAATGCAACATTGCCACAATCATACCAGGAGGCACGATCATTGGAGCGCGGTTTGGGTTTCAACTACCCGAAAATTCATGCACGCCCCAATGATTGCATCTTATTCTGGAAAGACAAGGCCAACCTTAATGAGTGCCCCGTAAGCAATGCTTCGCGGTGGATGCCAAATGCACAGGGGTCACGATTGGTCCCACAGAAAGTGCTTCGACATTTTCCTTTGAAACCAAGACTACAACGTCTATTTGTATCAGACAAGATATCAGATGATATGAGATGGCATAAGGAGCAGCAGGATTTCAGGGACAGTTATCTAATGAGACATCCTCGTGACTCAGAGTCCTGGAAGACATTTGATAAAGCTCATGGTTGGTTTGCACGAGATGCCCGCAATGTTAGGCTTGGTTTGGCAAGTGATGGCTTCAATCCCTTCAATAATCTCGCTAAACCATATAGTAGATGGCCAGTAATTCTAGTCCCGTACAACTTGCCACCATGGTTATGCATGAAAGACCAATTCTTCATGACATCCCTCATTGTCTCTGGTCCTAAATCACCAGGAAATGATATTGATGTTTATTTGTAACCGTTGATTGATGAGTTGCTTGAATTGTGGGAACATGGAGTACCCACTTATGATGCTTACACCAAGGAAATGTTCAACATGTATGCCGCCTTATTGTGGACAATCAATGACTTTCCTGTGTATGGGAATCTATCTGGTTGGTCAACAAAAGGGAAATTGGCTTGTCCCTCATGCAATGCCAGCACCGATTCCACTTGGTTAAAGTTTGGCAGAAAACAGTGTTATATGGGACATCGACGTTTCTTACTGATAGATCACATTTGGCGATCCAAAAAGGGATTGTTCAACGGTAGAGAGGATCATCGCATGCCACCATCCTTGGTCGAGGGAGCTGAACTTTTAACTCAACTACAAATACTTGGGGATATTCGATTTGGTAAGTCTGATAGGAAGAGAAAACGCACTGCAGAAGAGTTAAACTGGACAAAGAAAAGCATATTCTTCAACTTACCTTATTGGTCAACATTGCAAGTTCGACATAATCTAGATGTCATGCATGTGGAGAAGAATATTTTTGATAGCATATTAGGTACTTTAATGAACATTCCTGGCAAAACAAAGGATGGTATAAATTCCCGTCGTGACTTGGAGCTTTTGGGCTTTAGAAAAGAATTACACCTAAAGCGTGTAAGTGAATGTGTTACAATACCGCCTGCCTTGTACACATTTCATGGAGGTGAAAGGAATAAATTTTGTGAGTGGCTTGCTGAAGTGAAATTCCCAGACGGGTTCGCCTCCAATATCACGCACTGTGTATCTATACGGGATTGCAAAATCTCTGGGTTCAAAAGTCATGACTGTCATGTTTTTATGCAAAGACTAATGCCTATTACTGTAGGGGGCTCTTACGGAGTGATATTGCATTGGCTCTGACTGAACTTAGCAGTTTCTTCAAGGAGTTGTGCGCCCGAACGCTAGATGTGAATCGCCTTTACCAACTTCAAGCAGATATCATCATCATCCTGTGCAAATTGGAGATGATATTTCCTCCATCATTTTTTGATGTTATGGTGCACCTAGCTGTCCATTTACCTCGTGAGGCCATATTCGGAGGTCCAGTTCAATATAGGTGGATGTATCCATTCAAGAGGTACCTGGGTAAGTTCAAGCGGTATGTTAAAAATAAAGCCTGTCCAGAAGGTTCAATAACAGAAGCCTACATTCACAGAGAGTGTTTGACATTTTGCTCGATTTATCTCCAAGAGGTTGAAACAAAGTTTAATCGACCGGACCGTAACATCGACGGTGTGTCTGTAGAGGATAACATTAATGGATTCAAAATTTTCACTCAAAAACTTCGTCCCTTGGGCAAGGCCAGTAATGTGCAATTCGAAGATAAACGTCATACTTCAGCCATATGGTACGTGCTTAACAACTGTGTTGAGATTGGACCCTATCTAGAGTAAGTAACCACGACCTCCTTATGGATTCCTCGTAATTAGCTACAACTATCCATAATACTTTACGTAATTAACTATTATTTGTCGACTCTCCATTTGTGTTATTCAAAATTCAGGGAGCACAACGAGAAATGCAAGGTGTCAAATCCCAATGCTATCGATCAGATGCACATGTCTGAGTTTCCAACTTGGTTCAAGAGACGTGTAAGATAGCTCCACTTTGTGCTTTCTACTTAGAATAAATCTGACTTCAATTTCACTCATATGAGTGGATGATTTTATAGGTTCAGGACCAACGTGCCAGCAACCAACATAGTGTGGCGGCTGATTTATATGCATTAGCTTGTGGTCCTGACCGCTGGGTTGCATCATATGCTGCATGCATTATTAATGGTAAACGGTTCCATACGAAGCAACGTGAGCTTCGCCGGCGATCACAAAATTCAGGGGTGTTGGTAATTGGTGACCAAGATACAAATTATTCAGACTTTTATGGTGTAATACAAGAGATTGTGGAGTTACGTTATATGGGAGGTCGTCGAGTGTACTTATTCAGTTGCATTTGGTTTGATACTAGTGATAAGAAACGGGGAGTTCGAGTAGACGACCACATGACTAGTGTCAACATAGACAGAACTTGGTATAAAGACAAGCCATTCGTGTTGGCATGTCAGGCTTCGCAGTGTTTTTACATTCGAGATTTGAGAATGAAAAGTAACTGGTATGTGGTACAAACATACGGTAATAGGAATGTGTATGACGTTCCTGTTGTGGAACGGGCTTTAGACGAGAGTGATGAGGCATCAAGTGATGATGATGCATATCAAGAAAATGATCAATCAATTGATTATCCACTTTTGCATTGTGGGGCATGTCCAATATCAACTCCACTTAGTAGGACTGATATAATAGCTACCGAAATAGATTTACCAGATCACGTGCAGCCTCCTGTTGATGGAAGCAATTTTGATGATTTAATTGATGATGAAATTGTTCTATCTGGCTCTGAAGATGCTTACGATGATGAATTATCCACCGGTGAAGAGTCTGAGTCAGGGTAGGCATGTAAATGGATATATAAAAGTGTGTTTACAATTTTTGTATGTATATGATGGCATTTGACAATTCTAGTTAGGGTACGTATGTATATATAGTGATCATATTTGTTATTGTTACATCTCAGGTGCTCATAAGATAGACGGTTGTAATTACACCACAACCAAAGTACAATCATGCAGAGCATCAATGGCCTAGGTATGGATGACTGCTCATATTTTTAATTTCTCTCTTTCTTTTTTGTCTTTCAAGTTGTATAAAAAATTATGTAATACTTGTGCTTTGCATATTTGCATCACATAGGTCAACATTTACTTTAAGATTTAAAATAAGAAAATCATAATTTGGTGTTAGCACTCATGATCTAATATTTAAAGCTTTTTACATGTAGGTGACCAGATGGGTGATAGTGGGCGTGGTCGAGCCCGCGGCCGAGGAATCCGGGGTAAGGTACGTTGGATTCGTCCGTTATCTCATGTCGGCCGGCCATGGGGCACAAAAATAAGTGAATTCCCAGATGACTTGACCCAGCCTCTGAGTCATCCATGTGAGCCGGCGTGTGTGGACCCAATCCTGGAGCCTGAGCCAAACAACGAACCCATTCCGAGTAGACAGCCGGAGACAGACACTTTAGATACATTACCCTCGCCGGTTCGAGAACTAGCGGCAGATAGCGTACCAACTGGTATAGTCCAAATTTGCATGGTCTTATACTTTAATTGTTATGTACTTTTAATTCAACCAATTAGGCTCCTGATGCTTTCATTATTGTTATGTTATGTACGATAGTGTCTACAGTCCCCGTAGACACGCCAGCCACCCAGGCTGAGACATCCAAACGTGGACGTGGGCCGACGAAGTTAACGGAGTTTGAGAAGTTGCGCAAGTATGAACTTATACCGTTAAAGATTAATCCTGGGGAGACTACTCCGTGCTGTGAGAATGCATCGATATTTACATCACGGGTAACATGGATTGTTAAACAACACTGCGACATGAGTTACCCAAGATGGAGTGATGTACCCCAAGCACATAAGGATGAGTTGATAGATCGGATTCGGGTAAGACCGTTATACTTGGTGGCGAAAGATTTGAATTCATTGTATTGTAGTCAATATTTGGTCTAACTTACTTTTTTTTTTTTTTGCAACATTAGCTTGATTTTGAATTAGACTGGGAATTGGAAAACCATAGATTGGCTGTGACGAAATAGCTTCGAAAGCGCTTCAATGCATTCCACCACGAATTACATAAGATTTATACTTCATTCGCAAGCGAGAACGATGCATTGGCGAGTGGGTGTAGTTTGGTGGCTCCTATGGTTTGGTTTAAACTATGCATGAGATGGGGTAGTGACCACTTTAAGGTACGAACAAAATTTATTATTAAAATTATTTATTACTTTGGCTTGCATTGCTAATATCTATGTGTATTGGCAGAAAATATCAACTCAAAATCGGGAGAACAGGAAGAAGCAAAAGGTTAACCACACAAGTGGTCGTAAATCCTTCGTGCGGGCCCTAGAACAAAAGGTTTGATGGTTATTTAATAGTACCATTTTATATTTCATTTTACATTATGTTGGTTCATAGAATAACATTCGTACGCTTATATACACATGTAGCATGCTGAAGGCACTACTATGGTGGACTTCTACAAGGCAACCCACTGGTCCAAGAAGAAGGACAAGTTTGTGACGGAAGCCACCGAGCTTGCATATGTGAGAATTTATTTAAAATTGATAACTAATATTATTTACTAATACCAAAGCTTGTTTTATATATTATTTACTAAATGTGACACATTTAGTAATCATTTAATTATGTTAACTTGCAGAATAATATGGCTTCTAGATATGAAGCGCTAGAACCAGAGAAGCGAACTAATGAAGCAACCGCGGGTGTCTTCAGAGAGGTACTTGGTCATAGACCAGGCTATGCAAGAGGGCTAGAAGAAATGGTGATCCCAGAGTCTACAAGACAACGCAACTTAGCCCGTGAGAAAGAACATTTGGCGGCGATTGAAAAACATAGGAATGCGGCTGAAGAAGCCACCCGTGAGATGGAGGCAATGAAGACAAAGCTAGCTGCTATTGAGGAGAGACAGGAGGCAACAGATCGTTTGCTGCGGGAGTTACTAGCCGCTCGACTACCAGTCTCCGAGTCTCGTCAGGAGGCTCAATGAATTGGTTTTTCTGATATTTTGGAAGGTATATTTTTTGTGGGGTTTATAGGAGCTACAATATTTGGAAGAAGCTTATTTTTGGCCCTTTGACCTTCATCTTGGCTTAGAAGGTATGATAATATATATATAATGGAAGGAATGATAATATACGTTCATCTTTGGCCCTTTGATGTTCATCTTTGATGTTATATCTTACTAACTGTTTAAGTAGAACTCACTTTGTTGCCTATGATTTCTTTTGTACAATTTTCCTCCCTTGCAGTTTTCCGTTTTTGGTTCGATGTTATCTCTTGGAGGAATGATAGGTGCATTATTAAATGGAAGGATAGCTGATAGATTTGAGAGGAGGGTTGTAAGTTTCTCTTCACTTTTCTCTGTTTATTCTTTCTCTTTTCGCTTATTTTTTTACATTATTGTTCATTTAAATGGCAGAGCATAATGAATAATGGTTATTTAAATGACAGAGTATAATGCTATTTTTCTTTTATATCGATTTGCAAATATATGAGTTTTGAAAAATATGTATTGAAATTTAAAAAAAAATATATTGAAATTTATATTTTATATGAGAAATCAAAAAATTATAATAATTAAATGAAGATAACTCGCTCATCCAATCTAAACGGGGCTTGGGTCATCCTTTACTTTTTATAAGAAAAGCAATACTTTGGTAGCCTGGGGGTAACTGATTTCAAGTCCTTAAATTAACCAAAGTCATTTTCTAGATTAATGCTTGTGAAACTGATAACGATCTGACGTAGTTAGGTAAAGGAAAAAATCTTTTCTGGGTTAGCACCCTAGTGGTTCCTAAGCATGTGGTTTAGATCATCTCTTAAAATAAACTAGACCTGAAAATTCTACTCTATTTTTACGATTGATGTTTCTAAACAAACTAGGGAGTGATAATATGATAGCTATAGGATTTTATTTAGATTATATGTTTCTAAAAAAATTGATAAGTATATCATTATTCAAAAAATAAAAAAGCGGCTAAAACAGATTTTATTTTTTTCAAGTAAATGAACAAAAGATTGATTGTTAACTATTTTCAATCCCAAATCTCAAGACAGCGCCCAGGTAAATGAAAACAAATGAGTTGTCTTGAAATTGTGCAATGGACAGCCAAAATATATGGTTGTCTATGGCTTATCTCTATACCTCATATTTGGCAAGAAAATAAAAAATTAAAAAAAATGTGTTGTGTGGTACTGTGTAAGGATGATGATAATTAGAATTTTTCTTTTAATTTTCTTCCGAAGTTTTTGTCAGTGGTATTGCTATCGGTTTCTACAATAATTGGGCTTTTGGGAAATTGACAACCATTCTTCTACTTCAAGCTAATAATATGTTTCCACACCCCATATCCATTTAGAAATATTGAGTTGTCTGAGTTGCTTAATATTGACAGGGATGAACAAAAAATCTGAAAATATTGGCTCAAGTTTGGATCTTTCCACATGTCGGGAGACTAGCTAGGCTCATGGTGAAGATGTCCTTTAAAAAGAGTCGGTAAAAAAATGAAAATTTAAAAGAAGTACTTGGACCTAGATGAATGACTAATTTATCGGGGATTGGGAGTATTAATTTGTCATTTCCTAAGCACTAGCCTTTGCTTTGGGGCTTTGGACTTTTTTTTTAATTTTTTATTTTCTTGCCAAATATGTGGTATACAGTGAATATCCCCTCAGCTACAGTATATATAGAGTATATATACTGTAATTGTGAGATTTTCTTTTCCCGTCAAGAGTTTTATTTTTATGGATGCTTTTTCTTCCCCTATATATTAAGATCTGTTCATATGATCTATGTTCTATAAATATACATCTCAGCCATTGAATTCTTTGTTTATATAGAGGACTGAATATCTGAAAGAATTGAAACTTGACAAAATTAATTTTATAAATATCAAGTAAGTTACTTTCACATTTTCTGCAACAATGCAGGAATCACAGTCAAGAGAAGCAGAAAGAGAAGAATGATGTAAAGAAGAGTTTGGATGGAGGGAGGGATGGGTACATTCTCCAACGTTGAAACTATATGTTAAGCTACGGTTTAAAAGGCTTGTACTTGATGACATTAAATGTAAATGGATGGAAAGTGAGTTTTGTTTTTAGACAAGTAAATGTAATTGAAATTTCATAATTCAGTAAATCGCAACTTTATTTTGTGTGTGAGAAAGGTTTGGATAGAAATTCTTTATTCTCAAAAAAAAAAAAAACAAACGAAGAGGAGTGAATTATGGGCAAATTGGATTGGAATTAGATATATACAGGAAATTTGAAAAAAAAAAGTTGCTGCAAAATGTCCAAAACATGTCCAATTCCAGCGTTCCAAAAAACTTGCGGCATATAGAATTCTATTAGCAGCGATTATATGGCGCCACAATTAGTTGATACTAGCGTTTATATGCAAACGTGGTTTGCTCATTTGCGGTGCAGAATTGCTTCTTTGCGGCGAATATGTTTGCTGCAAATACTCAAGTTTTTGCCGCGATTCTCCCGGTTCGCTGCTACAAAGCATAAGCAGCTTTTCTATAGCATCGAACAAGCGGCGCAGTAGAATCACTGCTAAAACCTTTTTGCGGCAATTAAATGGGTATTACCAGCGATTTTAATCGCCGGAAATAATAATATTTCTTGTAGTGTTTATCTTTTTCTTTTGCCAATACGTTCCAACTCTTATGTTGTTAGTTAGACAATGTAGGTTGGATGGCCATAGCATTTGCCAAGGTTTATTCTTTCTCTTTTCGCTCAATTTTTTAAATTATTTTTCATTTAAATGGCAGAGCATAATGAATGATGGTTATTTAAATGACAGAGTATAATGCTATTTTTCTTTTATATCGATTTGCAAATATATGAGTTTTGAAAAATATGTATTGAAATTTAAAAAAAATATATTGAAATTTATATTTTATATGAGAAATCAAAAAATTATAATAATAAAATGAAGATAACACGCTCATCCAATCTAAACGGGGCTTGGGTCATCCTTTACTTTTTATAAGAAAAGCAATACTTTGGTAGCCTGGGGGTAATTGATTTCAAGTCCTTAAATTAACCAAAGTCATTTTCTAGATTAATGCTTGTGAAACTGATAACGATCTGACGTAGTTAGGTAAAGGAAAAAATCTTTTCTGGGTTAGCACCCTAGTGGTTCCTAAGCATGTGGTTGGTATGAGTTGTAAACTCATACATCTCATATTTAATTCTATATTTGGAGTTTTTTTGGATTACCTACTACACGGTTTTTGTAAATGGGATCATGTCGTAATATTTTATTTTATTTTTTAAATTTTTATCTCATATCATCTCTTAAAATAAACTAGACCTGAAAATTCTACTCTATTTTTACGATTGATGTTTCTAAACAAACTAGGGAGTGATAATATGATAGCTATAGGATTTTATTTAGATTATATGTTTCTAAAAAAATTGATAAGTATATCATTATTCAAAAAATAAAAAAGCGGCTAAAACAGATTTTATTTTTTTTCAAGTAAATGAACAAAAGATTGATTGTTAACTATTTTCAATCCCAAATCTCAAGACAGCGCCCAGGTAAATGAAAACAAATGAGTTGTCTTGAAATTGTGCAATGGACAGCCAAAATATATGGTTGTCTATGGCTTATCTCTATACCGTCATGTTTATTGAATTTTTATAGTAACAAAGATCCTCCTTAACTAGCAGATTGCTGTATAGCTAAATGTATCGTGTATTTTATAGTTTGTTTGTATTATGACGTGGTTATGGTGTGTTTTAGTTGTGGTTTGAGTTTGTATTGTAAGTTCATCAACTGTTGTATTCTACTGTTTTCTTATAATATAAGGTTAAACTTCAGAGAAAAAAAGAATATATATACAAATGAGCTGTGCTGGGGAAGTCCAGCAGCCGGGTAGCCCCTCATAGTTACAGTGAATATCCCCTCAGATACAGTCTATATAGAGTATATATACTGTAATTGTGAGATTTTCTTTTCCCGTCAAGAGTTTTATTTTTATGGATGCTTTTTCTTCCCCTATATATTAAGATCTGTTCATATGATCTATGTTCTATAAATATACATCTCAGCCATTGAATTCTTTGTTTATATAGAGGACTGAATATCTGAAAGAATTGAAACTTGACAAAATTAATTTTATAAATATCAAGTAAGTTACTTTCACATTTTCTGCAACAATGCAGGAATCACAGTCAAGAGAAGCAGAAAGAGAGAGAATGATGTAAAGAAGAGTTTGGATGGAGGGAGGGATGGGTACATTCTCCAACGTTGAAACTATATGTTAAGCTACGGTTTAAAAGGCTTGTACTTGATGACATTAAATGTAAATGGATGGAAAGTGAGTTTTGGTTTTAGACAAGTAAATGTAATTGAAATTTCATAATTCAGTAAATCGCAACTTTATTTTGTGTGTGAGAAAGGTTTGGATAGAAATTCTTTATTCTCAAAAAATAAAAATAAAAACAAACAAATGAAGAGGAGTGAATTATGGGCAAATTGGATTGGAATTAGATATATACAGGAAATTTGAAAAAAAAAAAAAAAAGTTGCTGCAAAATGTCCAAAACATGTCCAATTCCAGCGTTCCAGCGTTCCAAAAAATGTCCAAAAAATTTGTGGCATATAGAATTCTATTAGCAGCGATTATGTGGCGCCACAATTAGTTGATACTAGCGTTTATATGCAAATGTGGTTTGCTCAGTTGCGGTGCAGACTTTCTTCTTTGCGGCAAATATGTTGGCTGCAAATACTCAAGTTTTTGCCGCGATTCTCCCGGTTCGCTGCTACAAAGCATAAGCAGCTTTTCTATAGCGTCGAACACGCGGCGCAGTAGAATCACTGCTAAAACCTTTTTGGGCGCTTAAATGGGTATTACCAGCGATTTTAATCGCCGGAAATAATAATATTTCTTGTAGTGCACGTACTTAAATAAAATGTTAAAAAACGTACATGAGCCTTTAATGCAATATAAAGTGAACGGACGGTAAAGTAAAAGTTATTAGTGAAATGTAAATTTTGGAAGAAATGGTTAAGTTATTAGTGAAAAATTGGTGATGCTAATTGGCACCCTTATATATATATATATATATATATATATATATATATATTAACAACAAACAGTAAGTTAATACATGTGCACTGTAAATTTATGGAAACTGAATGCGAGCACATTAAGCAAAATGAAGAAAAAAAATGAAAAAAAATACCATAATCCATTTCAGAGTCTACAAGAAAAATTGCTTATTTGTGATCATTTAATTGCGACTAAACAATTATCTACAACTAAAACTGGTTGTAAATAGTTATTTAGTCACAATTAAATAGTCATAAATAAGAAATTTTTTTGTAGATATTTTTTAAAATTTTTTTAAAACGATGTTAAAATAGAATTATTGAATTTGGTTATATCCTTATCAGAAAAAAATGATACGTAGGAAATTGAGTCAATTTTAAGAATCATTCAATAACCATAAAAAAGTTACAGTAATTAGAGCCCTTTAAAATCAATACTTAATGCACTATTAATAGCAACAATATGAATTCTCAACACACAAAATCACCCAAAAAATTAGTTCAATTGTTGAGTAGTACATGGCATGGCAATTATATATCCAGTATTTTTTGCTACATAACAAGGGCATCATTATGTATCCAAGTGTCCACGACCACCTTGACTTTTGGAATCATAAGGCCAACCTGCAAATATTACAAAACACACAAAATAAAATAAATACCAAAATGAGTGGGCCAACTTAAAAATAAGGTGTTTAACAATATTAATATAAGTCTGATCATGTTATGAATGAAAAAAATACACGTCTTCACATTTAACTAAAGTGTATACCAAAATTAAGATTTATATCTTCACTGCGTCTATATTACTCATCATCTTATATGGTAGAAGGTGAACCAAGATGTGTCCTCACTTGACTCCAAATATGGTGATCCTAAAAATAAAGAACAATGGCATCTTATTAGTGATCTTAAAACTAAATAACAATGATCCTAAGACTAAATAACAATGATCTTATTAGAGGATCTGATGTCTCATTCTCGACTTTTCTTTTCAAAGCAATATCATATTGCTCAACAAATTACTTCAGATAGGTCTTTGAATTAACATAATAATCAAAGAATGCATTTATACTTTCACTTCGTTGTGTTGTCGACATCCCGGCCCAAAATGTATTTTTCACATATGCAGGCACGCACTTATGCATCCCATACAATCAATCTAACCAATCATTATCATATAGATTGAAGGTGTCAAGCATCAGTACCTCCCATTTTTCTTCAAATTCATTAGACGTCAAAGAGTCATAAACACAATTATGTATCTGACCCTTAATTGCTTCACATTGAGAGTGGGAGGCAAATTTTTCTGGTAACTTCTTCATGATATGCCATAGACAAAATCAGTGCAAAGATTTTGGAAAGGTTGTAGCAATTGCAATTTGCATTGGTTTATCTTAATCTGTAATTATTGCTTTCGGAGCTTGGTCACCCATACAAAAGGATTAAAAGGCATTTTATAGGCATTCATCAAGTGGGTTGTGTCGAATATAATTACATCTCCAAAATATTCGTATGCAATCCTACTTTGTGCATCTGCAGCCCAAAACATATTTATGAGATGACAATCATCATCTACATTTATTACATAATAAAAAGGATTATTTTTCTTCTGCATTTTCCGGAAGTACTATCGAAGTGCTTATGCACCTCTTTCACCAAGTCAAAGTTGCCTTGCTTTATCAATGCAATTGTGACAATCTTTTTCTTCACGGGAGAAGGAAGCCGCCATGGCCCCGAAATGCAATCTCCCAAGAGAATATCTAGACAATATTTGTTGAAATAGTTGGAATGCAATCTCAGAACAATTTCATTGTTCAAGTCCCTGTACGCAGCGTCCTGCAGGGACATTGTCTCTTCATTTTCCTTTAAAGTTTTGTTTTAGAGAAATGCTCTTTTAACCGAAAACGTCTACCGATCGAATTTTTTTCCCAAATTCAAATTTTTTTTTTACTTAGTAATTAAGAAAGTATTTTTTAATGATGTGATTTTTTAAAATATTTAAAACTATAAAAAATGAAAAAAAATAAAAAATAAAATGAAAAATAAAAATCTACTCATGTTCGAGAGAACTCGGTACATATCCTTCAGGATAAGTAGTTGTACTCTTTGTTTTAACGTTTTTTTTTTTTTTTTTTTTTTTTTTTTGGAAACAATTCAACTTCTTTTCATTTATACCAAAGAGGAGATACAGGATGGGTACTCATCCAAGGTTACAATAGGTGCAAGAAGAGAAAAGGAGTTCTTTGCTAACAAGTGGGCTAATGTATTGCCATTTCTCATAACATGAGAAACTTTCCACTTAGCTAAAGAATTGAGTAACTGTTTTGCCTCCATCACAAAAATGCTAGAGCTATTGAAAACCTCCCTGTCTGATGAGAGGATCTTGATGACCTGAAGGGAGTCGCCCTCAAGGATGACACTTTGAAGTCCGAGTTGAAGACATAAAGTGGCTACCTTCAGAGCTCCATAGGCTTATGCTAAAAGGGGGTCAGGGACAAGGCGTTTAGATTTTCTAAGTGTGGCCACAATTCTGCCAGTAGAGTCCCTTATAATAACTCCTACACCTACTGTCCTCTGTGCTATATTCGTTGCCCCATCCCAGTTGACTTTGACCCAGTGTTGGGGAGGTGCTTGCCAAGATTGGATGATGTGTAGGGTCTAGATGGCTTGCTGTTTTGATCCGATGTGATGGCAGCTAGCTCCTCAAGAGTGGCCTGGACTGCCTTAATCAGGACCCTAGGATGACACAATTCCCCTTTGAAAATGACTTGGTTTCTTCTCCACCATATTCTCCAAGCCACTAGGACAAATTCATTGATGGCTTGAGGACTAAGTGAGAGCATCAGGCCTTCAACAAACTAGAGGAGAGATGATTGAGGCAATGAGCACTTTTGTAGACTTTTGGAGCAGGCGCACCTGACACCTTTAGCCGACTCACATTGCCATAGAGCATGCATGATATCCTCAGTGGCTATTTTACATATGGAACAGAGGGGGTCTGTTATTATCTTCCTCTTATATAAGTTTAGCATTGTGAGGAGAGAGTCCAAGCATGATCTCCAGAGAAGTACTCTGTTAGCTGGGGTTACTGGCAGATGCCAAAGGTTGTTCCTGACAGATGTAAATGAATGACTAGTTGATGTTTGCCCTTGCACTACTAGCACTCGTTCATTTTTCATGTGATATGCACTCCTAACAGTGAAAGAATCATTTGGTGATCCTTGCCACACCATCTTATCCTTGTTGTTGAGGCTGCTAATGGGGATTTGTAGGATGGATTCTGCTTCTCCTAGCTCGAAAATGGTCCTGACCATATCAGCTCTCCACTGTTTTTGTGAGGGGTCAATCAATTCAAATACTGTTGCTTCACTACTGAGGCCATTTCTAGAGCTAAGCACTCTACACGCCTGTGGGTGGAGGATCCATTTATCTTTCCATACTTGGGTGTTAAGGCCATTCCCTATCCTCTAGCAAGTCCCCATTTCCAACAAAGGTCTGGCTGACATGAAACTTCTCCATATGAAGAAGGGCTTGCCTCCAAGTTTTGAATGCTGAAAGGTTGTCCTTGGATAGTATGTGGCTTTCTTGACCCTTGCAGCAAGAGAGTTAGGTAATTGGACTAATCTCCAACATTGCTTTGCAAGCAATGTCTTATTGAAAACAACAAAGTCCCTAAAGCCCAAACCCCCCTCTGCCTTATGTCACCACCTGGATTTTTCTAGAGAATTCTACCACCTTCTAGAGCCTCCTAGTCCCTTGTAGACTATTCTAGAATGTAGTAGATTGTTGTAGAATTGTATAGAAAACCCTAGAATGGTTCTTTGCCCCTAAGATTGTGACACTTGTCACAATCCTAACCATACTTCTAGAAGTAGTCTAGAATGTTCCTTGTCTTTAAGATTGTGACACTTGTCACAATCCTAGCCATTCTTTGTACCAAGAGTTCCCTATAAATAGAGGGAGTCTCATTTGTGTAAATCACCAAGCAATAAGAGTAACAAGTTCTCTAAAGCTTCTCTCTCTACTCTCTCTCTCTCTCTAGAGTTGTTCTCTCTTGTCTTGAGTCGCTTAGAAGGCTTACTTGGGAGCTTTGTCCGGGACAAAACCTCCTAAGGCCGCACGGGACGTGTGAAGAATTTCTAAATCCGTGACAGTTGGTATCAGAGCCTCGAGCTTGAGATGGCGGAACCAAGTGTGGTCACCACGGAGAACCAGGAACCACGAAAGAGTAAGAGGTCGAAGGAGTCGACCTCGTCCGTGGAGTCTCGTCTCGATAGCATCGAGAAGACCATGGCCAAGATATTGGCCAAGATGGAAGAATGGGATCAGTCTCACAGGGAGGTGAGCACCCTTGACAACACCGTGACCAGAGTGGAGGTGGCTGTGGCAGATGTTAAGGACCGTCTTGACATTGTGGAGCAAAGTTTGGAAGAGCTAGGATTGGAGGGCCAACCCGAAACGCTCAAGGAGTCCATTCTGAGCACCATCAACCCCACCCTCGAAGCACAGCGTGTTGAGAATGTTGCCTTCCAAGACCGGGTCTTGGGGGAACTAACTAAACTCCAGGAGCAAATGGAGGAACATCGCGTCGGTCTGGAGGAGACCAGGGCGGACTGGGCCATGTGCAAGCGAGCTGTGGCCAATGGGGGCACCATTAGAGGAGGAATGGTGGCTACACCACGAGTAGATACCCCCAAACCAAAGGAGTTCGACGGCAAGCGGGATGCCAAAGAACTCGACAATTACCTGTGGCATATGGAACGCTACTTCGAAGCGTTAAACATGCAAGACGAGCATGTAAAGATACGTACTGCTTCTCTCTACCTCACTAATCTTGCTGGTACTTGGTGGCGTCGTAAGCATAGTGAAATAGAGAAGGGTACGTGTACCATCAACTCATGGGAGGAGTTCAAACATGAACTCAAGAAGCAATTCTATCCTGAGAACGTGGAATTCTATGCGCGGAAGAGAATGAAGGAGTTGAAACACACATCCTCCATCCGTAACTATGTTGAGGAATTTTCTGCACTCATGCTTCAAATCACGAACATGAGCGAAGAAGATCTTCTTTTCAACTTCCTCGATGGCCTCAAGTCATGGGTGGCTCAAGAGCTCAAGCGTCGTGGGGTCAACAACATCTCCACCGCCTTAACCATAGCCAAGACCTTGGAAGAGTTTTGAGTATCACAAGAGTGATAACTCTTCAAAGCCCAAGTCTTCGAAGGATAACTACAACAAAGGTGGGGGAGCAAAGGGGTTCAAGCCCCCACAGCACAAAGAGCGTGGAGACAGGCCTTCGACATCAAGGGAAGGTAGGAAAGAGCACTCCAAAGACAAGAAGCCAAAGGATGCTTGCTTCTTTTGTGACGGACCACATTGGGCTAGAGATTGTCCCAAGAGGAAAGCTCTAAATGCCATGCTGGAAGAGAAGGAAGTTCAAGAGAAGTCACACCTGGGGTGTTTGCAACTTCTCAACTCTCTCAAGGCAAACACCAAGCCAACCACCAAGGATGGGTCTTTGATGTTTGTCGAGGTGATTGTCAACGGGAAGAAGACCCATGCCATGGTCGACTCGGGGGCTTCTCACAACTTCATCAAGAAGGAAGAGGCCACACGGCTAGGCATTCCTCTCAAGAAGGGTCAAGGATGGCTGAAGACTGTGAATTCTGAAGCCAAACCCGTAGATGGTGTAGCTCCTGGCGTAGAGCTACAACTTGGCACATGGAAGGGGAAGGTGGACTTTTCCGTCGCACCCATGGACGACTTCAACATCGTGTTGGGGATGGAATTCTTGAGACAATTCAACGTAGTGTCTCTTCCCCACTACAATTCGGTGTGTATCTTAGAAGGTGGTCCTTGTATGATACCCACCGTATCTAAGCCAAACACCACCCAACTCTTGTCTGCCATGCAATTCAAGAAGGGTTGGAAGAAAGGGGAGGTGTCTTACTTAGCTTCATTGGAGGAAGGTGAAGTGAAGATATCTTCCCCTCCACCTAAGGAGATCCAAGAGGTCCTCAAGGATTATGAGGATGTCATGCCACCACAGTTGCCCAAGCAACTACCACCTAGGAGAGAGGTGGATCATATGATTGAGCTAGAACCTAGTGCCAAACCACCCGCAAAGGCGCCTTATCGCATGTCGCCTCCAGAACTTGAAGAGCTGAGGAGGCAACTGAAGGAGCTGCTTGATGCTGGATTCATTCAACCCTCCAAGGCACCATATGGGGCACCAGTGTTGTTCCAACGGAAGCATGATGGGTCTTTGCGGCTGTGCATCGACTATCGGGCTTTAAATAAGGTAACCATTAAAAACAAGTACCCTATTCCTTTGATTGCTGACTTGTTTGATCAACTAGGTCATGCAAAATACTTCTCTAAACTTGATCTGAGATCGGGTTACTATCAAGTGAGGATCGCGGAAGGAGATGAATCCAAGACGACTTGTGTGACTCGATATGGAGCATATGAGTTCTTAGTGATGCCCTTTAGCCTCACAAACGCTCTAGCCACCTTCTGCACCCTCATGAACAAGATCTTCCACCCTTATCTCGATCAATTCGTGGTGGTCTATCTAGATGACATCGTCATCTATAGTTCTACCCTTGAGGAGCATATAGAGCATCTAAAGGTTGTTTTCCGTGTCTTAAGGGAAAACCAACTTTATGTAAAGAAGGAGAAGTGCTCGTTTGCACTAAACGAAGTACATTTCCTTGGCCACAAGATCCAAGGAGGAAAACTCAGCATGGAGGAAGGGAAGATCAAAGCCATTAAGGAATGGGATCCTCCCACCAAGGTTACCGAGCTCCGATCTTTTCTTGGGCTTGTCAACTACTACAGAAGGTTCATAAAGGGATACTCTACAAGAGCATCTCCTCTCACCGACTTGCTCAAGAAAAGTAGAAAATGGGAGTGGACGTCAAAGTGTCAGGAAGCCTTTTATGATCTGAAGACCGCCATCATGGAGGAACCGGTCTTAGCCCTACCAGACTGCACCAAGCCTTTTGAGGTGCACTCGGATGCTTCAGACTTCGCCATTGGGGGAGTTCTTATGCAAGAAGGACACCCCATTGCATATGAGAGTCGCAAGCTCAATGACACTGAAAGGCGATACACGGTGCAGGAAAAGGAAATGACGGCCATTATCCACTGCCTTAGAGTTTGGCGACACTATTTACTTGGCTCTCAGTTCGTAGTCAAGACCGACAATATTGCGACCAGTTACTTCCAAAGTCAGAAGAAACTGAGCCCAAAGCAAGCCAGGTGGCAAGACTTCTTGGCGGAATTTGACTATGTCTTGGAGTACAAACCTGGTAAGGCCAACGTCGTTGCTGACGCCCTTAGTAGGAAGGGTGAGCTTGCCCACATCACTAGTGTACAAGGAGAGACACTAGGGATGATCCGTGAAGGCTTGGAGCATGACCCCCTAGCCAAAAACTTGATGAACTTGGCTAAGGAGGGGAAAACCAAGAGGTTTTGGGTAGAGGATGGGTTACTCTACACCACCAAGCGGCGACTATATGTTCCGAAGTGGGGGAAGCTACGGAGGAACCTTATCAAGGAATGTCATGATTCCTTGTGGGCTGGACATCCCGGCCAACGTCGCACTCAAGCTTTGTTGGAAGCCTCCTATTATTGGCCTCAGATGGGAGATGAAGTGGAGCTTTTCGTGAAGACTTGTCTTGTGTGCCAACAAGACAAAGTGGAGAACCGAAGCCCTGCGGGATTGCTAGAACCACTACCCACTCCTTCCCGTCCTTGGGAGAGTGTCAGCATGGATTTCATAGTGGCTCTCCCCAAGTCTGAAGGATGTGGCACCATCATTGTTGTGGTGGATCGGTTTTCCAAATATGCCACTTTCATTGCTGCCTCCAAAGATTGTTCAGCTGAGGAGACGGCCAAGTTATTTTTCAAGCATGTGGTTAAGTACTGGGGCTTACCACAAAGCATCATCAGTGATCGAGACTCTCGCTTCACAGAAAAGTTCTGGTCGGGACTATTCAAACTCATGGGGTCAGCACTACATTTCTCCACCAGCTTTCACCCACAAACAGATGGGCAAACTGAGAGGGTGAATGCCTTGTTGGAGTTATACTTGAGGCACTTTGTAAGTGTTAACCAATCTGACTGGGCTAAACTGTTGGAT
Source organism: Platycarya longipes (assembly GCA_036559045.1). Taxonomy (NCBI): domain Eukaryota; kingdom Viridiplantae; phylum Streptophyta; class Magnoliopsida; order Fagales; family Juglandaceae; genus Platycarya; species Platycarya longipes. The sequence goes on from CM071801.1 coordinate 3,918,472, forward strand.
GTGGCTCAATTCTCCTACAACTTACAAAGGAGTGAGTCCACAAACAAAAGCCCATTTGAGATTGTAATGGAACAACAACCACTCACTCCTCAATCGTTGGAGACGAGCTATGAGGGGAACTGCCCAACAGCCTTCAAGGTTGCCAAATCTTGGAACGAACAGCTGGATGTGACTCGTTCCTACCTAGATAAAGCAACCAGGAAGATGAAGAAATGGGCCGATCAGAAGAGGCGACACATGGAGTATTGCATCGGTGACTTGGTGATGGTCAAAATCTTGTCAAGCCAACACAAATTTACAAGAAAACTGCACAAGGCACTTGTGCGGCGATACGAAAGACCATTCCCAATCATCAAGAAAATAGGGAAGGTCTCCTACAAGCTAGACTTACCCCCTAAATTCAAGTTTCATCCTGTCTTTCATGTAAGCTGTTTAAAGCCTTATCATGGTGATGATGAAGAGCCAACTCGGGGAGAGTCTAAGCGGGCTCCATTGGGCATAACTACCACTTTTGATACAGAAGTAGAAGAAATCTTGGCGGATCGGGAAGTCAGACGAAGGGGTCACAAGCCACGCCAAGAATACTTGATCAAGTGGAAGGGATTGCCCGCAAGTGAGACGACCTGGGAACCTAAGGAGTCGCTGTGGCAGTTTGAAGATCAAATCTGAAGGTTCCATGAAGGCACTGCGTCGAGGACGTCGCGAAACTAGGTGGGGGAGAATGTCACCACCTGGATTTTTCTAGAGAATTCTACCACCTTCTAGAGCCTCCTAGTCCCTTGTAGACTATTCTAGAATGTAGTAGATTGTTGTAGAATTGTATAGAAAACTCTAGAATGGTTCTTTGCCCCTAAGATTGTGACACTTGTCACAATCCTAATCATACTTCTAGAAGTAGTCTAGAATGTTCCTTGTCTTTAAGATTGTGACACTTGTCACAATCCTAGCCATTCTTTGTACCAAGAGTTCCCTATAAATAGAGGGAGTCTCATTTGTGTAAATCACCAAGCAATAAGAGTAACAAGTTCTCTAGAGCTTATCTCTCTACTCTCTCTCTCTCTCTAGAGTTGTTCTCTCTTGTCTTGAGTCGCTTAAAAGGCTTATTTGGAAGCTTTGTCCGGGACAAAACCTCCTAAGGCCGCACGGGACGTGTGAAGAATTTCTAAATCCGTGACACTTAGGTCTGTCCATCCTCTTCCATGATATCCAGTGAATTTTCTTTTCTTTTTCCTGTTGTCTCCACTAAAATTGATGGATCGAGCTGTTGATGGCATTGAGGAGGGAAAGAGGGAACTTGAAGACTGACATTGTACATGTGTGGAGGGACTGCAATACAGATTTTATGAGTTTTAACGTTCGTTTTACTTTAACGTTTACTTTTATTTATCAGATATAGTGTGAATGTATTAATGATATGTAATTTTGTTTACGTATAAAAAGCAATTCTCTTTAAGACCGAAACGAATCTCTGGCTAATTATTAGTATATATTATGATTTCCAGAGATCGAGATGGTACATTGGTACTACACCTTCAGTATTCAATAATCGTCGGACTGAAATTGTCTGGTACTAGTACTGATGGCACCTCGAAAAATTGATGTCGACAAGTCAAAGTTTCAGCTCATGTTCAAATTAACAAATAAAATAAATAAACTAATTTATTTATTAGTCTTTAATTATTGATTTCTTGTTTAAAAAAAAGAAAATGATACACTCACATCAGTTTATACAACAACTTATACAGTAGCTTACGTGTCACTTTTTCTTTAATTTCTCTATTAATTTTTCTAATAAAAAGGCCTGAGGTGTTAAAATTTAAAATAAAAAGGCTCCAGATAATTTTAAGAAAAAAAAAAAAGTCTCTGAGTTGCTTTCAGAATTTTCAAAATCCCAACCCGCTCCCCCTCCCAACGGTTTCTCATCTACCAGCCGGAAAACGGAAATCAGAGCAAAGAAAAGAACAAAAAAAAAAACAGCAGAAAAACTATTATTTCTAATTCGAATAATCCATAGAAATGCGTATGAGATGAAGAGATAGAAGCTCGACGAACATGACGCGAGGCTTCATGTCAGGGAGAGAGAGAGTGTGTGGTCGACGGTGAGAAAAGACTTATTTGGTTAGCTATTTTCTTGATGAGTAATTCTAAAAATAGTTGATTTTAAGGCGAGAGAGAGAGTCGGTTTTAATTTAAAATTTTATTTTCTCAATTTCTATCTTGTTTTCAATTTTTATATAAAAATTAAACTAATATAATTCATTAGATCCATGAAAATAAGGTTGAAAATGATAAAAACATTTTAACTAAAAACAAGGTTGAAAATAAAGATAGAAAAAAAAAATCCTCATTTTCAACTTTATTTTCAATTCCTATACTAAAAAAAAACCAATAAAATTGATTAGATCTATAAAAACATATCTATAAAAACAAGATTAAAAATAAAGAAAAAAAATTTAAAACTAAAATCAAGTCGTTAAAGTTGACTCCATCTAGAATTATTCAAAATTCATGCTTGCCCCATTGTATTACGAAGATGCAAACAAGACCGATGTGAAAATTAGTCCAAGATTGCTCACATCCCAGTGTGGGACCTTTATCCTAATCCAATATATAATTAAAGCCAATATAATTTTTTTATATATAAAGCCAATATATAATTAAAATTTTCAAGTCCTGTTGAACATTTTTCATAATAATAATATATCAAAATGAAAACTGAATTTCATGTAAAAAATAACTAAAATTAGAAACAACTAATTATATTGTCGACTAAATGCATCTAAAACAAATCAATAATATTTATCATATGCAATTCACTATATATTACATTATCTGCTATTTATATATTACATTACAAAATACAAAATTACATTATATGAAAATTATATATCCAATGGTCCTGCTCTACAACAGGACACAGGACAATTTAAATATTTATGGTCTTTTTGCAAAGCTATAGCAATTCCCATAGCATACATGCATGTTCATTCAAAAGGAAATAAGGTCAACAAAAACCATTAAACTAAATCTGAAACATACTTGAAGTTGATATAAATCTGATACATGAGTTCTAATCCAACTAGTCAACAGTTTTTACTAGACCAAGTATAATCTAACAAATATGCTAGCACAGATCTGACCCACAAAAAATTTCATCCAAAAAATATGCTAGCACATATACTAGCACAGATTGACAGAGTAATTGAATAATAACCTCTCTCAACATACTTTCTTAAATCAATATTATATCAATGCATACGCAAAGAACAGAAAATCTGCACTGTTCACTCCCAAAAATGGCAAAAAGAATAAAAAGATCAAATCTTTTGAACAGAAACAAAACTTGAGAGGGATAGAGTTTAATATAAGTAGTCAAAATACACTACATATAAGCCTCTGTTTCGATGTCAATATAATATATATATATATATATACATTCCTTAAAGACTCTTCTATTCAAATATTTTGAACAAAATAGACCAAAATCAACAAAGAAACAGAGAAGAAAACTAAAGGTTTAAACTTCTTTAAAGCAAACCAAACAAAAAGCAGATGACCAATCAGAAAACAATATAGAGCACATGATATGGGTTTGCACATCACGAGTCTTTCCTAACAAATGATGCAAAGCAGAGTATATAAACATAGAACAAACCCAAAATCAGCAAACAGAACAAACCCAAAATCAACAAAGAAAAAATATTTTTTTAAAAGGGACAACAAACATAGAACAAATGAAACCGAGAAGATGTAACGCCTCGGTCCTGTAGGGGTCGAAAAGTTACTTCCTATCACAGAACCCATATTTCAACAAAATAATATAAGACTCAGAATTCTCCAATCTTATATAAAACTTGATTCCAAAATCACTTTTCTCAATATCACCAATTCCATAAATGACACGTCACAAAATAACAATAATATTTTCTTACTAAATCTTATCAATACTCATATAAATTCTCTATGTTTAATCTATCATTCATAAGTCATCTCACCCAATGCTTCATAATCTGATCCTCCACTGAAATATTCAAATTCATCTGAAAAATATTCAGAGATAAGGGATGAGTTCAACCACAACTCAGTAAGCGGAAAACATATACAAGAGTGCAAACATGAGCATTTTCAAAAAAACTCCATATGCATGAACCAAAAACCTTATATTTTCATATACAGATTTTCGAAAAATATTATCAAAAAAAAAGGGTGACTTTTCAATCATTTTACATTTAGAAAATCACTATTTATTATCAAAAACGCTTTGGCACAAGTAACTGTACAATCTCATATTATCATCACATCAGAACATGTACCATATTTAACCCCCGTGATAGGGTTGTGCTATCCCCGGTGGCCAAACCAGACGGTATCATATTATGAGACTTTCCTTTATTCGTTCTTGGAGTCCCGAATGTGCACATAGGAAAGAAACACATAAAAGGACCTCTTTGTTTCCAAAGTGGTTGCATTTCTATCATATCATATCATAGTGGTACCAACCATATCACGTGAATCCATATCATCATATCAGAACCATTTTTCAAAGCAGATCAAACAGATAATAATGCCAAAAGTTTTCATATCCATATTCATATCATGTAATGTCATATCGAATCATGTACTAAACTTGTTCATATCATTTTTAGATAACGAATAACAACTCTAAAACATTTCACATTATATAAATAAAATATCAATTTTCATACTCCCTCTTGTATGCATTTCAGAAACATTTCAACATTGCTTATGTCTACACTATGCATGATAAAAATATTTTTCTATTTTTCACATAGATTTCATGAGTAATGCAAATAACTGACCGAAGTTGCTTTTTTCAAGTTCTCATTTAGAACAAAAACATGCAAGGTTTTCAAAAAGTCAACCTCGGTCTCAGAGTTGGTGTAAAGCCAAGCATAGGAATCCCGCTTACCTGAACTTCTTAGCTTTTCATAATTTTTCCTTAAGAATGCTGAATCAAATTATTCATCACCTATAAAATAATCACATAATTTTTATAAATTTTTAGTCAAACTTGTAATTCAAACATTTAAGTCTAAGAAGCTAAAATCACCTTTAATAAAAGTCTAAAGTCCTCGAAATCCTAAAATATTATACACGCCCAAATTTTAATAACTCCACTCATTAAATTCTAATTTATTGACTATCGAGATATGACTATGAAATATAAAACTAGACAACATAATTATAACGAAATCTTTTACCTACTAATTACCTTAAAAGATAAATTATATCTAGAAGAAAATAATATTAATAATAATATAACCCAAATCCCTGTTTATTTATCCTCGCAAATATACTATAAAAAAATAAATAAATAAAACCTCAGAACACAAAACTAGATTTAATACAAAACTTAGTTTAGTAAATAAACTGCTTGGCCCTCAGAGGAAATACGAAAACAAAAGGAAGAAGCTTTAAACTTCCAGATCAACCATGGGGCCCAAACATGCTCATCGTGGGGAATGAGTTGCGATGGAAGTGGGCGGCAGAGGTGAAGACACTGGAGATCCCAGGAGTCACGAGAAGGATGCCAGACCTAGGATGGCGATAAATGTTCGATTGCATGCTAGGTGGTCGAGTGGAGGAGGTTGGGTACGCGTGACGGAGCAAGCTGCTGGGCTGGCGACAATCATAGCGACCTCCTCTGTAGCAAACAGTGCAGTTCAGAGGGAGGGAGAGAGCATGAAAAACATGCCTAGAGGGAGTAACTGAGAGGGGTGGCACAGGCGACGGTTTAAGTGGAGGAAGAGACGAGGTGGAGTGCGACGTAATTGGCTTCACCGATGCGTCACGAGGCTGAACTGAGAGGTGAGGGGGAGGTTTTGCCGCTCTGTTTTCAGGGAGTAAAACAGGGGCATGACTTTGGCTCCCAGTGGTGTTATGGTGAAGCGTGGCCAAGGGTTCTACCATGGAGAAGACGTGCAATTATTCAGTGATTCCAATGTGAGTGCATGGTTGGGCTACGGCGTACGGACTGCTTGTGACTGGTTGCTTCCATGGAGGCAACGTTTGAAGAAACCCATGCTCTGTTTTAGGTGTAGAAAACAGAGGTATTTGTGGATTTATGGTGCTGCATAAAATCACGTTAGTTGATCTCCTGAGGAGAAGGTATGATCTTGATCTGGTCTAGTGGAGGTATGGAGGCTCGCAAGGTGGTGCATGGCTTCAGTGATGGTCATCGACGGTGATGGATTACGGGCTCATGCAAAATGCAGCATTAACGTTAGGGAGGAGAAAAATTCTTAGAAGCTTGGGGTATGGGGGTTTTTGATTTAGGAACTGAAAGGAAAAAGGGAACGGCTCAACCACAAGGGCATGGGAAAGAGGAGTATCGGAGTGGAGCAAAATAAGGAATGCTGAAACTGAAGAAAACCGTTGGGATCATGAGAATGAAGTTGGGATTCAGTAGGAGAAACAAAATAAAGGGAAAAATATGTAACCGGTGGGAGGAAGAATCGGAGAAAAGAAACTGAACGAAAAGAAGAAGAAAACTACTTACAAACGGCGTCGTTCAAGGTCTCTCTACAAGGGGCTTTGTGTGCCTGATGCTATGACCTAGAGCGTTTGGGGTCCGGATATTACAGAAGAAAACTTACCCATGGATGAAGCAATCAGAGGTTGTATCGAGTTTTAGAGAGATGAACAGAGTCATTTCCATTCAAGCTGCAATCGTACTTTCTAGCCATAAAATCCGATTGAATAACCGAATCAGACTTTGAGACAAAGTGGGTAGAAGAAGAAGGAGAAGGACAAGCAGCAGCTTGAGCTTTGATTTTTTAAAAACAAAAACAAAATGTCATAAAATTAAGAGTAAATAGAGGACAGTGTGGTGCGAGTATACCTAGTTGTTCCTCTACCTCTTCCGCCCCTTCGATCAGCCACTTGTCCTCTTTGGCCGCGAGTTCTCCGACAAGGAAATCTTCAGTATCTTGAGCGTATCTAACTTCTTCGTCATCTTCCTCACTACTGTCAAATCGCTACTTATTTTCGCTCTCCTTGTTGGCATTATCGTTGTCTACGCTCATGGCGCTTTTAGGGTTTCGTTCACCTGTATGAGAGAGAGAGAGAGAGAGAGATGAGAGGGGAGTCTAGGTAGATGAGTGAAAGAATTAGGGTTTTTTCTAATTTATTTATATAAATCTGGATACCAGATTTGAAAATCAGGTATCCGGATCCGGATTTCATTAATCTGGATTTATAATCCGGTCTCCGCATCTCACTTGATCCGGGCCGGAATTCCGGGTCCGGATATCTAAACTAAATTCGGATCCGAAAAAATATTGATTCCGGATGAGCAGGCCTAAAAATTCTATTTACAGAAACGACTTCGAATAAAGAAGAAACAGGGGAGAGAGATTGACAGTTTGTTAGAAACAATTTAATGCACTGCCACTTCTACAAGTAAATAACTTAATTATGACGACCTCTCTTTATTTATTATTTTATTCTTCCCTATTCAAATAAGAAATATAACCCTATGCATGATTCTTCACATCCAGGAAAATAGTAAGGTGGCGGAAGAAAAGCAAAGAGAAAAAATATAGGAGGGGATTTCGGAGGAGATCCAGGATCGGAATTCGGAGGCTGCAATGTTGAGGCTGTGTAATTTCACCAAACAACAATTTCAACTGGGCCTGCATGTTTCTTAGGGTCGAAAGTGAGGGTAATTTGATTTTTGTTGAACTTGGGTGCTTTTTTACTCTTGATTTTTCTTCTGCAACACGTGCAACTTTTCTCAAGGCTTATCTCATATGTCTAAACTTACAGGGGTTTGCATGTTGGAGCACATATATATGAAGTTGATAATAGCTACATGATGGATGATGCGACCAATAACTCTGAACTCCTTTATTTGTGTATGCGCTCCAAGAATATTTTCTGCCATCAATGATCTTGCAGCTGGCTGTTGCACAGAAAATGAGGATGTTTTACTAATATTGAAAGAGATATTCTTAAGGTTTGCTTTGAGTGATTGAGATACAAAATTATATTTTTGGGGATGATTTTTTTCTGGTATTAGCAGTTTAAAAGTCAGCAGTACCTGAATTTGCGATTTGAGAATTTCTCCCATGCTCCGATTTTTGGCAGCTTGCAAGATATTTTTTCACTCTGAACGTTTAAATAACACATGTTTGTGGTGTGCTATTGGAGTACCAATCTATTACTCGTGTTACCATTTTATCCCCGCATCCACCTTCGTCATCATCAACTTATAAAATATCTATTTGCCAAAATGATTTTAGTCTTGATTGTTGCTTCTGCAACACATACAACTACTTTTCTCAAGACTATCTCATATATATTTCTAAACTTCAGGGATAATTCCAATCCCTGTATTGAAATTTTATAATCATGAGGTTGATGGAGGAGCATTTTAAATTTGATGGAGATATTTTATAATCCCAATCCCAGACTGAGCAAATTACTGAAAGATATTCATTGACATATTAAAATTTTGTTGATCTTCCCAATTCATAGATTTTGTGTTGTTTAGTCTGGAAATCTTCAGATATAAACATCCACTTGCTAAGCCACTACCATTTGTTACATATGGAATTCTTCCATTGATTATATTTTGTATCTGATTAGAACCTGTAATTTCTAAGACATTTTTGGAATAAGACGTAATAATCTTCGATATCTTTCTTCTCTCTTCTGGTTCTACAGCCTCAACATTCATTTTGAACTTCTAAGAGAAATGAAAAACATAGATGTAAAATTTGAAAATCAAATGCACATTACGAAACCACATACAGTACCCTTATATATTAATAATACTATCAATTGTTAATTAGGAGCTCAAAAAAGAAAGAAAGGGAAAGAATGAAAAAACTAAATAAAATAATACAAGAAACTCAGTAATTTGATGAATTACTTCATCTAATTCACATAAGGCCTATATTTAGAATTTCACTTCTGCAACATTCTTAGTAGCCATGTATAGAATGTCACAACACTCCTCTTCCTCCAGCCTGTGAAAGAAATAGGAATCGCAATTATTATTGAACCAGATTAATAATTTTTAACAATCATTATGTATTTCACAAAAAATTACTTCTCAAAATCCTCAAGACCTCAATTTTTCGAAGTAGAAGACAAGATTTCCCAAATTATTGAAGTGAACAACAAAAAAATGAATGTCCAGGTTAAAAATCATGAGAATATAAAGAATTCACTTCCATGGATGTTGTTGCAGGAGAAAACACCTGAATTTCGGTGATAGCATCTGCAGAATGGTTACCAGTGAATGAACAAGCTGCCAGCAAACCACCCGGTGATGTTCTTATAATACTCAATAGAATCGCGGAAAAACGCTTGAGGAGCTTCACAAGGTTTGTTGGAGACTTGGAGTGCCACCGGGTGTTTGAATCTTCAGCTAAAATTTGCAAGCTTGGAAATAAAGCGAAGTTGATCATCACTTTATTTGAGGAATTATTGGTTATTTTTCTGATATAATAACAGTCAAAAATTAGTTGAGCCAGTTTCCAAAAACCTGCAAATGTCACATGATTTATGCTTTTTTACTTCACACAAAACAGGCCAAGATGTTGGGCATTTTGCCGTTGCATGACAATAATGATTTAAAATAAAAAATAAAAAATTAAACGATAATACATGGCCAAGCATTAACGACATCGTTTTATCCTCAAGTATCTCACTAATTCCCCGAATTTTATCCTATTTATCGTTCGGATCCCGTAAAGGTTGCTTAAGTTGATGAGTTTGTGCCTGATATGTATCAACGGCTAGCCATCGAATCGGAGTTTCTTCTATTTTATTATTTTTTATTTATTCTGTTTATTCTGATTATGGGTACAAGATCATACCCCCAACCAGTATAATTAGAAAAATTCTATTTATTATTCCCTTCACTACACACCACCCAAGTGATTTATCATTTTTGTCATTTCATTTTGTTGGGAATAAATCGATAAAACAAATAACACAGATATGAAATCAAATGCAGCGGTAGCAACTAAGAGAAGTAAAACAGTAAAGAACACATAGATTTAAGTAGTTCAGCTCAACTGAACTTACATCCACTGAGGGTTAGTCTCAAACTTCACTATGATCAAATGGAGATTACAGAGAGAGAATCAAAAGATTCTTACAATAGAAATCACTAATCTCACGTGTATACACTCAATCCTCACGTGTTTACACTCAACCACTCAAGAAATGGAGAAGAAATGATCAAAGAATGGGGCTCTGTTCTTCGGCATCGAAACAGGGGCCTGGGTTCGTCGCGCAATACGAATCTGAAAAGAGATCGCGATATTTATACTTATACGATCTCGCTCAAGCGAGAGTTAAACTCGCTTAAGCGAACACTGTTAGGTCAATCTCGCTCGACCTAAACGTCAAGCGAGAGTCGAGCGTAGTCTCTGCCTGAATCTCGCTAGAGCAGGACCTCAAGCGAGGGTTGAGCGAACTCTCGGGTTGCACTTCGCTCGAGCTGGACGTCGAGCGAAAGTCGAGCGAACTCACGGTGGACTCTCGCTCGAGCGAGATCAACTTCGCTCGAGCGAGAGTGCAGGAAATGCGTGTATTCAAGCCATAACTCAACAAATCTTCACATTGGCTTGAATACCTAAAAGCCTCACTGAAAACCCAAATCAACAAAAAAAAAAAAAAAACCAACCCCATCAAAAAAGATCCCCTAAGGGATTTGGAAACCTCGAACTCCAATCAAGTCCAAACAAAGTTTGAACTTGTGTACTGCAACTGGCTTTGTTATCATGTCTGCTGGATTCTCTGAAGTAGCAATCTTTTGAATACTCACTGTACCGTCAGCAACTACTTCTCTGAGAAAATGATACCTGACATCGATGTGCTTCATCCTCTCATGATACATTTGATTTTTGGTCAAATGTATAGCACTCTGGCTATCACAAAACACTGTCATTCCATCCTGCTAAAGACTCAGGTCACTGATCAGCCCATTCACCCAAATGGCCTCCTTGACAGCCTCAGCTGTTGCCATGTATTCTGCCTCCGTAGTTGATAAAGCAACAGTTGATTGAAGTGTTGCTTTCTAACTAATTGTAGAACTACACAATGTGAAAACATAGCCTGTCAATGATCTTCTCTTGTTTAAATCTCCAACATAGTCAGAATCAACAAACCCATAAACGTGAGAACTGAGATTAACATCTCTATCAAATAACAAGCTAACATGCGAGGTTCCCCTCAAGTATCTCAGAATCCATTTCATTGTCTGTCAGTGAACTCTACCAAGTTTAGCCATGTACCTGCTAACCACGCTCACTGCTTGTGAAATGTCTGGACGGGTACAAACTATGGCATACATAATGCTGCCAACTGCACTAGAGTAATGAACTCTTGACATGGACTGTTCCTCCTCATCAGTTTGGGGAGATAGGGAAGCTGAAAGTCTAAGATACATTGCCAACGGCGTACTTACAGGTTTGGAGTTAGACATTCCAAACCTGTCAAGAACCTTCTCATGGTACTTCTCTGAGACAAGTACAACTTCCCAGCTTTCATATTCCTGTGAATTTCCATTCCCAATATCTTTCTAACAGCATCTAAGTCTTTCATCTCAAACTCATTTCTAAATTGAGTTTTCATCAAATCAACATCAACCATGCTTTTAGCAGCTATAAGCATGTCATCAACATAAAATAATAAGTAAATGAAAGACTTATCAGGCAATTGTTTATGATACACACAACAATCATAACTACTTCTTAAATAGCCATGATCAATCATAAACAAGTCAAAACGCTTATACCATTGCCTAGGCGACTGCTTTAACCCATACAAAGACTTCTTCAGTCTGCATACTCGGTCCTCTTTGCCTTCTACAATGAACCCCTCTAACTGACGCATATAGATAGTCTTTTCAAACTCGCCATATAGAAACGTTGTCTTCACATCAAGCTGCTGAAGCTCCAGATCATACAAAGCCGTAATAGCTAGTAAAACTCTAATTGAACTGTGTTTTACTACTGAAGAGAACACTTCATTAAAGTCAATCCCCTCTCTCTGACTGTAGCCTTTAGCAACTAGGCATGCTTTTTATCTTGCATTTGTCTCAGACTGGATTCCTTCTTTTCTCTTGAAGATCCATTTGTAGCCCACACCTTTGTCTTTGCTGGTAACTTAACCAAATCCCAAGTTTGGTTCTTGTGAAGAGATTCAATCTCTTCAGTCATTGCTGAGTACTACTGAGCAAACTCTGTACTCTTTACAGCCTCTGAGTAACTGGAGGGCTCCTGCCCAACAATTTCTTCTGTCGTTGCGAGTGCATACATAATCATATCTGCTTGAGCATATCTCTGAGGTGGTCTAATCTGCCTCCTCTATCTACAAGTAGCTATACTGTACTTCTCCTCAACCGGTGCTTTAGTCTCAGACTCAGAATCATGCTCATCAGTCAGCATGATTCTGAGTTTCAGGTGGTGTCCTCTGTAGAGCCTGCTGTAACTCCACCTTCTTTCCTGTAGATACAGGAATCTCCTTTCTCAGATTAAGTATAGATTTTTCATTAAAAGTAACATCTCTGCTAATCACGAACTTGGGTGACTTAAGATCAGTACACTACAACCTATATCCCTTTACCCCAGTAGCATATCCCATAAATATGCATTTATTTATCCTAGGTTTTAGCTTACCATCATTAACATGAAAATAAGCAGGACAACCAAAAATTTTCAAATTCAAATAATCAGTAGGTGTATCAGACCAAACCTGATTAGGTGTCTTCAAACCAATAACTGTAGCTGGAGAGCGGTTCACCAAAAAGCAAGCTGTGTTGACTGCTTTCGCCCAAAAGTCATTAGTCAGCCCGGCATTGGAGAGCATACTGCGTGCTCATTCTAGGAGGGTATGGTTCATCCGTTCAGTTACCCCATTTTGTTGTGGAGTGTACCTAACTGTACAGTGCCTGACAATCCCTTCATTCTTGCAGAACTCATCAAAGTCACTGCTACAAAATTCCATTCCATTGTCAGTTCGAAGCCGTTTAACTTTCTTACCGGTCTGGTTCTCTATCAGAACTTTCCACTGCTTGAAATTCTTAAAGACATCACTTTTCTGCTTCAGAAAATAAACCCATACTTTCCGTGAGTAATCATCAATTAAAGTAAGCAAATAATTTGCTCCACCTTTTGATGAAATTGAGGATGGATCCCAAAGGTCAGAATGAATGTACTCCATTGTACCTTTAGTGCTGTGGACCCCTGTTGCAAACTGGACTCTGCTCTGTTTGCCAAACATACAGTGTTCACACAAGTCAAGTTTGCCTAAATTCTGATTCCCTAACAACCCTTACTTACAGAGGATAGATATCCCCTTCTCACTCATATGACCCAATCTCATGTGCCATAGACGAGTGTTATCTGACTCTGCCTCATCAGATACCGAAACTGCAGCTTCACCACTAACAGTACTGCCCTGTAAGAAATAGAAACCATATTTCTGATCTCCCTTCATAATAATCATGGAGCCTTTGCTGACTTTCAATACTCCACCTTGTCCCATATACTTCAACCCCAATTTCATAATAATCATGAAGGGCTCCCATGGAGATAATTTTAGGACTGGAATCCGAAGGCTGCAATGTTGACGAGGTTGTGTAATTTCACGACAACAATTTCAACAGGGCCTGCGTATTTCTTAGCTTGAAAAGTGATGGTAGTCTGATTTTTGCTGAACTTGGATGCTTTTTTAGCCTTGATTACCGCTTGATCTGTAACACATACAACTTTTCTCAAGACTATCTCATATGTGTAAACTTATAGGGATGGTTTCGTTAGCATGTTGGAGCACATGTATATGAAGTTGATCATAGCTACATGATGGATGATGCGACCAATTGCTTTGAACTCCTTTATTTGTGCATGCTCTCCACGAACATTTTTTGACATCAACAATATTGCAGCTGGCTGTTACACAGAGAATGAGGATTTTTGACTAATATTGGGAAACAAAATATTCTAGTTTTTTCAGACGGGAGACACCTTTCGGCAGTTCCCTACCTCTGCCTGTTCAAGGACAGAGAACTGAAAAACTTTTTTTTAAGTACTAAGAATGGTTAGCACTCTAATCGTGCTGCAATACTTGTTTTTTTTATTGGATAGAGTAGAAAGGTTTTAAGAGGTTTGAATTGGATTGAGAAAGAGTCCATTTCATTTTTAAAAATGTCCATGTACAGTACATATCCTATTGAATCATCACCATCAAAAGACACAAATCTATGAAGGACAATAAAATTAGAAACAGAGGCTTCAGAATTGAAATATGACCAGAAGCCAAGTTTTTGTTCTATAACTAAGAAATTAAAAAATAAAATAATAATAATAAAAAAAAATGAAATTCAAAGAGGCACAGCTCTAAGTATATAGGAAGCATGCAAGAGGCAGAACATCTAACTAGCTAGGAGAGGAAAAGAGACGACATTAAATTCCAGCAGTTTGCTGCATTAACGGTGCTCTATCATTCAACATTTTCCACACATGATAACAACATTAAACTAATGATAATCTTTCAATAAAACAACATAAGATCACAATTCCAAGAAGATTTGCTTACATCTGGGAGAACATTCTTTTTCATGGCATTTGAATTGTGGTCGAAAGGCGTCATTTGATGAAGGATTGTTGCTTTTAGGCATTGTGGTCCAAGATATAGTCATGAGGTTGATAGTGGAGCTGTTTAAACTTGATGAAGATATTTTATAATTGATTGAGCAAATTTATTGAAAGATATTCCTTGACATGATCTTCAAATTTTGCTGATCTTCCCAATTCATAATTTTTATGTTGTTTTGTGTGAAAATCTTTAGATATAAACATCCATTTGCGAAGCCCACTACCATTTGCTGCATATATCCTTATGATTACAATTTGTAATTTTTTACCTCGTCTGTTGGAGGACAGGAGCATTGTGATCAGAATAAGAAATACTAATCTTGGATATCTTTCTTCTCTCTTCTGGTTCTACCCTCAACGTTCATTTTGATCTCTTTAAGAGAACTGAAAAAATATGCATGCATCTTGCCATGTAAAATTTGAAAATAGAATGCACGTTACAAAACCAGATACACCCTTATATATTATTAGTATTACAATCAATTGTTAAGGAGCACAAAAAAGAAAGAAATGGAAAGAATGGAAAAAAAAAATACAAGAAGCTCAGTAGCCGTTATGTATATATTTCACTTCATCCTTCCCGCAAGTGTAACATAAAATCGTTGACAAATAGCCAAACAAGAATTAAACACATGTGATGACCTGGCCAGTGTTAATTTCTTTAGAATACACAAGAACAGATTTCTTGTAGTTTAGAAAACAGGTTTCTGTTTACTTTGTCCAGAAATGATTCGGTAAGCAAGATAAACACCAGAAATGCAAGATTAAAGAAAAGAAAGAAAACAGCAAGCAAAAACACAAGGTTTAACGTGGTTCGGCCCTAATGGCCTACATCCACTGCAGGAACCCTAGGAGATGTTTTATTCACAGAAAAGGAGATTACAATCTTACAGACCAGGAGAAAACAAGCCATCAGCTCAGACGTTTCATCTTTGAGCACAGCTGCACAGCACGGGTTAGCAAAACCCTAACCCTAGCCTTAAGCTTCCAGATCCTCAGCTCTCTCTCTCTCTCTGTATCTCGATTGCAAAGCGGCAGAAAGGATCTCATCCTAGGTCTAGAGCATTCGAGCAGTATATATATCACCCAGTCCAATTACATAAATGTCCTCAGCTAGTTAAAATAATTACAGACAGAACAAGTAAACAAATACAAGCCGCAGGATCAAGTCTCATAACATCATCATCACTGAAGCTTGACACGTGCACCTCACAAATCTCCACCTTGGCAAGCTTGCATCCCTTCTCCTTTACAGCTCCATCTCCTTCTACAGTTCCTGCAATTCCCCCTAATGGGTACTAGCAATTTTCTAAGTTAATTAAATCCAAACAATGGTTAAACTTGATGGAAGGTACAGATTTAGTCATTATGTCTGAGGGGTTATCCTTAGTAGGTATTTTCTCAACTCCTATGTCTCCTGAGGAGATAACATCTCTAACAAAATGTAGCCTTACATCTATATGTTTTGACCTCTCATGAAATACTTGATTTCTAGCTAAGTGAATGGCACTTTGATTGTTACAATACACAGTGACACTGCCAGTCAACATTCCTAGTTCTAGAGTCAAACCCTTTAACCATAAAGCCTCCTTGAAGGCTTCAGTCATAGCAATATATTCTGCTTCAGTGGTGGATAAAGCCACCACTGATTGTAGATTTGCTTTCCAGATTATAGCTCCACCTAAAAACATGAATATCATGCCGGAAAGAGACTTCCTGGTGTCTATATTTCCAGCATAATCTGAGTCCACAAAACCATTCAAACTCCTATCAGTTAAATCACAATCCCCAAATTTTAACCCCAAACACTTGGTTCCTGACAGATATTGAAAAATACACTTTAATGCATGCCAATGTGGTTTTCCAAGTTTGCTCATAAACCTGCTTACTAAACTCACAGCATAGGTCAAATCTGGCCTAGTGCATACCATGGCATACATCAAGCTCCCTACCATGCTAGTGTATGGGACTTTATTCATAAACTCAATTTCATCATCAGTTTGTGGTGCTTGTGTGACTGACAGTTTAACATGGTGACCAACAGGGGTAGTAATAGTTTTAGTGTTGTCCATTCCAAATCTTGTTAACACTTTGGAAATATACAATTTCTGAGATAAATAGAGAATTCTTTTATTTCTGTCCCTATTTATCTCCATACCCAGAATTCTCTTAGCTTGACCTAAGTCCTTCATCTCAAATTCAGCCTTTAACATACACTTAACTTGATTAAGATGAATTATGTCCTTACAAGCTAATAACATGTCATCAACATACAATAGTAAGTAAATGATATTTCCATCACAACTTTTATAGTAAACACAGCCATCAAAATTACTCCTATAGAAGTCATTTTCAATCATGTAGGCATCAAACCTTTTATACCATTGTCTTGGGGACTGTTTTAAACCATACAAAGATTTATTTAACAAACATACATGATCCTCACTGAGATCAGTGTAAAACCCTTCAGGGGGCTGCATGTAGATTGTTTATGGAAGGTTACCATGCAGAAAATCTGTTTTAACATCAAGTTGTTCTAAGTGTAAATCATTACAAGCAACAATAAAGAGTAAAAGTCTTATTGAACTATGTCTTACCACAGGAGAGAATATCTCATTATAGTCTATTCCCTCCCTCTGAGTGAACTCTTTTGCAACCAACCTAGCCTTATACCTAGGAAGTTCTACACCGGGGATCCCTTCTTTCCTTTTAAAGATCCATTTGGATCCAACCAATTTCTGTTTCTTAGGTTTAGGAACCATATCCCATGTTTTATTCTTTATCAAAGACTCCATTTCTTCTTGCATAGCAAGAATCCATTTATCAGCCTCTTTAGAATTCATGGCTTCCTTAAAGTTCATAGGTTCCTGTTCTACCTCAGTTTCAGCAACAGATAGGGCAAAAGCTGTTAAGTCAACTTGCCCAAACCTTTGTGGAGGTCTTATAACCCTCCTCTCCCTATCCCTTGCAAGGAGATAGGTATTTTGTCTCTCCAGGTCTCCAGTGTCTACCCTGTCAGTTTCTGTTTGGTCAGCTTCCTCATTCTGTTTATCAGTAGAGTTGGAGGACTGCTCCACCTCAAACTGTATATCAGTTTTAGGGTCAGCCCTTTCAGGGTCAGGAGAATTATCTGGCTTCCCTGCCATTTGGTTTTCATTAAAAATAACATCCCTACTGATTATGCATTTCTGTCTGCCAGGTTCCATAACCCACAACTTATAACCTTTAACACCTTCTGGATAACCTACAAATATACACTTAAGAGCCCTTGGTTCTAGCTTATCAGTTTTATAATGTGCATAGGCTACACAGCCAAAAACTCTTAAGGTTTGATAATTTGCAGGTTTTCCAGACCATAGTTCTTGAGGGGTTCTGTAACCCAAAGCAGAGGATGGGCACCTATTAATTAGATGAACAGCAGTGGCTACTGCCTCTGCCCAGAATGTTTTGGGCAACCTTGAGGTTGCCAGCATACACCTAACCCTCTCTAGGATAGTTCTATTCATCCTTTCAGTTAGGCCATTCTGTTGAGGAGTTTCCTTAACAGTCTTATGCCTTATTATCCCCTCAGCTTTACAGAAGTCATTAAACTCAGTAGATAGGTATTCAAGACCATTGTCAGTTCTCAAAGTTTTAATCTTTCTGCCCACTTGATTTTCAACTAGTGTTTTCCATTCTTTAAATTTTTCAAAAGTGTTACTCTTTTGTTTAAGTACATACACCCACACTTTCTTAGAATAATCATCAATTAAAGAAAGGAAATACCTAGCCCCACCATGTGAGTTAACTTTTGCAGGACCCCATAAGTCAGAGTGTATGTAATCTAGGGTTTGTCTTGTCTGGTGAATTGCTTTCTTAAAGCTTACTCTTGTGGATTTTCCTAGTACACACTGTTCACAGAAGGGTAAATCTCCAAGTTTTTTGTCTCCTAACAGGCCCTGTTTTTCTAGTTCCCTAAGGCCCTGCTCACTGACATGCCCTAGTCTTTTATGCCATAGGAGAACTTGGTTTTCAGTTCTGTGAGTGACAGGTGATGCCTCACCTATCACTGTTTTCCCCATAAGAGTGTATAACCCATTCTTTAAGACCCCTTTCATTATAGTCAGAGACCCTTTACTGACTTTTAAGGTCCCATTGTCAGATTTAAAAGAGTATCCTGACTTGTCTAATATACCCAGAGAAATTAGGTTTCTCTTCAGTTCTGGAATGTATCTGACCACCTTTAATAGTTTTTCAGACCCATCATACATCATTAATCTCACATTTCCTATGCCCTGGATTTTACAAGTTTTGTTGTTACCTAAAATAACACAACCACCCTCTAGTGTAGTGAAGTTTTCAAACCAGTTTCTTATAGGGCACATGTGAAATGAACAACCTGAATCTAAAATCCATTCCCTTCCAGAATCCACTTCTGAGACATTTAACACTTCAGCACTATCATATCCATCTTTTAAGACTACTGCTGCCTTTCCCTCTTCCCTTTTTTCAGTGTTTTCCTTATTCTTTCTATCAGGGCAATCCTTCTTGAAATGCCCCTCTTTGTGACAGGCAAAACATTTTAGATGTTTGCCTTTTGACTTTGATCTGGATTTATAGTGTTTACCTTTCTGACCCTTCTTTTTAGGTCTACCTCTCACAATTAAGCCCTCACCAGACTCTGATTTTAACTCAGATTTATTGTTGAGTTCTCTTGTATGAAGAACTGACTGCACTTCTTCTAAGGTGAGACTCTCCCTACCATACATCATAGTTTCTTTGATACTAGCATAGGAAGAATCTAAAGAATTTAATAACAGAAGTGCTTGATCTTCATCTTCTATAGTAATTTCTATATTAGCAAGATCCAACAATATTTTATTGAATTGATCAAGGTGATCATCAATAGAGGTCCCCGGTGACATCTTAAATGTGTAGAGTTTTATCTTTTTATGGAGCCTATTTGCTAGGGATTTGGTCATATACAAATTTTCTAATTTTAGCCACACCCCTGCAGCCGAGTCCTCATTAGCAACCTCTCTCAGTACTTTATCACCGAGAGATAAGATAATGGCACTGTGTGCCTTTTGTAGGACTTCAGGTTTGACCCTCTCTAAGGAAGATGAAGATGGTTTCTCTTCCGACGAGGAGGAGGCCATCTTCTTTTCCCCAAGAAGGGCTTCCTGAAGTCCCTGTTGTACTAACAGAGCTCGCATCTTAATCCTCCAAAAGCCAAAATCATTTTGGCCAGTAAACTTCTCTATATCAAATCTGGCGGTCCCCATCGAAACTCAAGCTCTGATACCACTTGTTAATTTCTTTAGAGTACACAAGAACAGATTTCTTGTAGTTTAGAAAACAGGTTTCTATTTACTTTGTCCAAAAATGATTCGGTAAGCAAGATAAACACCAGAAATGCAAGATTAAAGAAAAGAAAGAAAATAGCAAGCAAAAATACAAGGTTTAACGTGGTTCGGCCCTAATGGCCTACATCCACTGCAGGAACCCTAGGAGATGTTTTATTCACAGAAAATGAGATTACAATCTTACAGACCAGGAGAAAACAAGCCATCAGTTCAGACATTTCATCTCTGAGCACAGCTACATAGCACGGGTTAGCAAAACCCTAACCCTAGCCTTAAGCTTCCAGACCCTCAGCTCTCTCTCTCTCTCTGTATCTCGATTGCAAAGCGGCAGAAAGGATCTCATCCTAGGTCTAGAGCATTCGAGCAGTATATATATCACCCAGTCCAATTACATAAATGTCCTCAGCTAGTTAAAATAATTACAGACAGAACAAGTAAACAAATACAAGCCGCAGGATCAAGTCTCATAATATCATCATCACTGAAGCTTGACACGTGCACCTCACAGCTTCTTGGTTCCCATAATGATCAGATACTTATTTAGGCTATCATAATGGGATCGTGGAATTGAAAAGAAAAGAAGAAGAAGAAGAAGAAGAAGAAGAAGAAGAAGAATTAAACATATGTGAGGATATCGCTCAACGTAATCGTCTAACTTGGTTGCCAATGCTTGCACTAAAGGGTAACTCAAAGCATACCCGGCACCACTAAATGCCATTTTAAACAAAAAATCAAATTTAGACTTGACACAATGGGAATTCGACCCAATATGGTAGTAAATGGAATGGTTGTAGTTGACTAGAACCTCAACTAAGTTATCCACACACAACAGTATCATCGTCTGCCATTACATACCATCTCACATCTTCATCTCCCTGTCTAAATGTCTCCATTATTGTCATACTGTTCGAATTTGAACCGGCCTCACAATTTTCAGGTATTATTTTCAGTTTATTGAGGTTTTCATTGACACAAAAAGGAGGAGAATTTAAAGACCAAGTTTGGAACTCCAGCGCGGGAATACTGAGGAAAGAAAAATGAAGCGTTGTAGAGGAGGAAGAGAAACTGTATACTATTTAATATATATTGCTATTACATTTCAAAATATATATACCATAGGTTAAGGCATTACTCTGTGTGTGTAAGGCATATTATGGTTTGTGATGATTTCATTTCATCGTAATTAAAAATTTTCTGAATACCAATTTAATTCATACAATTTACAAATTACTAAGCAAAGAAATTATTGTACAAAAATCATGCAAAGGAAGTGAGAACGCAGACAAATTATTGTTAAAGGGCTACTGCAAACATTCAACATGTTTATATGCCTACAGATATTCATATAGTAAACAGGTGAAACCTTACAGTTTGTCTGTCTTTGACAATTATAACGTTGATCTTATAACCTACTTTTCATCATCATCTGCTGACATTCAGCTGTTCTAATTCTATATTATGCATAAATGCAGTCTTCACATGGAGGATAGAAGATCAAGAAAAGGAGCAAAAAAAATTAGTTATATCCCCCAAGGCCCCTTCAAAGATGACACTATGCAGTGCGTCTCAGAAAATAAGTAAATCCCATCCACAATTTCTTTCCTTCATCTGTAGTAAACTAATGGTGAGAAAGGAAATTACGAATCTTGAGGACCATCAAAAGACTGGGTCTTTCTTAGATTCCAGTGGAGGTCCTCATGGATGCTGCGTAAGAAGTCACTTGTGGAATCAACCAGACATGCCGTGGGCACAGGCCAAGGCGCCATGCTGCACACAAGAGCATCTCCTGCAGTTAGCTGTTTCCTATTCTTACCATCAAATGATGCCCATGCATGGCTTCTGCTATTGAAAGGAACTTGCACCCGCAGCATCACATGCTCAGGTAATATCAAAGGCCGGAAGGACAAGGAATGTGGACAGATTGGTGTGAATAGGATACCCGGGACCTGCAATTGTTGAGATGCTTCAAAAATCAAGAATAAGATGTTAAAACTTAACTAAGAAGGCACCAACAAATAACACCTTTGCCAAAACATGAGAACCATTTAATGTTTGGGGCAGGCATGACTCCAGGAAAGCCCTTAATTTTCACTCCCTTTAGCCTCCGTACCTAACATTTATAAACTTACATCTTAAGCTTACACAGTAACCCTCTCCTGTAATCAAGCCAAAACCCAATAATTTTGCGGAAGATTGTGGGGATCATTACCATGTTATCACTTCTTTATTTATTTATTCTTTGCACTTCTATGTGTCAAACACACTTCCAACTTAATATTCTTATGGACTTTCTAAATCAGTAAAAGGGACAGCTAGGAGATACCGTATTTCATGTTGGTTTTAGATTACTAGCAGCAGGTTCATGCAATGTATGCACATCAGAGTGTCAATGCCAACAGAATTTCTGCCGCTCAATGTTCAAAAATTATGTGCAGAGGGAAGGTGCTCATCTGCTGTACCCTCAATTCTCTTTCCTGTTTGTGATATATAATAGAATATATATTTTATTGGCGTTGGGTGTCAGGGAACGTCGTGACTAATCCCGGGGGTGCATAGGCACTCGGCAAGGAATTTCTTGCCAGTACATATCGGGTAATTCCAAGAGAAAATCTCCAATCCGATAGCCCCTAAAGATTGTTTGCATCCAGTGATATTCAAACCATATATAATAGAATAATCAAAAGCATATAAAGTAACAAGTATTCTTCATTTTATACAGGAAGAGGGAGAGTTCTGAAGTTGGTTGTTTCTTTCTTATCAAGTGGAGAAGAGTCTGGAAACATAAAACTTTATGTAGCATCATTACACATGTTGCTGAACTTCTTTCTATTTTTTTAAAGCTTTAACACAATGTCATTCTCTGTACAGTAGCCAAACAGGCCCAAGCAATTATGCAATAATGGTTAAAGAAACATGCAGGTGAGAAAGCTCTAGCGCTCTTTTATTTTCAATCTCTCCTAAAATAAAATGATCGGAAGTCAAGTAAGCGCAGAAGTAAAAATAAAGAACGCAAAACAAATGTGCTATACCATGAGGACACCTGTTCTTAGCATAGTAGCAATCATTCCCTAACAGTCATGCTACAGAATCAACTTAGGAGATATTATATAATAATGTCATTCATAAAAATAACCGAGAACTGTTATGCTGTTGCAGGCTTTTTCCCCTGTCCCCGTATTACTTAGATTCATTTTTCTTTTTGGGTTTGGCTTCATGTTGGTAGTACAAATCATTTTCTTGCTGAAAAATCATATATAGAGAATTTATGCCATGATTCTAAAACATTTTTCCAGAGCAAGTACACATCCTATCACACAATTAACATGCGTTCAATGCTAATTAAACAGCTGCCATCTGTATGTTTCAAGCATCTTGCACCATAAACATCTCAAACACCACAATTCTTTTGTTTGATTGTATGTATATGGTGTGCATATGTTGCTTCCCCTCATCATAAGAGGAAAACAAAAACTTTTCCTGGGTGAAAATTATGCAAATGGTATTGTCCATCAGCAGTTACAGCTAAAACAAAGCTGCCCAAGTTGCAGTAATCATCTATAATATTACAATGAAAGAATTATGGATTAAATATGCATAATAACTACACATATTATGCGTGCACTACTAGCAGTCAAAATTTAAACTATTTTGCTAGGCAAGAGGCTTTTTTTATCGGTGAACAAGGAACTTGGGAAGATTTTTTGACTTGCAAGATTACACAAGGAAAATTCAATGTAGCCTTCGATTATAAGATATTCTAACTTGAAAATCTTTCTGGATAATAAGCATGAAATACCCTATAAACCCAAAGAAATAAATTTCCTTATAATATTATGAGCAATAAATTTTCTTGTAATAATATTATGTGCCTAAATTACATAACACTGTTCTTATTGCACGACATGGAGGCAAAAACCTACCTGTGGATGGACCATTGATCCTCCAGCCGCCAACGAATATGCAGTACTGCCAGAGGTTGTAGATAAAATTAACCCATCCCCTTGGACAGAAGTGACAAAGGAGTCATCACAATAGCATTCCAAATTTGTAAGGTATGATGATATTCCACGATCAATTGTAACCTCGTTCAAAACAAGTATTGGTTCTTCAACATCATACTCAGTTTTAGCCACACCCCTAATAACATGACACTGCAAACGGTGTCGTAATGTGATACTAATTGGACCCTTAAAAACAGAGTCAAGGCATTCTCTATAATTTTCAGAGTCTGAAGAATAAATATTAAGGACCAACTTCCAGTCAGATAGGAGAAAGCCAACAATAATGTAAAAGATGTCCCAAAAAGATGTGGGTGGCTGAGGCTATTGTATAGTGGTGTCCTTAAATTATCAACTGTTAGAGAAACAAACGCATTTAAAGGAGGAGGATACGGAAAGGGGTCATAAAGCCAAGAGACCCTAAAGAAAATGGAACGATGGGAGGAACTGGTCCTTTGAACATGGATGCTGCCTGAAAATCAGTTGATAGCAATTGTTAAGCACAGTCTGAAAGCAAAAGAATGAAATAGATATCTTCTAACAAAAATTCAGTTGATGCAAATCCCAGAGGTTGTACAGTATAAAAGCAAAAGAATCTGAAATAGATATAATTGTCTACATGAAATTCAATTGATGCAGATTCCAGGATTTTAGACTTCATTTCCAAGAATAAACCCACTCTTACACTGAATTAGGCATATTACCTTAGAGATAATTAATGAAAAACAAAAGATCATATTTAGAAAAGCTTACATGCAATGATTTTAAAATCCGGAAAAACCACAAAGTAAAGAAAATCAGGAAAAACTAAAAATGCAGTATTCTCTTCAAAGTTGGCAAGTATACTTCTTTGAATATCAAGCACCACTAGAGATTTTAAATACAAGATTATAGAAAAATCCCATGGTTCCTTAGTTTTCTATATATGTTAACCATCCAATGATATAGGCCATTCAATTTTTTTTTTGGGTAAGTTACCTGGTGTTAACATTATAGACACACAGAGAACCCGCCCCCCCCCCCCCCCCCAACCCCCAACCCCGGAAAAATAAATAAATATCACACATATATGAAGTGCCGCCAAGCGGAACAATCTAATTTCAAAGTGCACTGCAAATATATTTGGCTAACATATTGGAAAACTAATGCTTCACATTTACCATATGCATACCCTCTTCTACCTTAGACCCTAAGAGGACTATGTTATTAAATTAAATCTAGCATGGACAACTTTCACTAGCAAGTACCACACTGAAGAGTCACTATAAGGTAATTACCCTAATTTAAGACATTTTTATAAGTGCCCTAAATTAACATTTTAATTCTATAAGACGTTCTAATTCATTCAATGCAGCTAAAAGTAAATGCACATACCCAAAGGACTGTTCCGTCCCCACCAAGAGTTACCACAAGGTCAACTTTTGTATGCAGGAGTAAAATTTCCTTCTCTGAAAATAATAAGAGTCATAAAGGGTAAGATTATAAGCAAGAAGCAAACACAATTATAACTAGAAGGAATAATCATCATACAGGTAAATTAATTGGATGCTGTATAATTATCAAATGACATTCCTATGTTGCATGATTATCAAAACAGATTTGACTTTTATATCAATGGAAAATTTCAACATAATTATCAGTGGTGGTCAAAATCGCAAGCATAAAATAAGCCATCCACTTAATTTGGGGGCTATAACTTGTTCTCAGGCCCCTTTATTGGAACATAAGCAATATTAAACATAGACATTCACAGATATATATATATATATAAGAACATATAAACTTACACAGATCTACAAACATGCGGGTGGGTGCATTTATGTATGTTTATAATAATCAGTGCACGTGTACGTATTGTATTGCGCTTAAAGTTGGGTACACCATCAACAGATGTGTCAATCATGACAATAAGCAGAAGAGCTGTAGAAGGTTTTAGTTATCTATCATCTGCAAGGTCTTACAAGCAATAAACAAAGTTCCATGTTTTATAACAGTTGGTCCAAAGAAATGTTCCACTGCTCACCATCTTTCCATGTCTGTACAAAACTGAAGTAAGATGACCCAGTAAGAAGTTCAACTTGCACACGTGGCTCAACATATATGTCCAAATTTTTCTGTCCCCTCAACCATCTGGGAGAGAAGAAAAACAACATAATTTGAATTGAGATTTATTTAGAAAGGCAGATCTAGAATTAGACACCAAACTACAACAAAGTCTTAGCTTATCGAGATAGAGCGAGAGAGCAATAGAAAGACCGATGACATAACCCACCAGTCAGCATGTCAGTTATATGTTAAATTATTTTCAGTGTGTGCTTGATGTTAATCACATCAGAGCTTGTTTGACTAGAGGTTTTTAGTTACAATCGTGAAACTCCCATTCGGTGGTTTCTTCTGTTATGCACGTATAAGGACGAATTCATTATTACTGGGCAGGCTTCTGAATGGGTGTGTGTTTGATACACTTGCTGATAGCTCAAGCTTTTGGAATTTAAGGTTCCTAACACAAATTTATGTAATGCGTAGAATCTTACCCACTTCTTTACTCTTCTTTTTCTTTTTTCTTTTTTGATAAGTAAGAAGTAAGTATCATTAAGGTGAATGAAATAGGCATAGCCCAAAGAGCAGAACGCATACAGTAGCAGTTACAAAAGAGAACTTGTAGCAGCTGTGAGCTGAAAGTATCTGTTTTTTTTTTTTCTTTTTTAATAACACCAGGTGTCCGAGAACAAAGTCCCAACTAATCTTGGAGGTGCACAGGCCTCGGCAATGAATTTTCCGCAAGTGCTCCTCGAGTAATTCAAGAGTATCTGGTTGTATATAAACTCTAAACTAGTATAATGCCCGTAGGCATTGTACAAAGCTCAAATCTGATTGCTTTACTACAACACTTACCTCTTAAAAAAATATTGCAGAAAGAGTTTGCAGAAAATGGCCCTTAGAAAAAATATATATATGAGATTATAGTTTTGTATCCACACCTGACCATTTCTGCACACAGAACTTGGACAGAAATTGAATTCGGTTTGGTCAAAATAAGCACAGTTTGTGGGTGTGATTCCCACCTCAAAGAGATCTGAAAGAAAAATGAGGTTAAAAAAAAAAAAATTAAAATAGTCCCACATATCATGCTCGGTATCCTCCATATTTTTTAAGGTAAGAAAAATCAATCTATAAAATATTTGTTAACTTGACTCTACACTTTTTATAAATTTACTAATTACTTGATACAAAAATAGGTATATAATGAAACTTATATGCTATCATAAGAATGGGTGGGGTCGAGGCTTTCATTTTCCTAATGGTGAGGACAGGAACTCCATGTTATCCCCAAGCAAAAATAAGGCAGCTATAGGCATTGTTCAACATCACAGGGAAGGGATCTTCAGACCTGGCCTGCCACATGCTAATCCCACTTATGAAGACACCAAAGAACCATTCTAACAGTCACTCAAAGAGTGCTAGCAGAGTTGAGAAAAGAGGTGTAAAGGCAAGCAGATAGATATACCAGTGGCATGTAAAGCGGAGCATATAGATAGATCAGGGGCACAAAGCCGCTGCTTTGACACGTTAAATTAGTGGCAGAACCACAGCCTCTTACGTAGAGAATAGCTGTGTACCTGCTTACTGCTTCTTTCTGCAGTTGTTATATTCCCTCTTTCAAAAGAGACAATGTCATGTTTGTGCTGATCACTCTGTTCACCTTTGCAGCACCATGAAAGTTTAAATGAAGCCTGTCTCAGAAACATAATTATATTATAGTTCAATCCTGAGATTGGAGGTGTTAGTTGTGTGCAATATTGTTGATAGTACATATGACCATGGAATAAGGGAGAGAAAATGAATAACTAAATTTAATCTAATAAATAAGAACAAAAACATAAATATTTTACCACCATGAAAAAGCATATTAGGTTAAACATTCTCCGCAGAGTCTGCAGAGCTTAAGGCACATTGAGAAATAGGAATAAATGATTATTGCACTAACAGATATCAGAATAAAATTATGCATTCCAAAACAAATGGTATATTATAAAGAAAAAAAAAAGACAGGACCTATTAGTTTTGGGAGTACTGAGAAACTACCTTTCTGACCATCTTGGAATCAAAATCAGTTTCCCCATCTCGAAGAACTTCATGCGAGCAAAGTCCATTCCTCCCGCAGCACTTTTCAAATTGCTCATTTGCTTCACTGCACCACACTGGTTGGTTGACCAAGTTCCCCATTCTTGCATCATCAACATCACTACCATGCTCTGTAGCACAAGCCAGAAAATTCCTTGAATAAGGAGAGGTTATAAATTTAACCCAAATGTGATGGAAAAATCAATGCATCAAAAAGTATCCAGTGAACTAGACGCAGAGAAAGAGAGGAAAAATCTTCATTCTGACAAGATACAAGGTAAATAAAAACCAAAGGGAATCACCAAAATATCAATTTGGGTTTCTTCTCTTTTTTTATAGCTAAATGATAAAGTAAATAGGCAAAGCCCAGAAGTATACATGGATAACACCTAGTTACAAGTCAAAAGCTAGATATGGGTATAGGAAAATCATGGGATTTGTCCCATTGAGGACAGTCACAGAAGCCCACAAAAATAAAGCAGGGAAGAATAAACATCTGAGGTCATCCACCATGCGTTCTCAATCTTTAAAACTCCAACCATTCTTTTCCAGCCAAATACACCACATAAGACAGAAGGGAATCATATACCACACTACAGCATTGCCCACAAGTCTGGTCCTACTAATAATCTCATCCAATAAGACCCTGGGCACCTCATAGTGAAGTAAAAATTATCCACTATTTCACCACTTCTTTTACACATGTAGCACCAATCCATAACAACAACCTCTGCTTCCTCACATTGTCCATGGTCAGGTTTTTCACAAGAGAAGCAGTCCAAACAAAGAAGGCAACCTTGGGAGCCACCTTGCTGATCCATATACGCTTTCAAGGAAAATGATTAGGGTTATAATGTGTCAAAACCTTGTACAAAGATCAAACAGTGAACTTCATACTCCCTGAATGAATCCAAACCATCTTATCCACCTTGTCCCTACCAATACTGGAAGCAATAACTAGTGGGAAAGCTCAAAAACAGGCCCAATTTCCTAATCCCTGTCCACTCTAGTATCAAAGCAAACCTAGTTTTCCTTTGATATCTAGGGAAAAAAATTCCACTGTAAAGAGTCGCCAGGGCTATCCAAAACTACTGAGGTCAAGAAATCCAAAACAGGCCAAAAAATGCAATCTTGAGAGCTCTATCACCGCACCAAACGACATGCCAAAATCTGAATTTGGATCCCTTGCAAACCACAAATCCGTAGTTAGTTGCAAAACCCCACATCCACTCTATTTCTCCACAACCCCACATCATGTGAACCTCTCACTTCCTTCAAACACCAACATCCCTCCAAGCACTCTCATGCTTAGAATCAACAACAGCCCTCCACAATGGCTCTCCTTCCTGATGATACTGCCATATCCCCATGCCAGGGATTGGGAAGCAAAACCTTATCCCAACTAACAAGCTGAAACTTGGCGACATCCCAGATTCCACCGAACAAGAAAGCACAAGAAATCTTTCTCAATACATTACAGCACACTGTCCAGTCTCCATGTAACCAACTTAAAGGCTCAGTAACTTCACCACTGACAGGATTTTCTTACAACCTTTACAGCACCCATGACTGTCTAATCGTTGCCAGATCAGAAAAGCATAACAAATTCTTCTTTCAAAAAAACAGGTTATGCAGTTTATGCAACTGGTTGTCCAAAAGAAGAAGTTGCATAAACAAATTCGGTGTTTCCTAACAGCTTGATCATTTGGTACCAGTTGTTTCTTACAAGAAACCAGGGCAGGAAATCTTATGTTTGAATCCTAGGATCTCCCACCTGGTTTTAAAAATTCCATTTGCCAACACATGGATGAATGGTTGAGGGCCATACCTAGGAGAGAATGTTGAGATAAATAGATTTATTTCTTAGTAACCACTTGTGCATTTGGAGTAATGAATCCCACCAGAAGAAAAATGGAGGTTTTCAAACTTATTATGATTGTGGTCCATAATAGAAGAAGGGCCTTGAAGGAATACCACCCACCTCACCAAAAAAACGAAACACTTGTTTAGAAAATTTTGAATGATAGAAGTGTTTTTAGCCTTTATAAACTGGTCCAAAGCCTATTCTAGCAACCTTGGGTGAACATATATATTAAAGTTTTAGGAAATCTTTGGACAACGCCTTCTTTTTAAACCCCATGCTACCTATTTCAAGAATTACAACAACAAAAAAGGAACATAAGTCATTTAGTGGAATTAATATAAGTGCCTTTAAAAAAATATATCAATATAAGCCTCCACTTCAGCATTGTAACTGTGGGCAGAGAAGTATGTACAACACAGTTGGCATTGCTTTGCCATCTAAAATGTGGGAACACTGAGAGGCAGAAGAAAGAAATTTGAAGCAATAATGACAAAAAAAAAAAAAAAAAAGGCTAAGTTAAATTCTTTTCCAAAAGATTTTGTTGGTCACTAAAATAATTCAGAGACAGTTTTGTTAGGATATCTAAATGTTAATGGTTATCCATCCAGCTCGAGGTTCGTTCACTCAAAAAAAGTTCCCTGAGGGTTGGGAGACAATTGACATCTTTTGCTTGATTGCGAGGTAGCCAGTGCTTTGCAGAACACCATTTTTGAATTGTTCAGTCCTAATTGGGTTATGCCGTATAGAGTGGTAGCCTGTTTGGCATCTAGAAGAGGCAATTTTGTTTGCGCTGAAAAGGCTAGTTTATGGACGCTAAACCCATCTTCTGTTATGTCATGCATTGGAAGAAAAGGAATGGTTGGACTTTTAAGGGTTGTGAGATCCTGGTGACAAAAGTCAGGATGTTTTCTTTTGAATGATTTCCCAATCTTGTTTTTTCCCCTTATGTTTCTGCCGTTCTTTTTTTTCTCTTAGGTTGTACATCACATAATTCCTTGTGTACCAGGATTACATCATTTTTATTCTCAGTATAGTTTAACTTTTCCAAGTTAAAAAAAATAATAATAATAACTCAAGAGGATTTGAACTGCAGAATATATCTCAGGAAAAGGAAATCAAACAATCAAGCAGGATAAACTATATATATAAATCAATAATAGAAGATAAAAGAGACTTCTAGAGGCAAGAGAAAACAGGATAGATTGAATGAAATGAAAATTCAATAAGAGTATGGAGGCACACTTCAGGGGAACTGGGGAAACCCCCCCCCCCCCAAGGAGGAGAAAACTTTATTGCACACTTACTTGGCTGTCTATGAAAACTAGTGAAATATAAGCAAATTCAAAAGGAATAGAAACAAGAAGTTCGCCGCAATTATCATAAGACAGGACACATATTTGTAGTCAAAAAAACCTGGGACAGCAAGAGAGATAACCATGACCAGAAAAGTTTCCAGAAAATTCAAAACTTGAATAAAAACTTCCCAAAAAGCAATTTTAAGAACCCCAGAAAGGTAACTAACAAAACCAACTAGACCCCTATCCATTCCTAATTTCTCTAGTCTTCCAGCGAGATGTCTATGGTTTGCTAACATCCATTGTCTATAAATTTGATTTCAAGTTTTTTTCCCGAGTTTGAGAGAATTCCCTTTTTTAGAACCATGGAGTAAAGTATCCATCTCAACATATTGATGTGATTGCGTTACTGAAAATGAACATCCAAAATGTTTGTCATCTTAAATGTTTTGGTTTCATGCCAGATGAATTCACTTCAGCTTGGCATACACCATTTTCAAGTTTTGAATCTTGTATGGAAATTTGAGCTGATGACACTAGAGAGTAGCATGAACTTGTCTTCTTGATAATTAGTCCATATTTCTAACATGGATGACTAGTGATTCTTTGCAAGTTTGAGCAAGCACCTTCAGAGAATCTACCGTCCTGCTCTTCTCAAATTTCCCAGAACACTAGCAGGAAAGCACTAACCCCACATTTCCCATTGCATTATCTAGGGATATCTCCACCATCTACAAAAAATGTTTAGAAAATTCATGCCTAATGGGAAAGCACCCATAATCTGCTGACAATGAGCCCAGATATCCTTTTTATAAGTAGATAATAAGCCAGATTTCATAGTGAGCTCACTGTTAGGAAACAAATTATCCAAGTTTTCACTAATTAGTTAGGTACAATAGAAGAATCAAGATGCCAAATACCTAAAAAATTCTCTTAAGCACAAAAGAGAATTCAAGTTTCTATAAGCAGGAGAAATTCTCCAAATGAAACAGATGAAGAAAAGAGCATTTCCAGAAAATCTTAATAAAGGATAATAATGTGAGAAGGAAAAGGAGCAAAAAACTCTCCTCAACAATTCTGGATAAGAAAGATCTCCTACATTAATTGAGAATTTAATTTCCATATAATTCCAAGAATGGTACAGGATTGGCAAATATGGCAAAACAGAAACGTTCGGAGGATATAACTTGGATATGATAAAGATACGTGCAGACATATGACAGCCTAATTACATAGGAAGAATAAATGGAAAGCCAAAACTTAATACAATACAAGGAAAGAAATTTGGAACTGGACTGATGTATGGTGCATTAAAGATGATAGCCTGAGTTGGAGAAAGGGATGGAAAAATAAGCTATATATGGACATTATGTTTGGGATGATTTTATAGAGTCCAAGGGGCAAAATTTTGTCTATAAGTGAGTCTAAAGGGGATAGTCTAATTCACAGTTCTAAATCAGAAATGTATTATCTTTCTTCTGTCCCATTAAGGCTTGCAAGTAGATTTATAATGATTGCATTAGTTTGGATAATTAGATTACATAAAAAGAAGGCAAAAATAAGAAAAATAAATGCAGCATGAACAGTCCAGAAAGCAACATTTCAGAGATGAAAAGAATATTAGCCATATTAAATCAACAAATATGATGTCAAAGCAATCAGGCTTATGAAGGAACAAGTATTGGCCACTACTTCTCTTGAAATATGTGAAATCACCACTTGTCCCAAAAGCTTAAATAATGGGAAGAATCAGATTTTATTATATATTTCATATCTTAACACTTTCCCTCACGTATGGGCCAGACTCTCCTTCAATGGGTTACCCAACATTCAGAATATTTAATTAAATTGGATAAAATGTAAAGTCCGAGTTTGAACTTAGGACCTTTACTTTGATACCATGTGAAATAACCACTTATCTCAAAAGTTTAAACTAATGGGATGACATAAATTTTATTATTTATTTTATATCTTAACAAATCTCTGACCTATATTTAGGCTCACCTGATTATTGTCATTGGATATGGTTCGAGGATTTGCTTCCGAAATTATTTTGTTGCTATCCCATGTCACTTTTCTTATTTGGTCTCACAATTCCTCGCAATTCTCGTGGAAGGGCATTTGGAAGACAAAGGCCCCCGAAAGTAATCATTTTTTGTATGAACAGCTTCTTTGGAGAAGATTTCCACTATCGAAAACCTAAGGAAACACCATATCATAATACTGGATTGGTGTTTGTTTGTGTAAAACGAGTGGAGAATCCGTCAATCATCTACTAATACACTGCAAGATTGCCATGACTTTGTGAAATGAATTTTTTGCTAGGGTGGGTGCAGCTTGGGTGATGCAAAGAAGGGCAATTGATGTCTTAGCTTCATGGAGAGGTCTTCAAAGCACTTCTCAAATTGCTGCAATTTGGAAGATGGTTCCACTCCAATTTGGCCCATCAAGAGATAAGTGATCTTTCCACTCCTATTCATTCTACAACTCACTGAAGTGTGAGCTGCAGAGATCAACATCTCAGCAACACTAGTCTTAATTCTTGCAGTACCAGGCAGCCATTCTTTGATTACTAATCGTAATTCCAATGGAATTTTATTGAATCCCATGAATTGTGGCTTTTGAATGCTAAGTAGCATGTAAGAGCTCTAAATGAGACAAAATGAAGTTCATAGTCCAAAAATATACAGTTTATTTTAGAAAAACATTAATTCTTTCTTAATAGGAAAATTTTTTTAGACATGGTTTTCAAGAACTCCTTACCACCCTCTCATATGGTTGGCAAAACCGATCCTCATATCTAGAGGTTTTTGGTATATAGTTACTCAATTCAATTTTTTCAATTGTCACTGGTGTATTTTTACAGTTAATCTAGATTTAGTCTTAGCAAGTCAATAATGGCACACCAAGGGCGGATCTAAGGGGGTCTGTTTCTGCACACCCCCCCCCCCCAAAAAAAAAAAGAAAGTAAATAAAGGAAATAACCCCTTACGTACCAAAGAATCTAACCAATATATTTTTTCAAAATTTAACCCAAAAATCCAAATCTTACTAAATAATTGCATTTTTCTTAAAATATTAGAGTCCAAGAATTAAATATATATATATATACATATGTTAAAAAAATCAATGCATAATTATTGTCTATTTTTCTTGACTCCTCTTTATGTTTTTCCCCTGCTGTCCTCTACTGTCTCTGTCCTGACAATTTTCTTTTGGCTGAATAATCTCCTGCTTGTTTCTTCTCATTCATAAATAGCAAAATATAGATTACATCAATCAGAAACTCAAAATTTGTAGATTACCCATATTAGAAATTCGAAATCTGACTTCCTATCTTAAAGGGATTCAAATCTTGGATAAGATATGTTTCCCATACTTATCTACCCAATCTAAATATTCAAATTACAAATCCTATAAATCCTATACAGCTGGACAAATATGTCTATACCCAAAATACATAGGAATTAATTCAAATAATTATAATCCACTAATAACACCCCCCCCCTTTTTTCAAATTGATGCTAGTGTGTCTACTAGCATCAATTTGCTAACTAGGAATTGATGTTGCTGCCTAGTCATCGCTTTTGTGAATATATTAGCTACTTGAAGATCCATAGAGATGTCAGAAAGAATAATAGACTTAGCCTCATAGGCTTGATGAATATGGTGACAATCCACTTCAATATGTTTGGTACGCTCATGAAATACAAGATTGGCAGCAATTTGAATGGCAATAGTGTTGTCACTATGAAGAGGAGTTGGATGGTCTTGCGAAAAACCAAGCTCTTGAAGAATGCCCCGCAACCACATTACCTCAGAGCAAGCTATTGACATAGCTCTATATTTAGCTCCAGGAAAGGATTTAGAAACACACTCTTGCTTCTTGTATCTCCAGGAGATGAGTGAATCTCCAAGAAAGATGCACCAACCAGTTGTAGAACGCCTAGAATCTAGACAACTAGCCCAATCCACATCACTATAAGCCATAAGTAGTAGAGAAGTGTCAGTAGGAAAAAATAACCCACAATTAGGAGTCTTAATCAAATATCTGATAATACGGCGAACAGCCACTAAATGCAAGTGTTGAGGAGTGTCCATAAATTTACTAACAATATGGACAGCAAATGAGATATCTGGACGTGTGATAATGAGGTAGATTAGACTCCCAACAAGCTTCCTATATAATGTAGGATCAGAAATTAAATCACCCTCAGCCTTCTGATACTTCACATTGACTTCCACTGGTGTATCAGCTGAAGTAGTCTCCCCCAACCCAGCCAACTAAATAAGGTTCTGGATGTATTTATATTGATTAATCAATAACCCATATGGCTGATTATGAACTTCCAACCCCAAGAAATAAGTCAACAGTCCTAAATCTTTCATATGAAAGAACTTATGAAGATGCATCTGAACCCTCTAAATAAATTCAATATCGGATCCAGTAATAATGATATCATCCACATAGAACAACAGAAAAACAAAACCAGAATCACCCTTATGAAGGAACAAAGAAGCATCATACTCACTCTGAATGAATTGAAACTCAAGAAAGGTATTGCGGAACTCATCAAACCAAGCTCTAAGAGCTTGTTTTAGACCATACAATGACCTTTACAGCTTACAAACATCATTAGCTGAGGAAAGAGGCATACCAGAAGGAAGTTTCATGTAAATGTCCTCTTTTAAATTACTATGAAAAAAAGCATTTTTCACATCCATCTGATGCAATCACCAAGACTGAGAAGCGGCAATAGCAAGGAGGAGACAAACAGTCATCATCTTAGCAACAAGAGCAAACGTCTCGTCATAATCAATCTCATATTCTTGTCTATTTCTCAAAGCTACCAAATGAGCTTTATATCTTTCACGGGACCCATATGATCTAAGCTTCACATAATACACCGACTTACTACCAATATGTGTCACAAAAGAAGGACAAGACACAATATCCCAAATGTTATTGGCCGCTAGTGCATCCATTTCTACTTGCATGGCATTCCTTCAACACTCATGTTCCTTAGCCTGCTTATAAGAGGAAGGAATCACAATAGAAGAAAGTGTAGCAAACATAGGAGAATGAGATGAAAAACCATACCGATCCAAGGGTTTGGAGACTCTAGAAGTATGCCAACGAAATGGTAGATCATAAGATGTGTCATGGGATTGATCAGAAGCCACGAGCGGATGCTCAAGAGGGGCAAAAAGAGCAGTCAGATCTATTAGATGAGATAATCTACGCTTGGTGTAAACACAACCAGGTTTAAACGGAGTGGAAACTGGTGTAGGAGTTGTATCCTCATCTGAAAGAAATTTGGCAAAACACATAAACTGCGAGGAATAGTATCTAGATGAGTATGAAAAAATTGTTGTTTGTCAAAGAACAACACATTGCAAGAAACTCAAATGTGTTTAGCCTGAGGATCATAACAAACAAAATCCTTCTGAAAAGAAATATACCCAAAAAGGCACATATGACTGATTGAGCAGAAAGTTTGTGTCTTTCATGAGATGGAACGTTGACAAAACAAACACAACCAAATGAGTGCAATTGAGAATAGTTTGGGGAGTGCTCAAATAGCAAAGAATAAGGAGAAACATTGTCCAATACTGGAATAGGTAATCTATTAATTAAAGACACAACAGTAGACAAAGTTTCACACCAAAAATGAGAGCGCACACCCGAATCAATTAGGAGGGCCCAGACCATATCAAGAAGATGGCGATTCTTCCTTTCAGCCACTCCATTTTGTTGTGGAGTATATGGACAAGTACGTTGAGAAATAATACCTTGATCTTGAAGGAACATTTGAAACTCAATGGATATATATTCTCCTCCTGAATCGGAGCGAAGAACCTTAAGAGAGGTAGAAAATTGATTAGTGAGATAAGCCAAGAAACACTTGAATACCGGAAATACTTCATTCTTAGTGCGAAGAAAGTAAATCCATGTAAAACAAGTATAATCATCAATAAACGTCACAAAATATTTATACCGATCATGAGATTCTATTGGGGCAATACCCCACACATCACTATGAATAACATCAAAGACACAAGTGGCATGAGATCTTTTTGATGGAAAAGGCGAGACTTTACTTTTAGCTAACTTGCATGCATCACAATCAAAATTTAATTGATCAAAAGAATAGAAATCTTTATTGCCAATTAAACCAGAAGATAACAAGTTATGAAGTATGTGAGAATTGGGATGGCCCAACCGGCAATGCCAATCCTTCACACTCAAAGTACCAACA
Source organism: Platycarya longipes (assembly GCA_036559045.1). Taxonomy (NCBI): domain Eukaryota; kingdom Viridiplantae; phylum Streptophyta; class Magnoliopsida; order Fagales; family Juglandaceae; genus Platycarya; species Platycarya longipes. The sequence goes on from CM071801.1 coordinate 3,955,995, forward strand.
TTACAAGAAAACGAAGATAAAGCCTTTGACTCGACAGACTTTGAATCTAAACATAAAGGAAACAGCCGGCCTTCTTTAGGACCCCTCGCGATCATCTTCCCGGTCACCTGATCATGTACAAGACAACCAGAAGAAGTGAATGGCACTCTACAATTGCTTTCAACTAATTGTCCAATAGAAATCAGATTTGTATTTAATGAAGGAGACCAAAACATTATTCAAGGAAGGAGAAATGTCACCTACGGCAGTGATAGGTAGGGAACTACCATCTACCGAGTGAATTTTAAGTGGACCAGCATACAGTGAGATATTAACTAGAGAGTGAGAGGCACTTGTCATATGGTTGGCGGCACCAGAATCTAAATACCAAGGTTTAGAGGCAAATTTGGTTTTACCTAAAATACCAAAAGCTGAAAGAGCTTAAATGATCATTTGTTGTATCATTTCTGGTGTAATAGAGGTGGGATTTTGAGAAGTGGAAGCTGGAACATGAGAGGAAGTGACCGAGGTAGAGATAGTAGCACTAGTAGCCTCTGCAGGAGCTGAATAGGCAGTTTCTTGGCGACTTGGAGGACGTATCGGCAATCCTTGGTGATATTTCCTTGCTTTTTGCAATAGTTGCAAGTTTTCTTAGAGCAATTTGCAGAGAGATGCCCAAAACCTTTGCAACTATAGCATTGGGTGGTGCTCAAATCCCTCCCTTTGGTTTTTCCTTGAGCTGCATATGCCACAAGAGCTGGAGTAGCTTGTTCCATGGCTGTTTTGGTCATCAATCTTTGCTCCTATCGAAATATCTCTCCCAAACACATATGAAGTGGAGGCACAGGATCTCGGTTCATCAGATTAGCACGAATAAATTCAAATTCAGGCCATAGTTTCATAAGAAACTATGTCCGCATGCTTGCTTCATGAACAGCTTGAATATTGGCCAAACTTGTTGCTGGAATTGAAGTGTATACAATATCTGTATACTCAGCCCACAAGTTACAAAAACCAGAATAAAACTCCTCCACAGAGAGAGCTCCTTGAGAGAAATTCGACATCTCTAATTGAGTTGAAACTGCCTAGCTGCATTATTCTGAGTATACAGCTGTTTGAGATGATTCCACATATCACGAGCATTCTTGAATGAGCATACATTCAAGATAATATGGGGATCAACAGATCCAAGAATCCAAGACATGACTCGGGCATCCTTGCTTTCCCAAGAAGCCCGCTGATCTTTGTCCCCCGGTACCACACTACTTCCATCAATATGACCCCAAAGTTCCTTTCCTTTCACCAATAATTGAAACTGAAAAGACCATGCAGCATAATTCTTTCCATGGAATCGAACCAGAACAGAATCTCTAATTTCAGAAGACATGATAGACAAGAAACCCTAGCTGAGAATCTGGAAACCAGAAAAAACCCTAGCCGAAAATCTGGAAACAAAAAAAAAACCTAGCTGAAATATGGAAACCAGGAAAAAAAAAAACTTGCGAAATTTTAGAATCAGAAATTCCTAGAATTCTTGACCTTGCTCTAATACCATAACAATTTTCTTTTTGCTGAATAATCTCCTGCTTGTTTCTTCTCATTCATAAATGAATAATTCTACATAGTGTCAGTTTTAAGGAGTCGACTCTCTAAAACAAGGTTTAATTTTTATAGAGGAATTGAAAATAAGGTTGAAAATGAGGAGGATCTTTTTTAAATCAAAGCAAACTATCTATCGACTCTCTAAAACTGAATTCATGTAGAATTATTCTTCATAAATAGCAAATAATAAATCACATCAATCAGAAATTCGAAATCTGTAGATAAGCCAGATTAGAAATTCGAAATCTGACTTCCTATCTTAAAAGGGATTCAATCTTGGATAATATATGTTTCCCATACTTATCTACCCAATCTAAATATTCAAATTACAAATCCTATAAATCCCATACAGCTGTTAATATGTCTATACCCAAAATACATAGGAATTAATTCAAATAAATATAATCCACTAATATGTCCTACACATGGTTTTTTTCATATTCCTTTGAGTTCTCTCAAAACTTTTCTTGAACTGGAGTGGGAAGTTCTTTAATTATCTTTTATCCTATTGAAAGATTGATAATGCTTTGTGGAGTGAAAAAATTTGAGCTGGTTCGGCTTGTGCTTTGTGGAGTGCGCCATATATCCCTAAATCGATAGACATATGAACAACATATGTTGTTTTCTTGAATTATAACCATCAGTATTATATATGAGCACAGTATTCATTATTACATGTATTTAAAAAATTCTTAGCCTATTATAATACTTCTATACTACCCCCCCCCCCCCCCCCCCCTCCCCCCCCCCCCCCCCCCCCCTCCTTCTTCAGCCTTTCTATTTGAAATATATGACAATGGAGTTAATTAAGCATGTTACAGAAATTAGAAACGTCCCAAAGTGAATATGTTTGTTCGCAGTGTGGCACTAAGTTCATCAGTCTACCATGAAGATAAATGGTAAAGCTAAAATTGTAGAGAGATGATTAGAATTAAAAGGGAATGTTAACAGGCTAAGGCATTATCAACCAGTGAAGATTTAGTAATAATAAAAAAAAAACTAAATATTAACGAAATTTGAAGACCAAAGATTTCCCTTTGTCATCTTAGATCAATGACGACAACGATAAAAATAAAAACGAGTTAAGTTAACAGCAAGTGTAAGGCTTGAAAACTTTTAAATTATATGGTGCCAAAATTTTCAAACCCAAAGACACATAATGCCCATTACAAGGAAGATGGATACACAAAAAATAAAGGATGGGATAAGTGATAGATGTATTTCCAATAAGATAAAGGTCGCACGAATTATTAAATGGAGCCAACCATGATGATAGTACAATGATGACTGACATCTATGAGACTGTAGAGAAGTGATACAGTAACAAGCAAAGGAAATAGTTTATAATGAATTTTCTGCCGAATGGTAGTGGCAAGATGGAAATGTGAACAAAAGAACTTTCCTTCTATATCAACAAAACCTTACTTTTACTTCTAAACAGAAAAAAGATCGAAATTTGAACAAAAGAACAGCCTGGCCTTGAATAGCACTGAATCAGTAGTCATCTCCAAATAATTTAGGACAAGGCTTCTTCTTTAATTTGAGTCTGACTAGCAATTCCTATTTAAAGACCTTTTCTTTACATATTAAAAACAACACAAGAATATGTAATTAAATGTTTCTATTGCTCAACATTAGAGAACCTTTGCACTCCATTTGCAGATTTCGTGCTCTCTCCAGTTCATATTTACGCTTCCATTCAGCTGCCTCAGCTTGAGCAGAAGCCTTTCCTTCAGCAGCATGCCTTAAGGCTTTTGCAACAGCTAGAGATGAGATGGGAAAAAAATATATAAGAATCATGATTCAGTTTTAGACGTGCAGAGCATGTGGTTATATTGAAGATGTACGTGACATAAAAGAATTCAACATGAGCATACTTCTCAAGGCTTCTGAGAACTCTACGAGGTGATCATCAGATCCCTGAACTGGAGATTGAAGAAGTTCATCATCTGCCTTTTCTGAGAAGAGGGAATATGAATTGGAAACACCCTTCTCTTGCAGCGAACATGATATACTTGCTTCTCCCTACCCACAGCAAGTGTATCAGATAATACATGATGTCACAGTGTAGAATGTGATAAGATATCTTACCAAAGGACATTAAAAGGACATTAATGTTCCTCATCAATATTTAAATGCATAGTACACTTATAAGCATTCTACTTTGCCACAGTAGTTGGAGCCTCGGAAAAAAGGATATTAAAAGAAACATAAAGTGCTTGAAATGACGAAAAATTCATGACCTTTTTGACTTCTTCTATGATAAACTCATTTTGCAGGAAATGTCATACTTCCTAAGTGTGATACCCCATATGAGATGATAAGATAGGTGGTGTATGGGATCCCACATTGCTTGGGAATGAGAAGTTCTAGCTCTTTATAAGGTTCCAATGGGGCTCCAATTGTATCATTAACTAGTCCTTTTGGAGTATAGGCCATGTGATTTAAGCTTTCCATTGGGGCATTACACTAAGCCTTGTAGATATAGCAACAGGATAACTTAGCAAAAAACTACAGCAACAGGATAACCTCAAGTAATACACCAAAATGATATTTCACCAGCAGCGCTTAAAGCTTAAGACACAAAGGGAGCCAAAATCTTCCACAGTTAGAAGATAAGTTTCATCAACATGAAACTTGTCAGGAGTAGCTACCTGACCATTATGAGTTAGCCCTCTACTGACGGGAATAACCGTCCTCACATCTAATAATGAAACATCGTTACTGGTGTTCAATAATTCAAAGTTCACATAATTTTCATTTCCACTTGTTTTTATATCTTTAGCCAGCCATACATGTACATGAGTTATAACCTTTTGATCTAATCTCCTTAGATTTTTTCCATTAAAATAGTTTAATTTTATTAAAACCACAACCAACTGCACAAGGAGTATACAACATAACACCCAACTAAAGAGGAGGAATACTCTCGTTAGATCATAACCAACCCAGGTAACAAACATCTCGTATAAAATGTTTGGTAATAAAGAATTATCGAAGTCACTGTAAATACAAAACTGGAAACCCCAAGGAATTTCACAATGTACTGATAAATCGTGAAGAGGTGCACCCCAGAAATCGTCAGTTCATAACTAAAAGTTAAGGATTACCCCACGAGTCATCATTGTGAGGAAAACTTAGAACAAATATAAATTAATAATAGCTTGTCAGAAAGTTAAATTGTAGCATCAATCACTGCAGGATTATATCTCAAACAATCGCCACGCATAATTACTCCTGTACAGTTCCAACAAGGTTGAATGCCACATTATCAACACGCAGATTTGATTTCCCTGCACTCTAGCAGAGAGCCTCCGCAGTGTATAGGCATAAATGTTAATTACCCTAGTGCTTCTGGATAAGGTCCTGCCTTTCAACAAATTTTGCGTTAAGTTGCCACTGTTAAGACTCAACAGTGCTTCTGACGTAACTCAATCCCATCCTTTTCTCTTTGTATTTTATACATTCTCATCGAATAAATTATATATCGAGATTCAAATTAAGATAACACGCTTTTTGAAAATATTTATGCACAAAAATAAACCAACAACAACCACCAAAATTGTGTGAACTATCGATCCTAAAAGTATATTTCACCCTCAACCCGGATTTCAACACATGAAAATTGAAATCATGAAATCCGAACTTCCAGAAAACCGAATCCATCCCACATTCAAAAACTAGGCAACCCAAAATCTTAAAAATTACAGCTTGCACAAACTGAACGCACTGTGACCATCAATTTATTTATTTATTTATTTTTATAAGTAAACAACCATCAAACTTTATTCCCACTGCTTCATTATCACAAACAGGCAAGGAATACACTACCAACCTAGCAACCCACAGTCAGAGCTCCATGTTCAACAATTACTGAAAAAATCTTAACGCATAGAACACAATAAATCCAAGCTTTACTAGACACCATAGAAGAATATAGACAATCAACATCTGAGCACCCAAAAGAAGACAGCACAGATAATATACAGAAGAAGAGAGAATCTTGGTTACAGTGGAGTCGAACTTGCTGGGAGACATGGCTGGCGAATGTGTCCAACACCGAAAGAGAAAATAGATTCCCTTTCTTACACACTTCACGAGAACTGTGTAATCTCGAGCAAATTAGCCATTTAAAGGAAGGGGGGGGGGGGGAACCGGGGTTGGAGAAAGACAAAAGGATATTGAAGGTTCGAACTTCGGACCCACAAACAACCGCGTGGCACAGTCAAGGTCAAGGTGTATAGGTGTTTGTGGAGAAGCAACTCCAGCAAGCTTTTATCACATGGTGCGTACAAGTCAAAGAATCCAACCACGCAAAGCGAAACGCAAGAAGTCAGTCAGATTTATTGGACTTTGGCGGTTTGGCCCCCTTCGGCTTTAGTGTAATGGTCTACTCAGGTTCTTCTCTTGGACCAGAAGCATGGAAGTTCTTCGGATTCAGCCGTAACTAATTTACTGATCGACAGGTATTACTGTACTGTACACTGCGATACCTCTACCTCTGTCCAAGATTGAGGCCTGGTTATTTTTACAACATATTTCATTTTATTCAGTCTCATTTAATTATTATAATTTTTTTTAATTTTGATAAAAAAAAATATTTTAATTTTTTAAAATTCTTAAAATATTAAAATATTAAAAAATATATTTTAATAATTTCTTATTTAATTTTTAATTTTTATATAAAATTTATTTTATCTAATTTTATCTCATTATCTAAACTGTATTTTAATTTATAAAATTAAATTGATCTTGTAAATGGATTTAAGAATATAATTTTTTATTTTTATATCAGTAGTATCCATTTATAAGATTAATTTAATCTTGTAAATTAAGGTGTAGTTTAAATGGTAAGATAAAATTAGATGACATAAAATAATTTTAAATAAAAGTAAAAATTAAATTAAATATTATTAAAACATTATTTTAAAATTTTAAAAAAAATAAATTATTTATTATATTTTAAAAAATGAGATATTGTACAAGGCATAAACACAACAGTTGTGAACAAGATATCTATTTAATTATATAAAAGTCCAATCATAACTCACATACGTGTCATTCATTGCGTAAAACTCGGACTGTCAACAAAACGCTAAGCGATCAATCCGTATACGTTGAAATACCACGTCCCGAAATTTGGCATTGCGCAAATTTCGGTAACACAGTCGGTAAACATTAGCTCTTCTTCCATTCGGCCGTCGGTTCATTCAACATTTTCGTTTTCTTTTGCGTCTCTGCATTAAAATCAAATCCGTTTCCTTTCATTTCCCTTCCATTTCAAATCCGTTTTGTCTCCTTACTCCGATTTTCACTCCCATTTCCCTTCAACTTCTCAACTGCGAATACTGAAGTGGCATTCACACCGCAAATCTCGACTTATAACGGGCTGGCATTGGCTTCTGTTCAAGGATCTATGTGGTGGTCGCTACTACCCTACTGCTTCAATGTACACTCTTCCAAATCAGCCAAATTGTGTAGTCAAGTTCAACTTTGGCCCTGATTTTGAATTCTTTCCGGCGGACTTTGATGAACGTCCTGCTCCTAGGCCCATGGTTGAAGCTTCTTATCATGGGTTCGAGAACCGAGTTGAAAATGGAGTGTCAACTGAGAAGAAACATTAGCCAGCAAGCGGCAGTGTCAACCTTAACACTTGCAGAGCTGGGAGTTGGATCTGAGTTTAACGTACTGTTGTAATTTATTTTCCGTTAAAATTATTCAAGGACATTGTAAACTCAACCTTTCAGTGAGAGAGAGAAAACCTGCATGTGAAGCATAGTAATGATATTGCTAGAGCCCAATGACATTTTGATAGTTTTTTTTTTTTTTTGTAGTTCTAGTGGGAGATTCTGGTTTTTCATTGTTGTGATGTCGCACTATAAAAGCACGTTAGAATTAATATTATGGTTGTAGTTCCTTAAGGACAGATTGGGTTGATAGCTCAGAATTCCAAGTGGTGGAAATCCATCTGTTTCACAAATTATTCGGTATTATTGTTCAAATGTTCCTCTTACTTGCTTAAGATATTTCCCTTTTCTTCTCAGGAGTTATAATCGTTTTTGGTGTGCTGTGGTGGTGACATGATGGGCAGCTCGCTTCAAACAGCCAATAGACAGACGCATAGATCCTGCTCACATCCTTCTTGTTCACATCCTTCTTGTTCTTGCTGCCAATGCTGCTACAGGGAATTGACATGACTACATGTATGTGGGGATATTATAAGAAGTTCTGGTTCATAAAAGGATAAGGATTTATAAATTTAAAATTTACAAATTGATGTGCTTAGATGTGATATGTTAGATCTTTTTTAGTAAGAATAGTTTCACAATCGAATGTATTATAACAAATCACATCAGTTTATAAATATTACTTATATTGAAATTTCTTTGTAAAATAAATGTTTCTCCAAATGCATCATAGATATATATATATATATATATATATATACATATCCATATGTATTATACCTTAGGCCATGTCCGGGGCCACAAGTGACATTAGAGATGGTGATGTGGATTGTCCCAGAAATTGATGTAAGAGATTTTGTCCTGAACTTAGGGCTGGTAAAGAAAAGGAATCTACAAAATATGAGAATGACTACAACAGCTCTAAGTCCCATCACTTTGAATGATTCAGATGAACACCAAGCATACTACTGAGGACGATCTCGCCTATTAGTTTGGGCTTCCAGGAGTAAGAGAATGAAACTCAAGGCCTATCAGATCCTTCATGTATGCATTTTGCAGTTGAACATTGCTCTATTCAATGCCTTTTACTATTTTTAATAAATGGTTATATTGTTATTATGTTCTTTGCCACCAATTTATGGTGCATATATATGGAATTTATGCTGCATATCAGAATCTCAAAATGTTGTTGGGTGAAAAAAAGGTCGTTCATGTTCTGAATCATGATGTACTGTGAATAGGAAAAAATAAAAATAAAAAACAGAATCTACCGTTTGCACCTGTCCAGAAACTGATTTTTAAAAAAAAAAATAAAATAAAAAATGTTTCCTGCTTTTCTATTTATTTGCTGGATGATTGGATATTGTCTACTTTAGTTTTATATTTTCATTTTGTTACTTGCATTCTATCACTATCAAGACAGTTTCTATAAGATAAGTTTGAAACATGCAATTTCTAGTTAAATTACCTGTCCGGCCCAAGCACCATAGTTGATGTAGGAAATCGAGTATAGCCAGAAAGAGTAATGCTAAAAATAAGTCTTAAATGCATGAGTCTTTTGTTAAAAAATGAGCTGTTCATACATTTTCATAGTGGGATATTTTATATTATTTAAAAAAAAAAAAAAAAGACTTTGGTGAGATTTGTACATTTGAGATTTGTAGGGGATCATGATATTGACCGCTAGGTTCTTCCGGCCAATCGCCAATCTTCCAAGGATTTTCTGGCTAAGAAATACTAGAGAGAAAATCCCAAATGCATACATACGCTGTGCATCAGCGGAGAGAAATCTCAAGAAGTCTCGTGCAGAAAGATCTTTCGATGCCAAAGTACATTCTCCTCATCTCAATCAGTCTCATGAGCACCACCACCATCAAGCACAATATTCACCTCCTTCCCTTCCATAATACTTCGGCAACTCAATATAGAGCAGGCAATATAGACGAAAATTCTTTAGCTTGCGGTGTATGAAAGACTAGAACAGAGCATCGAATATAAAGAACAAGGTGGTCTACTATATATATATATATGGTTGATCAAACAGTACTGAAAAATCACAAATTATAATTTAGTGCTACTGAATGAGTTATTATAACAGTAACTTTCCTCCATCAAAAAAAAAAACAGTAACTTTCCACAAAAACCAAGTTAAAAAAAATATAAAAAGAAAAAAGAAGCAGAAGCAGAAGAGTTGAGTACAAGTTAAAATATGAAATCCACCTCTTTTCATTTTATTGCATAATTTATTTGTGGATTAAAGAACAGAATAACAACTTAGTCAATTCTAGCCTGGCTGGTAAATGGGTGAAAATTAAAATTAGAAATAAAAATTTTGGTAGCTTTCGAAGTTGCTAGTTATGGTTGCGGTAACTCATGAGCTCACCAAACAAAATTGAATGCTTTCATGAAACACATTCATTCCCGTGGGGAATTAGTGCACATTTTTTGTGTGGCTTTGCCGTCATGAGAAGGGCACTGACGCTTTCAACTTGTGATCACTGCCTATACACACTGGAAATTCAGATTAAAAAGAAAAAGAAAAAGAAGGAAACAAGACAAGGATTTGATGAAAGCAAGCCCCTGAGCACATGCTATAAAGGTGAAAAAAGAAGAAAAAAAGGATCAAATGAATTGATACTGGTAAAAAAAATATCCAATAATGAATTAACAATGTCCCAAAAATTTAAATTGTTAAAAAATATTAGTTTATTCAAGTCATTTACAAACTTTTACTCAATTACACATATTCTTGGCATAGTGTGAGTTTATGCATGAGAGGAACATAAACATGAATAAAGTCGAAGTTTTTAGGAAAATTGTTGGCAGACGTCTTTGCTGTTAGATGTCAACAGTATCAATGCGAAGTAATTTTTTTTCCCCTACCTTTTTTGAGCTTCTAATAACTTTTTACAGGAACCATATATGTTTTCAATCAGTAAATCTTCCCAATAATAATTCAAACAGTTCATACTATAAGAACAGAAACAGCAAGTATATACAGCATTTTTTAGTTTATTCAGACGTCAAATTAAATACAAGTTTGGAACATAAAGCAACACAATAAGCTGCAATGCAGCCTCCCAATACTAATGCTGATATTTCTTATGTGAAGACTGAAACAGAAAGAATACCAAACAAACTCTTAAGCATAAAACTCAATATAAACTGTATTGTTTCCTTCATATATTTATAACTACAATGGACACTTGAAAAGACAGATTTTCACCATAGCATCTGTAGCTTGAAACTTGAAAGTTTAATTAATATGGTGAAGAGGAGAATTGAGACCCTCTTGAGAAGACAGTGAATGGAGAGGTTGGTGCCTCTTGGAAGGGAAAGATGGTTCTTTTCTGAAAGAAGGCCTCTTACCAAGATGATGGAGGGCTCTTTTGGAATAAAACCCATGAAATAATGGTGAAGCTCCCTCCTTGAACTTGAGAATCATGAAGAAAAGTACCCTGTAAAATATAAGAAGCACCACCAGAGCAGCTAAATCCAACCATTTCGAATGATCTATAGGCATACGATACATTTGTGTGATAACATCCTTGCCCTTCAGTTTTGGGTCACCGGGTATCAGAGGATCGAATTCAAGCCCAAGCAAGTCGTTCTTGTAAGAGCCCTGTGTAAAATATATCAATATCAAGGGCAGAAAAAATTTATTTACAAACCTGTTTATTGATACACTCTAACACATCACTGATGCGAAAGCCTACTACATCAACTAACATAAAAAAGTATTGTTGTGTTGACTTTTTATATAGCTGCAATGCGTCTCATAGCAAGTTTGTACACAGGCCTGTTTGGATGTTGAGCGATAAGTTAAGTTTCTTTTATGAATGGTAGTAAGTTGAGATGGTAGAATGAGTTTTGTGAAGTTCGGCTAAAATGAGTTTTGCTAATCTAGGAAGGATTTCATCCAAAAAAACTCAGTAAACCTTTTCTGAACTTATAAGAAACAATGATCTTCTTATTTGAAAGTCTGGACCCACAACACGTTTCTAGCTGAAAAACCATATAACTCATTAATATGGGAGGTATCGGGAAACAAACTTCTTTAAAAATTACAGCTTTTCCGTTTTGAGTTTGGTTTCTCTTCAATTTCTCCTTACTTTATCGAGATAATGAGTCCTAATTGAACCCAATATTTTCTCAACCCCATTAGACACCTCTGTTGGTTTATGACAGCATTAGCCATGAGCAACATATGCAAACTCCGTTTCATAGAGTAGTTACCTGTAGACCCCATGAGCCATAACTTAGATAGGAAACCGGATAGCGCCAAAATTTATTTACAAACCTGTTTATTGATACACTCAACACATCACTGATGCGAAAGCCTACTACATCAACTAACATAAAAAAGTATTGTTGTGTTGACTTTTTTTATAGCTGCAATGCGTCTCATAGCAAGTTTGTACACGGGCCTGTTTGGATGTTGAGTTTAGTTGAAATGAGTTGAGTTTTTTATGAATAGTAGTGAGTTGAGATGATAGTATGAGTTTTGTGAGTTCGGCTAAGATGAGTTTTGCTAATCTAGGAAGGATTTCATCCAAAAAAACTCAGTAAACCTTTTCTGAACTTATAAGAAACAATGATCTTCTTATTTGAAAGTCTGGACCCACAACACGTTTCCAGCTGAAAAACCATTTAACTCATTAATATGGGAGGTATCGGGAAACAAACTTCTTTAAAAATTACAGCTTTTCCGTTTTGAGTTGGGTTTCTCTTCAATTTCTCCTTACTTCATCAAGATAATGAGTCCTAATTGAACCCAATATTTTCTCAACCCCATTACACACCTCTGTTGGTTTATGACAGCATTAGCCATGAGCAACATATGCAAACTCCGTTTCATAGAGTAGTTACCTGTAGACCCCATGAGCCATAACTTAGATAGGAAACCGGATAGCGCCAAAATGGCTTCGGAAGATCAGACAGCAAGCGGAAGAAACCAGATGTCATCATGAAGATTCCCTGCATCAATAACCAATGATGATGGTGAAAACAATGGCAAGCTTGGCTTTAACTTGTTGATAGAAATGAAAAGAGGGAGAAAAATGAAAAAGAAATAGCAGCTTTTCAAAAGATGTTAAGTGTATGTTCTTACAATAACTCCTGCTCCTGTAATGATTCCCATGAGGAAATTCGGAACCAAAGAGGCTACAACCATCATGAGGCTCTCTATAACAGAAATGCAGAGATAGAGATTAAGAGAGTAGAAGACGTAATGAGAAAATTCTGGTCGAAACTTCACCATGTAGAAAGTAATAGTCCCAGTAGAAACTGCAATTGCAACCAAGAAAGGGAATGAAGAAAGAAAGTTGGATAGAATAAACACTGCTACTCCATAATACCCATTAAGCCTTTCTCGATAAAAGACCTGTTTCAGTTGAAAAGAAAAAAGAATGAGGCTAAAATTAGAGGGTAAAACCCAAGTACTCAGAAGAAATTTCACTATATCAGTTTATGAAATTATTTGTATTTGTTTACCTTCATCTCTTCGACGAAGGATGGAAAGCCTCCGATCGACATAAATGTCATAAACCCTGCCACAAATCCACCACAGGCTCCTCTGGCCAAGATTGAGGTGTAGCTATGGCCAATATCATAATAGACAGTGCCAACACATATAGATACAACTATGTATATTATTATCCTCAACCAGTAATATCCCACATCTCTGGACATGTTAACACTTGATCTCTGTGTTAATGTTAAAAGCTGTTTCCACCAACTTGTTTGACTTGCCATTTTTGTTTCAAGAGCAAGTCCTTCCTGCAAACATCATATTTGCTTTGAGCACATTGTTGAGATACATATCTGACATCACTCAATAAGAGCTGTCTTCCATTAGAAGATTTTATCCTATGGATCTCAATATGCAGCATGCAGACCTCAACTTAGGTGTTGAAGTTACAATTAATTAAGTAAAAATGCTTACAGTGGCTGATATTCCTTGAATCCTAGTTCTTGCCCTTTTTGCATACTGTGATTTCCTGTATTTCTCAATAAGCATTGCTTTGATCTCTGATGTAGCCAAATTCATGAATGGATCTGAGGAACTTGGCGCATCCTACAATAAAAGTCCATTAATAGAAACCATGAGTGCAAAAGTTACTAGTACAAACATGAAATGTGTAATAGAAACAAAAATCTAGAAATTCACTCTTCCAACAAAAATCTTCGTTCCAGAATGTAACTGTGTTATTTTGAGCACAATCTTATGTCCAAGAAGAAGGATGTTTGCTGCTGTTTAAGTTTAGAGAGGTTTATATTTCAGGACACTAGTAGTGAGGTGAGAATTTGGCAGTTAAAGGTTGGCTAGGCTTGACTTTGTAAGGCAATTGCTACTCTGCATCATCTCTTTAAAAACTCAGCCCCAGCCACAGATAAAGAAGTTAAAAATTTATACCACATTATGCGTTTGGTTGATGCTGGTATGTGAACGATATCTTTGAGATCCTTTCAATGTGGCAGTTACAAGGTCAAAATCTGAATTGACACAACGTAGGAAGTGATCTGAAGGATTCCTTTTACTTGGACATGGAAACCCCGCCTCAGCAAAGAACTGAAAAAAATAAATCAAGAAACCTATATTTGGATCAGAATATACTATTACTGGAACTAAGTTAAATATGTCAACCAGACCGAATTGGATGTTCCAATTCTGGATAAAGATACACACATCATTGGGTCTTAAAATATTTATTGTTACCTGTATTAAATTTGATAACTGCTACAGAAAAAAAAAAAAAAAGATTATACAAACTAAACCTACTAACTGATGTGATTGTATGGAATTTATTAGATCTATTTTATAATAAAAGTGACTTTATAATCTGTCATACTACATCAAACCACATCAGTTTAGGAGTTTACTCATTGAGTTTTTGGATAGAGTGGACTACATATGTGCATTTAATGCTGTTTCTATCTTTCTCTAAATTTGATGTCAAAAGATTGAAAAAGATCTCAATTGGTATTTCTTTTTTGGTTTAATCCTAACATCAAACTCTTGAATAGCAGAGTCATGCTTATGAATACTTAGATCATAGATATATTTAGTACTATGATACCTCAACTGCCATCTTTGCTTCACCAAAATACACAGTTTCACCACTTGACAGTAAGAAAAGGTCATCAAAGAGTGCAAAGACTTCACTACTTGGCTGGTGAATGGAAGAGATAATTGTCCTTCCATCACGAGCAATAGTTCGGAGAGTTTGAACCACAAAGAAAGCTGAGGCACTGTCAAGGCCGCTAGTGGGTTCATCAAGAAACAATAAATGAGGTCGTGTGAGGATTTCAAGTGCAATACTTAGTCTTTTCTTCTCCCCACCACTTATACCTCTCAGATGCCAATTCCCAATCATCTTATCTGCACAATCTTGGAGACCCATTTCTATGATTGTTCCTTCCACAATGCTATTCACTTCTTCTTTTGTCAATTTAGTTGGAAGTCTCAAATGTGCCGAGTAAGTTATAGTCTCCTTGACTGTAAGAGTTCCTAACATCACATCCTCTTGAGTCACATAAGCCTGAAAATTTGCAGTGTAAAGAAGACAAAAACAATCATCCAGATGGCTATTACATTCATTTTGCAGCAATTAATTTGTGCATATTATATCAATATGGCTTTTATTTATCATTTAAATGTAGAGGTTAATAATAAAGAAAGACATGAAATTTTCAAAAAATTTAAACCTTATGTTTCACATAATCATACTTACAACAGCACCATAGTCTATTCTCCCCTGCCCGTCGAAAAGAATATTTCCAGTCATGACAACATTTTTTGAGAGTCTACCTGTTTCAAGATCAATGATTCTTTCAGTGTAAATATATATGGTAAGATCCTAAATAATTTTTTTTTTTTTCCATTTGCCCTTTCGCCAAATAACGAGAACAAAACATTACACACACACACACACACACACATATATATAAAAGACGTGCCCCCATACACATATTTGGCTCTTTTTAAGCATAGAAATGACAGTTTTACACCAGAAAATTCTAAATATATATATATATAAATATATTTCGATCCCTCCAAAAACCTTCTTATATTTAAAACGGCCTCCAGAAGAACTTCCTCCCTTGCTCCCCAAAAAACTCTATAAAATCCTATACGATTTCTAGGGTTTGATCATTAATATTTACATTTCATTAATCTCAAGTACTTTTTTCAAAAGTAAATTAAATGAAGGTTTACCGCATAACATGATTGATCATTATTTACACGAGGCAAAACATGATAAAATATCGGAAATTGAAAATTTAGATCATTTTGGGAATTGCACATCATGATATAAGCTAGGATTGCAGCGAATATATATGATCTCATGCAGAGGATTCAAAACAGAAGGAGCTGCTCTTTCACAAAAGAACACTGTGTTCCAACCGTCTAATTAATTGAGGTCATCATGACCATATGATCAAATCTACATTTCTAGCGAAATGTTTCAATATATATATTTTCAATAATTGCATAGTTCTTTTAAAAAATAGTGAATAAATACAGGATTTATATATAAAAAAATTAAAAAAAACTTATTTTTTAATAGTAAATCTCTTTTTTTTTTTAAATAATTATGTCATAGTGCAACACTCTACCATTATGTGTAACATTTTACTATATAAACAGAGAGACCTGCTAATGCATCAAGGAGAGTGGATTTGCCAGAGCCAGAAGGACCCATGATAGCCATAATTCGACCAGGTTCAGCATAGCCACTAAGGCCATGAAGCAGCCTCTTAGTGGGTTTATTGTTCCCGAAGTTAGGAAGCACCACCGTCAGATCCTCCCACACCAAGTATGTCCCCCTAATCTTCTCAATTACATGTCCTGCTGATCCTCCAATATTCGATATTACCTTCTCATCATCACCACCACCAGTCGTATAACTACTTGTAGCCCCGGCCTCTATCTCCATGGATGGCGCGCCCCAGCTGCCACTATATCTTTATAAAGTGATCTTGATTATTAGCTCTAGATCATCATGATCAAG
Source organism: Platycarya longipes (assembly GCA_036559045.1). Taxonomy (NCBI): domain Eukaryota; kingdom Viridiplantae; phylum Streptophyta; class Magnoliopsida; order Fagales; family Juglandaceae; genus Platycarya; species Platycarya longipes. The sequence continues at coordinate 3,972,277 of CM071801.1, forward strand.
AAATATAAGTATTAATAAGAGAAAGCTGAAGAGCATCATGTCCATGAATGATAAAGCAGCTAGCAACACTCACCAGACAACTACCGATGTGCTTGCCAAAATAATGGGGAGAGAGAGAGAGAGAGAGAGAGAGAGAGAGAGAGAGTTTTAATGGTGCAGGTTAGAGCCATATCAGATGGGTGGGAAGTGAAGGAAATTAATGTGCGGGCCATCACTACAAGAAAAATATAATTTGTAATGGATTATATATGTGATCACAAGATTACTGTCTATTTGTGATTAAAAAACTCATTTTGACAAAATAAGAAAATTATTTTTACAGAAAATAACTAACTACAGAACAATTTTCTTGTAGTACTGCTTGTTGCACATATATTATTGCCACCTCTCACTTTCAATGGGCAGTAGTAGTAATTCATGACGATCGAGTACTCACGTAGGTACGACGTTGCTTTCAGTTTTGCAATTAGGTTTGCTTTTAAAGTCGACAGCTGCTTTTAACGACTTTGTTGTTGTTAGTGTGATTACTAAATGATCTTCTAATTAATCTTTGTTGGATTCTCACTTTTTTTTATTAATTTCTTAGTTTGTTGTTGAGGATTAATTAGTTGGGGATTTAATAATTAGCTGTTTTAGTTTGAATTCAAGGTTCTCTTGAGAAGAAGTTGATATATAGTTTCTGTTTCTAGAAGAAGATAAGTTGTTTTGGTAATGAGAATATTTCAAATATTAAGTATCTTTAGAAAATTTTATTATTATTTATTTATTTTATTATTATTATTTATATATTTTTTATTATTATTTTTTATTTATTATTATTTTTCATCTATTTTATACTATTATTTATTAATTTTTATTACTATTTAATATTCTATTATTTTTTTTTTACCTATTTTTTATTACACTTCTTAATACTCCTCACGACCCAAATGTAACCTGCAAATCTAGACTTAATTATATACGCATGCATGCATTCTCATATTTGATGATCAGTTCAAGAATATTATTAATAATTTGCGCGAGCACGCATGCGCACACACAGTCCATGCATGCACGTACGTAAATCGCTAAACTCATTAATTGGAAAGGTCACGTCTCCAAATGCCATGTATATAAAGTTAAAAAAACATAACAAAAACTCAATTAAATCAAAACAATCAAATTTAAAAATAAACATAAATTAATAGATTTAAAAATTAGAAAAACAGATATATGTTAGGGTGATAAAGTACGTGGATATTATAGCGCCCTAGTGTACCGTAATTAAGAGATTTACACAAACAAATTAATCTAACTTTATCTGATTCATTTATAATTTTATAATCTAACGAATTATATTAAAACATATTAATTTATAAAATTATTTTTATATAATTATTTTATGACTAGATTACTATTTCTCCAAATATATTATATGTACCCTAGTGAAGAAAATAAGTCATACAAATTCTTTGTGCAGCTAGCAGACTGATCATGTACTACGTACAAACTATTTATATATATATATATATATAATATAATTTTTTATTTAATTATATAGACATTGCAACTTTCCTTAAAAAAGTCAAAAGTCATGATAATGATTATAAATTCAATAGTTGCAATCTATCTGTACAAAGCCTAAAAAAAGAATATCTCGTTTTAATTTATTGTTTTAGGCCTTAAAATCTATTAACTGGCCTTTTATATATATATATATATATATATATATATATATATATATATATATATAAAGTAGCTATTTAACAAAAATTCTTGTTTTAACGAAAATTCTTATTTTTTCGTTAAAGTTAACACTTTCCGTTAGTTTCTGTTAAAATTAATTCTGCATCTAATGAGAATTACCGTTTTAAACACAATTTATTAAATTTATTCACTGAAATAATGTTCTTGGCATTAAAATTAATTACATCTCTTCAACTTTCTACAATAGTAAATTTTCCATTTAAAACTCATTTAACATCTATTTAATATCACTTAATACTTTAAACATAATTCATTAAGCCTATAAATAATACTAGAAATTTCTATTTTAGAATTCCAACTTAAGACATATTTTTTAATTTTATTTTATGTAAAATAAATATAGAATAATGTATAGAATGACACAATAATAATATAGAATATATAAATATAACAATATATATAGAAATAAACCATTCATAACAATTTATACGTCAGAGAGTTTAATTTTATTTATGAAAATTTTATTTCTATTATATGATTAATAATTTAATTTTTTTAAAAATAATTTATAATTTTAAAATGAATGCATTATTTATTAAATTACTATATATACAGTATATATAGTTAATATACGGTATATACAATTTATTGTAATTATATTAAATTAGTAATAATAAGTAATAAATATAATTAATATTATATGTTTGATATTTAATTGAAATATATATGATTAAATAAATTTATATAAATTATAAATTATAAATTATAATATAACATTCTTATATAATTTATAAACTATATAATTTATTTTTTCAAAAAACTCATATTATTTCTTAAAAATAATCACATAACTAAAAAAATATAAATATTTTAATGTCCTCTGCTTTGAGGCTGTACAAAATAATACAAATGTTAAATTATCATCTTGGAATTAAAAAAATATCATATTTTGAACTAACCTTTTATTAAAACTTTAATCAAAATTATCTCAAACAAGTTTGATAAATTTTTTTGTAATATATGAAAATGTATAATTATTAATCATCTACTTAATTATAATTAATCATTAAATTTTTATTAAAAATTAAATTAAATAAACGTGCTTTACATGTTATTTCTATCTAGTATATATATATATATATATATATATATATATATATACTTTAATTGTGAGAAGGGGATTTGGATGAAAGGTTTTGCATGCATTGAATGTTAAATTGCATGCTTGGTCCCCCTAAAGTGAGCAAGGTCGAGAAAAAACAAAGATAAACCATATCATGCATCGTTCTCATAGTGATTAGATTAATTATATTAACTCAAAAATATTGACAGTACTGGTGTTAAAATCTAATGGTATGTTAACGAGTACGAAAAAAATATTAACTAGCATATTCATACACCAACTTCTGATACAATAAATTAATTAACTTATGTTAGCTGGTACTGGCCGTAATGTTAGGTGCAAATCCTAAATGAACAATGATCTTGTACAAATTCCTTTTGTAAAAATACGAGTCTCACTTTGAAAAAGCAAGTTTTTCAAACTCTTTAAACTTTTTCATTGTGTGATCTATTTTTTTATAAAGAAATTGTACAAAACTTGTGCATTTTGACTTGTATATATCATTGCTCTTGAGGAGTAGTGATCAGATTTATTAGGACACAGTGCATGCAGGTGTGTACATAAATTTCATGCAGCTTCCTTTTGTTGTGAAAATGATGATAAAAAGAAATAGAAGTAAACACAAGCTAATCAATAATGATATGATATAAAATTAACGTGGTTAGACAACATATTTACATCTACGAAGCTATATTATAGAGAATTTTATTATAATGAGGAATTACAAAATATATTTTGATATAAAATTTCACTGTTCAGAAATCTCGCAACTACTTATATTGCTATTCATTAAATACATATTTGCAGTATCACACGGCAAAAACCTTAATTTCATTTTTTTACATTAATTGTTCGAGTGGAATGTCGATCGCGATTCGTACGAACCCTCTACTTGAGCTAGCTTCGACTTTCTTGTCACACTAACATCAAACGAAATTTTTTCTTAGAGTATTTTCATTGGATTGGTTAAAAGTCATTATTCAAAAAATATATTTTTATACAAATACTAAAAAATAAGTGTCATATTTGATTAAATATGGCAATGAAATGTGTAGAGAAAGGTTCAAAAACTAAATTTGACAATTGTTTTAGCTTTACTATTCACTTCAAGTACTTTTTGAATATTTTTTCACACATTTTATTATCATATTTCATCAAATATGATACTTATTTTTTTATATTTGTATAAAAATATACTTTTTAAAAGATAACTTTTAACCAATTCAATAAAAAGTGCTCTTAGCACTTCTTTTGATCGGTACCAAAAATTAGACCGGGTCATCAAATCGAGCTAACACAAACAAACCACATGAAACCCAAACACTTTTTTGCCTAATTTTGATTCACAATTTCAACACAATCTTTCTAATTAATTTTCAAATGGATTACTACAAGAAAATTAATAAGTCAGCCTCTTACAAATGAACCACGCCATGCATATATATATATATAAATATATATGTATATATGCGGAAAATAATCTGTACAATCATAAATAGTGCATTTTTTTTATGAAATAAATAGTGCAAATTCTGTGTAATAATATTCTTCTTTTTAAAAAGTTAACAAATTTAAAACTCATATGAAAATTGTATTTTTAAATGATATATATATATATATATAAACCCATTTTTTCAGAAGAGTACAGTACATGAGATGAAACTCGCATACTCTGAGACTAATATATCAAGTATTACTCTCCAAAACTCTTATTCTTCTTATCAACGTCGACATCCAAATTCAAAGTTAAAAAAAAAAAAAAACCTCGAAATCCATAATTTAATTATATATATGCTCAACCACCCATCATCAACAATATCTTATTACAGCCCGTCATCTAATTTGATAGTGATATAATATATATATATACATGCAACGTCTAGATCGTGATTAATGGTATTTAGGTTACGAAAGCTGCATCTAACTGTGTTTGGGGCCAAATGATCATGCTTACTAGTTTGAAAGTCTAAAGCTTGATTAATTAATGATCGATGTGATATTCCGAATGCAATTAGGTATATTAAAGTCCGGTCCCTATCTATATATATATACTACTACGCTATAGTACTAGTAGTACTACTACTATGCCATAAAGTAATGACTAGGGCTGTACACTCGACCCAATCCAAAATCTCACTTTTTGACTAAACTCAATAATATTGTGCTACCGATAACAAGTTACTGATTAACCGATTAGCCATTTCTTCTTCTTCTTCTTCTTTTTCTTTGAATATATGAATATGAGATTTCTATCCAGATTTGCAACAAAAGTTCAAAACAAAAATTCAAAACAAAAGCTCATTCGCAGAAAACAAAACATTTACCCAAATATCTTCTTCGATAGATCACTCAATAGGAAACAAAGTTTATTTGCAACACTAGATTCACAACAAAAACTCAAAACAAGAACAATCTAGAACACTAGATTCATCTCGGTGTTGATCTTGCTCTTCTCCTCTCTATTTTTGACTCCGTTATCGACTTCGCCTCCACAACTCTTCTTCCCTCCTCTTCCGTCGAATCAGTCGTCGGAGAACGTTAACTCCTCCACCAGAATCCGACTTTCAAGCTAGATTTAGTCTACTAAAAAGACCGAGATCCAACTCTGCTCGAATATGTCATTTGGGTTCCATTGAAAACTGACAACCCAAAGAGAGAGAGAGAGAGAGAGATTTCGTTGTTGCTGGGAAGATAACGGGCAAGATTGGTGAATCACAAGGAGAGAAAGCAGAGAAGAAAAAGAGAAAATGAAGGATGCAGGGAGGTCAGTGTGCGTGTTAAAAAGTATTAAAATCGAGTATTTGGGTCGGAACAATCGAAATATCAAGTCTGAATAATGGGTCGGAACCCAAACAGACGGGACGGGACGGGACGGGACGGGTCGGGACGGGACGGGTCGGGACGGGTCGGGACGGGTCGGGACGGGTCGGGACGGGTCGGGACGGGTCCCAGCCATTTTGTACATCCCTATTAATGACTAGTACCCATCATGTACATTAATCAATGTAATTGATGATATTTATATATAACACCCAATTTGACAATCATTAAAATCTGAGCTCATTTTCCAATTTTCTGGTTTTTAATTTTATTAAATCAAAAATACTAAAATTCAAAATCTTATTTTTTATTATTATTATTTTTTTAAAAAGAGTTTTGTTGATGATTATCAAATAATGGAGTGCTCCAAAAACTCTAGAAGATCAATTGATCATGTTCTTGCCAAAAATAGAGTCGTTGTTAATTAGAAAGATTATTTATAATTTACTCATTAATTTATTTCTTCATCTAATTTTGGATATAAATCGTACTGGCTAGAGAACGAACACGAAGATCCCTGCTTGCAAACATGCATGTACCAAGTACTGACCTCCATATGCAACAGGCTACGATGTGTTCCAACTAAAAACCGATCGATATATGGCGACGGATCAGGTGGCTGAGAATTGATCAGTCAATTCTATAAATACTACGACGCATTTTTTTTTTAATTTCTTTGTTCTTTATTAAGTAAAATAATTAATCAGCAGGCATAATTTGCGGTTAATTAAATTAAATCAGCTGCCACTATAACAAAATATGCTTTTTTTCGCATATTTTTTCGTTGCAACTACCATATTATTTTTCTGTCAGAATTAAGTGTTTGTCACTAAATCCATCTATAGCAGACTCGTTGAAATAAGCCGTCATCAACTTTAAGGCGTTAGAAATGCACTTATATTTTACGAAACTTTTCTGCGCAAAAAGTATAAGATTTTATTGCAAAAAATTGTCAACCATGATTAACAACAAGGGTTAGAAATACTTATTTGTTATAGTGAAAATCGCAGAAAATATGTATTTGCAACCAAACATAGGATAGAAAAGTGACATTTTTGGCGGTAACAATCGCCCGGAAAAGACTCAGAAACCGTCGGAAATGATGGCATGGCCGTTAATTGCCGCAGTTAGATTATTTGCGACATTTTTTGTTGCCAAAAAAAAACTATTTCTGGTTGTTTATACTCGTAGCAAAATAATATCCTGCGGCTATTAGTCATCGCCGAAAATATTCTTGATGGCCAAAAAACTATTTCTGGCGATATATGGTCGCCGCAAAATAGTTTTGACAATAGAAAAAAAAAAACTGAAACAGAATATATAAACACAACTTTAATGACACAGCAGATGACATACAACCCAAATTTCTTTTCTTCTTCTCATCGAGAAAAAGATCATGTACTACAACAAAGTAGATAATTTGATTATTATATATATGTAGAGTTCATGACCGACTCTTTCATTAGGCCATATAGACAATTGTCTAAGGCCCCATATGAAAAAAAGACTCCAAAAAATAATTTAAAGCATAATTAAAAAAATAATTAATTAATTTAATGAGAGAACATAAAAAATATCAAATAAATATTACATATATATGACATTATTAATTAAAAATATTGATTGAAAAACTAGTATAAAATCTAAGTAGTAATTTACTTGACAAATGAGAAGAATTATTTTTTAAAAAAAATCTAATATAAAAAATATATATATATTTTTATAAAGCCTCAATCAAAATTTAGCTTTAAGCCCTCTAACATATAGAGCCGACCCTAGTACAGTTCTATTAAAAATCTAAACTCAAAACAACTCAAATTTCCAGCCTTTCGAGAAAAAAAAATTAAAGAACAAAATCAAAGCCAAAATTCTATTTTTGTCCAAATCAAATGTGAACAAATTAAATAGTTTATTTGAAACTCATAGACGAACTATTGAAAGGTCATATAATTAACCCAGCTATAACACAAGTTCTATTAAAATAAAATTTACACTAAAACATAATACATATACAAAAGCTTAATTGTAGAGCAGGTGGCATGCAAAACATTTACTTACCACGTTGGCACGCACTCAAATTAGTTAATATTATATCATGTTATCTAGTATTTGAAGTTGGGGATAAATAAATTCATTGTTCTCACTGGAACCATTTGTTAGGTTATAATAAGGATAAAAGAAAACCTCGAGAGCCATTCAAAATGGAGTTTTCTTGCAAGATAAAAGATTACTAAGCTTAATAGCCTGAAAAATGATAAAATTATTAATGTGAGGGAAAAATATAAAACTATTTTAGAAGTTATTTACAATGAGGAAAAACAGAACCAGTTGTTTTATGTTTTAGTGTAATTTCATTATTTTGTTTGTGTTAGATAATAATAAAAAATAATTTGGATATTTCTTGTTAATCCCGCTCTTTTTTTTTTTTTTTTAGAATGGGAATAGTTCATTTATTTCTTCCTTTAAAGATTGGTGGTTGGTTATTTTTATTTTTATATAGTGATAAATTTTCAAAAAATATATAATTGAAATCTCAAAAAAAATTATTATTTGAAATTTTATAAAATTTAAGATAATGTCTCTTATAAAATAATTTGTGTGCAAATATATTCGGATGAATAGTTTAATTTGTAATTTAAATATTTATATATATATATTAGTCACAGCTGTGATTTCACTTTCGTGAAATAAAATGAAGCCTGTTTCCAAAGAAAAAAAAAAACAGAAAAAGCCCAAACTGACAGTTACAAACTGAAGAACCATCTGTTGCGGGACCCACAAAGCATTGTTTGTCTTTGAGCAAAACGACATCATTCTCTGTGGAAGAAAGAAGATAATGTTCCACTTCTGTGCTTCCTTCTTTCGGGAAACACCACCCCTCCCCCCAAAAACCAAACCATGACCGACTTGTTTTGTCCCGACTGCAAGCGGGCGACGGAGTTGGTGTTCGACCACTCCGCCGGCGACACCGTCTGCTCCGAGTGCGGCCTTGTTCTTGAGGCCCATTCCATCGACGAGACCTCCGAGTGGCGTACTTTCGCTAATGAGTCCGGTGACAACGATCCCGTCCGAGTCGGTGGCCCCTCCAACCCCTTGCTTGCTGACGGTGGCCTCTCCACCGTCATTTCCAAGCCCAATGGGGCTTCCGGAGACTTCTTGTCCTCCCCGCTCGGCCGCTGGCAGAACCGCGGGTCCAATCCCGATCGTTCGCTTATTCAGGCTTTCAAGACCATTGCCACCATGTCCGACAGGTTTCTTCTCTCTCTATCTCTCTCTGGTTACGGTGGTTCTTTTTATGTTTTGTCGAAAAACGAAAGGAAGTTTTAGAATTGACGTTGGTTTCTTGTTTCTCGAATTTGAAACGTTTCATGCAACTTTTATATAATCATAGTCTCTCTCTCTCTATCTCTGATGTTTTTTTATTATTATTTTATTTTTTGTTTTTCCTTGGTATTGGATAAAATGAGGGTGAATGAGTGAAAAAAACAAAAAAAACCCCTTATTTTTCTGTGCTTGTCTTCACTTCCGAATTCAGCCATGCTTTGGGAAGAAAGAGATGCGTTTTAAAAGAACTAGACTGTATTTGTTTGGTTAGGAGGAAGTGAGGGGTGAAGGGGAAAAGGAAAAGGAGTGACGAGATTTGCTGAGTGCAAAGAAAAATTCAATAGAGACCTCCTAATTTTCCGTTTGGCTGGTGAGAGGTGGAGGCGGAAACTGGAAGGGCGTTGTTTTAGATTTTATGGGTTTTGCCAATAAACAAGTGTTTTAAAGCTCCTAAGAAACAAAGGTGATATTGATTAGGTAGATTAAGTTATGAGGTGGACATACCTGTGAGGATAAGTATGGACGACTTTTTTTATTTGATTTTAGTTCAAGCCTGTGTGTCTGCTTGGTGAGAAAGTGGTGGAAGAGAATAGGAAATTTGGTGGGTCCTTTGTGTTTTTGTCTTGTTTATTTGTAAAAAGGAAGCATTATGCTATTCAAGTAGGGATCTTATCTGTTTGGGCTGATGGAGTGGGAGTTTCCTATATATGGGTAGGAAAACATAATTCGATATTCATGATTTTGAAAATTATTGCTATTCTGATATTCAACCGTGGGACTTTTTCTTTCTTTGTAACCTTAATATACCCATTATTTCAGCAGAAAATACATTCCTGCTTTCTGTTGAGAATATTTGCAAACTGCAATATAGTTGAAACTACTACTTTCATTGCCAAGTTTTGTCGATAACATAGATTGTTAATGTGAAAGGACTTGTACGTAGACTGAGAGAGAGAACAACAAACTTGTGCAAAGGAAATATGTGGTGTGGCTTGGAGTGAAGTGAATTAAGTTTCTATACAGCATAAGTAGCTGGTTTCTATTTCAGGCAACACGTTCATTTTTGCTGAATGGTCTAAAAACTCTGGAGTTCAAGTGTCACTTTTAGTGTCTTATGGCAATGTTTTGTCTGGATTACGGAGTGATGATTGATTTTGAAGAATGACATAATCACATAAAAGAAAAGGAACAAATCAAATGTACTCTTTTCATCTCTATAAATGAGATACCAATAGTAGGTGATTGCTATGAGATTGTTGAAAATCTAAGCTTTATATCTGACTGATGCAAGTCTTCACCCAAGAAAAACTGATATAATAATTCTTCTCTATTTCAGGTTGGGACTTGTTGCAACCATAAAGGTATGATGGTTACAAAGGAGGATTGTTCTAGCTTAATTCAATATGCTGAAAAGTGATCTACATGTCATTCTTCTTCATTGTGGTTATGTAGTGTTTAGCATGGCTTAATATCCCTGTTACTTTTTTGGGTTTTATCATGAGCGGTTATGTCAAAAACTTGATATACCTTGTATTGTGCTTAGCTGCTTCACATATATAATGTTCCCATGATCCATTTTAGTGTATATGGAGGAGATGTAAGGACCCAGTTGTTATGGGGCTATTGAAAGACAATTGTTTCACTAGCTATTGAATTATTGAAAGAGTGTCTTTCAAGAGAAAGCATGTACGTTATATGCCCTTGTACATATTCTGTTTTCAGTCATAACCAACCAAGAGTGATTAAGAAGGTATCTGAATTCCTAGTAGGATTCCAGTTCTAAACTGTCTTATTGATGAAGGTCAGAAAACTGAATATTTATAAATGTTCAAACTTTCAGATTTAATTGTAACAGAAATTGAATCAAATATACTTGCTTAAATGGTATGTCACTTAAAATTAAATTGTAAAATTGTTTTCTCATTAAGGACACTATCCTGTTTTTGTGGTTTTGTTCATAGTCCGATTCTATCCATCTTCTTTTAATCACATCAAAGGCAATTATTGGAAAACAGATGCTTGTTGGCAGTCATAGTTTTTGAATTGAAAGTTATGCTGTAATTCTGTTGCAGATGCGCAATTGTATAAGATAGTATTGGGAACCTGTGCAAATACACACATATAGTGTATATGGCATCAGTGTGACTGCATAAGAGAGAATGTAACATCAGTGTAATCTGCAACTTACAAGTTGCAAATGATTCACCTTCCATATCTTTTGGGTCAACAAGTCATTCCATCAATAGCAATACAGTATAGTAGATAGCATCTTTAGCAATACAAGGTCAAAAACAGCATACCAGAGAGTATAACAAACCCTCCTAACATAAACTACAAATCTGCTGCAAAGACTCTTTTGCTAAGTACAGAGAGTGTTGGTCGGAATCTCAGTTCCTGGGGCACTAAGAAGCACCCCTTACCCACTTCTTACAACCAGTTTTAAAGGCTACCAAATTATTTAGATCCTATGAGATGATTGTCAAGATGCCTTGTTTGTGATTTGGTTGGCCTCCATATATCCTGCAATTCCTCCATATCCAGACACGATATACTACAGCTCCCAATTCGTTTGCATATTACAGCTCCCATACTTTTACATTACAGACTCCATTCTTCAATCTCCAACCGGTTACTGGCTTGTCCCTCGAACACTTTTTCCTTACTTTTCTACACAACCGTTTTATGTAGAGATGATCTGTACCTTCAATGCAATCTCCACAAAATAAACTGGGAATCCCATGTATGCCCCCATTGAGTTTGCTTTGGAATTTCACATGAGATGCAGACAAGTTTCCACCAAAGAATTCTGGCAATTTAAATTTAATAGCTTCCCAAGTATCGGAAGTAATAAACTAGCAGAATATAAAAGGAAGCCAATCAAATTTATCAAAATTACGTAGCTGGATAGAAGGATGAAGACTCTGAATATCACTATGTACTCTGATATATAGGCCTCATACCCATTGTTTATCAACCGAACCACATGAAAGTTTAGCTTCCATATGAACCTTCTGAAACAATGACAGCCCTAGATACAAATTTTTTTTTTTTTATAAGGAACACTTAGTGGATTCCACTAGTCATGCCAAAGATAAATTATTTCTCCATTCCCAACTGCATTATGTAGAAAAGCTCAAGCATAATTCCCTAGTTTGAGATTCTTTGTACATCTCCAAGAACAGTCTGAAAATACCTTAATGGTCCAGAAGGATCTTTCCTTAATGCAAAGCAATCCACCAAGAACCTGCCTAATTATAGATATTCCAAATATGTTTTGCCTAATAGTCTTGTCTTTTCTTTGTAGGGACGAATAATCTTTCAGTATGTTATATTTTTTAAAATTATAAATCTCATATTTAGCATGCTAGATTGAATCTCTGTTCTCTCTGGTTTTGAAGTGTTTTGGTTCATTCTTAATATATTTTGTAATTTTGATTTAGGATCGAGCAAATGAAATATATAAGAAAGTAGAAGATCAAAAACCTCTGAGAGGAAGGAATCAGGATGCCATTTTGGCTGCTTGCCTCTATATTGCATGTCGTCAAGAAGACAAGCCCCGCACTGTAAAAGGTGTGGATATAATCTCTTGAGAATTTTGTATCAGTAATATATTTCTGTGTATGGGAGTCCCTGAATGTGTTTTCTGATCAGAAATTTGTTCCGTTGCTAATGGAGCCACAAAGAAGGAAATTGGCCGTGCAAAAGAGTATATAGTGAAGCAACTTGAAGTAGAGATGGGCCAATCCATGGAAATGGGAACCATACATGCTGGGGACTTTCTGGTGAGTTTGTCAAGTTACACGCTGTACAGGAGTGCTAAGCACCCACCAATCAAGGGGTGTCACCTTTACATGTATTTGGCCCTGCACATAATGCTTGATGCCCACTGATTGTTGAGTTGAAGTCACTGACTTGGCAAATGCTGCTAGCATTGTCCTGCTTCATGTGATAAGCTACCAATGGTTTTATCTGTCGCGTCTATATTTTCTTATATATGTCTTAAGAATTTTCTAACAAAAGCATTGACATCCATCCCATTTCTATATATACAGAGACGTTTTTGTTCCCATCTTGGCATGAATAATCAAGCAGTTAAGGCTGCTCAAGAAGCTGTACAGAAATCTGAAGAGCTTGATATAAGGTAGTTCTGATTTTTTTTCTCTGCCCTAGAATTTTGCAGCTGTTAAAAGGTTTTTCAGTATGTTCTTTTAGTCGTTCCTTTCTATCTGTATTTGCTCAACTGGTATGCCGATTGGAATGTAAATTTATGTCTCTTAATAGTTCGTTTTTATCTATATTTGCTCAATTGGTATGTTAATGATATGGAGCCTGTGTGCTGTGCCAAATTATTAAACTAGTATTTAAAAGATGGTAGGTTGTTTTTATATGAAGATAAATGTACTTGGTTAAATAGACAAGGCTCCTATAACTGTGTTGAAGACGTTATAGGTGGTAAGCCAGTCAGTGTTGCTTGGATATTGGTTATGCAACTTAAAGTCTTAGAACCTGTCTTGTCTGAGTGTTCTCTCTAGTACATGCAATACCATAGTTTATGGTATCTTTTCTCTTTAGTACGCATCAGTGCAGCTTCAAATCACATTTAAGGGTCACCAAATTTACTGAGTTGTACTTTTAAAAGTCAATAAATAAACAAAATACCAGTTGATAGGTAGTCAAAATTCCTTAACAAAAAAAAAAAAAAAAAAAGATCCTCGATTTCTCTTTAATTGTGATACAAGATTTTAAACCAGTCCTAGACATATTTGTAGCTTCACTAGACAGTATTGTGAGGGGTTAATTTTTACTTTCTCTAAAGTTAAAAGGTTGGATTTGCAGAATTTCAGATATTCATTGAGATTTTAAAACTTTAAATGTAATAATAAGATGACTTTTAGAAAATATTAAGAAACCCTGGCCTTTTGGGTTCCTTTGCAGGAGAAGCCCAATATCTGTTGCAGCAGCTGTAATTTATATAATAACTCAGCTATCTGATGACAAGAAACTTCTGAAAGGTTAGAAAAATAAATTAATATGACTTCTGGTATCTCCTAACTCGACAGAGGTTACAAACATTGAAGCACTGTGGGTGCAGACATATCGGTTGCTACAGGGGTTGCTGAAGGGACCATCAGAAATTCCTACAAGGACCTTTATCCCTATGCTGCAAGACTAATACCGAGTTGGTATGCCAAGGAGGAAGACCTCCGAAACCTCTCCAGCCCATAGAATATATCAACACCAGTTGCATGTTTTGCAGCAGCACCTTTTAGTTGGATGATGTTGCTATTTCGGATGTGGAAGAACTTCTATGTTTTCCGAACATATTTCAGCTCCTTTAGATTATCAGGCTTCTAACTTGTATTTCCCAATTATGTAGTTGCGGTCAAAGTAGTTGTCATCGAGCCAGAATGCTAATTTCCTTTTGTCAGCTGATGCAGGTAGATTACTTTTCTTTTTGTTTCATCGGACTCTTTAATGTTGGGTATGAAACACTTGGGTTGGGATGTGAAAGTGAGCCTTTTAACTTAGGGGAAGGGAAAGGCTTAAGAGCATGGCAAATTGGCAATTGTATGTAGTTCTCCTTTTCTTGTAATTTTGTAGGTGAGGGGGAGTGGTTATAGCAGGACTAATGTATCTAGTTCATCCTTTGTTGTAGCTGATGCGATTCTGAATGTCATTATAGAAAAGTTAAGAGCCACTCTAAACAGCTTCAGAAATTCGTGTCAAACAATGGGATTGAATTGGAGACTCATGTTTGCTCGTTGAAATCTAAAGTCATGGAGTTGGGTGGCTTTACAGGTGTTATTTATTCTCTCTTGTTTTTCCTGATTTGTTCGATCTTATTTCCTTCTCATGCCTTGAAAGAAATGGGAGAAAAAGAGGGGAAAGTTCAATGGCCGAATGGTGCTTTACTCATGTTCAAGCAGCTGATTATGATTTTGTCAAGAAAGATGATAATTTGAGACTTTTTAAGCCCCCAATGAGGCAAGGCTGTAATCAGGAACTATAATCCTCATATACATATGACTCAATATGATATGGCATTATCTGAATTATCAAAATTAGTTTCCACTTTTGTGTGCTTGCCCCTCCCTGATTAATACACCAGGTCCAAATATGTACATTGACGGATCTCTCTGTTGTGAAAACAACAATGGTAAACAAATAAAAATAACAATCAAAAGACACAAAATTAATATAGTTCAGCAACGCACTGTGAGTTACAAGAGTACCACTCTATTTACATAATTTCAACTCTCACTCTCTAGGGTTTTTTCACTCTCTCAATATGCTGTCACAGCTTTGCTTTTTTTGTTCACTTTAATTTGTTGAACATGCTCGAAAAAAAAAGAAACATTACAACTACATTGTAAAAATGACACTAGCAACACTAACTTTCCGTTTTGATATAGAAATCATTTTATCTCATCTTATTATTATAATTTTTTACATTTTTATGCAAAATATAATAAATAACTGAATTTTTTTTAAAATTTCAAAACACTAATAATATTAAAAATTAATATTATATTCACATTTCATCTAAAACTCTATCATCTCAATTCACTATCCAAACGAGATCTATAATGGTAAAGTTGGGTTCTTTGCTCGAGAGGGTATCGAGCACATCTCGAGTGAACAATCTAACATTGGCTCAAGCGATCTGTCGAGTATTGGCTCAAGTAAACACTAGGGTTAGTGCTTTGCTCAACATCACACGAACCTTGAACGAACAGTCTGTCTTATTTTTACTAGAGTTCACTATCAAGCGCACTTTGAGTGAGCTCATATGTTGAGTTTCATTTGAGCACCAAGTGAAGCGACAGTCAAGCCAATTTTCTATTTTTGCCTTTTCTGCTCACAAATCAGACTCTACATGCAACCCAACACTCTCAATGCATCTTAGTCCCATTCTAATGTTACCATAATTGGCCCTTGCAAAGGCATTTGAGTTGCTTGTCCTGGCCCTGTAGTGGATTCGTATAGTTTTTTCCCCCTTATTGTTTTCATTTGTATCCGACCAAAACAGACACCAAGATGATACTGAGACTAATTTCTGCTTATGCACGAAGAGAATTACCTTTCTTTTTCAGGAAGATAATGCTTTTGTGAAGTAGGAATCCACCGGATTAGCATGCAATATTGGGTACAAAAGGTGATATGGCCTTTTGGCCTTTGTATGCAGTATACCTCTGATTTATTTATTTGTAATGAAATAAAGAAACAGAATGTGGTAATGATTTCTTTGTTGGAGTGTGATTTTTAGTATTTTCCTCTCATCACAAAGAGAGGAGATAATATTCCTTGAAGTTCAAAAGAAAATGTGCCCATAGTGCCCAATATTTGACAATTGAATTATACAAAATAATTTTACAAATTAACATAATTTCATTTGATTTATCAAATCTACTTTATAATAAAATTAATTTTATAATCTGATAAACGATATTAAGCCACATCAATTTGTAAGATTACTTCTGTATAATTCTCTTATAATTAGAGTATTTTTTTTAACTATTTCAAGAAAATTTTCAGCTACACACTATCAATTTATTTTCTTTACTACATAAATTTTGTAGATTTGGCACTACAGAAGATGTCATAAATCCGGTTTAAGAAAAGCCTTTTTTGAAGAAAAATAATTTCAATAACTAATTAAGGAGTGAGCATTCCTAGCTAGCCGTCTAGTTAGGGCTGCTCAAAGTTGGCCACTTGTTCAATTTTCCTACCCACCTCTCTACAAAGTAGCAATTTTCAATTTTGGAGGTTTCAAGCCTCGTCATTATTAGAGTGATCTTAAATAAATAAAATTATTAACAAGCATATGTATAGCTAAATTTCAATTTGCTAAGTTCGCTTATTAAATGACTCGTTCATTAACAAATAAAAAAATTATTATAGTTTTAAATTATTATTTTAATCCATAACCCTTTTGAAAATTTTGGCCCAATTTGGAATTATAAGTCATCTTGAAGTTCTCTAAATAAATCAAAAAAGAAATCTATGATTAGAATAGCATGCACATATTAATATTATTTTTAAATTCACAATAAAAATATCTCATGATATGAAATCATGTAATGAACGTTATGAATCCTTATGGTACATATTTAAATCCTTATGAATGATATTAATGATATATATATATAAAAAAAACTTATAAAGATACTAATTAAAAATCAAAGTAATTGGTCTATAAAATTTTCTAGATAATATCATAAATATCATATAATTTATTTATTTTGTCAAAATTAAGCAACTTGTCTAAAATTAAACGAATCATTCGTAAAATTAAAAGTACAACTTGATGATAAACTTGAGTTCAATGCATTTTCGAATAAAACTTTATATCGCGTCCCACTAGTTGTTCAATTGAACTCTTATCCTTTTATAATGATGTATTTGAGGTAAGATATAAAATAAATAATAAAATTTATCATTTTTTATTGGTTTAAACTTTTAAGATAAATGGTGATTTCACATAATATTATGACAGAGATTCTGAGTTCAAACTTTAACTCTACATTCTATCTCATTTAATTAAATATTTTACTTTGTTGGATCAATTTATTGAGAGAAAGTTTAGCTCACAAATAAAGGAGAGTATTAAAATATAAAATAAATAATAAAATCTATTTATTTTTATCAGTTTAAATATTTAAAATAAATAATAATTTTACACGAAGGAATCATAGAGAAAGCCAATTAGGTTGCTTAACTATGAAGTATTTTTATTGCAATGAAAGTAACTAAAAAGTAAAAATTGCATGCCTAGTCAAAAAAGAGATTTAGAAAATGAAATAGAAGATAATAATTTTAAATTTAATTCCCATAGGACATATCCTTTTGTCATTCATAAAGGTTGTCATCCTCATCTCAATTATTATTCGCCTTTTTACGTTTGAAACTCGCAGTACTCAACTTTAAGACTATTCAATGCGTTTCTAAAGATTTTGTTTTTCTCAATCCAAAACCTCCTAGATTTTTTGGACACCACCATATTATATTATATTATATTATATATATATATATATATAGTGGTTTCAAGAATATGATCTTCATCATGAAATGGCAATTCAAGAGAGAGGTAGTTCCCTCAAAGCTGTGTCAGCTTCCCACTAATTGGCGGCAAAAGAAAAGTTCCCAAAACTTGAGTAATCCTTGTCAATCCAATAAAAAAAAAAAAAAGCAAAAAGAATGAAGATCATGTCTTTATATATTCCTGTGAATCTAACCAGCTATATATATATATATATATATATATTATGGCAATAGACATGCATTTGATATCTGATGCTACAATATTGCAATGCCAATATTATGGGTCTTTGACACGTAGAGATTATAATATATTCACTCCTTTGGTCCTTCTAATATTTGTGAGCAACAACCCTATATGCATTATGCCTACACTAAGCAATAAAATTAAACTCCATGAAAACTACCTGAAATGCCCATTAATTCTGATCCAACTGACATGCGATTTAGTTCTTATTATGTGCTTGTATAATATGGTCAATTTGGTCAAAGACATAAGGGCTTTATCACTCCAATGCCAAGGTGGCAACATCTTTAGGTTATTACTCCGGAAGAGATTGGGAGATAACCACATCAACTGTGTGAAAAGTAGCATCATGATTAATATCCACAGGATTTGTAGGATTTGGCTTTTTTTTTTTAAATCAAAATAAAAAAATCATCATCATTCATTTATAGAAAAACTTAGATTTATGATTGAATATATTTTAAAATAACGATTTCATATCAAACATGATATTATAAAATAAAATAATATATTTAAAATTAATTTATTATTATTTTTTTTTTGTGATTAGTCTGATTTTTATTATTACTACTATTTTTTTATAGACAAATATTAATCAAAAAATAATATCATTCTTTTTTTTAAAAAGAGTTTAAATATTGAGAGTGTTTGTAAATAATAATAAAAAGTAGGTAAATAATAATAATAAAATATTAAATAATAATAAAAAAGTAATAAAAATTAATAAAAATATGTAAAAATTAATAATAAAATAATAAATATTTAAAAAATTTTATTTCCAAACATAGCCATCTCACCATTAGCCATCTCACCATTAATAAAAAGCGAAGACCCAACTACAAAAGTCTAAGGGACGGACTTAGGCCCTGCTTGGATTGGGAAGTGGGTTGAGCTCATCTCAACTCACTTTCATTTCATCATTATATTTTTATAATTTTTTATACAAAACACAAATTTCTATACACCTTTTTCAAATCTCAATACACCTTTTTCAAATTTCAATACACCTTTTTCAAATTCTAACACACCTTTTTCAAATTCTAAAATAATAATAATATTAAAAAATAAATCAAACTCATCTCAACTCATCTCATCTTCGAATTCAAGCGAGCTTAGTAGGGTCTTTTGGCTTCAAGGAATAACATATACATGCATGAGCTGTACGATCAAGTTTGTTGGATTTGACACTTCAGGATGGATGGAAACTTTATTGATCCATATATAATTTGATAAACTCTCAATATTCTTAACTTTCTCGATGTTGTTGATTACATGTTGAAAGCTCATTGGTACTGACACGGCATCAAAGACACATGATAGGTTCGATTCGGTAGTAGTTACTAATGCACGGAAAAGTGATTAATGGGCTAATTTGATTGATTTTAAAAGTATTAAGGATATCAGGAGGCCGGATTCAGACTCCGAAAATGTTGATGCACGCTCATACAATTAATATATATTTCAATATGTTGTTTGTCTAATTTGTATTAGTTTAGGGTCAAAAGACAATTTAATCCTTTTTATTAAGAAAACCCAGTCAGCATCTTCGTCTTTAATATAATATACAAAACACAGAAACCCTTTTAGAAAAGATAAAAAGGAATCTTGAGAACCACATAAAAAATGAAGATTCTCTCAGCCGATCGATGTGCCTGACCCCCAAGATTCCAATGAGCTGCATTATCTTGCGTGGGTCCTCACGTTTTGGCAACCTCTAAAATCATATGGAAAGAATCCATTGATTGTGTTCAAATTGCCACCATTAGACGTTATTTGGATTAAACATCTCAATTCATCTTATTATATTATAATCACAAGTTTTTTAAATTTTTACATAAAATAAATATGTGCAATAATAATTCAATTTTTTTAATTTTTAATTCAATTTCTTTATTAAAAAATAATATTTTAATAATATTTTAATTTAATTTAATTTTTATCAAAAATCATCTTATCTCATCTCTCTTTTTAAACACGACTTGATCAACACTTGCTAACCAAATTGATTATAGGCAGTAGCCAATCTCATGGTAGACGACAGATCTGCAATAATGCCCCACGCTGAATATTCTAAATTAATTTGAATAAATTTACATGCAAATTATAGAAACCCATATATAAATAACTCCCACTTGTGATGTCTCTTCCAATTACTAATGGCTTTATTCAGAAAAATCAGTGCCATCTTACCTCAGCTGAGATTAATACTGCAAATTGTGAAGTCTAAAGGTGCCAAGGACCCACATCAGACAGGTGGGGAATGATTGTGTGCAATAATGTCCAATCGTCAATACATTCAATGTTTGCTGATTGGACATGATCATCTTGATTAGAAATTCATCTCAATGAAGCCTGAATTGATGGTCATATGTGGGTCATGGTGGTTGATGAATCGATGATCATATGTGGGCCATGTTTTCAAAAGGAATTCTTTTTTTTTTCTAAGCTATTTTCAAAAGGAATTCACCTGCATGCAACACATGGAAATAGTAATAAAACTATTCATGTAGATGGACAGTACAGGAATCAAGGATCAACCCAGATCGTAATTCAATAAATTATGGGCTTGATAAAGTCAGTAGAATTAGGTAAGAAAAGAAGCACCAGATTACTTCCAGCTCCAAGAAATAAGAAGCAAACACAACTCTAGATAGCAGAAAGGGTGTTCAAACTTCAGCCACCTTACCTAGAAGACTTCACTGCTTTGCTATAATGTCCGGTTTGACAAATACGGGAGGCTTTGATGCAAAGTAGTTAGGAGCAGTTAATGTCCAAGTACCTGAATCTGCACTAACTACCCATCTTCAGCCTTCCCAGATGGACCCCTACATCTTCCTTTTCCTATATATTTCTGTCTCTTAGCTCTAGAATAGAAAGGGCATGAAGATTGATCAAGAGAAAGCTTTGTCCTTCCAAAAGGGATAGTTAGTCCTTTGAACAATATGGTCCATGTGGGGCACCACGAACTTGGGATACAAACCAGCCAAACTTTTCCCCGATAAAATCTACATATTTTTATTCTACCCAAGTGTTTTTTCTGTTATGTCTGGCCCTCTCCGGGTTCTCCAGCCCCAGCATGTCTTTGTTTTATTCCATGTTTTTCACGGTGGTCCTTTCGTCAGGGAGCTGGTTTCTGGGGTTTTCTCATGATTCATGGTGCCCACATCATTTTGTTCAGCAAACCAATCGAAAATTCCAGCAGAAAACAGATAGATTCTGGGAGTTTAACGAGCAGACCAACAGTTGGGTTGAAGTAGAATTACCGTATGATCTAATCTCTTGTCTAAATGATAACTGTACGAAAGTGGGCTCCCTTAGTCGAACAACAAAGAAAAGTGATGATCACATGGAAAGAGAATATGATGTTCCTGTAGAAAGAGAGAGTTTGAAAGAGAAGGATGGCCATGGAGGAGTGGAGGACAGTCCTGATACGGTTCTGCCTCTGAGAAAGAGAATTTCATTGATTAAAATGTCTGATGAATCCATTTGGGTCACTGGTGAAAGTGGGTCCATCTATGAGAGGTTTTGGAATGGAGTTCAGTGGGTGATTGCTCCCCATGATTTACCAGTATTTGCAGGTCATGCAATCTCTGTTTTTATTGTCAATCAGACAATTCTTGCACTATCAGAAGCAGGAATTCTGTATCAGGTACTACATAAAGTGCACTAGTTTGTCTCAAAAGTTTTTATCAGATAACATGCCATGGTATTGATTCATAACTCTTGAATCTTCATGGATAAACATCTGATTCTTTTTTATTGGCCATCTGTTTTTTATTTCTTGGAAGGGAGGAGTGTATTTTCAACCATACAGAATTGATTATATAATACTTAAAAGCAGAAATTTCCTCTTGTATGTGTGTTCTTCAAATTGAAAGGCATACCAGACTGATTATCAGTGATCATCTGACTTGCTAACTATTTTATATTGGAAGTTTCAGATTGAAGTAGGACTAAAGTCAGGCCCGATTTAAAATCTAAAAGAGGACTGCTATAACTACAAAGAGATTATACAAAAGTAATTCCACAAACCCATATGGTTTCATATATTTTAAGTTTGTGGATCACATGAAACCACATCAGTTTGTGAGATTACTTTTATATAATCTATTTGTGACTGAACTATTTCTCAATCTTAAAATATATGAAATTCTGGCACTTTGACTCGGACCTAAAAGACAGTCTGCTGGATGGAACAGCTAGAATCAGTGTTACTTGCACCAGTTGATTTACAGTTTTTCATTTTCAGTTGCAGCTCAGTGAGAGTTCACAGCCAGTTTGGGTAGAGCTTATTCCAAGACTGAATCAAAGAACAGGTACAGAAGAGGAGCAAAGTTCTGCCATGTTAATAAAGTCTGGTGCTGTGTCACATGATGGAGTGTAAGTACATCAATGATCAAATTTGTATTTTCAAATTTACATCACATATTTCTGTTTCTGCAAGAATCTTGTCTGTCTCTATAAATAACTCTCTTGCCTTTGCTAATGCCTGGCAGTAGAGTTTATTTCTGCACAAGGAAGGGGGCATTGATAGAACTAAGTGAGGTTGAGCCTCAAAGGTAAGACTTAAGTATATATGACTAAAATCCATTAGAACTAACATTAACAAAATAAAAAGTTTAAATTTCAGTGTCTATTTATAATGTAGATTCCGATGGGGAGACTCTAATTTCACTTGGACGTTTGTGCTATAAACGTTCAACAGATGGGTTTATCATGGCAGGCCACCTGGTGCAAATGTTGCTGCAATAGCTGATGCTTCTGCTATCAGAACAGATGTAGTTTATACCATAAGGTGTGATCTCTATCTCTCACCCAGGTGTCTGCTTTTCATACACAGATTATCAAAATGACATTGAATTCAACAATCTCAATCCCAAATCCTGATCACATGTCCTTAACTAATTGAAGCATCATAGTAGCCAAGATCAATATTGTAAGAGTCACAGTATGAAATTAGGCCAGCAAAAGACCATAAATGAAATTGTGAAAGAACAATGGCATTATCAGAGTGCTTTATTATCATATCAAGCTAAACATTTAGCTGTATAATGCAGTTCTATAGGAGATCTTTATGAATATGATAGAAGCTCAAAACCGTCATGGAAGAAGCATATATGGAGAGAAGGAACAGGAAAAGATGCTTCTCTGATTCCATCAATGGGGTGCACTTTACATGGCCTGACTGGAGATCACTCTATATCTCTCTTTCTTTTAACTAAGGTACTTTTTTCTGCAAGTATCTATAAAACAATGCGTATATCTATAACAAATAGTGATAAACTAGATTAGAGTGTACAGAAAGTGAAAACAATTAGGATGATCTGAAGATCGGTTTAAGAAAAACAATGTGGGAATAAATCAATAAACGTTTCAGTAATACAAATTTTTTAACATGGTGGAATCCTTAATTTTTGTGATTGCTAAAGAACTCAGGATGCAATGGATTACTTCCACTGCACCACAAACGAAGAATCCTCTGTTTTAAACTTTTAATAAAGCTGGAGAATCTTGTCTACTAGTATCTTTTATATCTATCAAGCTTTTATTTATTTACATGCATGGATCTAACCTTACTTCTTCTGAGATTTTTTTTTTCATCTTACTTTTTCTTTTCAAATTTTGCATTATCATCAAGAGATTTTGCATCTATATAGGGTGGTAGTTTGATAGAGAGACGACTACACCAAAGGAAGTGGAAATGGGTAGTCCATGGAAGTCCAAAAGATGAGCATCTGACGGCTATAACGCCAGTTCTGCAAGAAGAGCTAAATGAAAAATCATTCTCATTGTTTCTCACTACATCTACTGGATTCATTTATGAATATCGAATACCGAAACAATCAGGTAGGCCTTGTGAAGAAACTAATGATGTTAGTTCTGTCAATTAATTTACCCTTAGAAGCAGTTCCCGATTTGAACACTTCAGGTTCATGCAAATTCTCTTGAAAGGGTTTGCTTACCACCTATAGCATTCACTGAAAGTTATAATTCAAATTGCATATTTACACTTTCACACACTAAAACATTGAAACAATAAGAAGTTCAAGAAATTTTTCTTCAAAAAACCACCAGATTTTAGTTTTTACTTTTGATCGAGAAACCAATTTTTTCCACAGAAGTAGTTAAACTTCTTCTGAAACAACTGGTAGGAAAAGCATATGCAGCCTTCCATTTTAGAAAATCTAAGATTTTCCATCAGAGATTGCGAGGAGGGAAAAAAGAAAAATCAGTACTAAGGTAATTTGCATGCTATCTTGGTAGTTGTATGAGCCATAAACAAAGAAATAAAGGAATATGAATAAAAAAATGCCTAAAGTCTTGAGTGACCTTGAAGAGATATTCATAATTGAAGTAGCTTTCGCATATGGATCAATATTTAAGCAGTTGTTCCTTCATGCAGAAATAATTTGGAGGAAAGAAACTAGAAACCAAGAAACTTATACGGGAAAATGATGAGTTGGAAGGCGCTAATAACACAGAATAATCAAAACATAAAAAGACAAGGGGTTGGAGTGTGAAAGAATCACAACTCATCATGAATTTTTTTAAATAAAGGGATTCACTCAGTTCTTACTGTGGAATCAACTTTGATGAGCTCACTCACCTTAGAACTAACTGCTCAATCATTAGCATAATCCATCAAAACAAAAGATTCAGTTCCTACACTCAGTCATAGATATATTCAAAGCTGAGTAACTTTCCATCCTCATTAGTAATCCTCTTTCCTTTCTATGTCTTAATTGAAAGTTACAATACTTGGGCCAAAATTGAAAATTTGTGCCTGTGTTAAATTTTTTTTTTTTTTATAAGTAAGAGATGAATATTTTTAATAGGAAAGAAATAGGCATTGCCCGTGTACACAGGAAGTACACCGAAGAACACCTAGATACATTCTAAGAGCGAGGAATAAAGAAAGAAAATCATGAGTATGGTCCCCATTTAAAACGATAGCTGAAAACCAAAGAAGTAAAGTGTGGATGAAAAAATTCTTAAGCTCTACCAAGATGCGTTCTTTGTCTTCAAAACATCGAGCATTCCTTTCCGACCAAATGCACCACATAAGACATAACGGGATCAGTTTTCAGACTGCTGCCACTTGTAGACAGCCTTGTAACTCCAACTACCCAACAAATACACCATCCTCGAAGGCATGACCCAAGCAATATCAACCCTTTGAAAAATCTCATTTCACAACACCCTTGTTACCTCGCAATGTAGAAAAAGATGGTCCACAAATTCTCCACTATTTTTGCACAAAAAGCACCAATCTATTACAACACAACCCCTCTTTCTCAAATTATCCGTAGTGAAGATCTTTCCAAGGGCGGCACACCATACGAAAAAATGCTATTTTTGAGGGCACACGAGACCTCCAAATACTCTTCCAAGGGAATGGGAAATGGTCTTGTGATGTCAAAATTTTGTAGTATGCCTTAACAGTATGCCTGTGTTAAATTATATGCGACTTAATAGTGCATCTTCTACCTTCATTATTTCTTTCAAGCTTGGTATCCTATGGTTTTAATTCTCAAAGCTATTCACAAAAGCATGACAAACAGGGATAAACATGAAGAATACCAGATCATATACCCTACTAGTTGCACTTCATAGGCTTACTTAAATGAGCTTCAAAGGGCTGGTAATCGTATCAAAAAGCAAAAAGTTATTAAACAAAGGCTCCTGTAAGAGTTTAGGCACTTAAGATGTATTATGGTTTCTGTATGGAATTAATAAATTAGTTTGAATAAATGGATATGACTTATTGTTTGCTAAGGAGCAGCCAACTGATTTTCTGGAAAACTCAAAGTACTCATCCTTAGGTAAACTTCACATAAAAACAGGTATTGCTCAAGAGAACCAAATTCCAGATGCGTGGGTGAGTCATATGCATCCCCCATATGCAAAAGCCGCAAGAGGTCTTGCTGGACTACAATTTCATGTTGGCAGAATGGTATTTCCACTAGATGATGGAAGACTTGCAGAACTGCATCTACCAGGCTTAGGTGGCGAAAGTACAGGGCCAAACCAACAAGTTAATGTCCGAAGAAAAGCATTAACCAAATATATATGGTCATTACTAGACGCCCCAGAGAGTGAAGGATGGAATTCTGAGTATTGCACAGAAGAACGTGGACCCACAAATTGCATCCTCGGTTCAAAAGATGAGCTCAATGGTATAGGAACATTGCGACCAATGACAAGAAGGCGGAAGGGAAGCCAAGAACAAGCTTATCTACCGCCAGGTGCCTCAGGTGGTGGCCGAATGATATCTTCTGATGAATCTAGTTCCCAAGATAATTGGATCACCACAAACTTTCGTCTAAGAGTGATGCATGAAGGTAGATCATTTTTCCTAATAGCAGATGCCGGTTTGACCTTTGAGTATCTATATACTGAAAATGTATGGCTTTGGCTGAGACATGACCACCCGACTGCTATCAAAGGTGCACTAGGAAACTACAATGGAAGTTTATATGTTGTTGACACATATGGGAGTTTGATTATTAGGGAAAGAAGCACCCATGAGCTGACATGGATAAATTGCACTGCTTTGAAGAAAGGAAGGCAAGTTGCAGGAGGCCCTCCATGGGATGGAATGCCAGGTAGAGCTATAAGAGTTACAACAGAAGATGCACTCTTCTTTGTGAGCAAAGCTGGAAGATTACTACAGTTCACAGTAAGTTACAAGAACCATATAGAATATAAATTAGTCCACTAGTGAAAAATAAAGTTGTACAATTATTGACAACTCTTCTTCCATTTTATCATATCAGATCTTTCGAACATTATAATAAATCTAAGAATTACATAAATTTTTAAACAAGTTTTGGCAGTTGTATCCAGAGACAATGTAGCATAGTAAAAGTCATTGGAAAGCTGTTTCTTACCACTCCAAACATAGTGTTCCCAGCTGCATAAGCCTAAAAATTGACCATGATTCCCCAAATGATATCACATAAGGAGGCTGACTGATCATAACCCAAATTTTTCTGTAGGTTGCCCTGAGGAAGTTTAAATGGAAAGACTGCCGAAACCCTCCAAACAGTAAAATTGCAACTATAGTAGATCAAGAAATGTTCAGGGAAAATGTGGTTTTCGTACTCGGAAGGAATGGTCGGCTGTATCAGTACAACAAAGTGACTGAATTGTGGCATGAGCATTACCAGTCACAGCATTTGGTTCTATCAAAATTGCCTGGAACTGCTATGAGGCCATCTTTACCGTCACTTACAGGCTCAATTTTCATGCTTTCAGAAGATGGTGGACTAGTTGAATATCACTGGAACACATTGGATGGGTGGAGTTGGGTGGAACATGGAACTCCATATAAGGGAGTGACCTTGGTTGGCTCACCAGGCCCATGCTTTGATGGTAATAAACTGTTTTCGATTGGCTCAGATGGAAAAGTATATCTGAGATATATGGATGAAATGACATGGAAATGGAAAAGTTGTGGGTTTCCTTACATGGAAAATACGATTGTTGAAGACCAAAGACAAGTCGAAGAAAGAGAGACAAAAGAAGAAATTTGTGTTGACAAAGATTTTGCGGCTAGCTTGGAGATGAATTCAGAACCCCTACATGATCTTAATGAAAACTGTGACCCCAAGGTAGGTAGTAGTAAGTGCCCAAATACATGATTTAAGAAGCAATAAAAATGGTGAGCATTCTAAACTTTTAAATATATGCAGGTGGCCTCAACACGACCAATACCATTTTCTGAAGATTCAGTCATCTTTGAGCTACGAGATGGCAGAGTAAGCAATCATTACATTGATCTACTAGTACTTAGCTCATGGAGAATCGAAGTGACATCAGGCCCGCTATAAGAAAAATGAACATTTGTAACCAATTATTTGTAACGAAAATGACTTTTTGCGTTGAAAATAGACTCATTTTAACTTAAAATAGTCATTTCACTAAAAATTACTGATCGCAAATAAGTAATTTTTTTGTACTAATCCAATTGCTGCAGGAGGTGTTGTCACTTCTGCACATAGATATAACATCTTTTCATTGCCATCTAGCTTAACTTGGTTACACTCAATTCTTTGAAGATGTTATGTCCAGTGTCCTTGCTTCCGAACATCCCACGAATTGGAGTAATATATATGCACTTCTCCAGTTCATGATCAATCATGTCTTCATTAAATATCGATATGCTTTATGTACATTTAATGTTCCTTTAAGTTCTTGTCAGCTTCTATATTTTCAACAGACTTTCTGCCTAAAACGTCTATCATAAAAACACTGAAACCAAAACCTGAAAAATATCGAATGAAACAATAACATTGCTAACATTGCCATGATGTCATTGCAGCTGGCAGAATTGCAACGAACAGAAGGCACAGATTGGTTTTGGTCTCGGACAATTGGCACTCCAACAAGCGCCTGCATAGCAAATTACTGGACTGCTTTGGCATCATAAAGAAGAACCCACTCTTTTTTTTTGGTTAATGAAGCACAAAAAGGTACAAACGATACAGTTTTAGTGTCATTCAGTTAACATAGAAGAGAAGTTGCAAACAAGAAGTATACCTTTTTCTTAACTTTGACAAAAGAGGAGGTGGGTGTGAATTGAGGAGCAAAACAGTGAGGAAACTTATAGTCACTTGCTCTACTACTTTGTACAAAAGTAAAGAAATACAAGGATGTATACTACTCATTTGAATACATTAATAAGTAGGAAATGCACTTGTTAAAAATAAATAAATCAAGGCATTTCCATTGTATTTATCGTGAATAAGGCCCCAAACTCAAAACTCCGCATATTTGAGCAGATGCAAATTTGTTGTAGATGTGTGGCCAACGTTCAACTTTCATTCCAAACATCTCCAAAATAGTAGACGAACATATAAATAATTTGAGAAAAGCAGGAAATACTTCTCCTTTTTTAACAAATAGTGGTGATAGGGGTATGGAGCAAAACAGGGGAAGTTTTGTACATGCTGATGAGGCAATGCACCAACGGTAATTTCCATTATTTGACACACAAAAATATCTCTCTATTATTTAGTTTTTGCTAAAATATACTTGTATATGATTTAATGAAAATGTTTTGAGATTTTTATTTAACAAATAGAGAAAAACTAGCGTTTACGCTTGGAAGTGTCACGTTAGCATGTACAAAACTCCCTATGTTTCTCCAATGCCCCTAGCATTAATCCTGTGCAGAACTGCTCTTTTTGGGTTTTTTTTTTTTTTTTCTAAATCATATTTGCTATTTTTCTGCAGTTTTTCATTAATTTTTCAAGATTAATTTTGAACTCCTTACAATTAATTACTTTTAGATTCCATATTTTTCCCGTACTTGAAATTTTATTATAAACGTAAATGGGTGGTAATCATGGGGTATTCATATCGTTCGGAATTCAATTTCACAAATACAAAATGTTAGCCAGCTTATGAAGTAGATTATCGTGAAATTACCGGTTTGGAACTTGCATAAAATTCTCAAAAATGAAACAAATCCAAATTTACTACATATAATATTACAAATGAATCACATATTTTGTTGTTGCAAGTTCTTGTTCAATGGGTCAAATATTTCTTTGGTGTCTAGAACTGAATATCCAGATATTCCCTAAGGAAACAACAGCAGGAACAGCAAGGCAATTTTTTAAAACACAGATCGCCAAAATTTGTAAACAAGGTAAACCATCACTTAAAATTCCATACAAGTGAGTCGAAACGTTAGAGGTCCTCCATCTAAAGATAAAAAAATTTTAAAAAAAAAAAACCCTCTAGTTAATCAAAGCAGCAACTGCAATCTTTCATTACTCATAACCAGCACAAACATCGGGTCTCCCCATTAAGCTATTTCACGCGCCAGCCATCACAATGGAATAACACCGCTAGTATCTCCTCCTAGGACTCCTTGAGCGGCGTTCTCGAGGCAGCCTGAAACAAAGATAGCGAGGTTAAAATCATTTGGCAAGAGATCTAAATGCCTTGTTTGAATTTGACTGAGAATCAGTCGGTAGGGTTGCAGGATGTCCCCCAATTTCAAATGACTCAAAAATAGTCAAAAGAGTTGCAACTACACAAGACATAAATCTCGTGTAAGAGAAAACAAAAGCACAATGCACTAACCCCTCATTCATTTTGCCTAAATGAGGTGCTAATGCATTAATCATTAATCATTAATCATTAATCATTAATCATTAATCATTAATCATTAATCATTAATCATTAATCGACCATTCAAGTCAGTTGAGCAAACCGTGTGCTCCCTATCCCTCTTTAGCGGTATTTTACCTATAGGTTTAGGTTGTATAGGAATTGGACAATTACATTTGCTCAATATCTAGCAGAAATCTCTTCTGTTCTCTTTAATTACTTCACGAGCAGAGCAACCTTTTTTTATACCAAATGAACTTCTAAAGCTTAGATTAAATTATGCATTGTCCAACCTACAAATGATTTATTTCACCACTAGTGAAAAAGCAAAGTGGAAATTCTAAGTTTATAGTGGCCTTCATCACTTGGATAGTAAATTAGGAAGCAAAATAAAGAAGAGTTGATATATTAAATCAGAAATTCCAATTTCAGTCCACAAAAAATTCCTTCATTTACTAATAGGTTAGACTTGAGGAGAAATTTGCATCACCAGGAAGATAAGACACTTAACATTTATCTTCTTTTTGATAACCCTGCGCCCTCCACTTTCTCTATATAATGGCAATAATGAAATAAACTTATCCATTTGTTTTATCTTATTCTCCCAAAATCTCCTACATGCATTTTAATTGTTACCAAAGGAACTCCCCTCCTTTAATTAAAATTCCATGTATTGCTTTCCTTCTATAAAAGTAGAGCCTCTCACTTTAATTTCCCAAAACAAAAACAAAAAATCATAAATGTATGCATGCTAACCTTGTATTCTTTCTTTTCATTACTCCATTAACCGATGATCCACTACTGAAGGCCCAGTCGACGCTGAGAGTTTGTGTAAGAAATTCTGCACCATTCATTGAGGATATCGCACTCTGTGCTTCCTCAAAGTTCTCGTACTCAATCAGGGCATATCCCTTGTAAAAGGGAAAAGTTTCAAAATACCATGATGATTAGAAATTCATCAAAAAAATTAAAAAGAAAAACAAAGAAAAAAAAGGCTGGTGACAAAGTCAAATGGATATAACAACCAGATAGAATTAGAAACAACCATCATTCTTCTTCCCTATTTGACAATCAGTAACTAGATCAGTCTTTGCCCTGATATTCAGAGCCACCCAACTCAACTCAATTACCTTCATTATTAGTTTCCCAAAAAAAGTTAAGCGCAAGAAATAGAAGAATGACTACAACATTTATTCACTGTTGAAAAGTGTATCCTTGTTAAACTTGAGCCACATAAGAACATCTTATCTACAACAGTCTCTAGTTAGAAGACTATATTAGGAAGACCATATAGTAGGTAGCTAAGAGAATGCCTCCACAATCATAATAATGATCTTGCAAAGAATTATCCTTAAACATTCATTAGGTATTGCAGATGGCTGTCATGCTGTATTATGATATTATTCACATTCAAAGGAGAACATTTGACATGTTTCAAAATACTCAACCTACTGAATTTTCACTTCGACCTATAATCCTAAATAAAGTAAAGCTCCCTATGGTACAAAATTTGCATGCCTTAACTTAAAAGAGTGGTAACCATCATCATTGTCAATCATAAAAAATCAAAAATAAAAGTAACTTGAAGCTTACCTTGACAAACCCAGTGCGACGATCAAGATTTAAATGCAAATTCTTAATCTCCCCAAACTCACCAAAAGAATTTTGCAGATCATCCTCTTGTGCCTCTTCATGCACTCCACTGACCAAAATAATCCACCCTTCAATGGCTGCAAATATGAAGCAGGAACTTTTTATTTTCTTTTCTCAGAGAAAAATATCAGTATTTGTACCTCTTTCCTAACGTTAGGGATGTCACGTGCTTTCATAATTGTAGTCAGGCTTAGATGGAGCAGTTGGATTTAGTTCTAGGCTTTACTTATTTTTCTTATATATATATATATATATATTTCAGTTTTGTAATCTCTTGCCTGGCTATAATTAGTAAGCACGTTACATCCCAAACCTTAGGGAAAGGGGTCTTACAGTATTCAAGGAAAAAAGCAGTGACAAATTATTGATTCATGTGAATCAAGCAGTCAAGAAGAAAATTGTCAAGGGAAAAATATATCCAACCAGGTGGCAGAGTTTTAAATTATCTAGATAAGACATAAAAAAGGCCAGCCTCAAGAAAACCCTAAGCAAATCAAATGACGAAAGGCAGAAGCATCAGCCAGCTTTGAACATCAACAAACTTGACTAGAGTATATGACGCAAATCTTACAAGGTACATATGATTGACAATGATCTCACTTACTTGACAACGAAAAATTCTAAGTCGGCCATTCCTCACTACCATTCATGTCAAACATTTATCCATACTGAACGCTGACCAAGCTTAACTAGACCACATAACAAACTCCTCAACCATCAAACACTTGCAGGAAATGGCAAATTGGCAATAGCACAAGAAAATGCCATGTAAACCTCAAGTCAGCCAATATACTAACGAACCAAAAGGCTATCAAGCCTGGTACTCGGATAATGTCCTAAATCGCATTAGATGTGACCACTCAAAGATAGAAAAATTTCAAGACTTTGAAACATCTCAGCCAAGATGGCATTCGTTCCAAATCAATTTCAGGTCTATGCTCAAATCTAATGGGTCATCGTTTTCAGAGAAAGAGTTATCCCACTAGTCAACTCATATTCTTAATATCTCTCAAGGAACAAAGCTAGCATCTGTTTGTTTGGAAAAAACCCAGGTCGAGGAAATATTTTCCACCAAAACAGCAAAATTCATATGGTATCCAATCATTCAAAGAAACACGAGGATACGACACAAATTTCACAGGCAACCAAACATTTATCTTAAAATAATTTCGGGCGAAAACAAACACAACTTTGATCCCCAAACTCATTATATCCCAACGAATACTCCTAAAACCCTAGAATAACTAGGAAAGCACGAATACAATCAGAAATCGCAATTAAAAAAAAAAAAAACTCAAACTGAAGATGGTATGGAAGGGAAACTAACATCGCTGGGGACCAGGGCCTTCGGGAGACCTGAGGGAATCGAAGTTAGAGGCGGCGAGGCGGGTGGAGCGGTCGGGGACGTCGGGATGGTCGTCACGGAAGCCACGGCCCTTGGTCTTCCTCGCAACGGCAGAAGAGGAGGCACCGCCAGTGATGGCGGACTTGAGCTTGGGGAGTGGGGCCCTCGGCGAGGCAGGGACGGCGTCTAAGCCCCCATCCTCGTCCATGAGGTCGTCTTCCTCCGGCTCGAAGTCCACGGCCTCCACCTCCGCTGCGCTCGCCATAAAGAAGAAGATTTGTTCTCCCCTGCGCGTGTAACTCTCTGCCTCTCGCTCACCCACTGGAAGGAAATGTTCAGAGGTGCGTCGGGTGGTTGATGATTGCGGAGTCGTGGGACCTGTGGAAAGCTCTGGTCTATGCTTTTATATGTTCTTTCAGGATCTGTGTTTTATGGAGGATTTTTAAGGGGTTTAGGTCCTTTTGGTTTGGAATTGCGACCTTTTTTCAATATTTTAAAGAAAAATTCTAAATAAAAATCTACATATTCTGTATATCCATTTAAAAATGTAATTTTATTTTTTTACCTTCTTTTATTTTATACTTAAAAAATTTTGATATACAAGATATACACACTTTTTTATAGCATAACTCATATATAAATATTCAGATACATACAAGTTCAAATAAGTAGAATATACATCACAAATAAATCTAGAAGATAAGGTGGTACTTCATTAATGAGATTGCTTCTAAATGCATTATTGGATGCTATCCATTGTGAAATATCATGAACGCTTGCTATCGATGTATTTTAATAATCTTTCATGGTTCATAGTTGTTCAACATGTTTCATTATTGAAGGTTGTGCCATTTTCATGGTTAACTTATACTAAAATTAAAATCAGTAGAAATACTACTCTATCATATAAAATATGATAGAATGAGGTTGTTTTTTATAAGTATTAGGTTTATACACAAATTTTATGCAGTAAAACTTATAAGTAATGCTACATTCAAGTAATATCATGCATCCATACGCATACTTGTATATTCTAATTAGTTATTTTCATATTTTTTATTTTAATTTATATATTTTATTAAGTCTATCTTTTTATCTCAATAGTTGTGCATAGAGCATTTCTAGGTAGCATACACATTCATCACAGTCACCCTCACATGAACAGTAATATTTTATTGTTCATGTGAGAATGAGTGTGATGAATGTAGATATTTTTAATCATTTTAATTGTGCATATATGGATACCTAATATTACTTACATTTAGAATTTTACAAAATTTATATGCTAAAATAATGTAATATATTATATCTATTTTATAATAAAAAATGTTTAAATCCTTTTGAATCTATTTAATTTAAAAAAAAAATCTATAATAAATAACTTGTTAATATACTTATCGGTTTTAGAAAGTTTCCAACAGCTGCCAGCAATCCTCTTGCTAAACATTTGATTTCGTAAATTCATATTCATTGATGGAAAGTGTTAAATAGATTTTTAAAAATTTTAAGAAAATTCATTCTCTTTATTGATATGCTGAAAAATCATTCAACTTAAGTTTTTAAATTTTTCAAAAATAAAATTTGACAAAATAAATCTTATAAATAAAATTATAAATACATGGAACATTACTCTTTATATAAATCTAGTTACAACTTTGAAGTCTTGAAGAGGACATTGCGTCATGTCCTATGAGAAATACGTGGGACTCCCCTCTATAGTAAGAAAAAATAGATTCAAGACATTCAAGTCAATAATGAACAACATTAAATAGAGGCTAAACAACCAAAGGGTCAGAACTCTATCGATGGCAGGAAAATAGATTTACATAACAACTGTAGTGCAAGCACTGCCAACATACACTATGAGCATTTTCAAGTTGTCCCTTAACCTCTTGCAAGAAATTAACAGCTTGATCAGCAATTATTGGTGGGGACAATAAGAAAAAGAAAACAGAATTCACTAGACATCTTGGAAAAGGATGGGACAATCCAAAGTAGGAGGCGGGCTTGGATTTAGATATTTGGAGTTGTTTAACATGGCCATGCTATCTAAACATGTATGGAGAAATCATTCAAGACCCAAACTCACTAGCTGCCAGGGTACTAAAAGCCAATTACTTCCCCCACTCAAACTTTCAATCAACAAAAATAGGGTCCAAACCTTCTTTTGTGTGGAGAAGTCTTCTTGCAGCTAGGGGAGTTGTGGAAACAGGATCCTTCTGGAGATTAGGCACTGGAAAGCAGGCCAAAATATGGCAAGATAAATGGATTGCAAAACCCACTCCTGAACAGCCAATCAGCCCTATTATTGCCTAGATGACTAACACAAGAATGGGTGAATTAGGTTATATTAAAAAATTAACAATTATAAATCAAATACACAATATAAACTATAAACAAAATACGAAACAGCAAGAAATATAAAGAGTAAAAGTAAAAAGAAACAAATTCAGTATTTTAACGAGGTTCAGCCTCACTGCCTACGCCCTCGCCTCAAGCTACCCCTTGAGGATCCCAAATGCACTATTCAATCTCCTTCAAGTGGAGATAAAAACCTATTACACATTTGAGTAACACCGCTACAAAGAATCCGTGTAGAACACCTTCTACACTTGCAATCACCTCACACTTGGTGATTCAACTATTCCCTGTGTAGAACACATTCTACACACACAAGGGTTATACACACTCTCTTACAAATACAAGAACTGATAGTGGGTAGATTATCAGAGTACACTCCTCAATGAGTGAAATAAGAACAATACAGCGCAAATTATATCTCTCTTAAAATGAACAAGAATTAAGGCACAAAATTTAGAGAAGAGAGAATAAGGGTTTTGAAAAAATGATACAAAACTTAACAATTCATGTGTAAGCTCTTGTTGTTATTTTTGTAAAACTCAAGTGAGCTATTTATAAGCAAATGAGTCTTCATATTCAAATTTGAAAATATTCACATATCAAATAAGAGCAGTATTCACTTTTCAAAATATTCAAATAAAAACATTTCATTTTTATATTTGTCAAAGACAACTCAATTTATTTTTCAAAAAAATCAAGCCTAATCTTTTACTTTTCATACAGGATAAAATGAGCATGATTTATTTTTCAAATAAAATCATCTTCTTTTTACATATGTCAAAAAAACACACAACCACCCTTCAAGATTTTCAAACAAAATCATCTATCTTTTGTATTTTTCAAAAAAACACACAACCACCCTTCAAAATTTTCAAACAACACATGCACATGTCAAAAATGACAATCAATTATCTTACAAATTCAAATCTTTATACTTATGTGGAAAAAAAAAAAAGAAATGAAATATTTTAATCAAGTTATGCAAATGTAAAAAATGCAATTTGATACTTTATGAGAAAATATTAATTTTGAGCCTTAATTCAATTTCAAATTTTAAGAGATATACAAAATTACTCTATGAGTTTCATTTGTAGACTTGTTCTTCTTTTTGCTCAAACTTGATTTCTTGATGTGCCTAACTCTCTTCATGCGTAGACAACTTGAGTTTGAGTATTAAATTTATTTTTTATCATCAAAATCTATACGTAAATACGAGATTTGAAATCTTGAGTTCTATACCTATCAAAATGCTGAGTGAAGAAGCAAAAATATTAGAGTTGATAGATCTTGATACCAAGAGGTGGAATCTTAAATTATTAAGAGAAATTTTTGAAGAACAAGAGGTAGAGGCCATCTTGAGGACCCCTATAAGTACCCAAGACTTGAAAGACAGACTGTGCTGGCATGGGATAAAGAAATACACTTTCTCTGTTAGGAGTGCCTACCACAGCTGCAATAGCCAACACAAGTCAAGGGTCATCCAGCAGAAGTTTCAAGGAAGTTTGGCTTCTCATCTGGAAACTAAGGATAACCCTTAATGATCGCATGTTCCTATAGAGGGCATGTCAAGAGGATTTACCAACCAAAGCAAACATATATAAGAGAAAAATAGTCTTTGATCCCCTATGTCCCATATGCCTCATAGAGGAGGAGACCACCACACATGCTCTTTGGGACTGCATAGCCTCATGAGATGTGTGGTGTCTATTCTCAAAAGCCCTACAAAAGTGTAAGCCCTTTCAGGAGACGATGCTACCCCTCCTTGATGAGCTAACCAACACACTAGGAAAAGAACCCATGGAGGAATTCGCCCTTGTGGCTAGGCAGATCTGGACTAGGCGAAATGCTACAATTTTCCAACAGCTGTTCCTCCCTCCTAAAGTAGTGCTCAGTGAAGCCCACAACTAACTAGTCATACTATGGGACGCCACCACCTAGACACAGAAACACCCTAAATCGAGTCCTGAGGTTGAGGAATGGAAGGCGCCACCACAAGATTGGTACAAAATAAACTATGATGGTGCAATTGACAAAAACAAGGGGATTACAAGAATCAGGATTGTGGTCAGAGATTTTCGAGGCCAGATCATAGCACCAAACGATACCCAAAATTACTTTACCCTAATCCTCACCTGGCCGAGTCTTTTGGAGCAGTTGTGGCAACAAATTTTGCAGCCGATCTTGGTCTTCAACAGGTGATCCTAGAGGGCAATTCGATCAATGTCAGCAATGCTCTCCAAGTAGAAAGCAAGGACTGGAGCAGCACGAGCCTTTTCATCAAAGAAGCTCGAGCTTGTCTAATAAATTTTGCTAAGTGGCAGGTCAGTCATGTTAGGAGGATCAATAATATGATAGCCCACATTTTAGCAAAAGAGGCTCTTGTCATTTCAGACCAAATTGTAATAAGGGGGGACCCCCTCCATGTATTTTCCATCTATTATGAATAAAATAGCAAATAAATATTTACCTTAAAAAACAAAAAAAAATAAAGGTCATTGCATCAAAAGGCTCATATTTTCTTTTTTAACAAAGTCTCTTAATCATAGTTTTGAATTTCGTACTATCTATGTTTTGAATTCCGTTCCGTTCCGGCCGGAACGGCCGGAATGTTCCGTTCCGGTGCCTCAACCGGAACGGGATACCACCTTATTCCGTTCCGGTCCAAATTTCGGCCGTTCCGATCAAATTCCGGCCATTCCGGTCAAATTCCGCCGTTCCGGCCATTCCGGTACAAATTCCGGCCGTTCCGGTCCCTATTCCGATTTAGATTATTTTTGTAATTTTTTTGTGTTTAAATGATATTTTTTTTTAAATTTTAAATTTAGATAGTATTTAATTAATTTTATAATATAAAATATATTTATATGCTTTGTAATTTTAAATACGTTTTTTTTAAATATCATTATTTTTAATATTTTATCTATTTATTTATTTTTGTATCTCAACTCAAATTTGTATTTTTTCAACTTCCAATCATTTTATAAATTTTTAATTCTTCTAATATGTATACATATATATGATACACACTTACATATATATATGTTTTTATTATATTAATTGTTAGTTTATATATATATAAATATTTATTATAATATATAATTAATCCCAAAACGGAACACCGGAACGAAACGGAACCGAAATATTCCGTTCCAGTGCCTCAACCGGAACGGCCACCGGAACGGAATTCAAAACTTTGCGTATTATACCGGCCAATACGTACCGTACCGAAGCAGTAGTTGGTACAGAAATTGGATTTGTTTCATACCGGCCTATATTTCGATCATACCGGCCTGTACTGGATTTCAGGATTTCACTCTTTTTTTTTTATTTCTTGTTATTTTTTTATCCTAATTTAGACTAGATTATTTACGTATATATTTATATGTATAATTTATTCATATATTGACTATTACTTTGAAATATAATTTATATATGTATTTATATATATAATTTATTTATGTGTACACTATTTTGAAATGTTACGCGAAATGGTATCGTTATCGAAATATTTCATTTCAGTACCTTAATTGATACGCTCACCAGTACGGTATTCAAAACATTGCTTTTAATACTTCTAAATAAGAATTGGTTTATACTGATGTGACAAGTGTCATGTCAGCAAGAGGTGCAAAGGACCCCGACTTCGGGGTCCCATAAAACTACTCTACTGAAAATTACTATATATGTAAATTAGTGCAGAAAATACATTCTCCAAGCTACTGAGATGAAAATATATTATTTGCAAAAGTGAACTTCACAGTGTTGAATCCAAGATTTCAAATTTCATATCTACGTGTAGATTTTGATGATAACAAATAAATTCAAGTCTCCACCTTAAATTATTTACACAATGGAGCGAAGCACACATCAAGTATAAAAGAACAAGTCTACAAATAAAGCTCATAGATTATTTTGTACATCTCTTGATAAAATTCAAAATTGGATTAAGGCTCAAAATTACTTTTTTTTTTTTCATAAAACATCAAATTATTTTTTTCACATATGTAAGACAGTTTTAAATGTCTTAGTTTTGAAAATTATATTTTTTACATGCGCATAACATCATCAAACAATATAATTTAGAAAATTATATTTTTTTTATATAAAAATTTGAATTTGTAAGATGATTGATTATCATATTTGACATGTGCATATTTTGTTTGAAAGTCTTGAAGGGTGATTGTGTGTTTTTTTGACAAATGTAAAATGTAGATGATTTTGTTTGAAAAATTTAAAAGGTGGTTATGTATTTTTTTGACATATACAAAAAGAAGATGAATTGATTTGAAAAATAAATCATGCTCATTTTGTCATGTATGAAAAGCAAAAGATTTGATTTGATTTGTTCGAAAAATGAATGGAGTTGTCTTTGACAAATGTAAAAAGAAAATGCTTTTATCTGAATTTTTTGAAAAGTGAATAGTGCTCTTATTTGACATGTAAATCTTTTCAAATTTGAAATTGAAAACTCATTTGCCTATAAATAGCTCACTTGAGTTTTGCAAAAATAACAACAAGAGCTTACATATATATTGCTAAGTTTTGCATCATTCTTTCAAAACTCTCATTCTCTCTTTTCTAAAGTTTTAAACCTTAATTCTTATTCTTTTTGAGAGAGATATAGGTTGTGCTGTATTATTTCTATCTCACTCATTAAGAAGTTTATTTTGATAGTCTACCTACTATCAACTCTTGTATCAGTAAGAGGGTGCGTATAACCCTTGTATGTGTAGAAGGTATTCTACATAGGGAATAGTTGAATCACCAAGTGTGAGGTGATTGGAAGTGTATAGGGTGTTCTACACGGATTCTTTGGAACAGTGCTGCTCAAAGGTGTAATAGGCTTCTATCTCCACCTAAAGGAGATTGAATAGTGAATTTGGGATCCTCAAGGGGTAATTTGAGGCGAGGACATAGGCAGTGGGGCTAAACACTCGTAAAAATACGGAGTTTGCTTCTTCATACCCTACTCTTTACATTTCTTGCTGTTTTATATTTTGTTTATATTTTATATTGTATATTTGATTTATAAGTGTTAATTTTTATAATATAACCCAATTCACCCCTCCTCTTATGTTAGTCATCTGGGCAACAATTAGTATCAGAACAAGGGCTCTGTTATGAGATTAACTATCTGTTGAGTTAAAATCATATGGCTAATATTGTAGCTACTTTCGCTGAAGGTCAATCCAGTAGTCAACCTCCACTATTTTGTGGAGATAATTATACTTTCTAGAAAGTTAAAATGTGAATATTTCTTCCGTCTCAAAGTCGAGAAATCTGGAAATGTATTGTAAATGGGCCTTATATTCCAACAAAAACTATTGATGGAGTAAAGGTCAGAAAAGAATAAGAAGAGTTTGATCGTGAAAATGATAGACTTTATATTGTGAATGTAATGGCTATGAATTTTCTATATAATGCTCTCAATGGTAATGAATTTAACAGAATAATGACTTGCAGGATAGCAAAGGAAATTTGGGACAACTTGAAAGTAACTTATGAAGGAACTTCGAAAGAATCAAAAATTTATATTCTTACGCATGAATATGAATTGTTCAAAATGAATGATGATGAATCTATCTCTTCTATGTATACTCGTTTTACTAATATTATAAATAGTTTGACATCTCTTGGTAAAATTTATTCCAGTTTGGAGATAGTAAGGAAAATTCTCAACTCCTTGCCAAAACGTTGGGAATCAAAAGTAACGGCGATTTTTGAAACTAAAGATCTTAAAAAACTCGAAATAAATGAACTCATCGGGTCACTTTTTACCCATGAGTACAAATTGAAAAGAGGAGAAGAAGAAGAAAAGCAAAAGAAGAGCTTGGTGTCATGAAAGTGAAAGCGATGAAGATGAAGAAAGCGATGACGAAGAGATTGCAATGATCACAAGAAGATTTAAAAGATTATTGAAAAATAAAACTCCTCTAAGGAAACCTTTCAAAAAATCTTCCAACAAAAATACAGGTAAAAATAATTCATTAATTTGTTATAAATATAAAAAGTCAGGACATTTCAAGGTAGATTATCTATTGCTAAAGAAAGATCGATACAAAGGCAAGAAAATAATGAAAACTACATGGGATGATGATTCAAATAGCTCAGACAGCGACGTAAGTAATGAAAAATCTGCAAATCTTTGTCTTATGGCTAAAGATGATCTTGAGGTAACAAATCTTGAAAATCTCTCTTATGAAGAATTGTAAAATATTTTAGAAGAGGTATATGAGGAATTTGAAAAATTGGGTATTAAGTATACCGCTTTGAAAAAGAAAAATTCTTCTTTAATAAATGAAATTGATGTTTTAAGAAAAGAAAATATAGTTTCAAAAAATGAAAATGATGAACTGAAAAAGAAAGTAGCTAATTTAGAAAATATTGTTGAAAATTTCATAAATGGAAAAAGAAATATCGAAAAACTTCTTGGTAATCAAATATGTGTTTTTGATAAGGTAGGCTTGGGATACATGCCAAAAGAAAAACTCAAACCCTATAAAAATTTCTTTGATAAACCCATTAAATCAAAACCAGATTTTCAAAATTCTTTTCTTAAAAATAGATTTGTCAAAGAAATACATTATTACAATCACTCAAGTTCTTCAAGTATGTTACATGTTATTTGTAATTTTTGTAATAAAAATGGTAATAATTATCATGCTTGTCTTATTAGAAGAAAACATACAATGACTATTAAGGCCATATGAGTACCAAAGAATCTTATTTCTTATAATACTAATAAATAAAGGACCCAAAGAACATGAGTACCAAGAAAAATTATTTTAATTATTTTTGTAGGTATGCATGAAGTCTTCCGTAAGTAAAACAAGATGGTTTTTAGATAGCGGATGCTCAAGACACATGATAGGAGATAAAACTAAGTTCATTGATCTCACTCCTAAAGAAGAAGGACACGTGACATTTGGAGACAATTTAAAAGGGAAGATCGTGAGAATAT
Organism: Platycarya longipes; assembly: GCA_036559045.1. NCBI lineage: Eukaryota > Viridiplantae > Streptophyta > Magnoliopsida > Fagales > Juglandaceae > Platycarya > Platycarya longipes. Next base: position 4,014,959 of record CM071801.1, read on the forward strand.
GTAAAGTTGATAATAAGTCTTCTCTCATAATTGAAGATGTTCTACTTGTTGAAAGTCTAAAACATAATCTTTTAAGTATAGTCAATTATGTGATAAAGGATTTATAGTTACCTTCAAAAATGATAAGTGCATTATTTTGAATAATCATGATTGCAATGTTTGTTTTATTGCTCTTAGAAACAATAATGTCTATACAATTGAATTTGAAGAAATTGCCTCACAAGATACTATTTGTTTATCAGCTCAACATGAAAATAGTTGGTTATGGCATAGAAGATTAGGTCATGCAAACATGGAACTTATTTCCAAACTTTCAAAAAATGATCTTGTGAGAGGTTTGCCAAAAGCAAACTTTTTTAAAGATAAAATCTATGATGCATGCCAGTTTAGTAAACAAACAAAAACTTTTTTCAAAATCAAGAAACATATTTTCATTACTAGACCTTTGCAACTAATACACATAGACCTTTTTGAACCAAACAAAGTTGCGAGTCTGAGAGGAAAATGTTATGCATTTGTTATTGTTGATGATTTCTCTAGATATATTTGGGTCATCTTTCTCGCTCATAAAGATAAGGTACATAATGCATTTACCAAGCTATGCAAGAGAATTCAAAATAAAAAGGGCTACACTATTTCAAACATCCGAAGTGACATGGGGAAAGAATTTGTCAATAAAGATAGTGAGTCTTTTTGTGATGAAAATGGTTTTCTGCATAATTTATCTGCTTCTCAAACTCCTCAATAAAATAGGGTAGTAGAGAGAAATAATAGATCTATTCAAGAAATGACAAGAACAATACTTAATGAGAATAATTTACTTAGTTTTTTTTTTGCTGAAACGATAAGTACTGCATGTTATGTTATAAATAGAGTAATGTTAAGGTCTAAATTAGATAAAAACCCTTATGAGCTTTAGAATGAGAAGAAGTCCAGCATTAGTTACTTTCATGTATTTGGATGCAAATGTTTTATTCTTAATGATAGGGATAATTTATGAAAGTTTGATGCAAAATCTGATGAATGTATCTTTTTTGGGTATTCTACAAATAGTAAAACTTATAGAGTATTCAATAAAAGGGTTTTGACTGTACAAAAATCTATGCATGTAGTATTTGATGAATATAACCCTCTACTCTCCAAAAAATCTATTGTTGAAGAAACAGAAGGTACAAATAGTACAAATAGTCTCAATCTCAACAAAGAGAATACAATGGAAGAAGTCCAACATGGAGACACAAGGAAAGATCATCAAGACTTAATACAAGATGCAACCAAACAGTGAAAACATGTGAAAGATCATCCAGTGGAATAAATTCTAGGAGAACCTTCACGAGGTGTAAATACTCGATCATCTATTAGAAATATTTGTAATCACATTACTTTTCTATCTCAAACTGAACCCAAAAATATTGATGAAGCACTTATTGATGAATCATGGATTCTAACTATACAAGAAGAGCTAAATCAATTTGAAAGAAATGATGTTTGGACACTTGTTCCTAGACTTAAAAATCATGCTGTTATTGGAATTAAATGGGTCTTTAGAAATAAAAATGATGAGTCTGGAATTATCACTATAAATAAGGCTCGACTTGTAGCCCAAGATTTCAACCAAGATGAATGAATTGATTACAGTTAGACATATGCACCAGTCGCAAGATTAGAAACTATTCGCATGTTACTTGCATATGCATGTTATAAAGATTTCAAACTTTTTCAAATGGATGTTAAAAGTGCTTTCTTAAATGGTTTTATAAATGAAGAGGTATATGTTGAGTAACCTCCAGGTTTTGAAAATTATATTTCTGCTAATCATGTTTTCAATCTCACAAAAGTTTTATATGGACTCAAACAAGCTTCTAGAACTTGGTATGAAAAGTTTAGTGGTTTCTTGATTGAAAAAGATTTTTCAAGAGAAAAGATCAATACAACTCTTTTCATCAAATATGAACAGGATGATATTCTTCTAGTTCAAATTTATGTTGATGATATAATATTTGGTGCTACTAATGAAAATATGTGCCAAGATTTTGCTAAAAGCATGCAGGAAGAATTTGAAATGAGCATGATGGGAGAACTTAATTTCTTTCTTGAATTATAAATCAAGCAAGCAAAAAGTGGAACATTCATTAATCAGTCAAAATATATCAAAGAGTTACTCAAAAAGTTTGAGATGGAAGGTGCGAAGGTAATTGAAACACCGATGAGTCCATCTACAAAACTTGATAAAGATGAAAGTGGTAAGCTAGTTGACTCAAAAGTATATCGAGGTATGATTGGTAGTTTATTATATTTGACAGCTAGTAGACCTGGTATTAGGTTCAATGTATGTTTATGTACACGTTTTCAATCATCTACAAAGCAATCTCATTTGATTGCAGTCAAGCGTATTTTTAGATATATTGCCGATACCATTGACCTAGGGTTATGGTATCCTAAGCACACTTCTTTCGATCTTATTAGTTATTCAGATGCGGATTATGCTGATTGTAAAGTTGATCGAAAAATTACTAGTGGAACATGTCATTTTTTAGGTCATGCACTTGTTTCATGGTTTAGTAAAAAACAAAATTTTGTTGCATTATCTATTGCTGAGGCAGAATATGTTGCTGCAGACAGTTGTTGTGCTCAAGTTTTTTACATGAAGCAACAACTTGAAGATTTTAAACTTATGTACAATCATATTCCTATTAAATGTAATAATACTAGTGCTATAAATCTTTCAAAGAATCCAATACAACATTCTAGGACCAAGCATATTGAAATTAGATATCATTTTCTTAGAGATAATGTGTAAAATGACGATATTGTATTAGAATTCACTAGCATACATGATCAATTGGCAGACATTTTCACAAAACCCTTACCAGAAGATAGACTATGCATGATTTGAAGAGAAATAAGAATTACGCATGCCATGAATATCTGTTAGATACTTTTATTCCATTATCTCAAATGACTTACAGAAACTTGAGATGTTTAGCCTCATCATTCAAATGCATTTGCTCCTCATAAATCATCATGTCATTCTTGTCTAAAAGATTAGGCAATTGAAATGAAGAGGCAAGTATGGATTTTAAATCATTATTCTGTTACTTTAACTCTACTATCTTTTTATTTGACTCATAAACAAGTCGTTGAAGTACAGAGACCGTTTCATTAAACTTCTCAATTTCGTGAGTTTTGGACTGCAACCGAGCGGAAAAAGCAACAATGGAAGATAAGTATCGAGTCCCGAGACCCACAAACTCGTAAATAGCATCATGATCTGATTTATTAGCCAAATCAGTATTTTGTTGCTTCATGACGCCTACAACAGATGTAGAAATAGTTTGAGGTGAAGAATACCTTATATCTTGATCACGAGAAGCACTGAAGAAAAATTGATGAGCTATTGAAATTTTGTAGAGTGAGAATGAAGATGAACTATAGAGATGAGGAGAAGAGTTTATGCGAATTAGATAAAACTAAGGATTGCTTTTATAAAGATGGAAATAAATACAAGACAAACTGTCATCTCTTCAAATCTTACTTAGTTAAGTTTATTAGATATACCGAATGCATATTGTCAAAAGTTACCGAGCTAAGCCAACGAGATTAATTATAATTATCCCTATTTCTCTCGTGAAACGCTGCCATTATCTGCTGATGTTGATTTTGTGCTCGAACTCTCACTCGTTCCGATTCCTTTATTTGAAGTTTCAGAACAAGAGCTAATTCTGTCAAATCTTTATTTTCTCGCTTTAACTTCTTATTCTTTCTACCTTTATTTGCTAGCTTTTAATGCAGAACAGATATTTGATTGTTAAGTCGATCAACCTCATTTACCCTCGCTAGTAATCTCCGAGATATGGTCGTAACAGAGGTAGCATATTGAGCACTGAGAGTTCTTGATACTGCAACAACTTCTAAATCAGTCCTACCAGAAAAATGCATCTTTGCTTTTATCATGATATTGACAGTATCAGGAGATAAAATGACTAGTTGAGACGGTTCTTAGTTCAAATATGGAAGATTACTAAAAGAAATTTTTTCCGTCATTCTATCGTTTTGGATAAACAGATACTTGATAAATGAGCAATGTGAGATTTGTTTTAGCATTCGGTGGGTGAAAATGATCATTTAAACAGAAACCGAAAACTTTCAAAACTCTTCGTATCTTATCTGTCAACAACATCAAGCGAATTTAAATCTCCTTCCGCACTGAATTGCCAGAATTAGACCTCCAACCTTTGTAGGTTTTGTCGGACACCCGTGGCTCCGCACCGAATTTTCTACAGTTTTTACTAATGCACCGTTTTATTTGTCTATTGGTTATTGTAGGAAGATGTCTTATTGAAATAATTATGATTCCTTTTTAATGATGCAAAAAGGGGGAGAAGTTTTAGACGTAAATATTTAGATTTTTAATTCTGTTATATATGCTGGAATTATATTTATCTATTGCTTTAAAAACTAATGTATATTCTTAGAGGGAGCTTAAGCATTACTGCAAATCTCAAAATTCTACTAAGTATTTGTCATTATCAAAAAAGGGGAGATTGTTGAATCCAAGGTTTCAAATTTCGTATCTACGTGTAGATTTTGATGATAACAAATAAATTCAAGTCTCAAGCTTAAATTATTTACGCAATAGAGCGAAGCGCATATCAAACATAAAATAACAAATCTACAAATGAAACTCATAAATTATTTTGTACATCTCTTGATAAAATTCAAATTTGGATTAAGGCTCTAAATTATTATTATTTTTTCATAAAATATCAAATTATTTTTTTTCACATATACAAGACATATTTAAATATCTTAGTTTTGAAAATTATGTTTTTTACATGTGCATAACATCATCAAACAATATAATTTCGAAAATTATATTTTTTTATATAAAAATTTGAATTTGTAAGATGATTGATTATCATATTTGACATGTGCATATTTTGTTTGAAAGTCTTGAAAAGTGGTTGTGTGTTTTTTTGACAAATGTAAAAAGTAGATGATTTTGTTTGAAAATTTTAAAGTGTGATTGTGTGTTTTTTTGACATATGCAAAAAGAATATGATTTGATTTAAAAAATAAATCATGCTCATTTTGTCATATATGAAAAACAAAATATTAGGTTTGATTTCTTTGAAAAATGAATTGAGTTGTCTTTGACAAATGCAAAAAGAAAATGTTTTTATTTGAATTTTTTGAAAAGTAATAGTACTCTTATTTGACATGTGAATCTTTTCAGATTTGAAATTGAAAACTCATTTGCCTATAAATAGCTCACTTGAGTTTTGCAAAAATAACAACAAGAGCTTACACATCTATTGCTAAGCTTTGCATCATTCTTTCAAAACTCTCATTCTCTATTTTCTAAAGTTTTGAGTCTTAATTCTTATTCTTTTTTAGAGAGATATAGGTTGCGCTATATTGTTTCTATCTCACTTATTAAAAAGTCTACTTTGATAATCTACCTACTATCAACTCTTGTATCAGTAAGATGGTGCATATAATCCTTGTGTGTGTAGAAGGTGTTCTACACAGAAAATAATTGAATCACCAAGTGTGAGGTGATTGGAAGTGTAGAGGGTGTTCTACACGGATTTTTTGAAGCAGTGCTGCTTAAATGTGTAATAGGTTTCTATCTCTACGTAAAGGAGATTGAATAGTGAATGTGGGATTCTTAAGGGGTAGCTTGAGGCGAGGACGTAGGCAGTGAGATTGAACCTCATAAAAATACTAAGTTTGCTTCTTTTTACCCTACTCTTTACATTTCTTGCTGTTTTATATTTTAATTATATTTTATATTGTATATTTAATTTATAAGTGTTAATTTTTATAATATAACTTAATTCACTCTCCCTCTTGTATAAGTCATCCGGACAATACATATGATTGAAAGCACCCATAATGTGCATGTTTCTTTGAGTCTGATCCATGCATCTAGACACTATTTCTACATAACATACTTTGCCTAGCCTATGCATCTGGACCAGTGTATGGGCCAGACTGCTTGGTTCAATATGAGGCCAGGAGCTCAGTGGCCAATGCCCAAAGCAAAGATAAATGCTTTATGTATAAAATTTGTGTACTTAAAATAATTTTTTTAATTTAATAATAAAAAAAATATTTTTTTAATAATGGTGTGAATTTTTTTTTTTTTAATTCTTGAAAACAACCAAAAAAAATATTGAAAATAAATCCAAAAAAAAAAATTCTTCATTCAATACAAATTCGGACTACACCTATCTAATGTTTTGTTTGGGAAGTGCTATTCATCCTTTTGAAAAATATTCCAATGATTCCATTTTGGGATTTTTTTTTTTTAGTTTTTTTATATGATTTTTAAGTATATTTATTTTACATATTTATTTTAATATTTTAAAATATTTTTTAAAAATATAAAAAAATCATAATATTATTTAAAAACATCTACTTAAAAAATATATAAAAAAAAATCCCAGAATCCATCGAGATGCTTTTCAAAGGAAGGAATAGCATTTCCCGTTTTGTTTAGCACCGCTCCTAACCAAAACATTAGGATAGTGTTGATGTCCCCTCCCTCCGTCATTTTAGGCTCTATTTGCATATTAAAAATATTTAATCTCATTTAATTTTATTATTATAATTTATTTAAACTTTTATATAAAATATAATAAATAATTTAATTTATAAAATTTTAAAATAATATTATTATTATTAAAAAATAATATTTTCTTTAATTTTCATATCAACTCATCTCATTTCAATTTATTATTTAAACAATTTGCTAATCTCTGGATAAGGACACGTTTCCGTCTATACACAAATCTCAAATATATTTCTTATATGGACCTTTTGTTGAAAAAGAGAAAAAAAAAAGATTTTCTTATATAAAAAAAATTATAAAAACTTACATTTTGGATTTACTTTTTTTTTAATAAAAGATTTGTCAAAAATTTCTACATTTAAGACTTATTCCTATCATCGTCTTAAGTTTTTAATTAAGTAGTAAGTTATTTTGTAGATTATTTAATGTATCTGGGTTGAATAAAAGTAGCCTCCCTTCCACTGTACAATAACTCGTGTGGTTTTGTTGCTTCAAAGATGCTTATCAAGTTTGAGATGGTTTACCCTTTCTATGGTACCTGATTTTTGTGATTGGGAAATGGTTGGCTTATATTTCATTTCTTTATCATTTATAATATATTATTTTTTAAGTATTTTTTAACATTCTTAATTATTAACAAAAATTTTAAAAATATATAGATTCACTAATCGTCATTTCGTTATAATAATGCTTTCAAATAAAAGTAAAGACCTTTGAGGGAAAAATAATTTTGAGATACTAACCCAAAAGGTTGGGACCATCTATCACAATTTATCTTAGAGAATAAATTATTTTTTTTTGAAGAAAAAGACTGTAGTTTATTTCATTAAATGAAGTTTACAGTTGAAACTGATAAAATCAAGAGAACACGTATTACAAGCCTATCTAATCAATGATCTATAATATTTCCGTATACAAAGTGACGGATTTTGTCTTAATTTTTAATCTCTCGGGTGACATAACCACATGACTATAGTTTTTCTAAGAGAGTTTTGAGGTAAACCAGCTCCCACCTCTCAAAGAGGAGAGGAAATCACCACTTCATTCTCCAAAAGAGAAAAAGGAAAAAATCATAACTTCTAAAAATGAGTGTAGGTCAAATCACGAATAAGCCTATTCTTTTTAATTATTACAAACACTACACCAAAACAGGGAATGAAAATAGACAAAACAACATAGTGACAAGTAGGGGTGGGCTCCGACTCCGATGGAGTCGGAGTTCGGAGTTTCCGACTCCGACTCCGAATCGGAATCGGAGTCCAACTCCGATCGGAGTTCTGTCGGAGTTCCGATCGAAAGTCGGAACTCCGATTTCCGAACCAACTCTGACTAAATGGGCAAATTTTTTGGCCCATTTCTGATTCTACTTGGTTTAAAGGAGCCAATTTTTTGATGTATTTTATCTGTTTTACATATAAATAATAAATTAGTCAATTAGTGTTAAATAATCTACCATTTAATAGTTGATATTTAATAAACAAATAATACAAATTATATTATTATAATTTAAAATACTAAGACTAATACAAAAAATAGCACAAACTGAATAATACAAATAATAGTACAAACTACAAAACCACTCGATGTAAAGTAGAGAAAAAAATATATGCAACCGCTCCATCGTAATGTAGTTAATCGAATCATCAGTCATCGGCAAATATGTCAGGATTGATATGTAGATCTGTGAAATTATAGACAATATAAGTTAGATAGATTTATAAAATCATAAAAAATAGTTATTGAAATAATTATATACACTTTGTTACTTTAATCATAAAAAAACAAGTAAATTAATTAATTTAATTTTACCTGATTCAAGTCTATAACTAATAGCATCGATGCCAATGCTCTCTAGTCCAGAAGGAATATCACTAATCCAATTCTGCGTGCAAATGAGGGTCTCCACAGTTGACGGTGCCAATGAACTCCGATAAGCATCCAACACTCGACCTCCGGTGCTAAATGCCGACTCAGATGCAACTGTAGTGATAGGAACGGCTAGTACATCTCGAGCAATACGGGAGAGGATTGAGTACTTGGAAGAATTAGCCCTCCACCATATCAAGATTTGAAATTCATCTGTAGGCTCCTCGACCTCTGCCAATAAATACCGATCAACCTCATTCGTACACTGTAGTGGATTTCTCGCCGACCTTGCGTGAAACGACGTCATAACGTTGAAGCCTCGGGGTCGACTGACACTGTCTGCACTGGCCTGACAGGTACAGGCATCTGAATGAGGTCCTGACCTCGAGCTCAAATGTGAGCTACCTGCGGTTGCTGAGGATGAAGGCTGGCTATTAATGCTGTAGTGGCTGTATAAGTCGTTTAGATCAACCTTAAGTGCTGCGATAAATGCAGCTGCCTTCACTGTCCCGAGAACTTCATTTGCCCACCATTCTATCATCGCCAACTTCAATCGGGGGTCGAGGATCGATGCTATGAACAACAATCGATTTATTTTCTCAACTTGCCCCCAATATTTATCATATTTCGACTGCATCTGTAATGTCATACCAGATAACAGTCCACTCGGGTCAGCATAACCTTCTTTCAAGTGGTGGTGTACCATTGAGATCTCGTTGAACCACATGTTTGCCGTCGCATATGTGGATCCAGATACCCGCTTAGTAATATCATAGAAAATCTGTAAAAAGTTGACAAATTCGGATATAGCTTGCCAATCCGTACTGTCTGGCAGACCAAGCCCCGTTCCATTAGGCTCCAGCAAGGCATACCTCAGACCCCCATCCTCAATCTCCAACCGCTCAAATGTCTTCTGGTACTTTAGGGCCACATCCAACATCAGATATGTGGAGTTACATCGAGTGGGAACATCCAAACACAACATTTTTGCAAACTCAACCCCAACCTGTTCTGCTATTGCCTTGAACTTCCGTAGTCTTTGGGGAGAAGCCCTCGCATACCGCACAATATTACGGACTTTCTTGATGGAGTCGTCCACATTTTCCATCCCCTTAACTGTTTCATCATTGAAAAATGATACCATTTTCAAAATTATTAATCATAAAAATATTAAAATATAAAATACAAAATCAAAACCAAAGAGGCTCACCAACAATAAGGTTGAGTATGTGAGCAGTGCATCGAACGTGGATATACTGATGATTTTTAATCACATCGTATCTTGCCCTCGTATTCCTCGAAAACCACTCGATGACAGTCTCATTAGCACTGGCATTATCAACTGTAATGCATAGCATCTTTTGGATGCCCCAATCCACCAAACAATCATCCATCTCTGCCCCTATTGATGCACCCTTATGGTCAACTATTTCTTTAAATCCAATAATTCTCTTTTTAAGATTCCACTCACTGTCAATGTAGTGTGCTGTGATACACATGTACGACGTATTCTGTATAGACGTCCATGTGTCAGTCGTAAATGACACTCTCTGGCCAGTGGTGATGAACATCTTCTTCATCTCTGCCTTCTCCCTCATATGCCTCTTCATGCAATCACGCATTGCTGTATAACGGGATGGCAGTGGAAATCTTGACTCAAGCAGCTTCACAAACTTGCGGAACCCTTTCTTCTCAACAATGTTAAATGGCATCTCATCCTCTATTACCATCTCTGCAAGTGCCTCACGGTACACCTTCTCACTGTATTGAGGGACCACCAGATTTCTCATCTGGTTTCCTGTCCCATCAGTTGCTGTAGAGGTCTCGTAACTAAAATTAGTTTAAGACCCACCTGCGACTGCATGTAATAATTTATGGCCCAATATTAGTTTTAAGCTTTAAAGTTAAATGAATAAATCAATTAGCATACATAATACATATGACCTTATGAGATTAATAAAACACTAACCTCTTGACGCCAGCCCCTTCGCTATTTGGTATTGCTGGCAACCGTTGAGATGTGATGATAGACAAGCGGTGCCTTGTCTTTTTGAATGACACTCAACTTGAGCGCCACAATGGTTGCATTCAGCCCGTGGCTTCTCAGGATCCCCACCATCAACTTTCGTGAAATGTTCCAATGTCCACGATTTTTTTTTTATTTGATCGTAAACGGGGTGGCCTCATAGCTGCAGGGTGTACTGGTATATCCGGATCTTGAACCGGATCGTCCCCAAGACCCATATCCTCCTCCTCCATAAACTGATCGAAATCTCCCGCTTCTAATTCTATGTTGACTGTAAGTGGAAATCCACTACTAGCACACGAGGTTTGTGCTCGAGTGGAGCTAGGTAATCGACTCCGAGTCCGACTCGGTATTGCTGCTTGGGATGCCGACGGAGTCCTGGCATCCGGAGTCTCATATGGAGTCGGAGTCTCACTGGCACTATGTGAGCGTGAGGGATCCATCTAAGGCTGCAAACGATCCAATCAAAGACGAATTCGAGTCGAGTCGAGTTGGACTCAAATAACTCGAGTTCGAGTTCGAGTCGAGCTGAGAGTTTACCGAGTCGAGTCGAATTCGAGCCGATCAAATACGAACTCAAGTCGAATCGAGTTATTTATCGATCTTTGTTTTTATTCTCTAACGAACGAGCCGAACTTAGTCGAGTAATTACTCGAGTTTCTGACTCTTTATAAATATTTGACTCAATAAATTTTTTGTGAACTTAATATATTATTATTGTAAAGAAATAAAATGCTACTTCTACATAAAGTAACAAAATATATTACTTATACAAAATATCAAAAATAATATATATAACACAAAAAATATATATAATAAAAGAATATATGTAAGAATATATGTAAGATTATATATATGTATATAGAAATATTACGAGTATTATTACGAGCATTAATACGAGCTCAAAACGAGTCGAATCGAGTTTATACGAATCTTGTTCACGAACACAAACCGAGTTTATACGAGTCGAGTCGAGATTAGACGAGTTTAGCTCGTTTAATAATCGAACCAATATTAGTGCTCACGAACAACTCATTTATTAAACGAATCGAGTTCGATTCGAGTTTATACGAGTCGAGCTCAAATTGTTCACGAGCAGCTCTGTTCATTTGCAGCCCTAGATCCATATGTTAAGTAGACCTGAAATTCAAATATAACAATATAAAAAATGTTATATATGTTTGACTTATATATAAGTTTATATATATGCGACTAAAACATCACCCAACTCACGCCATTAACTATATATGTTTGATTAAAGAACTGTAATATAGAAATCATGTAAAGGAGTCAAAGATCATAATAGTTTATCAATTTTTTATATTATTATAATTTATATATTATAATTTATATATAGGTCCTGTGTCGATCATTATCCACCACAAAATAATACCCTAACAGAGGAGCAGAGACGAGCTACATGCCCATTACAACAATAGCACAAAACCTTCTAGAATAGCAGATAGGGGTGTAAATGGTCCGGTCCGGTCCGGGAAATTTGTGGACCGATTTCATTCGGTCCAAAAATTCTCTCACCCTGGACCGGACCGAACTCCTATTCGGTCCATTCCCGTCCGGTCCAATTCGGTCTAGGGGCGGTCCGGTCTGGTCCAGGGGTACCCCTATATAATTTGATAAGCAAATTTTAATCTAAAATTCTGAAATGATTAATTTTTTTTTTCACCTAAATTTATTATTTTCAGCCCAATTTACATATTCATCACATATTTAAATAAAAAAATATTTAAAAAATTTACTTTTAATAAAATAGCAAAAGAAAAATAATCTTAATAAAAAAAAGGAAAAAAATTAGTCCTTAAAAATCCAAATAAAATAAAAAAGAAATTAACCCTTAAGACTTGAGACTTAAGAGTCCTTAAGAGTTAAGAGTCCAAATAAATAAAAAATAATAATCAGTCCTTAAGAGTCCTGACTCCTAAAGAGTCTACACAATAGATTCCAAATTTACTAAAGAGTCCAAATAAAATAAAAAAGAAATTAAAATAATCCAAAAATAAAATGGCATTCCAAAATCATTTAAATTAAAACATCTCTCAAGCCTCAGCATTGTAATTTGCATCTAGATGACCCTTCCTTTTTTTATGCTTCCAAATCTCAACCGACAATCAATCATTCTGCGAAAAGAGATTGAGTGAATTAAATTAAATTAAGTTACAAGAGATTTGACAATTAAACTACAATCATGTAATATATATACACTCATTTTGAAAGAAATCATGTAAAAATAAAATATTTAGAAATCACATTGACTTACCCTTCAATCATTACTTTGGGCATGTAGGTGTTGAATTTGACGCCTCCATAGAAATAGAATCACCACACTCCCCAACAATTTCTAGACATAAAAATTTAAAAGATAAGTTAAAAAAATTTACAACATAACATAGAAGATAAAACAAAATAAATCATAAAAGCTAACAAGCGAATTAAATTTACTTACCTGTACCTTCCAGCTGCTTCTCAAAATCTTCCACATCATCCATTAAAGTCCTAAGACTTATTGGAGTCGAAGAAGATCGAAGCCAATTTTGTGCACATATGAGAGCTTCAGCTATTCTTGGACTTAAACTACTTCGAAAAGGGTCAATTACAGGACCCGCTGTGCTAAATGTAGATTCAGAGGCCACAATAGATACTGGTATTGCAAGTACGTTGCGTGCAATCTTTGAAAGTATGCGATATCTAACTGAATTGGTTTTCCACCAAATTAGAAGTTCGAAATTATCATCTCGACCCTCACATTTGTCAGCTAGATATCTATCAACCTCTGATTTGCTTTCCAAAGAATTTTCTGACTGTAAATGTTGCTCAAATTCATCCTCCATATAGGCCTTATCATCCGATTCCATTCTCTTGAGTCTCTTGGAAGTTGAAGGACTTACATTTTTACTTGGAGAACTTGCGGGCTCATGAGAAGTAACTATATCATCTTCCATGTATGCCTCATACAAGCGGGTAAATGCATTTTTTGCCTTCCAACTCAAATCAATGGCCTTCGTAGAATTATCTTTATACATTTTAGTCAAAGCAAAATCAAGATATCTCATTTTGTACCGAGGATCAAGAATAAGCCCAACATACAGCAACATAATTTGATTATCCAAGTTCTCCCAATACTTTTCAAATTTTTTCTTCATATTTTTTGCCATTACTCCCACCACGGGGTTTTCTTCTTCACACACCTTGTTAATATCACTTTGAATCTTCACCAACTCACGGAAAAAAACATTGCAAGTTATATATTCACCGCCTGAGAAGCGTACAGTTGCATCATGAAACAATTGAAGAAACTTCACAAATACCTTTACCTTTTCCCAGTCGGTTGCATTGGGAGGCCCTAACTTCTTTGACTTTCTCCTATTCACCACATCATCTTCATCATCGTCATCATCTTCATCTCCAATACTACCAAGGAAGCCCGGATCTTCTTCCTCCAACCGATCAAAAGCCTTTCTAAATGTTAAAGCCCTCTCTAACATAAGATAGGTGGAGTTCCACCTAATCTGTACATCTAGGCAAACAGATCCATTGAATTGAATTTCTTCATCCTCCACACATTTTTTAAATGTGCTTAACCTTTGAGGAGATGATTTAACAAACTTCACAACTCCCCTCACCTTCGCAATAGACTCTTCAAAGTCTTTCAACCCATCACGGACAATTAAGTTTAAAATGTGGGCACAACATCGAACATGTAAAAATTCATGCTCCAAAATCGTATCCCTCCTAAACTTGGTTTTTTTTCTAATATAAGAAATAGCCCCATTATTAGAACTTGCATTATCAACAGTGATTGCAAGAATTTTCAGTCGCCCCCAATCATGCAAGCAACACTCTATGCCCTTACCAAATGTCTCACCCTTGTGGTTTTCAACCAAAGAAAATGAAAGAATCCTTTTGTGTAACTTCCAATCATCATAAATAAAGTGTGCTGTGAGACACATATAGTTGAGATTTTGCACGGATGTCCATGTATCCGTGGTGAGGGAAATTCGTTGCCCTTGAAGAGCATTTTTCAACTTCTTTTTTTCTTCATTAAACACATTATAGCAATCCGAGGCAATTGTAACACGGGATGGAATTCCTAGCCATCTAGGACAAACCACAAGCATAAATTGTTTGAAACATTCCCCTTCAACAAATCTAAAGGGCAACTCATCAAGAATAATCATCTTTGCCAAGGCTTGTCGACAAGCCTCAACACTAAAAGCAACATTGACAAGTCCCCCACTACTTGAACCTCCATCAACTTTAAACCCTAGAATCGTTTGGCCCGGACCCATGATCTTCCTACCCGGAAATTTCTTACATTGTTTCTCAAGGTGATACTTCAAGCACTTCGTACCGTTTTTATTCGAATCACATGCATACGTTGCTCCACAATAATTACATGCAGCCCTAGGTTTGGTGGGATCACCACCTTCTACAATTTGAAAGTGCTCCCATACGTATGACCTACGTTTACCTTTATGTGACCCAGATTGAATACTTACATCAGATGAGATTGGATTTAAGGGTGGAGGCATTTCCTGGACCGATTCTGATTGTGTTGATTGAGGCTCCCGCACCTCATTTGTAGAAGCCTCCATCTACAGAATAAATAAACCAACAACAACACTACAACAGTCAATAAAAGAAATTAAAAATTCTGTAAAATGGGTCAACTATCCAAAAAATTCCAAAAAATAAAAAATTCTATAGAATGAAGAATCGGTCAACTCTCAAGCCCAAACTCTTGCATAAACATTAACCATAGACCATCTAGCAATTCCCAACATTCAAAAATATTATTAGAAGCTTGATCATAAGAAATTAAGAATGGCATTTCTCGGATTGCTACAGAGTACAGCCTACGGCTACACGAACCCGAAACCACATATAATATATATACGATGGAATTCCAATTTCCAAACACAATCTCACTAACACATTTACAACTTACACAAATAATAATTATTATTTCATTTGTAGAGAATCTAGTGAACAATGGATGAGGATCGGACATGGATTTTCGATGGGCTAACAAGTAAGAAGTTAACAAATAAGTTAATAACAACGGAAGAGTTCAAGAGATGGATTAGGAAAATAAAATACCTGTGCTTCGATTTGAGACCGGACGGAAGGAGATTAGCGATGGACACCCGACAGCCAAGGGATGGACGGGTCACGGGATGGAGTCACGACGGCCAAGGGATGGACGGGATGGACTCGCGACGGCAAAGGGATGAGACACCGGACGGGATGGGGGCACTGGGTTCGACTTCCTGGAGGCTGGAGGGCTGGAGGCGGTGAGGCTGTGAGAACTGAAAATCGAAGAAGAAGAAGAAGAAATGAAGAAGAAGAAGACGCGGGCTGCTGGGGTTTTAGGTTTAGGTTAAGTTGTTTACCAAAACGGCGCCGTTTTACTCAAAGTTTGAGTAAAACGGCACCGTTTTACTCAATTTGCACGGCACTTAACCCATAATTTGGAGCTAAACGGCACCGTTTAGCTCCAATTAAATTTTTTTATATTTTTGGGCATTTGTCAGTTGGCACATAAATTAATAAAAAAATATTTAAATTGGTAATAAAATATATTAATATAGTTATAAATTTTAGTCTATAGATTTAATAAATTAATACTTATAATCTTGTACTATAAGCTATATTAATTTATTAAATAATAATAAATAGTGATAAATTAGTAATAATATATTAAATAATAATAATAATACACTTATTACTTATATATTAATATTATAAGAATATATATTAATTATTATATATTAATATGTTAGTATATATTATATATTAAGTATGTTAATAAACTATAACTAATAGTCTAATAGTCTAATAGTCTAATAATATTATTATATTAGTATATTATATATTTATATGTTAGTAAATAGTGATAAATTAGTAATAATATATTAAATAATAATAATATACTTATTATTTATATTTTCATATTATAAGAGTATATATTAATATGTTAGTCTATATTATATATTAAGCATGTTAGTCTAATAGTCTAATAATACTATTACATTAGTATATTATATATGTTAATAAACTATAACTAATAAATAATAACACTAATACACTATTACAATTTACATTAGTATATTATATATTTATATGTTAGTAAATAGTGATAAATTAGTAATAATATATTAAATAATAATAATATACTTATTATTTATATTTTTATATTATAAGAGTATATATTAATATGTTAGTCTATATTATATATTAAGCATGTTAGTCTAATAGTCTAATAATACTATTACATTAGTATATAATATATGTCAATAAACTATAACTAATAAATAATAACACTAATACACTATTACAATTTACATTAGTATATTATATATTTATATGTTAGTAAATAGTGAGAAATTAGTAATAATATATTAAATAATAATAATATACTTATTATTTATATTTTTATATTATAAGAGTATATATTAATATGTTAGTCTATATTATATATTAAGCATGTTAGTCTAATAGTCTAATAATACTATTACATTAGTATATCATATATGTTAATAAACTATAACTAATAAATAATAACACTAATACACTATTACAATTTACATTAGTATATTATATATTTATATGTTAGTAAATAGTGATAAATTAGTAATAATATATTAAATAATAATAATATACTTATTATTTATATTTTTATATTATAAGAGTATATATTAATATGTTAGTCTATATTATATATTAAGCATGTTAGTCTAATAGTCTAATAATACTATTACATTAGTATATCATATATGTTAATAAACTATAACTAATAAATAATAACACTAATATACTATTACAATTTACATTAGTATATTATATATTTATATGTTAGTAAATAGTGATAAATTAGTAATAATATATTAAATAATAATAATATACTTATTATTTATAAATTATTACTAATACTTTATCTAGATATACTATAATTTATATTTTTATATTATAACTAGTCAACTACTAGTCTACTATAAATCATAATATGTTAATATTATAAGAATATATATTATATATTAATATGTTATAATGTTAATATATATTAATATTAATATTAAAATTTATATATTATTATTTATATATTTATATATACATATATTAAAAAAAAAAAAAAAAACCTGTAGAGATTCGGTCCGGTCCGGTCCGGTCCAGGGGGGTGAACTCCCTGGACCGGGACCGGACCGAAATTTTTCGGTCCATATCTTTTTTGGACCGGACCGGACTGGACCTCAACCGGTCCGGTCCGGTCCGCCGGTCCGTTTCGGTCCTTTTACACCCCTAATAGTGACAAAACTTAAGAATTTCAAACAAAAAAAATAACCTTGCATGCATGGAGAAAAATTAAGTTAGTTGTTTATTTAGTTGTTTATGTATTCTATTTGGTTAGTGAGTACTAAAAAAGCATTTTGAGCTCCTTCAGCCTCTGTTCACAATCTTCAAAATTCTTGTCCTTTTTTTTTTCTTTCAAAATACACTACATAATGCAAGTAGGAACACCATCTTCCACAATGTCCAAGGGTAAAAAAGGCCGACTAATCTTCTACGCATGATCCAAGCCAAAACAATGTGTGTGAAGAAATTACTACACAAAACACTAGCTATCTTGCAAAGGAGTAAAAGATGGCCATTGAACTCCCCACTCCCCTTAGACATGCAACACCAATCAGTCATAATGTGTCTTTTCTTTTAATTATCCATGATGGGGACTTTCCTAAAGAGGCTGTCCATGCACAAAAACACAGCCCTCAAAGGGGCCATATTCTGTCAAAATCTTTTCCAAGGAAAGGGATTGTGATCATGGAATATGATGACTTTGTAGAAAAAATGAATCCTGGACATCATTTTCTTGGAAGGATCGCAAAGAAGCTTATCTTCATTTCCCTGTCCCAAACTAGTCGAATACAGCTGATTAAATAATACAGTTAACGCTGTTAATTTATATAATTAGGAAACGTGTATAATTAGGAATGTTAGTTGTGGTGTATATGTGTCTTTATCATTCTGTTAGGAATGTGTATAATTAGGAATGTTAGCTGAGCTCAAAAAATCCAACTCCATTTACATGTACCAGCAAACAGCCAAACACGACCATCGACATCAAGTTATCAACAACGTCCCCATTCAACTTCTAAAGTTCTAATTATATAACTCAATCTGGCATGATTTAAGCCTTTGATAAATCATCCAGGAATTAAAACACAATTATATGACTACAAATTAGACCGAACTGATGCAGACCGAACTGATGCAAGACGTACATACCGAACTCAAACGACTACAAATTAGAGGCTTGAAAAAATAAAGAAATTAAACACTATAATTTCGAATCTTCAATAGTTCAATTACCTTACAAGTAAAAAAATTGATACATTTGAAAATAATTAACACAATCCTCAATTAAAATTAAAAATAAAATCCTATTTTGAAACCCTAAATAATACCAGGAATAGGGTTACGGACTTGGAGGCTCTCCTCGGCAGTGGCGGTCCGGCGCAATGAAACTCAGACGGCGGCGTCGCGGCTGGGGAAGCGGTTGCTCGAGGGAGAAGAATCGAAGATGAAGCTGGGCTGCTGGAGTCTGGAGAAACCGAATGCGATGCGGAAGAAAGAAGAAAGAAGAGGAGAGAAAGAGAAGAGGGGATCCCCGGGGGGGGGGGGCAATAAATCAGTTTGAAAACGGCGTGGTTCCTCATTAGTTGGAACGACGTCGTTTATTATTTTTTTTAAAATATCCCAGATGCAAAACGACGTCGTTTTGCATCTGGAATTTTTTTTAAAATGTCGGAGTTTGGAGTCGGAGTTCGGAGCATTTGTTTTCTCTGACTCCGACTCCAAACTCCGATTTCGGAGTCGGAAGACTACCGACTCCGAATCCGACTTCCGAATTCCGATTCCGATCGGAGTCGGAATCAGAGCGGAAGCCATTCGGAAGTCGGAATTCGGAATTTTTGCCCACCCTTAGTGACAAGCCATATAACCAACCAAGGAAGAAATAAACAACAACACAACAAACCAATATCCAGATCAACGGAATCGTGTTTAGGACAAAAAAAGGCGGAATAGTGGGCGGTGGCGGCACGTGGGGGCCACGCGCTATCCTGTGAAAGCTCTGAGCCTTCGTCCCAAGATCTACCGGCAGGGCTGAGTCTAGGACCACTCCTCGTGGAGGTGGTGGAGCTCACGGGTTGGAGGCGCGTAAATGCACAATCCCAACTTCGACTCGCGCGTGTAGGTGACGTGCCGCTATTCTTGGCGAGCTCTTCTACAGTCTGGAAGATCGGCACCAGACGAATCCAATGGTAATGCGCGTGCTGGCCAAGGATCACCGGAGAGTATCCTAACGCCTAGTCATCATTTCGCCTACAACAAGGAAGATACTCGAAATGTTGGGTGAAATGATTCTATGAGGGCTTTGATTCTCTGTGATTGATTTAAGTTTCTTGTGATGTATTTTGATTTTTTTAAAGTGACAAATTGTGATTGGAGGGCTGCTATTTTTAAATAAACAGTCTGATCGGCCAGCAACATCTCCCTCTATCTTAATATTTTTAAATTTAGGGTCCTAGACTACCTAGCCTAAGTTTAGCTATCTTAACATTTAAATATTATTCAACATAAATTTTTTTAATTTTTTAATTTTTTTCATCTATCAATATTTTATTATTATACTTTTTTTCAAATTTTCAAACGAAATAATAAAAATAATCAACTTTTTTAGATTTTAAAATAAAATTTACATTAAAAAATTATATTCTAACTCACTCTGAATTTTATATTTTTTTCTTCAACTTTCTCTTTCTTATTTTTCAAAATTCTATAAAAATCTTAATTAGAATCATTTTACTACTATTCACGAATTTTCTTCTCACATCATTTATGTAACCAAACGAGACCTTAGTCTACAATTTTATTTTTATCTTTTGTTGATTCTATTTAAAATTTCATTTTATATTAGATTATATATCTAAACTCTATATAATAATAAAATATTTCTTATTTTTAAATTTTTAATATTTTTTATCTAAGTTCCTTTCAACATCTTTCTCAGATCTACTAGTTATATTATATTTTTTAATCAAATAAAATATATGTTTCTAAAATGAATATATAATTTTTGGTATAATTTTTATTTTAAAATTTATAAGAGTAGTTGTATTGATTTTATGTTTTGTTCTAAAATTTCTAAATTTTGTATTTTATCATATTATTATATTATATCATACTAATTTCTATCCTACCTTCCCAAAGTTAATTCCCCAACAAACTCCATTATTTAAAATTTAAAACATTCTCATAAATTCTTTCTAATCTACTTATTATATAATTTCATTGGAAATCATATAAAGAGAATTTCTATTTAATATAGTTATTTGTGCAAGTATTTTACGATTAAGAAGTAACTGCTTATTGTACCGATTGTGTATTAATTTATTATAACTATACTATACACCATTACCACAAATTACTGCATTTATCTAAGTGATCCACAAACATAAATAGGGTACCAGATAAATCTTGATTTCAATTACTGTCTTTCCTTTGACTCTTTCTTTTTAATCATCCGAGAGACAATTTAAAATAAACAGGTATGAAAGCTATAATTGTAAACCACAATCGAATTTATGGAAGCATTGGTTTATACATTCTTCTTATTTTTGTGTTGAGATAATGATTAAATAAAAAAGTTAAAAATTAAAAGATATTTTATAATAAAATAATGTGTAGAAATAAATTTATGAGAAACTCATTGTTGTTATGTACAATAGTTCTATTACGTATAAGCGATTCTGCACACCCATCTGCGTACCGATGTTGACATGGAAGATATTGTCAGATGCAATTTAGAAGCGATTCTGCACACCTATCTGCGTACCCATCTACGTATAAGCGATTTCATTTTCCAATCCAAATCATCCCTTTATTGTCTTAAAACCTAGCCAACCTCCTCAATCCACCTCTCTCTTAATTCCATTTCCAAGTATATCTAATCATCTCGAGTTCATTTGCTTTTTTCTTTTTTATTTTATCACGCGCTCATGTTATGTTAATTTCTTGTATTCAATTTTTTTTTATGGAATTCTCTTGCATTCATTAATTTGAGTTGTGTGCCTTTTTTTATATAGAAAAGACTTCAGTTTATTCTATTAATTTGTAATACAAGTTTAAAATATAAGCCAAACTATTCATTAATTTGGAGAATCTCCACACACAATTTCTTCATGATGAATATTGTTTTAATTTTTATATTGTTTTAACTAATTAAACTTATAGATAATTTAATCTCAATTTATATGGGATATAGTTCATCACAAACATCTTGATCTCCTACTCCCCAACTCCGTTGTTTATGAAAGCGGTGCATATACCTCAAATCTGCACTGTTTCACTCGCCATTTTGGATGAGTGCACTGTGTACGTATGGGGGAGCAAATGGCTTCCAAGAAGAATTTTCCGTGTACAAAATGCCTTTATCTCTCTCTTTCTCTCTCTCTCTTTTTAAAAATTCCTTTACCTTTATCAGCACCAAAAATATTACTGCACAGCCTGCATGTAAATCTAAAAGGGCAAATGTAAATTAAGATCACAGACGGTACGTACGAAGGAGAAAGTGTGTCAGAATGATGGGTAGTATCTCACAAGTCACAAACACGCGCCTCCATAGCTCGTGCTGAACAGATTTTCAAAATATCTTCATTCAGGTCCATTGAATTCAGAGACGGGTTGATCTCGTTTTTTAATTTATTATTATATTTTTTTAAATTTTATATATAATATATTTTTTAATATAATTTTTTTAAATTTTAATATAATTTTTTAAATTTTAAAATAATAATAATAATAATATTTTATTTAACTTTTAAAATTCTTCTCATCTCAATTCTGAATTCAAACAAGATAATCATATAATATTTATTGAATATTTATATTATTTAAAAAAATTGTAGTATCATAATAAATATTATTTCTCTTTTCATATAAAATATTTTTCAGAATAGGATATAATTTAAACCATTTAGGTTACGTTTAAATATTGAATTAAGTTAATATAAATTGAATTATTTATAACAATAATGAGTTGAGATGATAGAATGAGTTTTATAGAATCTACATCAGAGAATTTTAAATATATTTAAATATCAAGATGACTTTAAATATATTTATAAAAAATTAAAAAGATTATGAATCTCGTATATAAATAAGTATTAAATTAAAACAGGTTATAGGTTCACGTATAAATAAACTTTGAATTAATATGATAATAATTTAATAATTGAGTTTTTAAATATTAGATAGTTTAAAACTAGACTAAACTATAGGAGCTAGAGATCCTGCACAAAATTAGTAGAGCAAATTGTAACTGTACTAACTGATGTGTTTAATTTACTTTAATTATGCTATATTTAATTCTTTGTAACAATTTGATCTGTACAGCTCAAATGTATATACGATAGCTTAAGTCTAAGAGCAGAATGTATATACATTAGCTTAAGTCTATGAGCAGTTACCTAGTTCATATGTGTATATATTTACAGCTACATTATATACAATGAAAGTGTGTGAAAACATTTCTCAATTTCTGAGTATTTCTCTATATAAATTAAATTGAATTCAAATAAATTTAACAACCAAACATAATCCTTCAATAAATTGAAGTGATTTTATTTTATTAAATTATTATAAATTAAAAGGAAATAACTCAAAATTTGTCATTTCAAATATGTTTAAATGCGATATATATACCGATTAAAAATATATGGAATTTCGTCTATAAAATAACTTAATGATTGTAGAAAAGAAATAATATTTAAGAAAAAATAGGAATTGTTCATTTCTTGGGTTACTACTTATTATTCATTATTTATTTGTTTTATAATATTGGTAATAGTTTAGAGAAATACTATTGAGTTATTGTAAAACTAGTTTAGTATTGTTATTTTTCTTTAGTTTTATAATAGTATTAAGGTATATATGTTTAGTATTTTCATATTTGATAAATTATAACGAAACTAGTTTCACCTTTGTTTTGACACTGAGTTCATAAGTTAAAAAACTGTTATTCTAAGGCTTCTATGCTATATATTATTTAAATGATATAATTTGATTTGAAAGATGTTTTAGTCACGTATTTATTTTAATCTATCTTATTTTATTTAATAATTTTTTTTAAAATATTCAAATAAAATATAATAAATAATTAAAATTTGTTAAATCTCAAAATAAAAATAATATTAAAAAATATTTTAATAATATTTATTTAATTTTTAACTTTAATTTCATATCATCTCAATCATTCTCAACATACCATCCGAATCTCACTTAATTCATAAAAAAACTCGCATATTATGTTCTCTCTCTATTTGTCATTTCAAATATATTTAAATGTGATATACCGACTAAAAGTATTACAAATATTATAAAATATATATATAATAAATAATAACTAAGGTTTCAAAATATACCAATTAGAATTTCCTTCAATATAACGAAATATTAAGGGGTTGTTTGAATGGAGAAATCCTCTAATCTATTTTATTTTATTTTATTTTATTATTATAATTTTTATAAATTTTTATACAATGTATAATAAATAATTTAATCTTTTCAAATCTTATTTTAATTTTTTAAATCTTAAAATAATAATAATAATATTTAAATAATATTTTATTCACTTTCAATTTTTATTTAAAACTACCTCAATCTTATTTTCCAAACAATCTTTAGGTTTCGTTTGAATTTGAAAATGAATTTAGATAAGTTTATTTTTTAATATTATTATTATTTTTATATTTGAAAAAGTTGTTATAAGAATTAAAAAAATTATATTAAAATTTATATTTTATATAAAAATATAATAATAAATATAATAATAAATTTAAAATAAATTAAACTCAATCACAGATACAAAATGAGGCATACTTCTAATAAGATGTCAGTAGCATGTGCTAAATATTTCAGAAGTTAGTGAGGCTCACGTTCCCCTTTCTTCCTGTGTTTTCTTTTTGGGGCATCACCCACCACCATACTGCAGCAGGACTCTTTTATGAGGGTAGGGCCTGGACAGTGGACTGTAGTTAGAAAATCATGTTGAAACCCCACCAAATATAAAAAGCCTCAAAGACTGGATGGTGCTTA
Organism: Platycarya longipes; assembly: GCA_036559045.1. Taxonomy (NCBI): domain Eukaryota; kingdom Viridiplantae; phylum Streptophyta; class Magnoliopsida; order Fagales; family Juglandaceae; genus Platycarya; species Platycarya longipes. Next base: position 4,039,597 of record CM071801.1, read on the forward strand.
AACATTAGGGTGATTGATGATACTGATACATACTATTTCTCATTAATTTTGTCCAAACTTGACAAAACCCTAAAAAAATAAGAGAAAGTATTATGATTTTTCTTCCTTTTGTTTCTAATTTTGAAAAATACAACATGCATGAGACTTGAGAGAGAGATTACTCTCCATAGGCTACTGCTGCAGCAGCTATATGTACTGAGGAGTAGTAGTAGCAGCAGCAGCAACAACACCAAAGTACTTTCGAATTGTTACTCTCTCACTTTCTCAGTACTTCTTTCTCGTCTTCCACTATCTTCAACCTCAAAGTTCTATCCCCATTCCCTACTACTCTACTTACTACTCTTTGGTTTCATGGTCATCACGACAGAGAAAGACCCACCCACTCTTCCTAGTTCCTTGTACATTTTGCTTCTCACTTCCATACATTCACCGCCATCATTATAATACTAAGATAATAATCCACCCATTATTGCTCTCTTTCAAAAAAAGTTCCATACTAAATTCATTGATCTTACTGTTTCTCCAGCTCCTTTAAATATTTTCAGGGAGTTTATGTTCTTCTGCCATGGATACTTATGAAGCTACTAGGGTAGTTTTCTCAAGGATCCAAACCTTGGACCATGAAAATGCCTCGAAAATCATGGGCTACCTTCTGTTGCAAGATCATGGTGAGAAAGAGATGATACGCTTGGCCTTTGGACCAGACATCAATCTTCAGAATCTTATCCTTAAAGCCAAAACCCACTTGGGACTTTCCTCAAACTCCATAGCCTCATCACCCTCTACACTTTCCTCTCCTTCTCCCTTCAAACCCATCTCAAGGCCCAACCCTTTGTCCCTCTCGGCCACCACCTCCACGTCCAGAAACACAGCAAATGGCATTGACGTCACAAAACCATCTTCCCCTTCCCCAAACCCTTGGCCTCGTACTGGCTTTTCCACTACTCCTCTCTCTTACGCCAGTGTTGTTAAAGAAACCAGTGATATTGGTCCCGGCTCATTTTTATCTTCTGCATTGCCCTATAACTCTAATGACCTCATTGATGATTACCCACTTCAAGATCATCTTGCTTTCCTCAACGATTCTAAGATCGATGAATTTCTCGACCCGCGGCTGGATTTGACCTTGAATCCGAGAGTTTATTCTGGGTCGGAAGACGCAAGCTCTGGGCTAGGATGGAAGCCATGCCTGTATTTCGCCAGAGGGTTTTGTAAAAATGGCAGCACTTGCCGTTTTCTTCACACTGATTCCTTTGATAATGCTGCTATTGTTGGTTCACCGAGTAAACTCAACGAATTAGAACAGTGCCAAGAGTTACTTAGATCAAAGGCGGCTGCGCACCAGCAAAAGCTAACGACGGCGTCGCAGTTCATGGTCGGAGCTAATTCTTACCCTTACAATAAGTGCCTGAGTCTTCTGTTGCAACAACAAAATGTCACCCAGAGGTAGTTAGTACTATTCAAATATGAGTTAAATTGCCACTTAGTTGAAGTTGTTGATTTCGTATGAGGTTTAATTGGGTTGTTTTGATCATGAACTTCATGTCCTTTAACTATTTGCCATACGCACAGCGCAAGTACGCATTTTGAAGGATCTCATGGAACTTATTTTAACTCAACATATTGTAATGCCATAAAGTCTAAATTGCTAAATCTAATCAGTGGACTTGCTTATGGGTTTTTTGCTTTTGGGTTAATGATGATTTCTTTTACTTTGGGGTGGCATTGTCACGATGCAGCAGATCGGCAGCAGCAGCAGCGTTGATGATAGGGGATGAACTTCACAAGTTTGCGCGCTATCGATCTGAAAGGAATGATTTTTCGTCCATGGGTTTGGGAGGAATGGTGAATCCTGGCTCCAGACAGATTTACTTGACATTCCCAGCTGACAGCACTTTCAGAGAAGAAGATGTTTCCAACTACTTCAGGTAATTCATTTTAGTTAATTTGTCTGGATTTTGGCAACTCGAATTTCGAAAATGGAGGAATTCTAGTTACAAACAGGCTTTATTGGTTTGATCTCATGGTTTTGAAGCATTTACGGACCTGTTCAAGATGTGAGGATTCCATACCAGCAGAAGCGAATGTTTGGATTTGTTACGTTCGTTTATCCGGAGACAGTGAAAATTATTTTGGCGAAAGGGAACCCTCATTTTGTTTGTGATTCACGTGTGCTTGTTAAGCCTTACAAGGAGAAGGGAAAGATACCTGACAAGTATGAGCATATTCTCTATATTGGTTCCTTAATTGTTTTGTATGTTGCTTGCTTCCTATGTTTGATGTTTTGTTGTCAATCTATCCTGTAATTTTAGGAAGCAACAACAGCAGCATCAGTTGGAGAGGGGAGAATATTCACTTTGTTCAAGTCCATCAGGGCTTGATTCTAGAGAGCCACTTGACCTCCACTTTGGTAAGCAAATCAATAACCAACATTTTTTTTTTTTGTTTTTAATTTAGGTTCGTTTGGATGGTTGAAAGTTGAATAAAATATTATTAAAATACTTTTTTTTAACTATTATTATTGTTTTGTAATTCGAAAAAGTTGATCAATTGTTTGTTATATTTTAGATCAAAATGTAGAAAAAATATAATGATGAGATGAGATGAGATGAAATAAGATAAGATGAAATGATTTCTGTATCAAATTCTATCAAATTATTCTATTGCTCTTTCTTAAGGCGTGTTGGTCTGAACACAGGAGCAAGAATGTTTTATGGTACTCAAGAAATGTTGAGAAGGAAACTGGAGGAACAGGCTGATTTGCAGCAAGCCGTTGAACTACAAGGGAGAAGGCTGACGAATCTGCAATTTTTGGACTTGAAGAGTCATTGTTATCATCCTCATCAATATCATCACAATTTATCTCTTGGGTCCCCTATTCCCTCGCCAACTCTAACTCAGGCTCCTAACAATCAAGCCCTCGCTCTTCCAACTGTTGCCATAGATCAAATAGTTCCAACAGGTTATAATTCATCCATCGATGTTGTTTAACATTGAAATGGTATTCATACTGCAGAAATGATGAAAACTTTATTTTTTATTTGCACTTTTGCTGCAGAGAAAAACGATGATCTTGGCGCAGGCATTTCTCAAACTGTTGCTGCAGATGCTGGTCAGCATCTGCAGCAAGAAGTGAATCCGGCTAGTAGTAATGGCAATGCTGATAGCAATAGCTTGAGCAAGGAGGAGAAATCATATCCTAAAGAAAGTGACCTCCCTGAAAGGTATGAAATTAAAATTTTGGATGTCAAGAAAGTTTGCCAACAATGGCGATGAACCAGAATTTTTCTCAGAAAATACATTAATTTCTGCCTTTACTGCTTTGGATCATCTGGGATGCTTTTCTTTTCTTTTTTTCAATCAATGTTGACTTTAGTACACTTCTTTTCAGTCCGTTCACATAATTGTTTCAGGCCCTTTTTATGACATTTATTTTCTAAAATATCTGTGTTTTCTCCTTTTGTGTTGTGAGCAGCCTAGAGCTCTGCCTCCCTGATAACCTCTTTGCTTGTCCTAAAAAATCAGCCGATGAAACCACAATTCCTTCATCTTCTTCTATTAACAACTCATTGCTGCCCGCCACTTCCCCACTCGCCATGGCTTCTCTGAAAACTGTTTTCTCCAAATGCCCAGGTACTGCCACACGCTACAATTTCTTGTTTTGCTCCTGAATAAGAAACTTCAAATTTTAAGTTTTATTGTTATTGTTATGTTTCAGGTTTGCTTTTGGGCATGGAATGCAGTTGACATGGCCTGCAAGGTGGTGTTTTGATTATGCTAGTAAGAGATCACCCGCCTTGTGGACCTTGGATCCTAGGAATCCAAGCATATAATCTACTGAATTTATAGTCTGATGGTTCTTTAATTCTGTTTGGGTCATATGTTTGTATATGCAGAAAGGTTTTAGGAGCCCAAACTAAGAAAAATCCTCTAGCAGCCAAAAGTCATTACCTAGATCAAAGAAATTTGTAGACAAAGATCTCAGGATCTCATCATCATCCTTTCATTATCATCATCCTTTCATTAGACATACTACTTACAATTAATACATAAGGCATACGCAGAAGGACAGATGGGAACTGATTTATGGGAGTGGGGTCATTCTCTTTCCTTACTTTTTAAACTCTCTTTTTCTGGACCACAGCATTAATAGAAGAAAGGATAGTTTGTAACTTGCAAGTACTAGTATTAGTTTGTAACTTTATGAGAGTGCTGCTGTATATATATATATATATATTTACTTTTGCATATTCTTTATGTATTTATTAATGTGATTGGCTAATATAATTATTTTATATTAAAAAAATGATGCAGTCAATCAACACTAAAATGACTACAAATAGAGTTTTTATCACTCTATATTTACTCAAAACAAATTAGAAAGTTTTCTCTCTAACCGCTCTTGAAATTCTGTGTTACAAAAGGAAAACCTAGAGAGAAATGGAGTGTAATTTGCTGAAGTGGGGTTATGTGATGTACAGAAGTAGACCCAAGAAAGTTTAAAGAAATTGTAGCAGAAGCCTAACAACTATACTGATTTGGAGCCTGGAAACAGAAAAGAAGTGGCATGAAAGCTGTGCCTCTGTCACTTTTTTCAATTTTTAGTGCCCTCGGTTACTGTAGCATCTGTCATCCACTAGATTATGAAACAGGCACAGGGAGAAATAACTTCAAGGAATTATTAGTAGGGGAAAAAAAAAAAAAGAAAAATGTAAAGAAAAGCTTGTTCTTTCATGTGATTAAAGGTAACTTTACGGGACTTTTTGTCTCATTTTTTGTTTTCTTTAGGTGGACATGAAGGGATAAGGGCCACATTGTCACATGGGTTCTGACACTAAATATGAATGGTATTTGGGTACCACACACTCCGAGTCCTATCACTTTCAGTAGTTCAATCTCGTTCAAATGACAAGACTAGCATTTTTTGTTTTTTTGTTTTTTTTGTTTTTTTTGTTTTTTTGTTTTTTTGTTTTTTTTTTTTTATGGGTGTTGGTGCCTGTCTCTTGGTAAAGTTGTAAGGGTTATGCTACTTTTATGGGCCGGTTTGAATTTATAAGCTAGACGAGTTGGTCTTACTTATTTTAAATTTATTATTATATATATTTTTTTAAATTTTATATAAAATATAAATTTTAATATAGACTCAATTTATTTATAAGAATGAAATTAAAAATTAAAAATTTATTTAAAATTTATTATTATATTTTTTAAAATTTTCATGCAAAATATAATAAAAAATTTTAACTTTTTAAAATTTTAAAATATATTTTTTAAATTTCAAAACAAAATTAATATTAAAAAAATATATTATAATAATATATATTTTTTTATTTTAACTTTTATCTCATCTTTAAAAATAAATTAGACCATAATTTTTTTAAATTTTAATTCAATTTTTTTAAATATTAAAATAATAATAATATTAAAAAATAAATTAAATAATCTCAAATCGTCTCGAAACCCGAAACCAAACGAGGCCTATCCCTTCTGAAAAAATACAAGTAAAATGCAGATGGATGGTCGGGCTATTTAACTAAGAATAGCAATCTTCCAGTTACAACTTATCACAACAATAATTTTACTTAAAATATAATGAATCTCATCACACTAGATCTTCATGAATTGGAGACCTCCTCCCTCCTCCCTCCTCATCCTCACCGTTACTTGTCGCCGTCATCTTAACCGTCGTTGTTCATGTGCAAAACAATTGGTTTGTAACAACCATTACGCAATAGGATCATTTTAACAACTGAAACAAAACCATCATATCGAGCTTGAGTAGGCACTTAAATGGGGTTTTAGCCCGAATCGTAAAAGTCCCAATTTTGCTAATTTTTTTTTTAATAATGATAGTCGTACATTTATTTTAATACCCTTTTATCACCTTTTTAATTTTTTTAAAAAAATTATTTTTATTTAATGATTAAAAAAGTGACTATTAGTAAAATTATATATTTTTAAAATTTTTTTAATGATTAAAGATGTTAAAGAAATACTTTAGAAAAATACAAAAAAATAAATATATTATAAGTGATAAAGTGAGAATAAAATGGTGATAAACTTATCATTACCTATTTTTTATTTTTATTTTTTTATATTTGTGTTTGTGTTTTTTGATGTTTCGTTCTAGTGTTCAACTGAAGCAGGTTTTGAAGCTTTGAGTAGCATCACATTCTAGTAAATTTGCATTACAATTAGATTTGGAATCCAAAAGCCATGTGGTTGGTCTTTTGTGATGAAAGAAAAAAGAATAATCACGAAATTTGGCTTGAACTGCTGACAACATTTAGAACATTGAAGCAGCAGAGGGGAGAAGGAAGATCTGAGGAGGAAGGGGAATGGCGAAGTGGAGGGGAGAAGGACAAAACAGAGCTCCATCCGTGCATTGTTGTGGGTCGAGCATTGTTGGTGCCACTGTCTAGGTCAACTACAGGGGGTTCGAAATGATAAAGGTATTTCAGGAAAGGGGGTTCGAAAATAGGAAGTAGTACATCCATAAACTTATTTTCGTAGAATATCTATTTATTAGTTGAGTTTCTCTGGGGTTCGGTCTCACCAAACTCCCCTTTTGCAGTCCTCGCCGCTGCCGGCGTCGGTGGGCGACACCGCCCACCCCATCAGGACTGGAGGAAGCCGGCGACCCTACCCCGGTAGCCTTAAACTCAAAAATGGGTCCGTACGCTCCCTTCGGTCCTGATGGGGTGGGCGGTGTCGTCCACCGTCGCCGGCGATGGCGGAAGCTGGGTGAGGCCAAAATTTCTTAAAAAATTCATCTTCATTTCATTTTTTTATTGTGTTTTTTATTATGTTTTCTTAATTTTCTTAATTTTATTGTATTTTTATTGTGTTTTTTTAAATTTTATTTTTTTATTGCATTTTTTATTGTGTTTTTTATATAAATTATAAATTAGAGAGTGAACTACAAAACACTGAGGTGCAGTCCAACTGCACCCCAACGTCACTCTTATTAGTTATCTCAGTAAAAAAATTCCGACCGGTTTGTAGGTTATCTCAGAAAACAAACATGTAGTATAGATGTGGAGATAATTTTTATAACCAATCTATGGGCAGATAATCTTCTTTCTTATTGGTTTTTGTAATCATCATAGCTTTATTGATAACAGATGATTTTGTTAGATTAATTTAGCAGAAAAGTCTTGCTGATCGTTGGGTAATGGGCTGAGTAAGGGGTCGTTTAAGTGGGAGGAGCTTCATTAGATTACCATTAGAGGATTCGATCAAGAAGCATTGGACTAGAATCAGCAAGAAAATCTCAGTGGTGGAATACTAGATAGATACAGATTGGGAGAGATTTTTATTTGAAATAACATTACCCTCTAATTAAATTGGACTAGTTTGTTTTCAAAACTAGTCTCATTTAATTATTAAAATTTTTTTAAAATTTTCAAACATAAAATAAATAATTTTTAAATTGTTCAAATTGTAAAATAAAATCAAGATTAAAAAAATATATCATAATAATATTTTATTCAATTTTTAATTTTTATTTTAATTTATTTCATCTGCAAAAGTGAACGAGATAGATGTCAGCATCCACTCCTATTTCTGTGATATAGTCGGCCACCTCAATGCAATTAGGATGACTTTTTTGCTCCAGGTTTGGTTTGTTTGAGAATTAAACTACTTATTGCAGTATGTCAAAAGTGGTATGATGTCCAGATCAGCCTAATGGGAGGGTGTTTAAGAATCTTTTTTAAGTTGTTAGTGGCATATCTATCTACCTTTGTTTGAGATAGTGAACAATCTTAAAAATGGTCATGACATCATCTAGTCATTACCTTAAAGAAATTGCCTTTCATCTGAACCAAGATCATCCTTAGATGTAAGTTGAGTCTTGCATCATTTTCTCCTTTAGGTGTAAGTTGACATCATTTAGTCATTACCTTAAAGAAATTGCTGTTCAAATTCGACAGCTCGATTTGGCCATTCTTACCACCACGGTCTGTCATTTGAAAGTCAATGATGAGCAAGAAAATAAGAGAAAAGTTTGAAAGATCAGATCTAGTTATGGTTTTCTTATTATCAAGGGTGATTTGGTTCTTCATTCACTTGTAGAAATGTTTGCATCGAGGTGAATAAATGGAAATTTTGTTTTCACATACCTAATGAAACTGAAAAACTTAATGGAGACATGTCATTAATTAAGGTATGAAATGAGTTCTAATATAATTTGAGCAATTTGCTTCCCCCACCCAACCTTTGCTTTGGTGTAAAAGGGAAACAATGTCTCAGAATAAAGCTACCATGATGATTGTTGCACTAAACTTTATAATTAATAAAGTTTAGATCTAAACTTCTTTAGTTTAAGATAGGCTTAGCACAAGAAAAAGGTGCAAAAGTTGCAATAAAAGATAACAGTTGTTGTACAATAATGGCTTGGATTCTTAATTAAGCCATGATCTCCTCCTTATAGAAGAGGCCCATTCCATTATCATGGCAAGTTCAATACTAAAACAAATCAAACATTATGATTAAAGAAGAAAAAAAGTGTAGGAAGGTGGTTGATGGAAGCAAAGAGGCGTATAAAGAACAAATAATGTTATTATTTCTTTTTATTTTGTTCTCTCATTTTGACCGCTCATACATATAATTTTTTTGAATTTTTTGTTATTTATTGATTAAGGAAATGACTATTAATGTATTTATAATTTTTTTTTTAAAGTTGAAAAATATAAATGAAAAAAAAAAATTAAAAGAGTAAATTTTGCCTAGGGGGCATGCTCACAATCACTTGCTAGACAGCACCCTAACAGCACTCATAAAAGAGTTGGAGGTAACTGGTTGAAGAAGCACGCAGGTTCACGTATATATAGTTTTGGTAGGAGCAATATTCTTTATGTGGCTCTCTAAGTTTTAGCCGTACAGATCTTTTCACTATTGGGATATATCATACGTGACATGTTGGGGTTTAGATTTCAAAATACTTTTAAGATTTTTTTATCAGTTATATATCATGTATAATAAGATGTTGAGTTTAAGAACAAAATCGAGTTTAGGAACTCTTAAAGTTTTGTTCCAACTTTAGGTTTAAATTGAAAAATAAAAAAGGAACGACTTAATTGGTGGCTGCCAATTTGACCATGACCATATTTGGATTTAGATCTCATCTTATCTCATTATTATAGTTTTTTAAAATTTTTTATAAAAAAATATAATAATAATTCATTTTTTTCAAATTCTAAAATAATAATAACATTAAAAATTATTATTTTAATAATAATTTATTTAATTTTTAAAATTTATCTAACTCGTTTCATCTCAACTCTTTATTCAAATAATACCTATGTTTTGCGCACAAAATTGGTAATTCAATATGTTATTTGGGCTCCCATTGAATGTTGTGTCGCCTATTTTAAATATTATAATACAAATACTTAAATTTACTTAATTTTATCAATTTAAGTTTTTAGAATAAATGATAATTTCACGTCATATCAAAATAGAAATCCTAAATTAAAATTCTACTTCAATATTTTATTTTATTAAATTAAATATTTCACATACTAAATCTACTAATTGAGAAAAAATCTGTCCCGCGCTTAACATACAACAACCCTGGCTTCCTTGACCCTTGGCTCATTTGGGCATTCTCACAGCACTAACATTAGTTTTTGCAAAAATCTTCTTTTAAAAAGTATAAATTGAATACATATTAAAAAAATTTGATCATATTTAATTAAAGGTGGAAAGAAGAAACTTGAGTGAAGAAAATAAAATTATATTTTTTTTTCACTTATGAAAAGTATTTTTTTTCCACTTGAGAAAAAAATAATACTTTTTTTAAGTATTTGGAGGGTTACTATTTACAAGTAAAAAATAATAATTTTATTTCTTTCTCCTCAATTTAATTAAATATGACCAAACTTTTTTTTATATATATGCAATTTGTACTTTTTGAAATTTTTTTTAACAAGAATCATTGCTAGTGCTTTGAGCAATCCACGTACAGAAATGTGTTGATATTAGAGCATTTTTATTGAATTATTTTAAGTTATATTTTAAAAAGTATAAATTTATACATTTTATCAAAAAATTTTGATCATATCTAATTAAAAATAGGCAGATAAAAGTGAGAGAAGAGAATAATTTTTTTGTAAATAGTAAAACTAAAATTATTTATCAATATAAGTCATGTTGGACAATTTTTTTTTTCATTTTCATTTTTCTATTTTTATCAAATATGATTAATTTTTTTTTTATAAATATATAAATTTATATTTTAAAAAAATAATTTTAAACAATTTAATAAAAATGCTCCTATAGGCCAAAAATAAAAATCATTCTCTCCATAGAGCACCTAACTAACTGCAAAAAACCCATCTAAAAGGTTAAAAAATACAGAAATTGTTGGGGGTTCAAACTCGTCAGAAACAGTGCAGCCAGCGGTATATTAGTACTCTCAGAATGGGAAACATATTACATCACATGGTAGGTAGGTGAGGGAGAAATTCGTCTTTTTCAATAATATAGAGTGAGGAGAACGTGCAGCATTAGTATTGAAAGCTGAAAAGGAGCTTGAAAGTCACACGCTCTGTTTCCCAAAGTTACACTATTTACTGATTCTGACACCATTTCACCTTCTCTTCCCCATCCATCTCTTTTTTAACATAAAAGGTGAGTTCCTCAGTTTTACTTTGCCTTAGTTCTTGTAAAAGATGGGGTCAAGCTTGCACAGTTGCACTTGCATATTCACTTCAAACTCTCTATTCTCTTTTTCTTTCTCTTTTATATTTGTGTTCTGCCAATATGTCTGAATTCGAATCCGAACATAGATTCAGTCTTTAGTCCTTAGAGTATAATCTGCATTGAAACTTTGTGTTGGTGACAAAAAGAGAATCAAGGACTTTTTCATCTACTTCATGCCATGCCATCAGTAGCTTGGTCTCTCTCTCTCTCTCTTTTATATTTATTCCAATTATAACTAATATATTAAAATATTATAAAAGATGGAAATGATTTTCAATTACAATCAATCATCATCCACCTTTGAATTTGTCATTTTTTTTAAAGGGTAGATGCCATCACATCAATTTTAATAAAATAAAAATGAGATAAAAATATAATATATAACATAAGGTATAATTTAGATTTGTTCATTAAGATTTTAGATTCAAAAATTTGAATTCAAAAAATGAATAATATTTTTGAATTTCTTAAATAAAAATGTTAAAATTATTAAAAAATAAAAAAAAATTATAAGATTAAGTCGTACAAAACCTAACCTAAATGAGCAGGCCTAAATATATATATTCGAGACTCGAGACAAATTAACAATGCAAGAACATGAAAATTGTAGATGATAACAATGATGCGAAAGGCAGAGACCAGAGTCCAAAGCATTGGAACAGTCTGATTGTTGGTTGTAGGTGGGGAACCACAATAATCGGCTTGTAGCAACCAAGCTCCCATGGAGTTGGCAGAAAAGAGATGGAACAAAGGTAGACTTGACCATGGTAGTATGATCGGATTAGTCCAACCGTCCAAGGTAGGCTTGGCTATCGTAATAAAGCTACAATATGAAGGAGATCTATGGGGCCACATGCTATCTTCCTTATGAAAAACTTGTAGTATTGGGTGATGAGCTGAAATGAATTGCTTTAAAGGGTTCAAATTACGATAAGTGACTGATTGGAAACAAAATTGTTACATTCTCATATTATTTTATTATCATCTATAAATTGTACACTATTATTCAAATATGTTTTGAGATATTTTTATTCTGTTTGAATATTAAATTGAATTGAGATGATGAAATAAATTTTATAAAATTTACTTAAAATTAGATGTAGTTGAATGTTAAGATAAATTTAAATGTATTTATAAAAATTTAAAAAAACGTTGTGAATCTTGAAATATTGGATTGAAAAAAATTATAGGTCTTACATATAAAAAATTTTGAATTAAGATAAACATAATAATTTGAGAATTGAACGTTGGATGTTAGATAAACAAACTCTAATCTTTCATAAGGAAAAATTCTTTTATGGTGCTATTGACTAGGCTTGGGCTCCAACTCTGTTGGAGTCGGAATAGTGCCTTCTAACCTTTGATTTCGACAAGAGTCCGAGTGGATTTTTAGTTCCGACTCCGACTCCGATTGGAGGTCAAATTTCCGATTGGAGGTAATTTTCAACCTCTAATCGAAATCCTTTACTCTATCGTCGACGAAACTCATATGTTGATCTCACCATCAACTTCGCTCAAAGAATTCAAAGAAAATGAGTTACTCCACTCATAAAGAAAATGAACAAATCCTAAATATTACAAAAAATAGATATCAATACAGAAAATGAGTACATACTCATTTGAAAATAATGAGTAAGAATTTCTGATCAATAGTTTGTAGTTGACGAAATTTTCAAACTCGAAAAAATGAGTATTGTTTCCAGTAGTTATGTGAGAATAAGAATCTGCTGTGAAGCTATGGATTCATCCAGGGAGAGAGCTGAGAGGTACTAATAGATAAAGGACTTCCTCTCCCGCTTGGATCTCAACACTGTCTCAGTCAACGATGAAGCCTAGTGTCCTAACATTGGGGAGCGTTGGCATAAAGGCGGAGATGGTGTTGCCATTGCAACTATCATGCTTCTCGACATCGACAAAATCAGGCTTGTTGGTCAGACAGAGTTATAGAGATGGAGATGGTTCGAGAGGCGGCCACAAGAGAGGCAAAGAGAGAAGATGTCAAATGTGTAGGGTTATGATTTTTTAAGATTGAAAGAGATGATTATGATTATATATCCCATTAAAAGGGCATTGTTTAAGATTCTCAAAAAAATAATGCAAAGAAATAAATAAGACTCATTACTCGAATCTAAAAATGGAGGTAGATGTAAAAACACATCTTACCATTAGGTCACTTAAGCAAACTAGTATTTATTTTACAATTATATAATCTATAAATTGTTAAAATTTGGAGTCAAAAGTTGGAGTATCATTGGACTCTGACTCCAATTTCGAACTCCAATTTCAGATTCAGATTGAGACTTTGAATTCTAACAATTCTGACTCCATAAAATTAAAATCGAAGCATGTGTCAGTCAGAAGCAGAGCAAGTGAAATTTTGCTCACCCCTGCAGTATCGAATGGGTAGACATAACTCTTTTGCGTAGATGTTATGGCTTGTGGGCCACATAAGTTGGCCGAAAATCTTCTTTGGCGCAAAAAGGAAGGGTGGGTCGATTGATTGCTAGCTCAACAAAAAGAATCCATCGTCATGATTGTATACGAGAAATGATGACAAATGGAGGGTTAAAAAGAGAGAGAATGGGTAAAAAAAAAACACTGATTAGCTTTTCGTTGATTGTCCATGTGATCGTGCATTGCATTAAGAGCTCAATCAGTCTTTTATTTATTTATTATTTATTATTTTTATTTTAATCGGTTCAAACCTCTAATATTTACAAATTTTATACATTTTGAAGGATAGGGCTTTGTTCGGACTTGAATTGTTTTGTCTACTATTTTATGACTTGTCCATTGTTAAATCATTTTTCAAATAGCATTGACTGAAAATCTTTGATTCTGGTCAAAGTAAGAATCAGTTTCATCAAATGACAGTGTCTTGTAAGACTCATATGATCAAGAAATTTATAATAATTATATTTGAAATTTTTTATATCAAGTGATATAATTTAATTTTAAAGATAAATTTTAAAATTTAAATTTTACAAATTAAATTATCATACGTGGATGATATGTGGTATAAAGTCTTCAAATAACATCATTTAAAAATTTATAATAATTTTGATTTTAATAATACAAATTAAGAACATGAACATCTTAATCATTCTTTTTTCTACTGTTAGTGATATTAAGAACATGAACATGAACATGAACATAAACATCTTAGGTTCCGTTTGGATTCGGAGATGAGATGAATTGAGATGAGTTTAGTTTATTTTTTAATATTATTATTATTTTAAAATTTGAAAAAAGTGTGTTCGGATTTGAAAAATGTGTATTAGAATTTGAAAAATGTGTATAAGAATTTATGTTTTATATAAAAAAATTATAAAAATATAATAATAAAATGAAAATAAGTTGAGATGAGTTGAGTTTATCTCTGAATACAAACGGGCCTTTCAAATTAAGAATAATGATATGAACTTTTGCAATCTTTTTTCTTTTGGACGTTTGTTGTTCTGATACTCACACTGTCCTTTTCACCAACTATGAATTTTCAATGTCGTGTATTTTCATAAATAGACAAGTTAAGAATGCTTTAGTCATATGCCTTTCTCTTAATTGTGAGTTATGATTTCAACCAATTGGTTTACTAGGTTTTTTTGTTGTTGTTGTGAATTGGTTTTTTGGTTGCATCAATATAAATCATTTTTGAAGGTTTTATGATTAATTAGTATTTTCCTTTTATTAAAAAAAAGAAATAAATTATTTGAAAAATCAAGCCGCTTGAAGAATTATAAGAAATTTTATTTTATGATACTTTCAATATGTTAATGATATTATTTAAGATCTCTGATCTTCTAAAGTTTTATTCAAAATTTAAAAGTTAAAGAGTAAAATAGTGATAAATAGATAAAATTTCATAATCATTAAATATTTAAAATTACAGATGGTGTCTTTATTCAAATCTTTTTAAGTTAAAAAAGACATTACACAACCCAATGAAAAATTATCAAATACAGGATGAGAAAAGTAAAAAAAAAAAAAGGGGGGGCCCACATTGTGCTAGGGTTTCATGTTGAAAAAACTAAAAAGAAAAACTTTAGAATGATAATATTATATACTGTGTAATTCTTATGGGTTATGCAAAATAACAAAACACATGAATATGTATTATGTGTTGCTCGTGCTTGTGCAGATCTGAGATTCTGAATACCATTCTCTGCCTCTTCAAGAGAGATTACAGATACAGAAACCGAGAGAGAGAGAGAGAGAGAGAGAGAGAGAGAGACCAGAGGCAGTCTGTGTGTGAGAGTAAAGAGTGAATGGTGAGCGAGTGCTGTTAGCAGTAGTGCCTTGCTTTTAGCAAGCCCGCTTGTAATATTTCAAACCCTACTGATTCCCAAGCGAGAGAGAAAAGGGGTACCTCAAAGTTAAGTTCAAACCTTCACAATCCTCTCTTTCTTGCTTGCTTCTGTTTTTTCTCTCCCACAAGTAAAAACCAAAAAACAATGGATCCTTTTGAAGCCACCAACGTAGTATTCTCAAAGATAAAATTTTTGGAGCCTGAGAATGCCTCAAAGATCATGGGGTACCTTCTGATACAGGACCTTGGAGAGAACGACTTGATACGCTTGGCCCTTGGGTCTGAGACATATCTGCAGGCACTCATCTTCAAAGCTAAAACCCAGTTGGGTCTTCAACCGAATATTATTTCTACAACCTCTACACCTTCCTCCCCTTCGCCTCTCAATCCCATAGCCAGACCAACCAACGCCAACCCTTTTTCACATTCCTCACCTAGACTCCCCAATGGCTTTGACTTTCATAAAAACCCATCTACATCTACTGCCTCCTCAAATTCTTGGCTACTTTCTGGGTTCCCAAACAAGCCTACTAGCCCAAAGTCAAGTCCTTTGCTAACCTACGATAATATCCGCGCCGGGTCGCTTACTTCACGTTCATTCCTATATAGCAAGAATGGCTTTGAGAACGGTGGTGGAACTAACACTGACCTCATTGACGAGCACCACCTCAAAGAGTACCTCTCCTTCCTCAACGACTCTTCATCTTCATCCAGGACCGAAGATTTGCTCGATCCAGGATTCGAATTTGGTCATGAAGCACACAATTGGCCACATTCCGCCAATCATGTAGAAACCCATCTTCACAGACGGAGCTATTCGGCGAGCGAAGCGTGTTTCGCGTCAGAAGAACCTGGCTTGGAATCTGGGTACAAGCCCTGCCTTTACTTTGCCAGAGGGTTTTGCAAAAATGGCAGCAATTGCAAGTTTGTGCACGGCGGGTTTGTTGATTCGGTTGATAGTCCTTCTGGTCACATTGTGGGTTCCCCGAGTAAGTTCGAGGAGTTGGAACTGCATGAGGAGATGATGAGATTGAAGGCTGCGCAGCAGCAAAGACTGGCTGCGCAGCAGTTCATGGCTGGAGTATCACCGTCACAGTCAGCGTACAACAAGTACATGAATTTTCTCTTGCAGCAGCAGACTGAACCCCAGAGGTATACTGGAGATGACCCATTTTTCGCTTTAACCTACTCTCATGTTCATCACATGTAAAGGTTACTGATTTCGAGTTTATATTGGTTTTGATGACACATTGCAGATTGCCCATTTTGTTTTCAACTTTGTCTGTGTGTTTGACTAAAAGGGTTATTGATCTTTAGTTTATTTTGGCTTTGGGTTCGTTCATGATGTTTTCTTTGGGCTGCATCGCTGATGCATTGTAGAGCGGTGGCATCTCCGCCAGCATTTATGATGGGGGAAGATTTTTTTAAGTTTGGCCGCTGCCGGCCAGAGAGGAATGACCTTTTGGCAATGGCATCTACAGAAAAGTTGAATTCGGCTTCGAGGCAGATCTACTTAACCTTTCCAGCGGACAGCACTTTTAAAGATGAAGATGTTTCCGAGTACTTCAGGTAATATACCCACCATTCGCTTTTCGATTATTCCATTGTCTGAAGGACTATATCGCCTCTACTTCAGAATCACCCATTCCGTTGCCATATACGGTATTCGTTGATATGCATTGTGTAACAATGTTTTCTGCACCAAATTATGAATATGTTAGCAGCCTTAATGGTAGCAATATTCATCGTTGGGCTTTTGAGGCTTTTGCAAACATGTCTTTTGAGTTCTGTTCATTATGTTCTAGGCATTCGGTTTTTCTTTTTTTTAATATGATATATTGTTTTTGGTGTTCAGCGATGAAATTTGTATCCCATCTTGTGATTTCTCTTTCATAATTGAATTATGATGTTGTGGCTTGCACCTGCCTGGATAAGACTACCTGCTTTAGCTTCTCTTTGTTGTTTATGAATAAAATTTTATCATACTTATAAAAAGGACCACATGCTTTACAGCATTGTATCCACTTCTAGTTTGTGTGTGGAGTTCATTGATTTAGCCTTAATGTCCTCTCAATAAACTTTTGTACCCGTGCACTTGGCTTTGCCCATTTTAATAAAATTCTTATTCACTGATATATAATAAAAAACTTTTGTACCCATTTTGCTCCTCCATACCTTCTGCAATGTTATGGAAGAATTTCTGTGGCTTGGGTAGCTATTGTGCAGCATCCTTGGGCTTCCTATTTTTCAAGAGCCATTTGGTCTGTTGTTGATAGAAGTTCACGTGGAGTTAGGGAGGGAGGGAGGCCTATAGTGTTTTGCTTGGAAGCTGCAATACCCGATACATTCAATCCAATGTTTACATCTGATATTAAATGTTTCTTTCAATTTGTATATTTGATATCTGCACTGTTCTTTGGGATTAGCTAAAGCGGTATTCCCCTAGATATAATGTGTAGATGGAGGGTCCAAGTGGACAGTTTCTAGGAAGTTGCATTCTTGTCATATTATTTACAAGAGATTGGTCACTTGGTTTGTTTGACTCATCAATCAAGTGCAAGTGCTTCAAGAACCTATTGCAAAATTGAGCTGGATTTGTTGTTTGAAATGTTTTATGATGGAATTTAACTTGTTTTCGATCAATATATGGTCAGTGAAGATGGAGAAATCCATCTTTTGGGGAGGAAAATTTGAAAGGCATGCAGATTTTACCCGTGGTTTTAGATTACAGAATGCAGCTTTGATTGCAGGTTCTGTCCTTGATTATGGAGGCCATAGTTTGTTGGTTGAGATGCTGTAGTGTTTAAATGTTTTTCTCTTAGTGTTGGGCTTGTGTTTGAGTAGAAGTACTTCTTTAGATGCCCGTACATGTTGGACAGCCCTTTTTCACTTGAAGGTGTCCTCTATGTTTATGCTGTTCTTGGAGAATGATAGGAATGCAAATTCTTTACTATCTTTACTTTTAAAAAAAATTGAAGTATTTTTTCCAGCCTCCTGATGAATGGGATCCATTCTTGAGTAGCAGAAAGCATGATCTTGAGTGGCTAACAAAACAAGTTGGTATATCGTGTTATTAAGTTATACTCATCAGTGTGTGCATTTGTTAGTGTTTAAAAGTCAAACTCAGAAATATAATTCAAAATTTATTATCTCTCTGAAGCAATTTTGGACCAGTCCAAGATGTGAGGATTCCATACCAGCAGAAGCGAATGTTTGGGTTTGTTACATTTATCTACTCAGAAACTGTGAAACTCATTTTGGCCAAAGGGAATCCTCATTTTATATGTGATTCACGTGTGCTTGTCAAGCCCTACAAGGAGAAGGGAAAATTTCCGGACAAGTATGGAAATCTTTACTCTTGTGCCATCTTGATTTTGTCGTGTCCACTTGCTTTATACTTTTGTTTTTGATTGGTTGCAGAAGGCAACAACAGCAACTGGAGAGGGGAGAATTTTCACCTTGTTCAAGTCCCTCTGGGCTCGACTCTAGAGAATCCTATGATCTGCCCCATGGTAAGCTTACAAGCATGCATGCTTCTTCCCGTGTCTTTCCTTTGAATTTGCCCTTTCATTTTTGTTGAGAATGCTAGAAAGGCAATAGAAAACTTTTAAGCTGATTCTTTTCAGTTAGTTATGCATTCTAAACTTTTTTGTGTTTAAATCATTTACCTCACTAAATCTCAAATCTCCTTACAGGACCTAGAATGTTTTATAATACGCAAGAAATGATATTGAGGAGAAAATTAGAGGAGCAGACTGAACTACAGCAAGCAATTGAACTTCAAGGAAGAAGACTGATAAATTTGCAGCTTCCGGACTTGGATGAACGTATACACCACCACCAGCGCAGTCTGTCTGTTGGTTCTCCTGTTCTCTTAACTGCTCAGCTTCATGCTAATGTCAATCAAAGTGTCATCCTCCCATCTGTTGGAACCAAACAAGATGTTGCACAAGGTCAACCATATGATGGTAGCCATCAGATATAGCTTTGGTTTTATATCTATGGAAGATGTAGGCTGGTAGTGATTAATATGTACTGTTGGTGCAGGTCCCGGTGCCAATTCTGCTGTAGCTGCTGAGCACGTGCTTCTGCAGGAAGCAATTCCAGCTTGTATTCACAAGAATCACAGTGCCAACAGCAAGGAGGACATCTTCCATGCTGAAGAGTTTGATCTCCAGAAAAGGTATGGAGCTTGATAATCATATAAAAATGAAGGCCAGCCATGATATTAAGCATCACTCTACCTTATTTGGGTTGTATGCTCTGCCCTCGCTCCTCTGTGTTCGTGTGTCTGTCTGTAATTTCAAATCCAATTGCTGATTACGTTCTCTTGCTCATTTCCCCTCTATGTTGACCATGAGGTCAGTGTAGAGCAGGTACTTCCCGATAGTCTTTTGCCTTCTCCTACCAAATCAGTAAGGGATAATCCCTCTGACATTTCTGCTACTGTGTTGGAGGTCAATGAGAGCTCCATATTCTCCACTACTCAATATTCTTCTGGAAAAGATCTATCACTGAGCAGTTCAACTAATGACAAAGCTTCCAAATAATATCTAAATGCCAAGGTGCATCCCTCAAGAAACTCTCTTGCTATACTGATAAGAGAATAGAGGTGTTTTCGACTTTAGATTTATTTAACTTTTAATTCCTTGAGTTTTCTATTGGCATGAAACTTTTGCAATGCAGGCTTTGTAATAAACTCGAGCATGGCAGAACGGACTGACTTTCGGGTAACAGATATTCTTTTGTTTCTTGAATTATGCTAAAAATTAAAACTACAATTTGCAGATATCTGGTCAAGGCTTCTTGGTGATTAGACTAACTCATGTTTATCTTGGCAGAAATCATAGAGAAGCTTATAAAAGGGCGAAAAATCCTTAAAAAAGTATAGGAGATTATACCTACAGCAAAGAGTAGATCCATAGAGAAGATATGAACGAGTACATCACCATCATCGGCAATACATACTACTACTAACAGCAAATACATGTTCTATACATCAGGACAGATGATTCTGAGTAGAGAAGGGTGTTTCTCTTTTACCGACGTAACGTCGCTGTATGTGTTTCTGGACCACACTGACTGAAGAGCAGTACAAAGGGTTGTAATTTCTATCGTCAGTCATCTACACATTTTCTTTCTTTTTACCATATTTATGTTGGGAGATGTTGTTCAGTAGAATTGGACTTTATGCCAGAGGATTAGACAAATATGTACAGGCTACTTTGTTAGCAAAGAAAGGATGTTTAGAGGAAATTGACTTATAATTTTAATTTTCCCTTTCTGAGCAGTAGATACTCAAACTAGTAGAAAACGACAAATAAGAGTAAAAAGGAATATTTTACTATCCTTTAAAATTCACTTTATTGTTATCACCACTCAAAGTGCAAGTTCATTTTATAATGTTAGTTTGGTTTAGTCTCTAGGGAACTCTTGTCTTATCTCTTATTTTAGGCCCACATGTTGGGGAAAGGTCGCTCTTTGCACATGGGTGCTGACACTATAAGGGTATTACTCTCCTTTCCCTTTCAGCTTATTGAAATTATTTTATTTGGATCTAAGTTTTGTGGAAGCCAGATCCCTTGTTTGCTGACAGATTTAACTTTTGCTCATGCATGGACCCCAATTGCTGCTTTCCTAAACAGGAATTGTCTAAAACTGACCCTGCAGAACGTGATGTGTTAATGCTTATAAAGATTGAAGAAATATAACTTGGATATGATTGCAACAATCCTGATAATCAGGCTAAAGATTGATGAAGTGTCTTTCCTATGCAAGTTGCTTTTGTTGCTGGAGGTAATGTACAGACTCATAAAGGTTTCCATGCAATGTGGGGTGGAAGGAAGTGAAAGTCTGTAGTTGTCAAAGTGGAATGATTTTTCTTTCCCCAAAGTCCTAAAGCGTATCGATTTGCTAATAACCTGAAAGGGGATCAAGATAAGGTGATCCATTATTACCTTTTCTTTCCATTCTGGATGGAAAAGTATTATCAAGGATGCTCTTACAGAATGAGAAAGCTGGAATTATTCATGGTATTAAAAATTAGCTAGAGAGCACCTCCAAATCCCGTCATTTGGTGCTAAAAATGGGTCGTGAACCACTCTAACTCATGTTATATCTGAAAACCGATTTACCTGGGAGACACATTTGACTCCAAAGTGTCATTCCAAAGGCCAAAAGAAGTGTGTTCAAACGGCAAGTCGGAAGAGACACGATTTTATAAGGGAAAAAAACAGAAAAGAATGATTTTAGAACCATTCTTACTTGATGAAAAAAAGTGATGGGGCCAATGATTGATGGACATCCTACCATCAAAGATTATGGAATATATTTTTAAAGTAAACTGAACGATTTTTTTGGGTCTAATTTTCTCCACTTTACATGGAATGATTCAACCCATTTCCTGTGAATGCGACCAGCGCCCACATACTCTTATAATTTCAGTGAATCATGAAAACTGAAATGGGAAAAGTGGCATCTGAAACAATTTTCAGATGATGTCCCAATTCCAGTAAGTGGGTAAAGTCTAAAATGATCCAAGGGCTATGGTAAATCCCCTTAGAAAGAAAGGAAAAGGTTGGATCTCTGATAATAACCAAAGCTATATTGCATTACATGATATTTGGTTAATTAAGGCTTTATGCTAGAAAGTAGTCTTTTATTTTTGGGCTAAAATAGTTGAATTCAGAGACACATTCAATGATTCTTACAATTGTTTGTATAAGGCACTTAATATACAATACAACACAAGTCAAGGTGTCAAAACCAAACTTATCTCCTTCGTGACAAAAAAAATTACACTCTAGCCTACGTAGACTTCTATCGTTTCTCACTTGAAGTTCTCAATTTTTTTTCCTGATCAGATGATTCGGCATATTGGATTCTCTTATGTGTTTCATTGGATTACATTTTTAAGTCCACAGATTGCTAATTCCAAAGGCTACCTAAGTCAAAAACTCTTGTGCAATCACTTCTGAATCAGACAAATGCATGTCTTTGGAAAACATGCATATATATTCTGATTCTCGGGCTGGAGAATGGAGATAGAAGAAGGGAGGTTATGTGCCAACAAATCAATGTACCAAATTTTATAATGGAAATCTTTATGTCCAAAGTGAGAGATGCTCTACATCTTGGCATTTTTGTCTTGGGCTAGCTTAGCTAGTAGGTAAATGACATCATGTACATGCAGTTGCCACCAGGCATTATTCAGCTGATTTCATGTATTGAATCCTGCAATACAGACCTGAATCATGACCATAATTAACGGTACTGGGCCCCCCAGAGAGAGGGTATGGAAGGGGGTGCTGTGCTTGGAGAACAAGGTAAGCAAATTTCAGTCTATACAATGAGGAATAAACTTTTGATTGCATCTATTTTTCTGCCACCTCTGCTGTCGTGTAGCCTACAACATATGGGCGTAGATGGTAATGTAGAGATATCTGTGTTAAGCAATAGAGCTGGTTTCTTTGGTTTCTCATTTGCTTTTCCCATAGTTGTTTTACTCAAACCAAAAGATAGCAATGCTCTTATGGCTCCCATTCTCCTACTTCTTGGTTTTATGATATTGAGCCTAGAATTAATTAAAAGGTCTACTCTCTCTCTCTCTCTCTCTCCGAATTTATAGTGCATGCACATTTTATAGTCTATTCGTTGGAAACACTGTCTTAGTTTTGAGATGGGATGATTGAAAAAATCTTTGAACTTTATATGCAGTATTTGCCAGTACTCAAGAATTTGGCTTACAATTTGCAGCAAAATTAATGGAGTATAATGTCCTCACTACTCAAATTTATTAGGAAAAGGAAACACGGAAGGATATTACGGATGGCACTGATAAATGCCCTGTATGGAAACTATCACATGTAGCCCTCTTTTATATTATTTCATACACGATTCCATCGAAGGAGACTTGGCCTTAAACCTCTCCTACTTATAGTAGTGGTTTCAAGAGACTTTCACCACACTCCATTGTCTCCGTTTCAACTGAAACTAATACTATACTTGGCAGTTTTATTAGGATAGAACAGACCAAATTGTTTTTGAATTTCCTCTTCTTTCAGGTTCTCATCAAACAAGCCAAACAAATAAGTTTCGATGGCCTTTCCGGGCCTTTTCCAAGTCCCTCCTTTCACATGATTAACCAAATTCCTATAGTAAGTGCCTGCATTCTCAATAGTTTCCACAGCACATCCAACAGATGGCCAGCCACTCTCAGACACCACAGTTTCCAAATTTCCTCCATTTATTTTCTCAATAGCGGAATACAAAGCATCCATCAAGGCATCAAACAGATTTCTGTACTCTAGATTGCCATCTTTTACAACAACCTCTGTTGCAATAAATGAGGCATAAGGGACTGTTTGGTTGTTGTACTTTACTCTGAAATAAGGGTAGATGTTAGCAAGAAGTGGTGCTCCATTGCTAACCAGGAAACCAATAATTGGCTCCATGAATTGCCCTACATTGGCACTGAAAACAGCTGCCGATGGAGGATCAAAAACACCCAATAAATTTGTATCCACTGCGGTTGAGACCTTGATCTGGTTTTGTAGACCAGTATTTGCAATTGCTTTGTAAACATTTTGCATCGATGGAAGAACAAACTGAGCTTCTGCACTGATTGGATTGACTTCGTTTCCAACGGCAATATACTTGAACTTGACATTGGAAGAATAGTCTTTAATGTTACTCTGGACCCAATCAGTTGCAGCTGAAGGGTCGGCAAGGTCTTCTGTCATTAGGGACGCCAACGATGAGTTCTATGTTGGAATCTCTAAGGGGTTCGAGAATTTCTGGATATGAAGAGTAAATGCGCATCTTGTCAATGCTTTGTGTTTTGCAGAGACTGACTGCTTCTGACTTAGGTGGTAAGTTGTCTGCATTGCCACTTCCTAAACACCTATGGATTGTGCACCTACACAAATATTGAGCAATGATTGACGAGAATTGTTACGGATGCAAATAGATTACACAAAATAAACTATGTGGTTTTGCGGAATCCGTTATGTAGGAGGCATAAGGGCCCACGGACGTCGGCCTTAAGAATAGGGCGCCGGATTGCCCTAACTGGAAAATCCCTAAAGAGCTCCTCTTAGGCACGGAACTCCCACCCCTGGCCGCTGATAAAAAAGAACTTTGTGGTCCACACCCTGAAATTAGAATACCGACTCTCAAACAGAGCTAGAGATTGCCCATTTTCCTTTTTGCAAAAACTAGCTACACAACTTTGGTAGCCGCCCTCACATCGTAAAAAGTCAAGAACTCTCGAGCAGTCAAATCGGGGTAATGATCACAGAGGGGCTTCAGAACCATCCGAAAAATAATGCAAGCACATAGACAAGCCCTTAAGGCGAAAATGTGAAGTTGGATCGGAGCCAGTTCCAAAATATCCAAAATGTCGCAAAGGGGGCAGCAAAAAAGAAGCTTTAACCCGTGGGATAAGAGGGCGACAAAGACGGCACCCAACTAGAGAATCCCTCACCATCACAGCATCCTGATTCGGGAGCTTTCATCACAACTGAACTCGGGATGTTAAACTCCTCCCGAATCCTAGCTAAATGTTTTTCTCGGACGCTCAAACGCCACGAATACCCATCAAATGTTGTGCCCTCAGGAACATCAAAAAGTTGAATCGATCCACTACCTTGGTTAGCCATGAAGTTGTTAAAAGGAAGAAGGAACGAACAAGAAGAGAACAATGAACAAGAAGAGAGTAAGGAACAAGAAATGGGCAAGAACGAAATGAATAGAAAGAGGGGGAAAAAAAAAAGGCATTTAAAGGAAAAGGTGACAATGGAACGTCAACCGACGGGGGCATAAGGACCTGACAACAAAAGTAGAGGCATAGCTGTTTAATGGAAAATAACTGTCACACGAAAACTCCCATCCCACTGCCACATTGGCTGATGGGAAGACGAAAAAACTTCAGGCACTTGACGGTTCACATGAATTTATGAGTTTTTAGGCATATCACGGCAGGAACCTAGACATTTAAAAGCCAAAACAAATTGAATTTCTTACGTCTCGAGACGAAGAAAATTTGCGGGCTAACTGTATGGCCTATTTAAACCAAGAGGCCAGAGAGCCTATCAGAACAAGGGCCCATGCAGAAGAAGATGATAAAGCAGACCCAATTACTAACCCAAGAGGATAAACAAATATAGAGTCCAATAGAGTCACATAAATAAACTGATACTTAATCCTTGCTATCTTCTGCGGGATTTCGAGCAGATACGTGATCCTATCAGTTATGAGAAAATAACTTATAAATAGAAAAGCATTACAGAGGATAAGCATCATCATGAAACCTATATAAACCAGGTAACCCTCCATGAATGAGACTTCTCTCGCTGGTTCTCAAGTTACCTTCAAAATAATTTGTGAGATTACTGACTTAGGTATCAGAGTTTTATCAGGCGGAAATTACTAGATCTTTTCTATTTCTTGTAGGTGAACGGTTATAGGAGGGAAGCGGGAGACATCCTTAACACGTTACATCTATTTTATAATAAAATTACGAAGGCAACAATATGTACTGTTATATATGGAATAAAGTAAGGAGAGAGAGAGAGAGAGAGAGTTATATATTGTAGGCTACACAAAAGCTGAAGTAGCAGCAAAATGGCTGCAATGAAAGTTTTATTCCTCATTGTAAACATAGAAGCCAGAGAGGAGAGAGGAGAGGAAATAAGTTAACACTCGGCTTTCAAACAGATTATATTACTATTTAGAAGTCGGAAATTCCTGAGATGACCAAAGACTTTGTATAAGCAAAATGTTTTGAGTTAATAAATTTTCTTTAAGTTCTGTCTTAAGTTGTTGAACAGTCCTAGTATTCAACGGAATTAGTGGATGATTGGTTGATAATCATCCAAAACTGAGTCAACAAAGGGTGGTTGACAATTCACTACGTATATTTCATCAACACGTCTGTGTGATATACTTTGAGTTTTACCTTGGAGGAGATAGAAAGACACGGTGACAAGATGGTTTTACAATGGGTTAGTGCTAGAATGTCCACTTAAATTTGACACTTCTTTTTTATATTTCTTATATTTAATTTTTTTAAATTTTTTTATTTTATTTAATGATTAAGGAAGTAATTATTAATGTATTAATATATTTTTTTATATTTTTTAAAAATATTTAAATACATTAAAAAATACGAAAAGAAAAATAACAAAAAAATAATTTTTTTTTTCTATTTTCTTATCATCATTTTTTTATTATTTTAAAATATTTTTTAAAAATATGAAAAAAATATCAATACACTAATAATCACTTTTTTAATTATTAAATAAATAAAAATTAAATGTAAAAGATGTAAAAAAGAGATGTCAAAGTTAGTGGACAATCTAGCATTATTCTTTACTATGATGTATATCCCTGTTGAGCACTAGCATAAGTTCGGCTATTATTCCATCAAAGTTGGTCTAATATTGCACTTTTTTGTTTTTTGCCTATCCCACTCAAAAAAACTAATCTTAGAGCAGTCTCAATAGCTCCTCTAAATTAGATCTTCCTTTAAAATATAGAGAAAATTCATCAAAATCATGCTCTAATGAGCATGTAAAATACAAACTTTTTACATTCAACTACAGTGATCCTACTACAAGTAACGAGATCTTGTTCATCACTTTAAACTTTTTTTTCATCCTTTTTTATTGGTTTCCCAAATCCTCAATCTGATTTCTGCTTCTCTTCACTTCGTTTATTTGCATTTTAGACCATTTCTATCTTGTTCCCACGCTTTCCAAGCAAAGTGTTGCTTCCCCCACTTGATTGTGGCTAATAGAGTTCTCTGTTACATCAAAGGCAGCCCCAACTAAGATAATTAGAAGCAACTCCGACTAAAACATCTTCTTTCCTTTATCTAGAAGTATATATGTTACAGCTTATATTGATTATTATTGGGGCAGCTGCCCCACCATCTACCACCAACTACTTTATTTAATTACGCACCAACTTAATCTCATGTCGGACCAAGAAATAGACTATAGTTGTCCACTCTTTTGCTGAAACTGAATATTGAGTTATGACCGTCACCATATGTGAACTTACCTGGTTAAAATAGTTTCTCATTGATTTTGACATCTCTCATTCTGAGCCTTTCAGTCTTTATTGTGACAATCAATCTACACTATATATTACACACAATTACCTATTTTATGAGTGTACCAAACACATTAAAATTGATTGTCATATTATTTGTGATAAAACTAGCTTGGGCTTCTTTAAAGCTGTCCATACTTCTCCAAATGAACAATTCGTTGATATCTTCACCAAAGTTTTAGGATAGGAATCTTTTCATCATTTCTCATGCAAGTTGAGCATTATGAATCTCCATACACCAACTTAAGAAAAATATTGACAAATATCTTACTGCAGATAGCTTGCACAAAATCAGAAATTATCAAATCAATCAAATTAGTATACTTATCTTATGTATAATTTTTCTTATTTATTTCATTGTATATCTATTTATTTGTAAAGTTGAATACGAATGAATATACAGTTCTATGCAAATTACTTCTCCCCCTAGTTTCTTTAACAACTCTTATCATTAAATTATGAAAAATTTATATTTGGATAGTGAGATAAGATGAGATGATTTTAGATGAAGATGAATAAAATATTATTATTTTTATTTTGAGATTTAAAAAAGTTGAAATATTTATTATATTTTATATAAAAAATTAATAAAATTATAATAATAAAACGAGAAAATAAAACATCATTTCTATATGTAAACAGGATTCAACCGAATGAACTGGATCCAAATAAGCCAGAAATCCCTTCAGCTGGATTTGCTGGCTAGTTACATGAGGAAAAGGTTACATGGAAAATCAATGAATGGCCCATCTTGCTAAGACTTATCTGTCTTGAATGGGACGATGTGTTAGGTTGTGTGCTTTCTTGTTTCTGTTTAAAAGACATTATTTTTTGGTAATTTTATCCTTGTCTAGAAAAATGACCTAAAATTGAGGAAGGGCAGTGCTACATATCCCGTCGTCATCCATCTCGATTTCATTCCGTTTTAATTTTTTTTTTAGTTTTTTTTTTTTTATAGAATTTTTAATGGATGATCACTTTTCCAAGAGAAATTGGGTCAGTCTTTCAGTCGACAATAATTCTGAACTGCCAAGAGCACTCTCACTGATTGACCATTATTGTGATAATATAATTTTAGCTAATATGATTCAAATTTTAGTTTTTTATCATTTTATTTATATAAGTCTTATATTAAAATAATTATTTTTTAAAATTATAATAATAAAATAATATAACTAATTTTTAATTTTGATTATTTATATCAAATTTTTATATTAGATTATTTATTTATGAAAATACATAATAATGAATAATGAATAATGAATTATTTTTTTGATTATTTGTAATTTTTAAATTAATTAATTTTATCATATTTGACTATTTTATCTATTATATATTAATTAATAATCATATTTTTATTAAATTATGAATTTAAAAAAATAATTAATAATTAATAATTAAATTATATTTAAATTAAATTACTAATCAATATTTAAAAAAAATTACTTATTTCTCATCAAACTATATTTTTAACAACTTAATTTTTCTCCATCCAAGAATTATAGGAAGAGAGACTAAAGTAAGAAAGAGAAAAATAAAAAGAATAAAATAAAAATTTGGCCATTGTATTTGATTGATTATATTTATATTTAGTTTGAGTTTATTATTCATAAAAATCAAGTAATTTGATTTTTAATCAATTTAATGGAGATCTAAAATAAATTTTAATGTCTAAAATTTTATAGAGTGCTCTAAACAAGCTTAATCATTTAAATGGGTCGCCTTCCTAACGCGTGAGAATGGCTCCTTGGACCATGACCTTGACCAATTTACAACAGGGTTAGTTCGGTTGAATTGAATGCAACTCAAATTATGTATATGTTTCTGGGCGAGGATCTTGATCTTTACATAATTAGAAATATCTGTGCTGAGCAATAGAGCTGGTTTCTTGAGTTTCTCATTTGCTTTTCCCTTGCTTGGTTTCCTTGAGGCAAAAGATCATAGCAAAGCTTCCATGGCTCCCATATTCCTACTTCTTGGTTTTCTGATATCGAGCCTAGAATTAACAGGTCTACTCTCTCTCTCTCTCTCTCTCTCTCTCTCTCTCTCTTGGCATTTGTACTGCATGCATATTTCATAGTTTAATCTTTAGAGACTGTGTCTTGGTTTTGAGATGTGATGAATTGAAAAAATTTCCAAACGTACTCTATGGTATTTACCAGTGTGTTTGGGCATTCACTTTCTTCAACTCCCTACATGACTCTTTTGGTAAGAAATTTTAGGCCAGTTGAATCCAGAATAGGTGTGTAGATCTGTGTTTTTTTTTTTTTTTTCTTTGAAAAAAATTTGTTAAAGACCTGCAAATGGCACAGACTGGATTTAGTTTTTAATTCTTTAACCGTTTGGAACTGATAGAATTAACACGATTTCAGAATTGGCTCCCATAGAAAAAGCATTTCACTCACATTCACTTTACACCATAAAATGGTCACTTCTCATTTCAGGCTTTGTTCTTAAAATCTTTCTGGACGCATGATGACATAAACTTTTTTTTTTTCTAATTTTTTTAAGACCCAAATGGCAAATTAGAATATAATTTAAATAATAAATTAAAATTTATACATCCAAAAATAATATATACACATTAGAGTTATATTTTGGATCAAGTTTAACTCAAAAGAAATAATCATCCCGTTATTTAATTTGCCTTTCCCACATGCCTAATTATGCAACAACTCATCTAGAGGATTGGGTCGATGTTTACTCCCACCTGATTTGGCGGTTGAAAGATTATGAGATGTCTGTTTGAATGTTCATGGATACAACAGCAAAGAAATGATATTTAAACAAATGAAGAGATGCTAAAACTCATCATATTTTGGCCTAATTTTGATGAAGGTGCACAATCTGTTGGTGTATGTTATGGACAATTGGGTAATAATCTACCAGCTCCTAGAGAAGTCGTAGAACTATATAGAAGCAATGGCATTGGAAGAATGCGAATATATGAACCGAATCCATCAATTCTCAACGCCCTTAGAGGATCAAACATAGAACTCATCATTGGCATCTCTAACAGCGACCTTGAAGCCCTCACTGATGTTGCAGCTGCAACAGTTTGGGTCGAGAAGAATGTCAGAAACTACTGGCCGGATGTAAAGTTTCGATACATTGCTGTTGGGAACGAAGTAGATCCTAGTGATAGTTTAGCCCAATTTGTTCTACCTGCCATGCAAAACATTCTTAATGCAACTGCATCTGCCAATTTACATGACCAAATAAAGGTGTCAACAGTCATAAGCACAGTTTTGCTTGGAAATTCCTACCCTCCATCAGTAGGCTCATTCAGTGACTCTGCAAGTTCATATATAAACCCAATCATCAAATTCCTTGTTAAGAATGGTGCACCACTTCTAGCCAATTTGTATCCCTACTCTAGCTATATAAGTAACCCTGAAGCCGTCAGCCTTCCATATGCCTTACTTACTTCACAAAGCATTTTGGTGATGGATGGTAATCGCGTATACAGGAATCTCTTTGATGCATTATTGGATTCTCTGTACTCTGCTCTTGAGAGAGCTGGTGCCCCTGATTTGCAGATTGTGGTATCAGAGAGCGGTTGGCCATCAGCAGGTGGTACTGGAGCTTCAATACAAAATGCAGGCACTTACTACAAGAATCTGATTAATCATGTGATGGGTGGGACTCCAAAGAGGCCTGGACGAGCAATAGAAACATATTTGTATGCCATGTTTGACGAAAACCAGAAGAGCGCGGCTTCAGAAATTGAAGGACATTTTGGTCTCTTCTCCCCTGACAAACAACCCAAGTACCAAATCAGTTTTGGAAATAGTATTTTCTGCGTGGGAAGAGGAATCTTTGTGAGTATACTATAGCCACATAGATACATGTTTTCTGTATGAGTATGTGCTATTTTTTTTTTTCAAAAAACGAATTGGTCTTGAGTTTAAATCCATGATGAGTTCTAAATCATAACACTATCGGAACATCATATGTTCAGATCATCATAAAAGGAGCTTTTATTTCGAGTTTCCTACGAAGACAATGAACACCTAGTGTTTGTAAAAATGTCTCTTACACTGTTAAGAGTATAACTGGTAAGGAAGTATATTACCGTTTGAAGATTACTATGTACTAGGAAATAATCAATATTAATGGAGTAGGATACATATGTAGGAAGGTTTGCCGTTAGCCATTGTAGAGAGGATCTTGCGACTCAGCTGTTGCTAGGTGGATATGGGAAGTTTTGCCGCTTTTGTCTCTCTCCTTGATTGTGGTTAATATTCCAGTTTGCCACGATAAATTGTAAGGTTTGTTTCTTGTAGCATTGTAGGTTTTAAAACTGCCTGACTAATTCCAAAATTGAAGAACTGTTAAGTAAAAAGAGAGGAGAGAAAGCCAGTAGAATATAAAGGGGCTTGTATAGTATTTGGATTTTTTGAGCTTTGCATGGATATGTATTATGTTTGTGCTTTGACATGTGAGATTTTGAGAACTTTAAGAGCCCATATTAAAAATCATTCCAGATTTAAATCAAAGTTCATTTAGATTGATTTTTAAGACAACCATTTAGACCTTAGAAGGAATAGTTTTGCGAGAACGAAAATTAATTTTGGGAGACACTTTATACAAATTACTATTTCCTATGGAAGTTCCTAGTGTTTAGGTGTCCAAGTATGTGGATGTATGTTTCTGTGTATATATAAAGACACTCATGAAATATTTAATGGTATTGTCTGCTTCTTTTCCACTTTTTGTTAAAATTATAGTGCAGAATTCTACAAAGTTGGAATCCTTTTTCTTAGAATGATACGGTTAACGAGGTTAACGAGGCAGATCTTGAATTATGTTTTCTTTGAATATTCCACCCTGCCTTTGAGAGGTTTGGGTAAGCATTTGTGCCAGATATGATTTCATGCCTACTAGGGCCACTACCAACCCTTCAGCTCCATCCTCTCAGTAAAATGTTCTCTACATCTTGAACAGCTTTCAAGATTCATTGTCATAAAAGATACATACCTTTCAAACAGCATTGCTAGTGATGATATATAGCATTAAAAAAAAACAAAAACAGAATCTTCAAAGTTGTAAAATAGGAATCAGTAGTGTTATAGAGATTTATTACAATAATTACATAAGCTCAGAGCCCAAATACCAAGTCAAAGAGGTTGGTGTTGCAAGGCCATAATGATAATGATTTGGTACTACTTATATCAGTCGGCATGAAAATGTTTCTTAAGTGGATACCAAAGATTTAAAGGACATGTATGCAAATAATTGAGTGAAATTGGACTTAAATTTATGAAGAAGTAAAACACCCCCCCCCCCCCTTCCCTTTTTTGAAATTGTTGTCCTATTTTTACATACAAAAAAGGAGGGGGCTGACAATTATTGTTGTTCAATTCTGTGAAGCTCCCTCTCAACAAAAGCCCTATCTCTTTCTCTCTCGTCGATTGTTTTCATTGATGAAATGAAATGAAATGAAATGAAATAGTTTGAGTTGAAATTTAAATTAAAATTTAAATGAAATATTATTAGAATAAATTTTTTATTATTATTTTTGTTTTAGAATTTGAAATTTAGAATTATTTATTTTATTTGAAAATTTAAAAAATTTGAGAATAATTATAAAAATAAACGAGACTAGCTCAATAGAGTCACGATCAATTGCTTTCTAGCAAACGCCATTCACGCTTACCTCACCACAGCATTCTCCAGGTGCCAATCATTCGGATAAGATCAGGATCACTGTAATTAATCAAAATGTAGGGCTTACTTGC
This sequence comes from Platycarya longipes, assembly GCA_036559045.1. Classification (NCBI taxonomy): domain Eukaryota; kingdom Viridiplantae; phylum Streptophyta; class Magnoliopsida; order Fagales; family Juglandaceae; genus Platycarya; species Platycarya longipes. The sequence goes on from CM071801.1 coordinate 4,072,465, forward strand.
GCCCAAGTCACATGTAATTTCGACCTACCGTCTTGAAAATGTGACTCCAAAAACCATATGCATGACATCATCAGCCCCAACTTTTCAAGTTCCAGCCCTCCCACACATTTCACCAGTGCATGAGTCTCTCACACACTGGTATGAGCACATGAGGCCACATGTATCCCTCTAAAATCTTTTTTGAGTTCCCCCTATGCTTTTATGCTATATCCTTATCTTACTGTTTTTTTTAATAAGTAACTAAAAAATGTTGGAAGTGAAAATATCTGATAAATGTACGAAAACATCGATCAGACTGCCTTCTTTTCATCTAACCACAATCATTCAATTTCCCAATTTTTTTTAACCAGGGGTGGGAAAGGGGGATCGAACCGACTTCTCCATTTTGGAGAAGTGGTTGTGTGCCATCAGGCCTTGGCATTCAGTTCCCTAATTAGACCATAACAAATCGTCTCTTTTGACTATCTATTCCTTAATTTTGCCAAAAAAATAAGGGGGCTCAAGTGTCATGAACAAGTAATAAAGAGGGTAGCTTCATGACTTTGAAAATTGGAAAGCAAGAAAAATACATAGTATTAGAATCGATGTGTACATTCTATTGCATAATGGACAACTTCAAACAATCTGTTCGAAAGCATCTCCTGATTAAAATACTCCAATGTTTATTGGATTTTCATTGTGAGAAAGATCTACTTTTGTAATTTCTGTATTATAACTTTTGTATTACTTTTATCTTTTTTAATGAAGTTCACGACTTGCCCAAAAAAAAGTAGTAAAGAGGGTTAATACTATTAAAATTTTTCAAGGATGCAATGAAATAGATGGTACGAGTGGCAAATGCTCAGCACTAGCACGCCATGGATTTTTGGATTCCTTAAAGTTTTAAGAAGCTAAATATAATAAAGATTATTATGTGTAGATATTTATTGTGTACATTGAAAGTTAGCCATTTTATATATTCAAGTTGATGTCACTATTAAAATGTTTTGCTTGGGTTTCAATCAAATTTTTCATTAAATAATTGGAATTAAGCCGAATATGCTGTCAACATAGACAATATAAGCTATTAATAAAAAGAAAATACATGTAAACTCAAGTTGTTTATGATTTGCAATTGCATCACTTGTTTGATAGAAGGTCAAAATAACAAAAACAATAAAAGCGAGTCAGAAGAATGGCTGGTTATCTAAATATAGACAATATACAGTTTTCTTCTTCTTCTTCTTTTAAGAAGACAATATACAGTTTTCATTACTACAAATTCAAGTATATTTTGAGATTTAAAAAAAAAAATTATTAAAATAAAATATATATATATTTTTATAATAAATTCTCTTTTCTTTTATTCCGATCAGTAGACAATCTCAAGATCGTCCTAACCTTAAAAATGCTGTCAATTTTACAAATTTCAATCGAGATTTTTGTCTCAATTCCACTTTGGACATGATGTTTGATAATGCAATCCTTATGTTATTAAAAGGTATTAATACAAAGTTATTTAATGAATAATGGTACTTTAATTGGAATTTTCTTTTGAAGATAGAAAACAATAATAATAATATGGTAAAATGTAAGTTAAAAATAAGAGTAATAAAGGGCAAAAAAAGCAAAAGACCAAAAATAAAAAGCGAAAACAGAAAAGAACTTTCTGAAAACGCCATGAGAGGATCAAAAACCTGACCCATGAGGAACAGAGAAGAGAAAGAAACATCTTTCACCCCGTGAATTTGTCAAAAGAAACGCTCTCTCTCTCTCTCTCTCTCTCTCTTCCCTTTTTTTTTTTTAACCTTTTAAACCAAACAAAGACGCCAAACGACCTCTAACACATATACATATACGCCTTTAGTCATTTCTTCCTTTAATCAATCTTGAATCCTTAGAATCTGAGAAATCCTACGATTAAACACTCAAACATTTGCATTTGATCTCAAAATCAAGATTGGATCAGAAAGTTCCATCAAACACCAGGATCATCGGACGTCCGATTTGATGACTCCAACTTTGACATGTTGCCGGCGTTGCTAGACCCTGCAGCTCCGGCGCACACAACCCCCCAAAACCCCAGCCTTAACGGTCAGTTTTCTCATCCTCTCTCAGTTAACTTTTCTGGGCTTCCATCAAAATTTCAGTCTGTGCCAATGAACCCATCCAATATCGGGAATCAAACTTCCGGATTTTCGGATTATTCAAATTCCAATACTGGTTTCAATACGTCGTCGTTTACGGGATCAGCGACCGGTTCTTCAAGGCCGAGGTTGAAGGTGAGGAGGCATTTGAACTCCCATAATTTGAAACCAACGGGAGCCTCCGACGACCATGCAGACCTGGGCTTCAATCCATTTCGGCCCGTTTCCGAGCGTTCGATTCCAGTCTCGTCTGCATCCCAAACCGGGGCTTCAATTTCTGGCGGCTTCAGTTTTGACAAGAGTGGGAGTGAGGCATTTGTGTTTGGATCGAACAGGATCGATTCGGGTGCGGATTTGAATCTGGGAAAGTGGGATTCTAATGTAGGTTGCGAAAATGAAGTTTTTGCGGATATGAGGAACTTGAAAATCGGAAATGAGGATTTCGTGAATGCCAAAGATAGCTATCCTAGTAGGACACGTTCAAGTCTATCCGGTTGGTCCGTGAGTAGTGGCGACGAGAAGAGTTCTGGTATTAATGAAGGCATTACATCGATGCTTCCAGAGGAAATGAGGAAGTTGAACATTGAAAGTCACGAAAATATCAAGAAAAATAGAGATGTAAGGTTTAATCTAAGTGCGAATGACAAGACCAAGTTTGGGTTTGGGTTTGGGAGTGATGACAATGTGAGCAGTTCCTTTGATAGAAGCGTGGAAGCAGAACTCCCAGACGAATTCAAAAGTAAATTGGGTATTAAAGAAGCTGGTAAGTTTGATGATGCTGGAAGTTCAGCAGATACACTTCTTGATCAGATGAAGAATTTTAACATGAAGGATTCTATAAATGCCAACTGTTTTGATAAGAGTGATGTTAATATCGAGACAAATGACGAAAACAATGCTATCTTTGGAGGCAGTGAAAGTGCTAGTGATTCGTATGGAGGAAGAAGAGAAAATCTGCTGTTGAGGAAGATGGAGAAGTTGAAATTAGGAAGTGGGGCTGGATACTCTAATCGGTCAGATGCAGGGCTATCTTCTTCTCGAGTATATGTGAAGGAGACTCAAACAGGAGAGTTTAGTGATATGTTAGAACATGACCTTGATAAATCAGCACCGATTGAATCCAATTTTCAGGTGGGGTTGCAGGGTAAGAATGTAAGTGGTAGTCAAGTTCCTTTGGACCAACCAAAAGATGATACCAAACTGCATGGAAATGTTGCATCTTCTGCTTCGTTCTCATCTAGTGACATGGGTCTTCCTCCAGTTGGGAATGCTTTTGAAGTACCTAAGGCTGAGTTTAGCTTTACAAGCAGAGAAGATGCAACAGGGACAGCCTTTGTAGAATTTAAAACACCGAAACCAAAAGCTAACCTATTTTCAGGCTTAAATCAGAAAATGGAATTCAGTGCAAAGAGGGAACAAATCAGAGCCACAAGACTGAATAAAAAGAGTGGAAAACTGAAACATCCTACCCCAGTCAAGCTGTGGCCTGGTCAACATGTTGTTTCTAGGGAAAGCGTTTCCCATGAGAAAGCAGAGGTTTCTGAATCTTATTCACCAATGGATATTTCCCCGTATCAGGAAACACCAGCTGATAACCGATGCTCAAGAGAAAATTCTGTGACATCTGACGAGTCATTTAGACTGGATAACAACTATGAAGCAACTAATTCAGCACCAACAACTTTGAGTGATGCTATAGATGAGGGTTTGATTAAAGCAACTCAATGCTTGGAAATTAATGAAGACATTTCAATATGCCAAGAAGCAAAATTCGTTAGTTCTGAAGACTATTTTGATAAAATTGGTGGTTCTAAAGGCCCTCAGGAAGCGTCTGTTTCTGGGGCAGAAACTGAAAGCTTCAAATCTGCTGCTGAGGATGTGGACTATAATAGTGACGTCACCATCACATCACGAGAAACTGAAGCCATTCCGAGCTCAAATATTGAGAGTTGTGATAGTGATGATAGGATGCAAATTGGCGTTACTTCAAGTTTGGAAGATGTAAGTGGGTTTAACTTTACATTCGCCGCCTCTTCTGCCACTCAAGGTCAATTATCTTCAAAACGCCTCTTGAAAAAGAAAAATTTGTTGAAAGTTGCTCATGATATGTACGATTCCTCTCCCACAAAAGTTTCACATGGATCATCCTCTGTGAATATTTTTCCATTTTCCGGAACGTCATTGCCTTTGTCTCCTGGGCGGAGTCAGAAAGGTGATCTATCTATACCACAATCAAATGTTAAAACTGATTCTGTGATGGAAAAAAGACAGCAGATCAAGCTAGAACCTGCACCTAATGTTGCAGCTCAGGAAGTATGTGAGAAGTGGCGACAAAGGTTAGCTTCGATTCAAATAATTTCCTTTTCATTTCTGTCCTTAAAAGTGCATAAAATTCTCTCTTACTAATATTATCCGTCATTGGAGCATTTACTAAGTTGGCCATGTGCATGTCATTTGTTTCCACTATACCCTCTGGCATTGAGATCCAATTTGCTTCTTGAATCAGGGGAAACCAGGCCTATATGAATGGGGATCTTTCTAAAGCAGAGGATTGTTACACAAAAGGGGTTAACTCTGTTTCTATGAGTGAGTCGTCGAGAGGCTGTCTCAGGGTTTTAATGCTATGCTATAGCAACCGTGCAGCAACACGTATGGCTCTTGGAAGAATTAGAGATGCATTAGGAGATTGTATGATGGCTGCTGCAATTGATCCCAACTTCCTTAAGGTGCAGCTTAGAGCTGCAAAGTAAGGGTTCTAATTTTATTTTGAATGCGTATTAATATTTCGTTGTCTGCATATGCTTGTTTATCTGTGAATGAATCTGTTGCTCGTGAAGAATATGTAACCATTTAATTAACAGCTTTCTTGGTAAATGACGACGTTAGAGAAAAGTATACCGTGCATCCTCAAAACTATCAGGGATTTTGCACGTTGTATCTCAAACTACCGTAACTGGCACATTGCATACTAAAACTACCAAAAACTAATATGTTTACCTCCATTAAAATTTGACCATCAAGATTGTGGCAATTCACCTATTTTTCATTCACCAAAGTGGAAGTTTAAGTTAGTTGGAGGGTGCACTGGTCAATTTTCGAAGTTTGGTTTGCACAATGCAAAATATTGGTGGTTTGAGGTGGGTGCAAAGTGTACTTTTTCCATATTATTGTATTCTATTGAATTCTGGCATATTCCATTAAAATAAGTTTGATGCTAGATTCTATATTGGTAGATGAAAGATGTTTATGGTGCGGAAGTTACCACTTCTTTCTTTAGTTTGTAACTAGGTATTTTCTCTTGTATACTTCCTGTGTACTTGGTTATGCCTATTTACTTGAAATAAAATTTCTTATTACCTATAAAAAAAAAAAAGTTACCACTTCTTTTGATTTCTATTTACGTTTTTATTTAACTAGTTTTTATAGGTCTATATAAATAGATATCTAGTCACCCGTAGCCAGAACTTCTTATAAAAGTAATATAAGATTATATCCCCTAATCTATTCCTTTTTTTTTTTTCAATTTTTAAAGTTGTTACCTTTCCCTTGGAGAAGTTGAAGATGCATCAAAATATTTTAAGGCATGCCTTCAATCAGGAAGTGCCATCTGTGTGGACCGGAAAATTGCAGTAGAAGCATCTGATGGCTTACAAAAGGCACAGGTACTGTAACTTATATTTTGGAATGTAAAAGATTTTTCGTTCTGTGTGGACTGGAAAATTGCAGTAGAAGCATCTCATTGTATTTATTAACATTTTTCATTCTCTATTAATTTGAACACTTATTTATCAATATTTTAAATTCCATTTTGGTGATCATTCTGATTTAAGCATTGGAACAGAATATTTCAATACTGGTGTGTTCCAGTGTACCATTTCGGGATTAGCTATGTATATAAACTGATAATTAATAAAATGTTTGGGGGAGGCCCTATGGGAATTTCTTTAGGAGGGGAGGGCCACTGTCAGTGATGGTGCACCAAAGAGACCACTGGCGACAAAGGAGCCACCTTTCTCTTACAAGGTGCTATTGTGCATGGTGCCAGAGGGAGCGGCGGAGGTTTGGGCCCACGCACTGGTGGTGCCAGTGATCATGATAGGGAGAATGGTGGCACGCACCAAGGAGTATGCGATTAGCGTGCTGGCCGTGATCTACAGGGGTGAGGGGGAGGAGGAACAGGCGGCATCAGCAGAGGAGGTGGCGTGTGCAGGGGCATTGGCATTGAGAGGCGATTACAGTGCGAGGGGGAGGAGGAGGGGGGCCCAGCTGTTGAAGGTGCTGGAAGTTGAAGAGAACTGTGGGGCGATCTAGTTTTGTCTGTAATGGTCAATGACCACTTTTTAGACTGCAGCAGATTGTTTCTTGCAGCTGAACTAACTGAGAGTGTGAATTCATTATATTCATTTTGAGGCATCACTTAAATATACTTTAATCTTGCCAATATCTGAAAGTTTTTAGTGATGCTTGTTTTAGTGAGACTAGGGGATGTTTCGAACATGGTGGCAACCACCATGTGGTGGCAGCCCCTATGGTGGTTTTTAGGTTTTTAAGGGAAAATATATATATATTTAAACTATTTATGGTACCCTTCATAATAACTCATCTAAATTTTTTTTTACAGCCAAACATATTCTAAATAGGTTCCACCAATCCTATAAAACTCATTGAAATCTCCTTTCAAAAAGTTTTGACAACCATTCATATACATTTTAACACTATTCATGAAAAATCCTAACATCCAAACATCCCCTAAGGTTTTCTTAAAGTTCTCTATGTGAGCCTAGAAAGGCGGGTCAAATTATAAAAATGGTGTTCAAATTTAATTTTTAAACAAATGAAAAAAGTTAACTGAATTGATATTTCATTTTGGGGATTTTTGTCTGTTTTGAGACAAACCCAGAAAAGAAAGCACGTCACTTATGTGGGACGGAGGGAGTAGATTGTAATATTTTGCTGTACCATTACATACAATTGTTGCTCTTGATTTGTTCAGAATTTTATAGTTTGAAGTACTTTGATACATTAGTTGTTAAAATACACCAATCTGGTTCTGAGGCCATGCCTAAAATATTCCTTCGTTTTCACTAAAACGTTTCTAGTTACATAGCTGCAGCAAAATGTTGTCAAAAGTTTCTGAGTTATTTGCTTTGTGGTTTTTACTTCTGAAAATGCTTGATATTATTCCTTCAATTTCTTTTATATTTTCCCATTACTGTGAGTCCGTTTAAGATTATTTTTCATACAATCTCTGTGTATATTTCTTTCTGTATGTTATCCAAATTAATTTGTGGTTTTATGGCTAGCAGAAAGTGATAGATTGCATGAATTGCTTTGCTGAGATTTTGAGGACTAGGAGCACGGGCAATGACGCAGAGACTGCTCTGGAAGTAATTGCTGAGGCTTTGATGATAAGCCCGTACTCGGAAAAGTTACTTGAAATGAAAACGGAGGCTCTTTTTATGGTTTGTAGCTCCGTTTCTGGCATTGAGAAATTTTATTTTTAGACTATTGAAACTCAAATAGAGTATTTCCAGTTTTCTGTTAACTTCTCTATTAATTGGCAGCTCCGGAGGTATGATGAGGTGATTCAGCTGTGTGATCAGACCCTTGGTTCTGCTGAAAAGAACTCTCCTCCAGTGGCTACTAATGACCAGGAAACAACTCTGAATGGTTCTGAAAAGTTGAAGAACTTTTACTTCAGACTTTGGCGTTGCCGCCTGACTTTTCAAGCCTGCTTTCATTTAGGAAGGCTTGAGGAGGGCCTTGCTTTACTTGAGCAAGATGAAATCACAAATAGGTAACTAATATTCCTCTCATATGAAAGATCCCCTACATTTACACGGTTTGTTACTGCAACACAAAGTTTTTTATGCTAATTTGAACTGTCAGGAGTGGAAGCAAGTGTCTGGAATCATTAATACCCCTAGTTGGTACTGTACGTAAGCTCTTGCATCATAAGGTATTGCTTTTTTCTCTTCTTGGGCTTAAGTTTGCTTCAAAAGGACACCATATAACGTGTGAGAAATCTGTGTTAAATAGGAAGACAACTCTTAAAAAAAATAAAAATAGAAGACAACCTGGGTATTTCCAATTTGATGCATGCTCACATGTTTCATTTTGATTTGAATGTACAATTAATCCAATTATGTGATTGGTCTCTATTTGAACCTACTTACCCGGCATCCTCCATCAATTAAGACCTACAAGTGCTATTATAGGGATATTCTTCACCTTAGTCCATTATACAAAACTAGCAGATATACATCTGATGATGATTTGAGAAATGCTAATAATCGATTCAATAAATGTCTAACACTCCAGAAGGATGATTATACATTCAAAATTTATAAAATACATGGTATCACCTCTGTTGTGTATTGTATAGGTGTTATTGCTTCACTTGACTTGGTCTCTTTTTCCTCTCTGGTAGTTCAAAAAATAAAGCTTAAATAAAATAAAATTAGAATAAAAAGATAAAATAACCCAAAAAGTTTTATCTGTGTTGACTCATCTGTTGATCTCAACACAGGCTGCAGGGAATGAAGCCTTTCAGGCAGGATTGCATGCAGAAGCAGTTGAACATTATACTGCTGCTTTGTCATTCAATGTGGAGTCACGCCCTTTTGCAGCTGTTTGTTTCTGCAATCGTGCTGCTGCATACAAAGCATTGGGCCAGATAACGGATGCTATTGCTGATTGTAGCCTGGCAATTGCTCTCGATGGAAACTATCTTAAGGTTTTCCTCTAAATTTACACAAAATGCAATCTCTTGAGCCCTTTTATAAAAGGCAGTGAGGAAGAAGTTTTCATATCTGGTGTAGGTTAAACTCAGTATAGTAATATTTTTTTTTTGATAAGTAAAAAGTAAGTATTATTAATGTGAATGAAATAGGCATAGCCTAGGTACACAGGAAGTATATAATAGAACACCTAAATACATTCTAAGAACTGAAAATTAAGGACAAAAAGTCATGAACATTGTTCTCATGTATGACAATAGCTGAAAACCATAGCTATAGCGTGTGAATGAAAAATTCCTACAACTCTGCCAATGTGCGCTCCTTGTTTTCGAAGCAACGATCGTTCCTCTCTGCCCAGATACACCACATGATGCACAACAGAACCATTTTCCACACTATTACCACTTAAGGACAACCTTGTATATTCCTCCAAAACCACAACAAGTCCACCAACTTCGCTAGCATAACCCAAGCAAGATCAACCCTATGAAAGACCTCATCTCACAACGCCCTCCCAACCTCACAATGTAATAAAAGGTGATCTACTGATTCTCCATGTTTTTTACACATGTAATACCAATCTAACAAAACACATCCCCTCTTCTTCAAGTTGTCCGTAGTCAAAATCTTCTAGCAGTCCATACAAAGAAAGCTACCTTGGAGAGTACACGAGACCTCCAAATATTTTTCCATGGGAAAGGGGCATGCGCTTGTGTGACTAAGATTTTGTAATACGCCTTGACTTTGCACTTCTTGTGATCATTGGACTTCTACTTCAATCTATCACCTGATGTCGTGGGAGTCCCCTTAGAGTGTGGTACTCTAAAAAATCTGCAACAATAGATAATTCTCAATAATGAAAATCCCGAATAAAGAGGTATTCTATTGATGAGAACCATGAGAGAATACACGCATATCAGCAACGGAAGCCTCCCTGTTAGCTACAATATGACATAGAGCTGGAAATGCTCTCTCCAAAGCCATATCACCACACCAAATATCCTCTAAAATCTGATTTTATTACCCTCTCCAAACACATATCAAATGTGGCTTTCAAAACTTGACCAAGCCCCCCTAATAAACTTCCATAAGCCCACCCCATGACCCCCCCTATCCTCAGAAGAACACCAACCCCCCCAAGCCTCTCTATATCTAGCATCGGTAGTCCCCTTCCACAACGAATAAAAATATATGAAGCAGCATTTCATGGGATTGCTAAAGCTTTGAGCTAAGGAAATGAACGTCCACTTTCATTTTTAGGCAATGGAATATTTAATTTCTAATAGCTTGCAATAGGCAGGGATAATAATGAACGCAACAGTCTATTTTAATTAATTCCCTACATCCAAGTTAAACACGCATTTTTTCAAGTTAATAAAACTTCGTGAAAAGGGTGAAAATCAATTTGAGCGCATGCAGATGTCAGATGAAGTCATCTTACTGAGATGGAAAGCACATCAAGTTGGATTTTTTGCAGCCATCAACCCACCTGAGGGTAGCCCAAGTGGTAGGGGCGAACTTGTGTTCATGATCCCCACATCACAGTTTCAATTCCCCTTAGGATCAAACTGCGATTTAAGTGGGAGGTCATGGTGGTGGATTGTTGTGCTAGTCTCCATGGGGGTGTGGGTTCCATGTGTGAATCTTAAGTGCTCTGCCGTGTGGTGGTTCCCTTGCCATTAAAAAAAATTTGCAGCCATCAGGATGGGTTTGAGTGAGAGGAGATGCATTCGGTTGGTTTCCTCTGGTTCTAGCTTGGAAATTCTGGTGCCGAAAGCTTAAGCATATTCTGCACATACTAGCATTTGCAACCCCATCACATAAAAGCCTGAAAAACTTCACATTGATCATGCTTCTAGAAGTGTAAACGCTAAACTAAACCATGACAGAAACTGAAACAAATGGAGATACTGAGGAGCTTCTCAAATCTCCTTGGATGCAAACAATCTCTAGGGGCCGTTGGACTGGGGGATTTTCTCCTTAAATTACCCAAAATGTACTTGAGAAAAACTTATTGTTGAGGGCCTGTGAACCTCGGGATTAGTCAAGACGTTGTTCTTGGATACCCGGTGCCAATAAAAAAAATATTCCTTTAATCCCACAAGCTTAAGTTGCGAGGAAGTGAGCCAATGATATATATTCAAGCACATATGAACACTAAGGCCTTGTTTGGTTACACAAATGAGATGAAAAATTTGTAAATAGTAGTGAAATAGTTTGAATTAAGATTTTTATGGGGCTTTGGAAAAGTAGAGAGAAAAGGTTGAATAAAAAATTAAGTTAAAAGAGGGTTAGAATATAATTTTTTAATATTATCTTAATTTTAGAATTTGAAAACGTTGTATTGTTTTTTGTGTTTTGTCTGAAAGTTTGGAAAAGTTGTAATGATTAGGTAATGATTAGAGGAAAATGTTGAAATTTTGAAATTGAAATGGGATGAGATGGTTTCAAAGATTTGTGAAACCAAACCAAGCCTAAAAGAAACATGAAGTTATTTTCTTATGTCTGGTCAGAATAAGGTGCCTCATTAAATCCATCTTTTGGATTCCTGTGCCCTATTTTTCATATTTTTACTGATGTTAATGTCAGCTCTAATTTCAAAAATATTAAATTATTTCAGTTCAGTCTGCACTTTTGAATTTTCCATGTAAATAGATTGTGCCCCTATTAACAACCTTTAATTTGTCCAGTCCCATTTATCAAGCCTTCAATCTAAACAGTTTATTTCAGGCAATTGTTGAATCTGGATCAAAATTTCTTTACACTGTCAATTAGTACCAAAAAATAATTTCTTTACAATTAGTGAATGGCATCACATGGATCAAGGTGCTTGTGCTTATTTCATGTTTATGATCATCACTGATCAGCAGAGTTGGGAAAAGACATGTTGAAGCACACTCCTTTTTTCTTTTCTTCCTCTTTCCACCAACATTTGAACTGAGGTTTTGGTATCAACTCATAAAGTCTGAGCATTCTTGTACACTGTTATGGGGAGAAAAGCCTTTTTTCTCTTTTGGAGGAAAAAGAAGTTGGGTGGAATCAACTTGAGATTTTTATTTCAGAGTATAGTCTTCTTAACTAGTCTGCATTCTATTGTCGCATGTTATATGAATTCTATTATTGGCATGCCTTAAGAGTAGTCTTCATTGAACTTGTGGAAAAAATATTTTTTGAACATAAGTTGTCATACAAGGGCCTTCTAGAGCTGAATGGGCCTGATTTAAATTTTGAGATTGTATGGAAAAAAGTTCAAGAGTCCCTTTTTTGAGCATTTTGATTAAAATTCTGTTTCTTTGTCCACATTGACTTTCTTGCTGTATGAAATGATTTTGGTTGACATTTTCTCTATTGCCTTAAAAGTTGAGAAGTCCCTTCTTTTATTGATGCTTGTAAGAACCTGCTTTAACTCATTGCTTTTGTGAATTGTTTTAATTTTTAAGACATTTTAGAGAAGAACAGTCTATCCATAGTGGGAGGGGGTTCATCTTCTATGGGGTAGGTCTCTCTCCAACATGTCCGACCCCTTGCCCTGCATCTCCTATATATCCTGATAGGTGCCTAGATGGGCCTACGATTGTTCAGGGTTGAACATGGGGTATTGTGGACACACACTTGATGGGTTCAGTCATATCTCAAAGAACCCACCCCCACCAAGGCTATAGTAAAAGAAATCATGCTCAGGGATAAAGGATGCCAAGCATAAGTTCCATTCCCTTGGTATTGTTGTCTACATAAACTCCAACTCAAACTCCTATCCACCAATTCTCTTGGGGTGACCTTGACCACTAAGGCAGCACCCTCCAATGCTATCTGTGTATTGTTTCAATTATACAAAAATAACCCCTTGTATGATTTCTGAACACAGAGGAATTCATTTTCTTGTGGAGTGGTGATTGGGATGCTTATTCTCATAGTTGGAATCAGTATAGTTAAAGTCAGTGGGTCCCGGGACGGGTAATGGGATCCTTGGACATTCCCAGCCCCTTTGTCTTCTCAATTTCTTTGTTATTGTCATTTTTGAGATGGAGCAGTGAAACAAGTGATGTGATCTATCACCTTTTTGTGAAAGTAGTTTCTGTTCAATTTTATCATTTTGCTTCTCATCTGTAGCTTCTGTAATTGAGCCTTCTAAGGAAGTACTGCAGTGATGTTATAACTTGGGCTGTTGACTGTGTCCCATGCACTTTAGGAAAGACTTTGTGAGTTGCGGGTTTTTGTTTGTTTTGTTTTTATGAATATGATTTGCTTGGATTGGCCTTTGTAGCCTGTTATTCTTGTGTTTGTGCCTGTGTATCTGGGTGGTGAGTGTTTATACTATTTTAAATTGCTTTTATATTCATATATTTGTTTGATCATTAGCACTTTATCTGTTTAATTTCTGATAAAAATCTTCGATAGAGATGATGTGATTCAGCTACCTCATTGGTTGTGTTTGTGATTTTTTGTCTTAATACTTTGACAGGCACTCTCAAGACGGGCAACTCTATATGAGATGATCAGAGATTATGGACAAGCAGCTAAGGATCTTCAGAGACTTGTATCCCTTCTAACTAAGCAAGTAGAAGAGAAGACCAATCAATCTAGAGCTTCTGATCGATCTATAAGTGGTGCAAACGATTTGAGACAAGCTCGTCTGCGGCTTTCTGAAGTAGAAGAAGAAGCCAGAAAAGAAATCCCCTTGGATATGTACCATATTCTGTAAGTTTCTCTTTTTAGGTGTGATTCCAACCGTTGTTTTTTCAGTCGCACTTCTTTGTGGATCTGGTGATCATAATTATGTCCTCATGCAGTTATAAAAAAAATTATGTCCTCATGGTCTAATGCAGTGTGGTAGTCCGTACAACATTAACCTTGATGGCGAATGACCTTATTTAAAAAATACAAATAAAAATAATTTGCCACTCAATGAGATCCATATATAAATAATAGGCCATTTGGATGCAAGAAAGGCTTGTGTATTCTTATTTATTATGCTAATTGCTTTTATCTTTGTTTCTTTTATCTATGATATGTCACACACTTCCCATGACAAATATTTGGCATATCAAACACGAGTAGCTAAGTGTGCGATGTAACTTTGTCAAGAAACTCGTGCATAGCTTCAATTTTCGTTACTTGTTTACTCTTTATGGTTCTTATGTTTGCAAACAGATAGTCAACATAGATATATAGATATGTCTACTGTTGCAAATGTACATAATAATCATGTCCTCCTAGGTTTTGGCGCACAATAAATTGATCTAGTATTTATCTTATGATCTGTGGGTTGTCACTTTTCCTTTCTTTGAGATCCATGTGGAAGTCTTGTTTGAGGTCTTTTCAATTATGTGTATTGGGTTAAATTTGTTCTCTTTGTCCCATGGTAGGGTCTCTTGTCACTTTTGTGTGTCTCATTTGTGTCCCATTTTTACAGTTATAAGTTTAGGTTTCTAGCTTTGTTTTATCCTCACCCAAAATACCTGTCTCTTACAAGAATTTTAAAGCACATCCTCACCTTGAAATGCCTGTCTTTTACAATAAGGTTAAAGCACCAGTGGGTGTTTTGCAAACAGATTGTCCCATTAGGTGGGATGCAGGGTACTTCCCAATAGGAATGAGCATTCCCTGATATGTTTCTAGTAATGCTTTTGTTCCATCTTCAGTTCATCTAGATCCACGATATGTTCTTTGACTGTCATGCATTATTACACTGATTATTCATTGTGCCATTTATAAACAATTATGTACCGAGGATTATATGTGGATGATGGATTATTTGTCCCTGGTAAGTCCCTAAACCTAGATAGTTGGTGGATACAGACCAATTCATTTAGCTAATATCCACATGCATATATGCATATGGATTTTTTATTCTTTTTTATTTTTGATAAGTAAGAGATGAATATTATTAATAGGAAAAGAAGTAGGCATTTCCCGTGTACACAGAAAGTATATTGAAGAACACCTAGATACATACTAAGAACGAGGAATTACAGAAAGAAATTCATGAGTATTGTCCCCATTTAGAATGATAGCTGAAAACCAAAGAAGTAAAGTGTGGAAGAAAAAATTCTTAAGCTCCGCCAAGGTGCGTTCTTTGTCTTCAAAACATCGAGCATTCCTTTCCGACCAAATGCACCACATAAGGCATAAGGGGATCATTTTCCACGCTGCTGCCACTTGTGGACAGCCTTGCAATTTCTTCCAACTACCCAACAAATCCACCACCCTCGACGGCATGACCCAAGCAATATCAACCCTTTGAAAGATCTCATTCCACAACACCCTTGTTACCTCACAATGTAGAAGAAGGTGGTCCACAGATTCTCCACTATTTTTGCATAAAATACACCAATCTATTACAACACAACCCCTCTTTCTTAAATTATCCATAGTCAAGATCTTCCCAAGGATGGCACACCATATGAAAAAGGCTGCTTTTGAGGGCACACGAGACCTCCAAATACTCTTCCAAGGGAATGGACAGTGGTCTTGTGATGTCAAAATTTTGTAATATGCCTTAACAGTACATTTCTTGTGATTGTTGGATCTCCATTTTAATAGGTAATTAAAATCTATCACACTGAGCCATAGTGGTCCCCATAGAAAAGAGTAAACTGAAGAAATCAGATACAATAGGTAATTCCTAATCGTGGAAATCCCTATTAAATCGAATATTCCACTGAATAGACCCATTGGAGCTTATCCGCAAATCTGCCACTGACGCCTCCCTGTTACTAGCAATACGATAGAGCACCGGAAAAGATCTCTCTAATGCGTGCTCACCACACCACACATCCCCCCAAAACTGCGACAAAGCGAATATGTTGTTCAAGACAAGGCCAACCCCTTCAAATGAACTTCCAAACACCCACTTCCAAACACCCACCCCGAACCCCCCTCTCACTTCGTTGGTACACCATCCTCCCCAAGCAGCCCCATGTCTAGCATCAATAAGTTCCTTCCACAAAGCTCCTCCCTCCAAGTGATATCTCCAAAGCCATTTCTCTAGTAAAGCCTTGTTAAAGGTTCTCAGGTTACACACTCCCATCCCTCCATATTTAACTGGAGTACAAACTGTCTTCCACCTAACTAAGTGAAAATTTCTTCTCCTCTCCATACCCCCCATAAAAACGTCCGGAAGAGTTTCTCAATCCTGTTTGCCACCCCTACAGGTATAGGAAACAAAGATAGGTAGTAAGTAGGTAGGTTAGTGAGAGTACTCTTGATGAGGGTAAGACAACCCCCTTTCGAGAGATACACCCGGTTCCAACCAGCCAACCGCTTCTTGATCTTCTCCACCACCCCATCCCAAATAGCTCTAGCCTTGAATGTTGCTCCCAGCGGAAGACCCAGATATTTCATAGGCAGAGAAGACACCTTGCAATCTAAAAGGTTTGCTAGACCAAGAATATTAGGAACCTCACCCACTGGAACCATCTCAGACTTGCCAAGGTTCACCTTGAGACCCGACACAGCTTCGAAACAAAGTAATAAGGCTTGAAGAGGTTGAATCTGACCGTTGTCCGCTTCACAAAAGAGTAATGTGTCATCTGCAAATAAAAGGTGAGAGATGATAATAGGGTTGCTGTTGCCATTATCCACCTGGAAACTAGTCAAGAATCTCCCATCAACGGCGGCCTTCACCATCTTACTGAGAGCCTCCATTATTAAAACAAACAGAAGGGGAGATAAAGGATCACCTTGCCGTAACCCCGAGTGCTATTAAAAAACCAGCTGGTGTACCATTCACTAGAACTGAGAACCGAGCCGTAGAGATACAATGGCGCATCCAGGAAATCCACCTAACACCAAAGCCACACCTCCCAAGCAAGTATAGAAGGAAATCTCAGTTAACATGATCATAGGCTTTTTCCATATCAAGCTTACAAAGAATACCTAACTTGCCCTCCCGCATTCGGTAGTCTAAATATTCATTTGCGATGAGCGCCGAATCAAGAATGTGTCTCCCACGAATAAAAGCGTTCTGAAGCTTGGATATAATTTGCGCCAAAACAGGGCTTAAACGGTTGGCAAGGACCTTTGAAATGATCTTGTAGATGCTGTTAATCAGACTTATAGGTCGGAAATCCTCGATGATAGAAGCCCTTTGCTTTTAGGGATGAGAGAAATGAAAGTCGCATTAAGCGATTTTTCAAACTTTTGCAAAGAATGGAACCCTGAAAAACCTGCAAAATATCACATTTCACAATATCCCAACAAGTTTGAAAGAAGCCCATAGAAAAATCATCCGGACCCGGCGCTTTATCCTTGGCCATACCAGCAAATGACGTTAGAGATCTCTTCCTCTTCAAACGGTCTTTCTAGAACACTTGCACTTAAGGAATCAATGGCCTCAAAAGGCAATGCATCAAGTTTCGGTCTCTAAGAGGCCAATTCAGTGAGAAGTGACTCGTAATAATGCACAATATGGTCTTGCAATTCAGAGGGGGAGGAAAGTTCCTATGGGCCTGAATGTAACATCTCAATAGTGTTGCTACGCCGGTGCAAGTTAGCTACTTTGTAAAAGAACTTTGTACATTTGTTGCCTTCTTTCAACCAAAGGACCCTGGAATTCTGGCGCCAAGACATCTCCTCTACCAATAAAACCCTCTCCAAATTTCCCGTAACTATGCCTTTCCTCAATAGCAAGTCCTCTGAGGTGTCTCCCAAAAATTCTCTACCCTCTATCTCTTGCAGTTCCTCTAAAAGTGTAGACTTCTGATTATTAATGTGCCCAAAGACTTTCAAGTTCCATTTCTTCAGGTCAAGTTTCAATACTTTCAACTTATCTGCAAGAATAAAACTTGGGGTGCCAGAGACCTGATACAAAGACCACCAACCACGTACCATCTCTACGAATCCATCTACTGTTAGCCACATATTTTCAAACTTGAAATATTGGCAACCCCTGTGAATACCTCCACAGTCCAGAAGAATGGGAAAGTGATCTAAACAAATCCGAGGTAACCGCTTCTGGCTCACTTCAGGATAGTGAGCTTCCCACGACGGAGAAACTAAAAATCTGTCCAACTTTGACCAAACCCGACCGTTTGACCAGGTGTACTCACCCCTAATTAGGGGAAGATCCATTAGGTCTAAATCAAAAATAAACTCTGAGAACTCCGCCATGGCCACAAAATTCTGAAAAATGTCCTGATCTCTAACTGGGATAGCGTGTAACGTTAAAGTCACCTCTCATGCACCACGGCACTTCCCATAAAAAAATAAGCCTGCCAATTCCTTCCATAACTGTCTCCTCTCTCTGTCCACGTTTGGACCATATGTGCTAACAAAAGCCCATTCCCACCCATCAGCAACATTTTTTAAGCGAGTAGCAACCGAGAAATTGCCAATACACTCCTCAATAACTTGAACTACTCTTTTATCCCACATAAGTAACACACCACCAAAGGCTCCCGAAGAAGCTAAGTAGGACCAGCCCACGTGCGAACATCCCCAAATACTCCTAACCAGTCTAAGGTCCAAGATACATAACTTTGTTTCTTGAAAACATACCACGTCTCCCTTCCACATCGGCAATAATGTTTTGATACGAAGGCATTTATTGCGATCATTAAGCCTCCCACATTCCAAGATAGGATCTTAGACTTCATGTAAACAAAGAGATCCCCTCCCTTTCGGTCTACCTCGTCCGCCACTCCCTTCCTTCACATCATAATTAATGGACCAAGTAAGCCTTTTAAGTTTCCTATCTCGCTTCATGGCGGACTTCGAGTGACTATCGACTAAAGCCACAAGGAGAGCCTTGAATTGATCCTCGTAACCATCAACTAATAGACCAACGACAGTTTGGATTTCCTCCACCTTCTTAACAATCAACCAAGGGCAACACTCCTTACTAGGAGGGAGTGTGCACAAAGGGGTAAGACCAGCCCCTTCCCCACCGTGTTGTTCAAAACCTAGAAGAGCCAATTGTAGATTCCCACCTTGATCTGTACCACCATCTTCTGACAACCCCTAGACAAGTCCACTGTCGGGAACATCTGGCAAAGAGCCAAGAGATGTGTCAGTAGCACCTGTAGAATCCTGTATCGGCACTTCTGTCGGGACCCCCACTGTAGAAACATCACCCATCGGCGTTGAAGGCGAAACCTAAGTTACGAACATACCTCCAGATACTTCCGGTGACAGTTTCTATGCGATTACTGGCGTCAAAAAAAGCCTTTCAACAGAGCCTTGGTTCTGGGTTATCTCGTGCGACATTTCCTGGGCACGCTTCGTCACCCCAAAAATCGCCGGCGAGACCCCCACCATCGCCGTCGACACCCTTACACTCGCCAACGCTGGGGTAAGCAACGACTCCTCTTGCGGTACACAGGCATGCATGGCTTGAGAGGACCCAGGAAGGGTCACGCAGGTTCGCGGGCTTGGGAGAACCCAGGATTCGCGGGCCTGTTCCACACCGCTGTCTTGCTGGGCTTGAGAGGGCCCAGGACTCACTGTCTTCTTGCCCTTACCTAAATCATGCCCAATATTAAAACCCATAGCTGGCACAATATGGCCCAGCCCACCCACAGGTCCATTACATGCTTCCCCCGTGTCCAAACCCCTTTCCAAACCACTAACTCCTGCGCACCGTTTTAGCCATTCAATGTTAAAGGACAACACAGCCATGTACTTTTTCATTTCTCCTAGCACACACAACATTGTTTCCTTATTTGAACCAACAACATCCCTGCCACTTTCACCTTCGTACAAGCCTTCTGCAAGAGACGATTTCAAGCCTGCATGCTCCTCTCGAGCACCTCCCATGTCCAGAGCCTCCTTGTACGATCTGTACTACCGTGACAAAGGAAAGAGGTTCTGCGACGGAGGGGGAGGCTGCCATAGAGCTAGACCTCTGTTTTTCTCCCCAGAAACAGAGGGTGTAGCCGAGGACTCCATGAGAGTTTCACCAAAATTTCTCCACCCCACCCCCATCCTCCCTTCTGGTATCACTATCAGCCCTCGCTATCTCTCAGGGCTATGTTCCGATGAGGAGAAGAACCTCCCAAAGGAATTAAACTTCCTCTGTACCACCAGCACTTGAGGACCTCATCTTCGGGATCTAACAAACTCAGAGGGACCCCCATATGTGGCCCCCTCCCTAATCATGGTAGCCAACCACTTCAGATCTTCTTAGTCAATGAAGATGTGTTTCACTAGTCGGGGACTACTCTCTGTGATCCTCCATAGTCTACCATTTTCCTTCTTAAACTCAAAGCACTTATAATCAATAATAACATTCCTGTTTGACCCCATCATAATCACATCTATTCGATAAAAAAGGAGACAGGAAACAGAAACTAAACCCCGTAGAGCTCAACAATCAGAAGCTATGCTTTTATCTTAGAATCACTGATATTATAAGATAGACATCAAGTTCTGCACTCACTGAAGGTTTTGATTGGACTTGCGGGGAGCAGTATTACCCTGATTTTGGGAATATGCTAACTGTTAGGATACACGTCCATTATGAAGACAATATCATCAGCAAAAGACTGAACATCATAAAATGGAACCATGGCCAAAGCTGTAGATTTCAAAGGCCTCAATGGATGTCTTCAAAAATCTTTATGCATGTTTTATGTTTTTCCTTTAGAAGTTCTTTTGTTTCCATGGAAAGATTTCTTGCCGTTAACACAACACAATCACTTCTAGTAGGGTCATTAATCTCAAGCTGTGAGATCATTTTCTAATTCCAGTTTTGACTGCAGGGGAATCGAGCCCTCTGTTTCGGCATCTGAAATTAAGAAGGCATACAGGAAAGCTGCACTTAGACATCATCCTGATAAGGTTTCGGAATGCACTCGTTTAACAAAAGACTGCTGATTTTTACGTTCTTACTGTTATTTAACCTGTTAAACAAATCATTCTTCATGTAGGCTGGTCAATCCCTGGCAAGAAGTGACAATGGGGATGACAAATTGTGGAAAGAGATGGCAGAAGAAGTTCACAGGGATGCAGACAAACTCTTTAAAATGATTGGAGAAGCATATGCAGTACTTTCAGACCCTATCAAGGTATAACATGCATATCATCATGATGCAGTCTGTTTATTTTTCCTTGGCTAAGTTTTGAAGAGTTTGAAACTTCTTACCAACTTCTTGTTTTCCTTGTTTTTTTTCCCTCCTAAAACACCCCAACAAAATGTTACTTCAACTTAGAAAGTAGTAGTTAGGTCAATCCTAAATGTGACTTTACCACTTGGCGGGAATCTTTCATTCATTGGCTTGCTGGTATACAACCTGAGATCCGTTACTTGGCACTAAAAAAAATTTCTCACGTGGATGAATGAGAAATGAAGTTCTGTATCTGGTATTTTGGGGAATCAGAAAAATATATATCTTCATTGCTCATTTATATTTGTCGAAGGAACGTCGGCTTCACTTCTCCAAAACCTTTCATTAAAGCATTGCTAATTTTTTTTCTTGTTCCTCTGTATTTGATGTGAGTTCTTGTTAAACATTCTTATTAGGCACACGTAAACATTACTTGCATTATGTGCATGCTTGTCTAATCAAATTAAATTTAGACAGCAATTACCATCAATATGCCCACATTTTAGAACTTAGGTAAGCATCGAAACTTGATTACCCTGAACAATGTGCTGTTGAAACCAGCTCAAACGTACGGTGTCTTCCAAACGTTGTCATGCTTGGTTAACTTGTTTGACAAGATTTTCTGAGAAGGGCAAATCGACTTTATGCTAAAAAGATTTGGATCAGTTTCCTCAGTGCTCGTTTATCTTTGATTGCTCAAGGAATTGACTGACCGCCTGATCTCAGGATCAATATCCTGAGCAGTATGATTAGGTTTCTTTTTCTTTTTATATTTCTGTTACCATCTGCTCATCCTCTATTTTGTATGATAATCTAACCCAGTCCTTTATTATTGGATTTTTAAACTCTCTATGATCAAATTTGGTTTATCTGCTCAACTTCTATTTTTTGCAGCGATCAAGGTATGATACTGAAGAAGAGATGCGGAATGCCCAAAAGAAACGCAATGAAAGCAGCACAGCTAGAACTCATACAGATGCCCAGTATTATCCATTTGAAAGAAGTGGCAGTGGCCGGCAATGGAGGGAGGTTTGGCGATCATATGGTAATTCAGTCTCTAGAGGGCCAGAAGGCAATCGATGGGGCACGCATTCATGAAAACTGTGTCATCATGCATAGATGGATTCTTCAGCTTTGATCAACAACTCAGGGAAGGGACTAGCAGATGTTCAGATTCATTTTATATGTACCTTCAGATTGGAGGTCCAGCAGGCCGGCCATTACTTCGGCCATTCTGATTTAATTCCACAGTTTTCATCAAAAAGAAAGGAAGGAAAGGAAGAAAAAATAGGAAAGAGCTTGCTTCTATACAATATCAATAAAGAGAATCTGACTGACCGTTTGAGCTGTTTTAAATATATTTGTAACATGTACAGAAACTTGTTGGCGTTGGTAGTTTGATCCTTGTTGAGAGATTAAACTAATTGAGTGTAAAGAAAGGGATTTTTTTGTTTGTCCCAAAATCTTTGCTATATTTCTTGGTGTTGGTTGTCCATTCTTTTCAAAACATTCTTAGTGTAGGAGAGTGGTTTGGTGCACCAGTTGTACACACGTTGTTTTTATTGTAGTGAAAGATGTTTGATTGTATAGTCACTGTTTATCATGTAATTTCGCTAATCCAACGAGATCAAAAAAATTGATTTGAAGGATTTTCTTCACAATATTTTTGTGTTTTAGTGGTAAGAACGTTATACTAAATTTATTTGAAGTTAATAGTGTTTCAGTTTTCCAAACATGTGTACTTTGGTTTTTTTTTTTTCTAAATAAATAAATAATATATTCATAGAAGTTAATGAGTTTTGAAGGAAATTAAGAAAAAATAGTCAGGTTACCTGAAACAGTATACAATAGATTGGCAGGTACCTACAGCCAAAATGGATTCATGGCTAGAAAGCTACTGATTGCCAAAGGGCATATCACATGGATTCAAATTGATGTGATGTTCAACCCTAGGTTTATTTGTCATTAAAGTTATAGACAAAAACGCAGTTTCCATCTTCCAAGTAACAGTGACTGGTGAATTCTGTATTCCAAACTATCAACAGCAACATATTACATCCTATCCACTAAAAACTGACTATTAACACCAATTCTGCATTCCAAACTGTCGTCTAATTCTGGCCGTTATGATAAATAAAGAACATGTGAAAAGGAGTGATGCGGCATTATCTTAAGAACCAGATACTTCATAATTTATACACACTGTAACTTTTTTTTAATAACTTGAGGCCCTGAGGGTATAATGTGCCAGTGTCCATAATTTAGGCTCCAAAGTGTATAATACCTATCATTTAGAGAGTAAGAAGTAAGACCTTTCCCTATGTTTCATCGAAGATGATGATGCAAACACAGATCAAGAGCACCATAATCATTGATTTTACAGTGATTTTGCTGCGTTATACAGACGAGTGCTGCTACACAAAAATAATCTTACAAACTAATATAACTTCATCTGATCCATTAGATCTACTTTACAATAAAATTAATTTTATAATCTAATGAACCACATTAAGCTACATCAGTTTATGAAATTGTTTTGTGTAATCACTTCATTACTAGAGTATTCCCCTACACAGAATGCAGTCATTCCTCCTTATTCTGTTAAGTGCTGTAGTGATATCATTTCCCATAAACAAAGCAAAAGAAAGGGGAGAGATTGTCACTGGATTAATGATTCATTTCCTGGAGTCTGAAATTCTGAATACAGAATCAGAATTTTCTCAGGAAGTGTTGTTAAGTCAATGTAGCAAGATGTGTCAATGGAATAAAGTTACTTAACAAAATTCATGAATCAGATATCAGAATCATTTTGAGTGTTCCAGCAATGATTATGACATACTTTGAGCTCTCTCAGAAAACAACAATGAATAACCTGCAAATTTGGCAAGGCTCTCACAACTTTAAATGCCAGAACCTGAGTTCAAAAGAATATTAGCAAATCTATTTCATTTGTTCCTACGCCATTGACACAACAAAGCAGCAGCAGCATCATTTTCTCTATCCCTGCAGTATAGGTGGGAACCTGAAAATAGAAACTTGAGCTATAATTGACTTCAATGCATATTCATACGTATATTCCTAACCCAAGCTCTTTTGGATCTGATTCAACCATCCATGGTGGCCTGTCAAGAGGGAAAAAAGACAAACGAGCCAAAACTACAATGAAATAAAGGAAATGAAGATGAATAAGTGGAAAGTTAAATTTAGGGATCAGGATTTCTTTTTACCTGTTCATTACAAAATTGATTGTTCCTTGTGCAGCACGTTTGAGTAGAACTTCCCTCGCCTCGATGGCAATTCCTTCTGGCTGTAAAAGAATTTCACTAAAGTTCCAAACATAGTAAAATAATATTTTGATCTCCACATGATTTATTGTAATACCTCTTCTGGAAACCAAACCCCAGGCTGTGTGCTTCCCTCAAGAACTGCTAGAGCAAATGCAGCTGTTGCGTTTCCCACAGAGCTGAAAGACAAGAACCCTATAGTTATGATATTTAGCTTCTAGAGCCCCCAGATTACATCCATTGAAATTTGTTTATATAAGTGATCTATAACACAAGGGAATCAAGAGATTGAAGTTAACATCAGAGAAAGACTCAGCAGGGTTCCATTGACCACAATATATCTCTGGAAAGCAAAATCTTACACAGAGAGTCTCCTGTGACTGAATATACCAACTGCATTGCGCCCATCTGAACACTCCAAATCAACCTGTTCTCCAAACCCCAGAAAAACAAAACAACAAAAAATTGTGCAAAATTGTAAGAATTCTAAATTGTTTTGTAAACTGTAGTAAAATGAAGAGATTTCCACCAACTCCGTTTAAAACACTGTAAACTAGAGACAAATTATAAGCTTTTGTAATTTTCTTAGTCATATTAGTATCTTACTCTCATTGACACACGCTCTCCAGCAATTCTATCAACTGCTCGAACTAAAGGGTCAAATTGTTGAACTAATTCTTGGACTTTGCTTCTGTCTCTCAGAAACTCCTGCAATAGTCAAATTATATAGGCTTATTAATTGGAGCTATAAGCAAGGCAGTTACCGTGATTGGAAAATAATCAATAGTGAGCCATGTATCTCTTAATTACTGGTATATTGTTCAGGTCCTTCACATGTCACATATGGAAATCGTAGCACAGTATAAACCATCATAAGAAAACAGGTTTCTGTTATTTTTTGTATGCTAATTTCTCAAGAGACTTGAGGGTCAACTAACATCAATTAGATTATCTTGTTAGATAATTACTATGAACTACCAGGAACGTGGTATGATAGTGATGGATAAAAGGGATTGATATGAGAGTGATCTAATGTTGATAAAAATAGAGAATGAGAAATTGGATACAAAGACCAATATCAGCAATTTAAATTGTGTGTCCAAAAGAGAAAGAGAAGGGGGAAAATCAATTATTGATACTGCAAGAGCATACCGCAGGAAAAAGACTTGTCATAGCTGCCATTCCCCAATTCCAGAAGAACGGTGCAGTTCCAAACCGAGCACTAACAGTAGGTATTCCTAGGACTTCATGTACACTTCTTACTTCAGGCAAATTCCTTAGAAGATAAAAAAATAAAAAAAAAAAAAAAAAGTTCTGTTGAGTAGTAATGTAGTAGGACACAAAGAAGCTTTGGAGTGTTGCATTGAGCAGCTATACAGAAAGCATCTGGTTCCATCAAAACAGCATCTAACTGTACAAACAAATTTTTAGTAAAAGTTTATTCGAGGAAGCAGAGAAAGGTAAATTACAAATGGATATATACAAATTTCCTTGTAGTATATAACCTTGTCGGGCATACGCTTCATGACACTTTACATTTAGCCTAGCCTATAACAAACTAAAGCTTGATTTGGACAGGGCCTATTAAACATCAGTTTTTGGGATGGATTCAACAAAGACGCTTCAATTAAGGTACTTATGAAGTATGTTTCTCTCTTTTCACCAATAATGTACAAACCAGAAACTAAAACATTGATGGACATAATGGATGAAACTCTTGCATCATGTGCATGAAATTCACTGCTTTGAAAGCTTTTGTTTCCAACAGAACTTACAGCAGATAAACATCTCTCTTTCCAATTCCTTTTCCGAAGTCAATATTGAGCATCCCACTATAAGGCTTCAGCTTGATCATTTCTCCTGATTGAATAGTCAACCATCACAGTTAGCATCAAGTACAAAATCGTGAGCCATCTAAAGAGAAAAGGAGTTATTTATTCATATAGTGCTTTTGAAACTGACCTTTATTATAAGCAGCCACTTCCTCTCCAAGAAGCAAAAAACTAGTAGCTAAGATGGTAGGACCAGCACCACCAGTGCCTGCTGTGTAGTAGTAGAATCTGACATGAGCATAATTGAGTGTAAGTTGCAAACTTTTTTGTGGCAAAAGATGAAAGTAAACCAGTTTTAGCCTTTAGAACACATATGGCAATTGTTTAGCAAACAAGAAAGATGTTGCATTTGCATGTCATAATTGCATTTCTACGTAATTCATTCTAAATTTTCCTTTGAGCATGAAGTAATCAATCAAAAATCATGTTAGGATTCTAGATGCATAAGTTTGGTGCGACTGAAATGAGGATACCAGGCTGCATAAGTTAGAATGCTAAAATTAAGAAAAATAGAACTGTAAACACAACCAAACTTAAGTAGCCTTAATTTGCAAATAATCAGAGACAACTACATGCATTTTTTCTGTCATTTATCCTATCTAAGGTATGCTGTCTCTCTATTCCTAATTGGGTGCTTGGTGGGCTGCTCTGTTATGTTTGCAGGCCCATGCACAGAGAAGAATTAGTGTACTTCCACAGAGATTGTATTTTTGGCTCAAGAGAAATTAACCATTTTACACACTCTTTCTGCAAGGATTACTAATTTTTAACAGTTTTTTCTCACCCTCACTTTTTGATGTCCCTGGTTCTTTGCATCCTGATTGTACTCTGATATACCTGATTTTCTTAACACGACTTTTGTACATGCTCAGGGAAAAGAAATGTACATTGGTTTCCTCTCAACTCCATCTATAGTTCTGTGTCAACGCAGCGCCAAACAAAAGAAATATACATATAAAGCTTTTTATCAGTAAAAATAACATGCAAAAATAAAAACGGAAGCAATTACCGTAGTCTCTCTGGCTCACCATTACTTTCACTTCTTGAAGCCCTAACTAGTTCTGCTGCCATCACTGTCATATAAATGATGAGAAGAATTAGTATTTGGCATGCAGGACCCCAGTAGCATTCATGAGCACGTTTTGGGAGATGAAACCAAAACTTTCAAACTCATCTCAAATTCATCATTACATTTTTTCAAATCCTCATACAAAATATAATAAAAAATTTAACTTTTTCAAATTCCAAAACTACTTTTTCAAATCCCCATACAAAACTAATATTAAAAAAAATATTACAATAATATTTTATTATTTTTTTAACTTTTATCTCATCTCATCTCATCTCTATAAATAAACCAGGCCTTTATCTTTCACAAAAAATAACCTGACCTAATTTCTACACTAATGCATTTGTGTAGAATGCTTTCTTTCATAGGTAGTCCCGAGTCCAATATGAACCGTTTCAATATTCAAAAACTGACATCGACAATCCCATGTAATGGGATCATGAACTATTGAGCTTAGATTGGTTGAGTTATACCTTTAAGATACAACTCGTCTTAAATTGACAGGGCCCCATGTCTAAAGAAAATTATTTTTGCCATTCAGCTTTACCTAGAGATGCTCATAAAATATCGCAGGATATCTTATCTAAGAAACCCTCAAAATTTAGTGCATGTTTATTTACTGGAGATCTCTTAAACTTGGCAGTCATGGGGAAGTCTCACTTCAACATAAGCTGCTAAATGATAATCTGTAATAACTTGGGGTTGCCCAGCGGGTGTGCTCCCCTGGCTTTAAAAAAACCTGGTCACTTCATTGCAAGTTAATGGCTGGCCTTAACCAGCCATGGGTTACACAAGGAGGGGCTAAATATAGCCCCTCCACCTTTACAATGTGCACAAAGTCCAACATCTCTCTCTACTTGATCTCACTGCAAGTGCTCTTAGGCCATGGATATTGTGAATATCGCTAATCATAGTGTGCTCCACTGTTGGGATGAATCTTTCAAGCCTGAAGGGCTGAACAAGTGGAAAAACTATGATGAAGATCCCGTTTTCAGTGCAAGTGAGGTACCAAAAACTATGTAATCTCTAACATGATCCATATGGTGGAACACAGTGCTCAGATGTAGGAAGAAGGTCCTGTTTTCAGAGCGAGTGAGATACCAAAAAACTATTTTATTTCTAATATGGTCCAAATGGTGTAACACAACACAGATGATAAATAGAATGCCACTACCATGTTTAAGACTCCTGGTCTTGGAGGCTGTAACCTAGAATATGGCATTACAATGATGTATTGACTATACAGTAAAAGTAAGATTACTTCGTTTCTTAGTTATTGAATATCATTCATTCCTATTAATTTTCAAGAATGTATATTCATTAAGTGTGTTTAAAACTTATGACAATAATGAATATGACAGCACCATTGCTCACTCCTGGATAAATTCCGCCTGTTGTTATAGCTGGAATATTTGCAGCTACTGCTCTATCCTTGAAGGATTTAGCACGCCATGAATAGGTTGTGTCGTCACAAACGTCAACATACGCTGTCTGAGGAAAGAGTGAGAAACATTATTTGGGAACTTGCAATATATATTATCTACAGGGGTATCCAAAATATGTTTTATATATGTACATGTCTGAGAGTGTGCATGTTGTATATGTTCCCAGTAGTTATGACTTACCAAAACTTCCGAACAAGTTAGGTTTTCAACTATATTAAATTACCTTTACCTCACCTTGGTTTGTATGGCAGCTTCCAGAACAGTGCACCTCTCTGCCTGTTGGAAAGGTCCAGCAGTATGAACTACAAGATCCACATCTGCCGAAAAACTTGCAAAGTTTGAGGCTGGACTATAATGAGCTACTTGAAGGATGTTGTTTCATGCATCAACTATAAATTACCATTCTAGAGAGAGAGATAGAAAGAACCTCAAAACAAGATCCTAAGCAGATATTAGTTAGCACTCACTCTATCTAGATCTGTGTGGCTTATAAAAATGTCCTTATGGAGCCCAGTAAATGGATGGAGGGATTGATATTGGATAATGTCAGCAGAGTCACAAAGTCATCTAAATCCCAGGTTTCTACTAAAGGACCGTAGATCATTGATCTGGGAATATATCAAAGACTGACTAAGGCCAATTTGTTTACTTCAAGTAAAACATATATAATGCGAACATAATAGGTTACATATGCAGCCTAAAAAAGCATATGAAAAACCCTTTATAGGGGCAAAAGGTTGAAACCTGTTTTTGATAGCATTTGTCCCGCATTTGTCCCACGCCACATTTGGACATATACCTCCGCTAGTTAATATTACAATTGGACTCCCTTGAAAGTATTATAAATTGCAAAACTTCTCCCTCCCAAGAAACAGGGAAATCCCATTTATCATCCTCTTTCCCATACTCAACCTGGGATATTACAAATGGTTCTCCTTTGGTGTGCTTGTGATTCAAAGTTTACACACATGTCAAGCGAGTGCTTGGTTAAGAATTCCTTTTTTTTTTTGACCTTTTGTCCTATTTTTCGTTTTCATTTCCTGTTTAACTTTGAGCCTGTAGGCTGTAACAAGTGCTCACGAAATGTAAATTTAGCAGGCTAAATGTGAATTTTGAGGAAGAAGGCAAAACAAAGAGCGCTTCTTGTTAAATTAAACACTTCGAACATTTCATGAACTATCCACAGCAGTGTCCAACTTAAAACCACTGGCCGGTTGCATGTACGTAGTACGCATGTAATTGAACAATATTCAAAATCTAGGGACGTTTCAAACTTTAATGGAATCAGAAAACTAAATACGTTATGAAGTGTTTTTGTTTGGTATAGGATGCTACTCCGACATACCCTTTAAAGCTGCCTCCAGGGATTTGACATTGTTAATATCGACTTCCGCAAAATGAGAGTTCCCCCCGAGTGTAGCCACCATAGAAGCACCTTTTTCCCTGTCATTAGTGTCAATTTCCATAAAATCTTGGACTTAGAAATAATAATATATAACAGTTGAACAAAGCAAAAGAACGCAAAAGCATAACAATCCTTTCCGTTTGTTTTCTTTCCTTTCAATAGATTTTCTCGGGAAACAAACAAGCAGCGAGACAAGGATTAGTTCGTTTTGTAGTTCACTCACCTATTACGACCAGCAACAATTATACGGAGGTCGGGACGGAGGTTGGAGAGGGCGATGGCTGTTGATCCTCCGACCCGACCCGTTCCTCCCAGCACCAAAACCCGGGCATTAGGAGACGAGTTTTCAGGTTGGCGAACCCTGTACTGGCTCTCTTCTTTAGCGCAAGCCAACGGAGCTCTGCTCTTCACTAAATGCATCGCAGCCCTCACCGCCATAGCCACCCCAACCTCACTATCTCTCCAGTCTCCATGACTATCCCAACTGTTTTATCTGGTTACCGATTTATCATTGATGCTAACGTGGCACTCCACGGCCCCCTTATATCGAAAGTTAGCGCGCAATGGCATAATTTAATTTAAAATATAAGTTTTTAAATTTTATTTTAGAGAAATGATTACATTAATTAATATGTGTATTATAATTTTCTTAATTAGTATCCTTTTATCTAAGATTCGTAAAAAATAAATAAATAATTACTTAATTATTTAGAAAATAATAATTATAAGTCTCGATTTGGAACTAGAAATCATCTCAAATCATTTTATCTCGATCTCATTATTATAATTTTTTTAAATTCTCACACAAAATATTTTAAACAATTCAATTTTTTAAAATTTTTAAATAATAATAATATTAAAAAAATAATATTTTATACAATTTTTAATTTTTATCTATTTTATTATCCAGACTGAAAGCTAAAATGATACATTTGACACATTTTCCAGCGCGATAAACAATGGTTGATCACATTACTCTTACAATAGCTAAAATGTGGCTTGCTAAAATAAGTAAATGAGACAAAGTGGAAGAGACATATTTTACACTAAGATGTAACAAGAAATTAATAGCGGATGCAAAATCTGCTATAAATATTTATACAAGTTTTCACTACACTCTAATTGCTCTATCATACATTAAATGCAGCACTCTATAAATAAAAATAATAAAATAAAAATAAAAATAAAAATAAACAGGTTGTGATCAATTATTTATGATAAAAAGATTATTTATAACTTATTTTGACTGTAAAACATTATGTTGATAGAATTAACTAATTGCAAATAAGCAATTTTCTTGTAATAACTTCTCATGCAAGGCTCAAGCAACCTGCTATAAATATATCTTGGTAAAATGTAAAAAGGTTGGGAATTTTTCTGAGAAATTACACCTTCTAGTGCAATACTAACTTAGGCAATATTGAAAGCAATTTCTACTGGAATCTCCTAAAGTTGTTTTCATTGCATATAGGTGTAAGTGTTGAGCGAAGGAGGGCATGCATGATGAACGTTCCAGCTGATCACGGATAATTGTCTCCAACATATTCTCCTTTGGTAGGTTTTGTCCCCAACAACAGGCATATACAACATTTCTTATATTGATTCTTCCTTTTATGAACCACGTCGGACATGGTACTTTTGCTGTTGAGTCTTATGATAAAAGCTTAAAACAGACGGAACATAAATCATGGAAACTAATTTTGCTGTTGGCCCTTCATTCAAACTCCAAAATATTGTCTTGTTTGCTAGGTTTTGGGCTTTGGGCTTTGGGCACATTAGTATACATATAAATATGCAAAAAATGGGGAGCTTTGCTTGCTGCAACATGAATAATTAATGAATATGCAGAAGAAAAGCGACAACCATTAATATGCGGAAGAAACGCTGCTCATGAACACGTGAAAATTTAGGAAGTTATAGGAGGAAGTACTAGACTCTTGGTGTTCATGTGAGAAGACATTCTCTTTTGTTTTGCTTTCCCTAGCAAATTCCTTTGGTGGTGGGAAGAGTACAAGGTGGTCAAAGGATAAGAACAACAGTTGTTGTCGGAGGTAATGGAAGGATGGGACGTTTATCTTGATGATCATGACGATGCCCCTTTTTGTACGGAAAATGGTGGTTGTGCGATACAGGTTGATGCGAACGCAGAGCCAACCAAAAGTAATTATAAGTATAATATATATATATATATATGTATGTATGTATATATATATATATATCATCCTTTGGGCTACAAATATATTTCAGGTAATTAAGCTCACAAACCTCCATATTCTCTTCAAAAGACCACTCCTTCAGGCCGATCGAGTAGCGCCTAGCATGGAATGGAATGGACGATGATCATTCACACCACTCTCCATTAATGCGACACAACTTTAAAAATTCTATGGCTTTCTTGGAAGGAATGATGAAGTTTCATAGTTCAAGGACCCATGCATGCATACAGAATTACAGATTGTACTGCAGCTCAAATTCACTGTTTACCTTCTATTATCAATTTTGTGAGGTGCACGTGTCAAGCTTCAGTGATGATGATATTGTGAATATTGATCCTACGGCTTGTTTTGGTTTAATTCTCTCTGTCTGTAATTATTCTATTAGCTGAGGATATTTATGTAATTAGACTGGCTGATATAAATACTACTCGAGTGATTTAGACCTAGGATGGGATTCACTTTCTGCCGTCTTTGCAATCGAGATACAGAGAGAGAGAGAGAGCTGAGAGTCTGGAAGCTTAGCTAGGGTTAGGGTTTTGCTAACCCTTGCAGTGTGGCTGTGCTCAGAGGCAAAATATTCTGAGCTGATGGCTTGGTTCCTCTTGGTTTGTAAGATTGTAATCTCTTTTTCAGTGAATAAAAACATCTCCTAGGGTTCCTGCAGTGGATGTAGGCCATTAGGGCCGAACCACGTTAAATCTTGTGTTCTTTGATTTCTGTTTTTCTTTTCTTTTCTTTTATCTTGTTTTCTGGTGTTTATTTTGCTTACTGGTTCATTTCTGGTTAAAGAAACCCTAAGTCTGTTTTCGAAATCACAAGAAACTTGTTCTTGTGTACTGTGAGAAATCAACAAATTTTTATCAGTGTGTTATGTGTCTTTAATAAGAGTGGCTAGCTAGCTGATCTCTACAGCCACATATGCAGAATCCGATTGGGATCCCACTAATGTAAATTTTTTTTCTTTATTTATGTATTTTTTAACACTTTTAAACATTTTAAAATAATATAAAAAATCATAACATCATTAAAAAATACATACTTAATTACAAAGTAAAAAAAATTAAAAATTCATAACCGTCGGAATATTTCTCGTTTGTGAGTTTAATATTTCTCCTTGAATAATAATAACATGGGTAAAAACATTTTACATTAATTGAATAATTATATGGTAGTATCATATATATACATCAAAGATGGTACTAATTCTTTCGAGTTTTTCATTTAATTTTAATATGATTTTTATATAAATGTTCCATATTAAAACAGAATTCTAAAAATAATAGTAAAAATGATTGTGCATGTATATATCATTATTCTCGTAGTTTTCTGCCAGGTTTGATGGCTCTTGGGTTTTGATTTGTTGATTTGAGTCATTTGACTTCATTAAGCAAGGTTATCATTTAAACTTGAGATTTATTATAATTATAAAAAATATTAAAATAAATTTTTTATGTTAAGTTCACTGAATGTGCCAGAGGCCCAGAATTCTATATATCATTTGTATCAATAACCAACTTTACGAATATATTTTGTAAGCGAAAAAACAATTATTTAAAACGTTTTTTTGTTAATCTTTTTGCAAAGTGACGAACAGAACGGAAATGGGGGCCCGTATAAAATTTCAGCTATACACCACTCTTTTTTTAGAAGTGGGCCCATACGATTCTCTTCACATTATATTGGTCCTAGGGCCCAATTATATCAAGAACGTGGATATTTTGGACGGTTACTGGTTCAGATTACCAGACCACCTGTTTGAATTATAGCCTTATAGGTCATGTGATGCACCTTGTTGTCCACTTTTGCCCCCCACCAAGTTTTCAATAACCCCACTCTTTTTTTTTTCTTTGTGATTATTATTATTATTAGTTCACTTATAATTTTGAAGTGGAAAATATAGTCTTTTTATAATATTAAAAGACTTTACAGAAAAATAAAAAGTTAAATGCTAGAGCTTTCTTTATTTAACTTGATATATCAGTAATATGAAAGATAAATTATTTATATTAATTTTAAAAAATATTATGAGGAATACTGTATTTTTTTTTGTATGAAAATGAAGGAGGATAATGACGACAAAGACGTGATATTATTGTGGAGGTGCATTGACAATTTCTTAAAAATTGAAAGTTGATGCACATAAAAAGCTTAGAAGAGTCAATTCTATGGACCAAAATAGTTAGGAGGTCCACTAATAAAACATGTTCACGTTAGTCAAAACTCAAAAAAGAAAAAAATTTGCACGAAAAGTATTTTTGAGTAATTCCAAAGTGGACAAAGGGTGAAAAGGGTAAATTGCCTAATCTGTCACGGGACCCAACTCGTCTGGTCCTCCCTTTTATGTGGAATGAAAATAATAATAATAATAACCATAAAAGCTTTTTGGTGGGCTGGAGTAGGCCCAACCAAAAAATGTATTCATGTACAAGTTATCAATGAAGTTGCGAGTTGATGAAGATTTGCTTGTCTTGTTAGGGTAAGTGAAAAATCACCAAACATATCTCAAAAACAGAAAAAAAGAAAAATCACCAAACACATCCGACCCTGCTCTTATTTCATCAATTGTGCAGCAGAAGTTAGCTGTTTTAGGGTTTATTTGATCTATCTTCTCCTTTTAATTGCTTACTCTGATATTCATGTTTTTATTTGGCATTTTGGTCAATAAATATCCCAACTACTAATCGACTCAACAGAGTGGATTTGATTCAACCGTCGACACCTATTGATCGTTTGCTGATACAAAATATTATATTATCAATTATTCTTTACATTTATAGAGAAAAATTTCATTAATTTTCTTATCAAATCAAATGATTCAATTTTAAAAAGTTGATATTCAATCTCATCATAGTACATGCGTGTCGAGATTTTAGAATTCTTGCATATGTGGGTTTTTTTAGGTCTATTCATCCGGATTTCAGATATAAAAATTTGATGAATAATTTTTTTAAATTTTTTAAGTAAAAGTGTCAAAATTATTTAAAAAAAATTCAGGATCAGACTAGGTAAGATGGACCAGCTTAGTGTTTTCTAGGTAAAATCCTATACATTTATAAATTAAACTTGATTTTCCTTAACATTTTAAGATAAATCAAATTAATTATTATCTTAATTACCCTCTACGAATATCCCAAAATAACTCATGGAACTATATTTGTACCATGACGTGTTTAATGACGATATGGTGTCAGTCATAAACCACATATGAGGTGTACAATTCATGATCATTTCTTCCCAATACCATATAAAATCGGTTTAGAGGTCTTGTCATAATGATTCAAGCATATAAATGTCAAGATGTCTAAAAACAAATGGTCCATGTGAGGAGGACATTGCAATCAAGTGGGCTCCTAAAGATCCCAAAATCTTCTTCAATATTAGGTCCCCCTATCTATCCATCTATCTATCTAGATATTTGAAAGTATTACCTTGATTGGATAAAAATTAATAAATACAGCTGATTGATGTTTGAATGGATTAAAAAGGGAGACAAGAAAATTTGGAAAAAGGAGAAGAAGTTAGGTGAATTAAATTACCATCAATATATTTCCTTCCTAACAATGCTGCCAATTAATGGGTCAGTACTTCCACCAACTTTCTTTTGCAAACAATTTCATGTTCATCAACCCTTTTACCACTCACCTAATCTATGCTATTTGAAAGACATAGACTAGTTTATGTGCTAATTCATGAAAAAGTAATAACGAATTTAGTGTTTAGTTCTCTACAAATCAGTGTATAAGTACATCAATTTGCTTGCAATTTAAAATACAAATATTTTTTATGCTAACTGATAAGACAGACTTATGCCTAATTTGTTTTTATTAATCATCTCATCTCAAATTTATCATTATATTTTTTTAAATTTATATACAAAATAAAATAAACAATTAAATTTTTTCAAATCTCAAAATAACTTTTTCAAATTTCAAAATAAAATTAATATTACAAAAATATTTTATAAAAATATTTTATTCTTTTTTTAATTTTTATTTTATCTCATCTATGAAAACAAATCAAACTTTAATTTCAAACCAATAATATATTTGAAAACTTTTTAACGAAATATAAAAACATGTGAAATGTGACTCATCATTCATCTTTGGTCACCACTCTCACATATATACATATATATATATATATATATATATATATATGGTGCTGCTTAGCAATGACCGTTGGACGTGCCTCCTAAATAAAATTTTTTCTCAATTTTTTTATTTTTCTATTCATATTTTTTTAACAAAAAAAAAATATTTAAGAAAAACTACTAATATACCAATAATCAATTTCTTAATCAATAAGTAAAGTAAATTAAAAAAATATATATATATAAACAGTCAAAATGAGAAAAAAAAAATAGAGGAACATGATAAAATTACTCATATATATGGATGTATGTATGTATATGTGTGTGTGTATATATATATATATATATATATATATAGATAGATGGCCTTGAAAGTGAGCTGCATTTCATGCCAAGAACGTTGAGAGAGACTTGACCGAGTTGTGGCCAAAATGATGGAAACAACTGGAATTTTGGAAAGCTACCCGGGACATATATATCTCCTCAAGATACCAAGCAATTAAGTGGCAACTTTTTGGTCGGCAGGTTATGCCCTAGTTTTTCAGTAACTCTTCAAATTAGAAATTAAGCTTTGTTTGTTTATAAGAATAAAATTAAAAATTTAAATACATCTTAAATTTATTATTATTTTTTTTAAAATTTTCATATAAAATATAATAAAAAAAATTTAACTTTTTTAAATTCTCATATTACTTTATCAAATTTTCATATAAAATTAATATTAAAAAATATCTTATAATAATATTTTATTCTTTTTTTAATTTTTATTTCATCTCATTTAAAATAAACAAAGCCTAAAATCCAGAAAATAAAATCCCCCAAAAGAATTTACATCATGTGGCTCATACACACTTATGTGGTTCACGTGTTGAATGTTTGGAGAAAGTGCCTCCTCCTGGCCTAGCTTGTCCAAAAATAGTTTCACCCCCAATCTTAATTATTATTAATTTTTTTAACCCAACATTGGCACCATGTCCAGCAGTTTTGTCTCATTCAAACATACAATTTCAAACACATTCATGATTTTTCTTTAATTCATGATACAGTTGGCATTATAATGTCCTCATTCAATTGTTTATTCACATCACCAGGTGAATATTCTTATAGGATCTCTTGTTGATCTCAAGAGAAGTACCATAGAGAAATTTAGTTTAATCAATGTATGATTATCAGGTTACTTTCTCTTAATAGGTGGGTATCATGTAAAATATTTAATTAAATAGATGAGATTATAGAATTAGATTTCAAATTAAAGGTGTTTATTCTGATATTATGTAAAATTAGTATTTATTTAAAAAAAAATTAATTGATGGCAAAAAAAATAATTCATCATTTATATCTTTGGTGCTATACTCGTATGAGCATTGGCGGACCTTCCCCCAAAAAAATTTTTTCAAAATTTAAAGTAACCCCCAATTTCTTTTTTAAAATTCAACATAGCCCTTAAATTTATTCATAATTTCATATATGTAAAAATTGGCCCTCCAAAATTTTTATAATTTTTTTATTCTCATATACTCTCTAAAACTTTATAAAATTTTAATATACATAAAAATATCTCTCTCTAATTTTGTTTCCCTATAACCCTTAGATTTTGTATAATTTTTATATGTTATCTATTTTCTAGGATGTGGCCATACTAAAATTAAAGTCTGGTTTGCTTTTAGAAACTACTTTATCTCGTCTCAAATTTATTATTATATTTTTTCAAATTTCTATATAAAATAAAATAAACAATTTAACTTTTTCAAATTTTAAAACAACTTTTTTTAAATCTTAAAACAAAACTAATATTAAAAAAATATTTTATAATAATATTTTATTCTTTTTTTTAACTTTTATCTCTTCTATAAAAATAAATCAGGCCTAAATTAAACAATAAACTATTAACATTTACTCCAATTTTATATTAAACACTATTGAATTTCTTAATATAAAATCCAAAGTGATAATACTACAAAAATCATTTAAGATTAATCATGATTTATATGAAAAATAGTAAAAATAATTTATCCTTTAAACTTCATCAAGCAAGGAAAAGTTTATTTAAGTTTCTATTTATAATATTTTATGCTTAATGTGACATCAAAATAGATAGATTTTATATTAAATTTGATCAATTAACTTAAGTACTAGAATGAAAAATGACATTTTAAACTATTATTTGATAATTTTTACAAAGAAAATAATTTTTAAATATTTCATATTTACAAAAATAATAATAGATGAATATTATTCTTTGAAATTGACATTAAATTGTGTTTTTATATTATTTGGTATATTATCAAAATTTAATTTTATATATATTTTATGATTTTATAATATTTTTTATATTTTATATAAATGTCGTGTGATAAAAAAAATTAACTCCTAAAAAAAATTGCTAATTCCACTACCGCATATGAGAATAAAAGTTGCTATGAAAACTATAAGAAAGGAAGAAAGAAAGAAGATTGTGTCATAAATATTCTGTTGATGACCAAAGAGAATAAAATAAAGAAGGAAAAAATGGCGCGGTTGAGATGCTCATTCGCAGGGCTCATGCGTTGCTTACATTTATTTTGACTCTTGACTGTGAGGGTTCGAGATGTGAAAAAATTTGAAAAATCGATAAATCAGTTTGAATCGGTACAAATCGAATTGGTTAGATTGAATTTGAATCGGTTCAATCTGAAACTGATTTTAAAAAATACAAAATCAGCAAGATTCAATCCGATTCTGGTTCCTTTTATTTTAAAATTGGACTGGGCCGAATCAGATCGATTTTAGTATATATGTTTTAAGTTATTTTTTTATTATTATATATAATATGTTTTTACATTTTATATATTTTTTTATATATAATACATAATAACATAATCATATATAAATAATATTATAATATTTATAAAATAAAAGTTTAATTTTAAACATAAATTAAACCAATTTTTATAGAACGGTTTTTTTAAATATAATAGTTTTTTTTTATATAACATTTTTTTATTTTATAACAATTTTTATATAATAGATTTTTTTTTATATAACAATTTTTTGTTAGTTTTGTTAGTCTAACAGATTTTTGTAATAAAAAAAATAAATTCAAAACCATATTTTTTTATTTAAAAATATAGATTTATTTTTAAAAAATTTCAATTTATTAGAATCGAAAAACTGGACCAGAATCAGTAAAACCGGTACTACCGGTTTTGGAAGACAATCAGTAAAATTGATAGTACCAGTTCGGTTCTATATTTTGGCAAAAATCGAATCGAACCAGATTGGTTACACCCCTAGTAGGGGCAGAACCACACTCCTCTTGTCCCATAAAATTTTCCAAAAAATTAATATAGTATATATTTATATATAATTATATATATATATATATATAATTAA
The DNA here is from genome assembly GCA_036559045.1 of Platycarya longipes. NCBI lineage: Eukaryota > Viridiplantae > Streptophyta > Magnoliopsida > Fagales > Juglandaceae > Platycarya > Platycarya longipes. The sequence goes on from CM071801.1 coordinate 4,112,088, forward strand.
AATCACCTTCTTAAATTATCAAAAAAAAAAGTTGCCCCCAATATTCAAGCCTCTAAATTTTTTACTGAAGTTATCCTTCAAAATCCCAATACACTTTATCTCATTATACAATCTTAAGAAAAATTATTTTATAAGATGATTTATAGACATATATTTTTTGTATACAATTTTATAATTTATAATTATTATTTTTTATATAGTTATGTATAAAAAACACATATTACTTATACTTATACATACCATACATTTTGTCAATCGTCCTTCCAAATATCAAAATTTAGTTCCACCCTTACTTTTGAGCATATAACTTACTTGAACTGCAAAAACAACTTGTAAAGGGATTTTTCCCTCTCCCATGAGCCCATTGGGCATTCAATTGGGGGTAATGGGCCTTGCCGAGTAACTAGCCCAAGGTCCAAACTTGTCCGCGAAACAACTCGCCAGTAGAAAAAATAAATAATAATGGATAATAGGATAGGTAGGCATGAAGTCACTCAACAGCATCTCACTCATGGAGACTCTTATTAGGTAGCACGGGCAGCATGGAGAGCTATTGATCATCTGATAACGAAACAATATAGATGCATGATTAAAAAACCTTGCAGAAAAAAATAAATCAGAAAGTCACGTCACATTAGTGACACTGCAATCCGAACCATAGTTTTTAGTACCGTATCGGTCAGTTGGGTGGTACAGGTACACTGCTTGTACCGTACCGACTCAAATACCGGCTTGTACCGGCTGTATCCGATTTTGAATTTTTTTTTTCATTTTTTTTTTACCTCAATTCAGACTAAATTATTTACATATATGTATTTACATATATAATTTATTTATATATTTACTATTTTTCTTTTTGAAATATAATTTATATATGTATTTATATATAATTATATATATACAGACTATTCTAAAATGGTACATGAAACGATACCGATATCAAAATATTTTATTTCAATGCCTTAACTGATACGATATTCAAAACTTTGATCTGAACTACATGCCGTATTAATGACATTGTGGCAAAAATCACTCTACATTAAAGAGTTCTAACAAGAATAATAGTGAAAAAGATAAGAACCCCATAGGGATAGATACAATATGTTAATCCCCTATACCCCAAATATAAATAGGGAACCCTAGGTTCAAGGAAATTCTCTAAACTTTCGTATTATTCACAAACTTCCAAATTAATTACTAACTTATGCATTATAGACTCTCTGACCTTCTAGGACACTGCTCCCAGCTTTTTCCTTCTTCATTTTTGTAGGTCCAACCTAGAAAATTTGAGTTACTAGAACCTGGCTCAGAGGCATGTGGAACACGAAGTTAACGACACCAATTTTTGGATAATGATAAATACATGTGTATACATCTATGAATAATTATATTTAGAAAAGAGAAATGACGTTAGATATACAAAAAATATATAAAAGTAAACTCACAAACAATTCACGTATTAATGCGTTAGGTCTACTTTACATTAAAAGTAAGTTTACAATTTAACATATTATATCAAGTCACGTCAGTTTATGGATTTACTTTTATGCAATTCTTTTGTAATTAAAGTATTCTTTTTTAGAAAATAACTAAAATTCACCATTAAAATGTCAACTTTTTTTATATTAGTCTCAAATTAATTATTTTTTAAAAATAAATTATACAAGATTTATACACTCTAAAATTATAAATATTATCTAAATCTCGAAGGCACCATGCCATCATAAGAATACATATATGTATTGCTAATAAGCTAAAATATATTATTGGACATTATTATTTATTATTTTCAATTTATTAAGCCAACTTGACCGGTGCTTCCCCACCAAATATACACCGAAACAAACCCACATTATTGTATTAATAAATAATCCCCACATGTTGATTTTTCCCCCTTCTTTCTGTATACCAATATTCCTAATAACTTTGAGTATATATAATACAAAAATAAGATTTAAAGAGTATTTAAAAACAAGAAGAAAAAGAAGAAGAAGAGGAAGAAGAAGAAACACATAAAAGGGCTCAAGCAAGATATTTAATTTAGCACGCTTGAAAAGTAGTCACGAAAAATATATAGGAGCCACGTCGTCGAGTACTAAATTTGAATGGTTTGGAGTTTTTTGGAATTTTAAATTTTGATTTGGTAGCATGTGAGGTTTTCATTGCTCAAATCCATGAGTCAAAGCATCTTAAATAAATAAATGCAAAGGCATGGGCACCGAGACGGAACACAAATTATTCATCTATGAATAGCCCCGGCCAATGTAGGCCGAATATCCTCACGAGATATACTTTGACAAATTATATCATAAAATATCTTTATAAATTAACATAATAGGTATAGATTTCATTTTATTGTAATATATATAATATAATATCAAATCACATCACATTAATTAATTAACTTATAAATATATATTTGTAATTTTTTTTATGAATTTAATGATTATTATATATTTAATTAAATTGTAATCAAATATAAAAGATAATAAAATATATACTTGAAAATTTAGAAAATACCATGGTTCCTCTCTATCTTATATTATATACATGCAAGTCATGCTTAGAAAAAAAAATAAAAATGCAAGTCATGTGGTCTGGGGAAACTATTACATGTGATAGTACGGTTTGTCGACAGGCAACAAGTTAAAACTGTAAAAGCGAAGTAATCATATTAAATGTTAATTAATATTAATTGTATTTGCAAGCATGTGTGGAGGATTTACCCTCCATATGGTTGACTTGATGTATATGATTTCATATGTACAAAAAAAAAATTAAAATTAAAAATCTTATAAATAATATCTTACCATGTAAGTAAAATAAATAGCATATCACTATAAGAAAATTAGTTATTTATAATAAATTAATTTCACTAAAATAATTATTTATAAAATTAATCATAAATATATAAATTTGTTGTCGTAATTAATTGATCACAAAATCCATTTTTCTTTTAGTGTATTATGATCAATACCAACTTATAAATAAAATGACTCTAATATTAAGGTGAGTTTGAATAGATTTTCAATCATGTAACCTTTAATGTTTTAAGTTAGTTTTGAATGTTATGAGATAGATAATAATTCGTAATACCAACACTTACATATTCATAGTTTTGAAAATTGACTTTTTGTGATATTAAATTTTATCGTAAAAAGTATAAAAAATACTATAAAAAAGTATTTACAGTAAAAATAGTCATTTTGACTGTAATTAAAATATTACAAATAACTATTTTTTTTATAGTGATTATCAATTTTCTTTTGCCAGTAATTTTGCATACTTGTCATGTGTCTTATGCAACGTGGAGGTCGAATGCACGATCCGGTTAATCGTCTTCACGGTAACTTGTGAAGTTCTCGTGCCCATGATCTGCTCGATCGTCAAAAATACTATTAAGTCTGAAGAATAATGGAAAAAAGATTCCCTCAATATTAATTGGAAAATTAAGGATATTGCCTTAATTTGTTTATAGCATATGATATGTATATTAAGGTTTTGATGCTTATACTTGTTCTCTTAGGGTTAAAGGAAGCATGATTTTTAAGTTCAATGTACATGGTCACGTAAATAATAGTCAATAAATTTTATTTATTTAACAAGAAGAGCTGCATGGGATGACACTTCTCACCCATCTCCCTTTCTAATATATATATATATATATATATATATATATAATATAATATAATATATATGTACTGTTATATATATAAATTATATAAAATAAATTTACAAACTGATAAAATTTTATAAGATTTATTATATTTACTTTACAGTAAAATAATTTTATAATTAAATATAACATATTAAATTACATATGTTTATGAATTTATTTTTATGTTATTTATTTATAATTATAATAATTTTCATATATATATATATATATTAAAAAAAGCAGACATACACATAAAAGAAGCACGTGTTGAAGAGCACTAAATAAGTATATAAAAAAGAAAAGAGAAAATAAATTGCCACCTCTCAAAAAAAAAAAAAAAATTGCCAACGCATAATTAATAAATAAAAGCTTCTGAAAAACCTTAGCCTGCTGCGCAGTCAACTAACTCAATCTCGTTATTGTCTTCGCAGAATGTACGGTCAGGATAATTTAATACTACCGCATCTAAATCTCTATGAAAAAGTGGTACGAAAAAGATACCATAGCATTGAAACATCCAATGCATGCTTTGCCATATTTTTTTGATTCTCTTCAGCGTGCGCTTCCTCACTCTTACAAAATCGCTACTTACAATAGGATGAATTAAACTTTTGATTGAGTGAGAAATACAACTCACACATTTGCATCTTAAAATCTTAGGTTTATCAGAAGCAATAATATCCTATACATATATATATAAAGAGATTTTATAAAAATAATTTTACAAACTGATAACTTTTATACATAACTTAATTAAAAATATATTCTTTATTTTATAATTTTAAAAATTATTTCGTTATTTTCTATCGAGCACACAACAAACAAGCAATCAAGTATTAATTGTATAATCAAATGTTAAATAAGAGACTGGCCTCGTTTAGATTCAAAGCTTATTTTATCTCATCTTAGTCTCATTATTATAATTTTTTAAAACTTTAAACAAAATATAATAAATAATACAATTTTTTTAAATTTTAAAATAATAATAATATCAAAAAATAATATTCTAATAATATTTTATTTAAGATTATTTCATTTTATTTCATCATATATCATTTGATATCTGACTCCAAACCGAACCAAGCATGTAAACTTTAAGAATAAAATATTTTTATTTATTCTAATAAACTTTAAAATAATGCTCGAGTGGTTTGAATATTTGTTTATATAAATCTCATTGGCAATTCATTATTTCGAGAGTAAATGGGAACGAAAGTAATTTCTTGCCCATATGAACAAAAAATTTAAAAATAATAATAAAAGCAATAAATAAAGAAGAAATATAGTAAGAGCCAAAAAATAGTGAGGTGTTAGTAGTACGTAGGAGTGGGGGTGTGGTGGGGGTGGGCTTTATTTGATAGCACAGCTGGAACTTAGCAGGAAACAGCTGGCAGTACGGTGGCGGATACGCAGCTACCGTCGCCGTTTCATCTCTTTTTTGCCGAACAATGAATATAGTTGTCTCCTTGTGTACAAAAGAAATCCCCTCCACCCCTCCCCTCCCTCTTTTCCGTGTCTTTTCTGCCCTTTTCTTTCTTTTTATCTCCTAAAAGAATGCCAGATGAGGGACCTCCTCATTCCGTCTCCTTTGAGATTAATTAGAATCTAATGTTACTTGGGAAATATGGTAAACATAAATAGATATTTCACATATTATACGAGAGTTAAATGATTTGTACGCTCTAAAAGGCATTTGATATAATAATTTAATAGCATAATTATAATTTATTCGTAATTATTTAAAATTTAATGACTGAATGAGTAGACTGTTTTCATTATAAATAATTTTTTTTATTACAGCTAATTGATTATAAATATTAATTTTTCTTGTAATGAGTGTAATAGATAAACATTTTAAAAAATGTTTATAAAATCAAGGGACTTTGTCTAAGATTTCGTTGGAGTAATAGTAGAAAAATAGTGATAAAATATTAAATAATAATAATAATAATAAAATTATGAATAATAATCACGAGAATACTCCACTATTCAAACTAATCTTAAAACATGAGATGAAAATGGGTGTCTAATTAATATGATAATATTGTGATAATTACCATTAGGTTGAAATATCATTATTCTATTAATTAACTAGTATTTAATTTGAGCTAATTAGTGGCCATGTCCTATAGATATTTTGACATGGTTGTGTTATATTTTAAATTACATTTATTATTGGAGCAAAGGTCATGGGTCTACTCCTCCCATCCAAAAGGAGAGAAGTAAATATGAATGCTTTGGAATTGAATGATCCCCAACATGACTTGCCAATCATCTCAAGAGTCTCGGGATAAGGGAAACTTGACTTTCCTCGCAACATTAATTCATGGATATCTTAGTTATAAACTGCCAACTCCTACATGGCAACCCAATCTTTGTACATAACAATATTTTAACATCAATAAAGATAATAATAATAATAATAATGTATAATAATAACAATGACTTCTTGTTGCAATTTGCACCTTAGGTCTTAGTTTATTCCGAATACTTTATGATTCCAATATCAAAAAATAATCTTCGTATCAATATATTTAGTCATCACTTAAGTATAAATACCATACTCCATGACGTACATTTACCATTCTAGGTATTATCATTTCTAGTCGCACTCGTTAATGTTTACATTTTACGTGAATAGTATATTAAATTCACTTAAATTATACTACATCAACAATATGATTAGGAATGACAAAATTTAATAGAAAAAAGAGAAAAGATATTGCAATTGTGAATTTTGTAACTGTCGCATAACTATTTTAAAAAAAGTTAATAAAATATGAGATTTACATAAAAAAGATTATTGATTTTTTAATATTGGGTTTATCTATTTTTTAAAGCATTTACGTGACATTTACGTATCTCACGATTGTATATAGAATGATATTTTTCAAAACATTTACTTGATGTTTACTTAGAAAACCTCTAATGTTATTAAAAGTTGAAAATTTTCTAAAGTTCTTATTAGTTATCTAGATGAGTGTGTGCAGTAGAATGGTTTTGTGCAATCAAACTACAATATTTTATCTATAAATTTTCAAACTTATCCCAATAATTTTATGATATAAAAATGATTTAAACAATAAAACGTAAATAACATCTCCTCTTATTAAAAAGTCAAATAAGATCTACTTATTCATCAAATCCTAAAAAAAAGTAAAATTGTCTTATTTCATCTTACTATCAAAATATAATACTCTTTTATTTTTACAAATTATTTTGTCTCGTTTCATCTAAAATTTTTTATTATTATTTAGAATATCTTATCTCATCTCATTTGAATTGTGTATCCAAACGAAACCTTAATCTTTGAAGCTAGATTTTGGTACTAGCTAGTGTATTACCTTGCATATATAATGCCGCTTTGAAAACACATGATACAAACTCATTGCTATTTTGAAGCTCTAATGTGTCATTCCTCTTCAATTTACCTTCCTTTCTTATTTTCTTGAAGTGAGAAAAAGGCAGACATTTCACTTATAATTGAGTAGTAGATTCTAATTGATTATTTTTATTAGCCACAAATAAATGTATTAATTTGGTGAATATTGTAATTGCACCATGTGTCTTAAACACTATCACATATTTCACAAGTTGACTTAATTGCATGCATGATTAGTTCCAAGTATATAGTATCGTCACCATATTACACGTTCTATCGACTTGGCACAAATATATTCACATCTTTTTTAAAGTCAATTGAATATTAAAGATGTGTTGAAATATGTCTAAGTTAGTTATAATTTCATCGCGTAAGAATTACACAATATAATAATTACTCCTGATGAAATTTCTCAATTAACTTCAAATAGTATCTGCAGATCTCAATTAGACAGATATGACACACGTGAATGCAATATTAGATTTATAGTAATAGATATTATCAAAAAAAAAAAAAAAGAATTATAGTAATAGATTACTTCGATTAAGGTTTCGTCTACTTTTATAATTTTTTTTTTATCTCATATTATATCGTTTAATTATTATATTTTTTTAAATTTTTTATACAAAATAAAATAAATAATTCAAAAATCTCAAATTAAAAAAAAAAATTTGAATAATATTTTATTCAAATATATATTTTGATTAAATTTATTATCAATAAAGACAAAGACAAAAAATAAAAATAAAAATAAAATTCACACTTATAAGAGATTTTTCATTCATCATTCTTATATAGTATACTAGATTTATTTTTATTTTTATAAATTTTATTTTGATTTGATTTTTTTAAATTAAATAAAAATTTTCTACTCATCATCTTTATAATTACAATTTAGTCAGAGAATAAATTAAAATAGAAATATTATATATGATATTGATTTTAAAAAAAAATTATATGTGATATACAGTATAAAGAATTAAGATGATGTAGAGATTTTTTTCCTTACCAAAAACGTAATTTATGACAAATAAAGTGGCAATTTCACGCGAAAGCAGCTCGCCATGACGAAATAAAGCCGAAAGAAAGAGCAAGCACAAGTCAAAATCTTTTGATTAACGGTAAAAAAATCCTCAAGATAGTCTAACGAATTCGGCAATTGTGAAGTTGTGAGGAGGCAAATCCGTCATTTGGCCTGCCCTATAAGTACCCCCTCAGTTCGCTTTCCAACGTTACAACTTTACTGCAAAGCCCCGTTTCTCGCTCTCACTCCCTCGCCGTTCTTCGACCAAATCATCTATACCGCTTCACCGACGAGTCTCGCCGACGAAAGACGCCGGAGGAACAGTACTTTGTATTCGAGGCGAGATGATACGGTTCTCTTAGATACAGTGACCAAACAAAGCGGTCTTTTCGACTGTTTGACGGTTTGGGAAAGACAGGTTTCGGGACTAAAAGGGCGTGCGGTGTGTGTGAGCGCGCGCGCATGTCGAGACGACGTGGTTTTGGGGAGAGTCATACGAGGGAGGCCAAACGGCGCCGTATTTGGATGGTGTGAGTGATCGGAGGCGATAGATGGGTAGGGTAGTGGTGGTGGGGGTGGCCCTGACGGTGGCGGCGGCGGCGTGCGCGTTTGCATCGGTGGTGGTGGGGAGAAGAGTGAGGAGTAGGAGGAAGTGGAGGAGAGTGTTGGGGGTGCTAGCGGAGCTGGAGGAAGGGTGCGCTACTCCGGTGGGGAGGCTGAAGCAGGTGGTGGACGCCATGGCCGTGGAGATGCATGCTGGGCTGGCCTCCGAAGGGGGCTCCAAACTCAAAATGTTGCTCACCTTCGTCGATCGTCTCCCCAGTGGGTAATCACACATACATATATTTTCTTTTTCTTCGTTTCTCTTGGATGGATTTTTGGTTATCTTCGTTGGTTTTTTGTTCTTTTGGTTAATCGATTATTGCTGTTGTTTGGTTGCGAGTTGGTTTCGTTTTGGATTGGATGGTTTTTTTCTACTCTACACTTGACAATTAAGCCGGTCTTTTTTCCCTGGAATTTGATATATCAGGTCATATATTGTGCTTTCATAGTTTCATAACCTTGGTTTAACTGTTTTTTTGTTTTTTCTTTTACTGGGTTTTTTCTTTCTTTATTCATTGCCTTCTACTTTAAATGTGTCAAAAATCCATCTCTGTTTGATTCCTGAAACAGTTTTCCCACTATTTCTTTGTAACAGTACTGTTGTTTCTCGAATGAGTATCTCTACTTTTGTGACATTATGCGTTCTTTTCTTTCCCTCCCAAATAATTTCCATTGGCGTTCTATTGTCATTTTCTACTGTTCATCGAGCTTTTGTGTTAGTTTCGTTGCGGATTTGTAAAATTATTTCTTTTTCTTAAGTTTATTTTGTTGGCTGCCCGGGCATTCTCGATCTAAGTTGGCCATTTTTTTTCCGAAGTGTAGTATTTTCCTGCCCTTTTCCTTATTGAGAAGTTTTTTTATTTATTTGATAGGTTATTCTTCTTGGAGATACTGATACATGTCTTTTAAGGATTGAGATTTTTTGAAGTTATTCACTTTTGCATTTTAGATATCTAGTGCATACAATTTTTTCTGTTGGTTTGACAGTCGAATTTTTGATTAATTAACTTTATTTGGTAATATCTTGTTTTGAGAATTTATTAATTTGGTTTACAGAATCTTGAAGGTTCTTCTTGTCTGGCTTCCCTGCATAAATGCTCGTAATTGTGATAGGGTTTTTCTAGAAATGATTTTTCTGCATAAATGCTCATAATTGTGATACGATTGTTTCAGAAATACTGTGTTAGATTCTAAAGTTGGAATCCTTTTATTCTCTCCTAATCCATATTACCCATTTAGATTGGTCGTTCCTTTTTGAGTCATGACTAAATGATTCTGCAAGAGTCTTTTCATTCAATAAAATTCTGCAAAATTGGGGCTTTAATACGCCTTGAGTTCTCAGGTGTTTCTCGGTGTAATTTTGCTTCAGTATTTATGCTTCTAGTACTAACACACGCAATTGTTGCTTTCATGTCTGCATTCATTATGTCTGTTATGATGGATGCAATGAACACATTGTTCCCATCACTGTATGAGCAGGCTGTGACTATAAAAATGTTGCATTTATTACCATTGTAAAATTGATCGATGTATTGGCTTTTTCATCAGGAGTGAGAAAGGAACTTATTATGCACTGGATCTTGGGGGTACTAATTTTAGGGTCTTGCGGGTTCAGCTAGGAGGTCAAAGGTCCGCGATCATGGAACAGCATGTGGAAAAGCACCCCATTCCCCAACATCTGATGACCAGCACAAGCGAGGTTACTAATTTGTTACTCAAATAGCATATCGATATTAATAATTACTTTGGAATATTATGACGTGCTGATTGTACTTGGACCATTGTGTGGACTTTAATGGAATGGTCCTTCATGAATTTCTTGTTTCTAATGTGCCTACTTGATGGATCACATTATATCTGTAACTGGCATTTATGCCCATTCTTTCATTAATAATACTTGTTTTCATTTAAAAAAGAAAAAGAAAAAATTATGACATGCTGATTCTATGGGTATTATGCTTTTATTGCCTGCAGAATCTCTTTGATTCTATTGCTTCATCTTTAAAGGAGTTTGTTGAAAGAGAGGGAGATGGCTCTCAAATGCTACTAACCAGAAGAAGGGAACTTGGATTTACATTCTCTTTTCCAGTGAAGCAAACATCTGTTTCATCAGGCATTTTGATTAAATGGACAAAAGGATTTTACATTGAAGACATGGTTAGTTGGATTATATTCTTTTAACTTTTACATTGTTGAATGCTCAACAATCATAGAGCTGATACCATCTAGTCAGTCGCCTGTCACAAAATGTAACAGCTTTTTGCTGATGCAGAAATTGGGATGGTATCGGCTTTATTAGTTTCAAATCAATCTAAAATTTGATTGATAATAAGCTAGAATCTGCTTGCCAAATTAAAGCTACGTTTGTAATCGTTCTTTCAATATCAAATCATGACATAATTTAACATAAGAATTATACTGGATTCCTCATAATAATTTGTTTCAATGATTTATCAAAAATAATTCGTTTTAATGTCATTTTCTTGATCTGGTTGCCAGGTTGGAAGAGAGGTTACTGAATGCTTAGAACAACCAATGAGTAAAAAAGGCCTAAACATGCGGGTAGCAGTGCTGGTGAGCTCTCCTTAATAATGGTTTTTTATTTTTTTTCAAGTAATCATGAATTTTATTCAATAGGTGTGGCCCAAGTACGCATGATGTATCCAAAAGAGACACCTAACTAAGATTTACAGCCAATGCAAGAAACTCATGGATATTTAGTCCTTAAAAATATATAGCAGCTACCCAAAGTGTTGAAGAAGAAAACTTTAAGCTCATCCATTCCCTTCTCTTGATGCTTAAAACTCGGGTCATTCCTCTCTCTCCAAATGCACTATAAACATATGAGAGTTTTCCCTTATTGCTGCAATTAGTGGGTTACAATATAAGCCCCTTCAATTTGCTAGGAGGCCAACCAATATTTCTAGGCATAACCCATGCTAACCCCCACTCTAGTAAAGAAATTATCATAGGATCCTGGCTACCTCACAATGAAATAGCAGATGATCCACAGTTTTCCCACTCAATTTTTCACGTACAGCACCACTCCATCACAATGATCCAATGTTTCCTTAGATTGTCTGTAGTGGGGAATCTTCCCTAATAACATTGTCCATACAAAAAATCTGCTTTCAAGGGTACCTTAGACTTCCAAACGTTCCTTCAAGGAAATGGAGTAGTATCTTGGATGGGAAAACCTGATAAGATGGTCAAACTGTGAACTTCCTTTTTCTGAGGGGCTCCAAAGGATATTGTTTGCATCTCCCACTGTCATTCTTGAAGATTACATTATGTTGAATATCTCTGTGAAGGAACCCACTTCCCAGTCTTTTGCCACACAAGAAATTGACATTTCATTGCAAGGTACCACTGGAGACTTCCATCAGATCAGCAGTAGAGGCATCCTTTACATGCACAATCTCGTACAGGAAAAGTTTCTTCAAGGGCTCTCTCTCTGCACTGCACCATGGATCATGTCAAAATTTATGCGGGAGCCATCACCCACTTTTAGTTGAGAGCGTCTCTAGAAAATGTCCCAATTATATGCTTCCACAGCCCCCACTCCAAGATGTCCACGTACTCATTTCATCTCCAACCCTGAACCACCCCCCCACAAAAAGAAAGCCCTGCCAAACTTTGAATCTATTACAACCTTTCAGAGAGACTTCCTTCTTATCTTAATGGTGTTTAACTGTGCTCGAGGATCACAGTGTTTTCTAATATATGAGATCACTGGGAAACAAATGAAACTGTTTGATATGACGTTGTGTCTTGGGTAATATTTTGCACTGGTTAACCTTGATGGGTATTCTGATTATGCTTATTTTTGTTCTTATTTTTAATATGGTTATTTGATATAAATATAATTTTTGATTGGCATTGGGTGTCTGTAACCAAGTCTTGACTTATCTCGGGGGTGAATATATACGAAGATACTGTATTAGCTATTGATCAACGATGCTAGCTATCGTGGCCTTAACCATGGTTTTTATGACCTGATATAATGTTTTGGTTACTGCTTTTAGCTTTAAAAGTGAAGTGATGATCACATGAGTTTGCTGGATCAAGTAATATTAGCTTCAATTTGTAGTTTTATAAATTTTCAGGTAGAATAGCTTAGTTTCTCACTTAACCTTGTATGAAAAATTGAGTTTTCTTAACAGCTTCTGTAGACTTTAATGGGCTAAAAAAATCATGATTTTCCTTTTTCTCCTTTTGGATAGGTGTCTTGTCTTGTATATATTGTGTAATTGGGTTGCGCTTTCGAATAAAGGTTTCTTACGTATAAAAAGTAAATATTCCCTTATATAAAATACATGATTTTCTTAGTTCTAAAACCAGTTTGTCTATGGATGTTGGCTTTGAGTAGTTCTGGCCTCCTAGTTATTGTTTTCCTCTTCCCTAAGTGGGTGTTTTTCTATTACACACTGTGTACTTGAGTCATGCCCTTTTGCAATATTAACGAAAGTTGACTGTAAAATGTAAAAAAGGAAATGAGTTCGACGTTTCCTTGTGGTTCATGCTGATATGGTTGACCATAGCTGTATGAATTTATGTTAGACGGTGGATATTTCATCTTGAACTTATATTTTACAGCCTCTGACCGTGACATTCTTTGAATGAAACATTGTTACAGTGTCTAGCTATGCCTTAATTAATGTCATTACCATTGTGATTATTACGGTATCAAAGAGCTCTTGTATATGTCCCTTGTACATGGGCTATGCCTACTGTCATCAATAAAAATTCTTATTTGCTGATTAAAAAAAATTTATGGTATCAAAGATATGTATATTTATAGGGTGATGCGCATTTGTGCTTAAGGTGTTTTGGAAGGTAGTTGAAAAATACTGTATTTAGATTTTACTCTTTGAATTTATATGTTTTAAGAAACTCTTCCTTTCAGTTTTTCTTGTGTACTTCTTGTTTTCTTGGGCTATGCCTTTTGCATTTCTTGATATATCTGTAGATTACTTGTAAGAGGAAGAAATCTCCTCTTTTCAACACATGCTCAAACTAGGTGGGCTTGAGCCCATATTAGTAGTTGTGTGTATATCATCTATTAGATATTTTTAAACGTTGTTTATATGGTAGATTGATAATTTCATCTATACCTCTTGAGTATCAGATTTCAAAGTTTGCAATTGATCCTCAAATGGTTCTAGAACATTCCAGTTTAAGCATTTTAAAATTTTAACCATTAATTCCAACATAAATAGTTCAAATTTTTTATTGTCGCATCATTAATTGTGTAATTACTTATAAAAAAAATTAATTATGCGTAAGCGTTTGTTTTAAAAATATTTTAAGACCGCAGCTATATACATGTAACATGATGAAGACTATATGTTTAGGCACCTTACTACTTGTGTGTATACCATTTGTTTTGGCATTTTTAAACTATGGAAGTGACATGCATGTGTAATTGGCTTCTTTTGTTTACAGCCACAATTGCTTTTGCTTTGTAAGTAACTATGTTACTTTTGTGACTATATCATTTTGGCTTTGTAACACTAATTTATTAATGCTTTTAAGCAGGTTAATGACACTGTGGGAACATTAGCACTGGGACATTATCATGATGCAGACACTGTTGCTGCCGTGATAATTGGTACAGGTACAAATGCCTGTTACTGGGAGCGGACAGATGCCATCATCAAGTGTCAAGGGCTTCTTACAACTACTGGAGGCATGGTATCCTTTCTATTGTTTCTATGCTGACATCATCAGATTCTTTATCTGATGATACTTTTAATATTCTTGTTTATGTTGAGGCATCGTTTTTTTGATCAGGTCATCAACATGGAATGGGGAAATTTCTGGTCATCACATTTACCAAGAACTTCTTATGACATGGACTTAGATGCTGATAGCCCTAATCGAAATGATCAGGTAAGGTTCAGTTGCTCACCCTTTATTCTGTTACTTTGCCATTTGGGGGTGAACTTAATTTAAGATATTTTGACGCAGGGTTTCGAAAAAATGATAGCAGGAATGTATCTTGGTGAAATTGTGAGGAGAGTGCTTTTAAGGATGTCTCAAGAATCAGATATATTTGGAGCTGTTCCCTCCAAGTTATCAAAGCCCTTTGTTTTGAGGTTCTCTCTCTCTCTCTCTCTCTCTCTCTCTCTCTCTCTCACACACACACACACACACACACACGCACGCACGCACGCACGCACGCACGCACGCACAATTGTGAAGATCACAAGAATCCAGTAATTACCAGAGCCAATCCACATTTGTGCTCGACTAGTTGTATGAGTGGTCATTGGTCCACACCACTTCCAGCTTTTCTTCTCTTTGGATTTTCTGAATTCCTGTTCTAATTCCCCTTATTTTTGACCTTTTCTGATGTATATTCTCAGAGTTTTGGGTAGCTTTCCCCCCTTACACATTTAATACAATTTACCAATGTTACATGTCGAAAACCGTGATCCTTGCTATGTATTAATCCTGTTGATTATCGACTCTTAATGCTATATAAACATATAAGTTTGGCTTCCTCGAAGATAAAATATAGAATAGATTAAATATAGATCTCTATACTGGAATACTGAAAAAAAATCGTGGATGATAGAAAATAGAATGTGAACCTACCAGAGCTATTCTATGTTGTTGTTGAGCTTCACTTGTTTCTTTTGTCTGCATATGGAGGTGAAACTTTTACAGTTCGCTAACAATTCTATTCTGGATGGCTTGATGTTATCATTTTCCATGACTGCTTATATTTTGTTTCCTAATTTCAAATTGACTTAGTAGTTTTCTTTCTTATGGTAATAACATGTCTAGGAATTCTTTTTCTGTTGCATTTATTCACATTTATTTCTCATTCTTATTAAAAGAGTTATTCTATTCTCAAACCAGTGTAAAGCACACCATCCACATCACGTAAATGGTAAGATTTGATTTGAAAGATTCAGAATTTAATTTTTTTCTTCCAATTCAAATTATGCCAAGTAAGCACTTTACTAGGTGTTATCCACACCAGCTTATAAATATAATTTTTCTGGTTAAAATTTGAGCAGCTCATAAATAATTATTTTTCAAATGAAGATATATTGAAATGTACCATGCATTTGGGGGTTGTGAGAATCAGAAGGAATGTTTGAAGAAATCTTTGTTGGTGCTTTTCAATATAAAGAAAAACCAGTTGAATTGTATATGACCTTTGTTGATCTCTCTTGGCTTTGACACATGACATTACCCTAAAACCCTTACGACGGATCAATTATTCAACAAATTTCCATTCCCTTATGATGGGCTAATTGTTTTTCATGTTACCATTCCAAAATATATTGGTCATCCTTATGTCACTTGCATTATATATGTACACAATATTCACCATTTTCTTTGATTTTAAGCTAGTTCTTCTTAGGATGTGAGATACTTGAAGTCCCAAGTGGGGCATGAGCGAGCAGGCAGGCAGGCAGGAATAGCAATCATTTTATTTGGTTTTTGGTTTAGTCTTTTTCTCTCTCTCTATATATCTCATTATATTCTTTCACGTTAGTTGAGGTAAAAAATACACTTGATGTTGGAAGAAAACAGAATGCCTATAACTTACTGATCAAAATGCTTGTTGTGTTTAGTCTGTTATCTTTCTGAGAGTAGTTTTTTGCTACCATGTTTTAGCCAGTTAAGATTGTGAGGATTATTTCCTCTATTAAACTTATAAAAGAAAAGGTACTATTTATCATAGATATGAACTCACAGCATGCAGCCTGATGTAGACAATTTATTGGCTGGAAAAAGGGACATTTTTTTTGTTTTTTTACCTTTCTCATCGTTAATGCTTCATTACTATAATGCTGAAATAATTTATATGCCTTCTGAATGCTACTGATTTTCAAGGCGTGTCTCTAATTTCAGAACACCTATGATTGCTGCCATGCATGAAGATGACTCCCCTGAGTTGACAGAAGTAGCAAGAATCTTGAAAGATGCTCTGGAGGTAGATGCGAGTATTCCATTTAGGGATCTTTTTTCCTTTCAAGAATGATTTACCCAAATGGATCACATTGTCCTTTGATGATTGTTTACACCGTTGGCTCTGTCATTTCAGATTCCCGATGTTCCTTTAAAGGTGAGAAAGCTCGTCGTAAAGGTAGGCGATGTGGTCACCCGCAGAGCTGCTAGACTGGCGGCTGCTGGTATTGTGGGTATCTTGAAAAAGATTGGCCGGGATGGAAGTGGTGGGATCACAGGTGGAAGGACTAGAAGTGATGTTAAAATAAGAAGATCGGTAGTTGCTATTGAAGGGGGTTTGTATACAAGCTACACAATGTTTAGGGAATACCTGCATGAAGCCTTGTCGGAAATATTGGGGGAAGACATTGCTCAACATGTCATTCTTAAGGTCACTGAAGATGGGTCAGGCATCGGAGCAGCCCTCCTGGCTGCCTCATATTCATCCAACAGTGTGGATAGCGTACAGTTGCTATAAATATATATATTCATATATATACATATAGCCCCTGTAAATGTAGATCATTTTCCATATCATTTTGTATAAAAGGAAGGATGTTCATATTTTTTCCCCTGAAAATTTCCATCAATTTTATAGTTTGATGTCAGAAATGTGAAAATGTTCTTTATGAAAGTTTCCCTCAATTCTTGATTTTCAGTAATAACGTCTTTTTTACCCCATGGATTTGGAAGGATTTTTGGAAGTAGCTATTAGGCTAATTCCTAAAAGACTTTTAGATCAATTTAATTTTTTTTATGAAGTTTAGAAATAACTATATTGTATGATTGTAGTAATTACTTAGCACCTCAACAGCATGCACTTATCAGTCATCAGTGGAGTGGTTTTCACCCCCATGGAGCTGCTGCCCACTCCCGCCTTATGAGTGGCAAACAGGGGTTGGTTTTGCTTGAAACCCTAGCATCCATCCATCCGCTCGCCTCCCGCTGTCACGGTACCCACCACCATTTTCCCCTTTTGGTGTGATCTCTGCCAGAATTTGTTTGCCACCCAGCTCCCCAACTCTAAGTAAGAGAGTAGATATCTAATTAACCATGATTTTTGTGATCTCCATCGGTCTCTGTCTATATCAAGTAAGAAAAAGTTTTCTTCATCTCTACTGGCTAGCTGTTACTAAGTTCATAACTATTCACTTATTTAGGGTTTCTATGTTTTTTCAAAAAATATTTTTCTTCATATGGTTTCAAATTCGGTGTCTAGGAAAATATTTTGGAGTTGCATCATAAAGGTTGACAGCTCATTTAACTCGAAATTATTAGCTTTGCTCCATTAGCTGACTAGTGGATATATTCACTCCATATATATATATATATTGTTTTTGAAGAAAAAATTTGATTGGATGCATATTGGTGCTTTTTTTGTTTTTTTTCTCGAATCTTCAACGGCACTTCTCACAGATAGGCTCCAAATATATTCGTTCTGTATTGTACTTGTTACGTTTGTTGTTGTGGGGAGGATTAAGGATATATGTCCGTATCACAATTATTTATAAGGCATTAGGTTTGTTAATTAAGAGTTTTGTATAAGAATCTTGCTTTGGCTTAAATTCTGTTGTGAATTTTGACTCTTGAGCTTTGTTTCTTATTTCTGAATCTTTCTTTTGGTTGGTGTAAGGAGGTGTTAATGTGTGATTACTTTATTGCAGTAGTCTTATTTAGAAGCTTTAGTATTTGTTGTTTGTCTCCATTGCTACTTTCGAAACATATGTTTTTGTTAATATTTGTGGGCTTATTTTGTAGTATTTTAATTTCTTATCTATTTGCTTGGAGAAAGCAATATGCTACTTGAGTTATGAGATACAGAGTAAAGGTTCTCCAAGGCCGAGTTGCAATGACTTTCTGCTTAAGAGTTATTGGATAATGAGTATGACGAAGTAGGAGTTGATGATGAGCCATATATGGATGAAATCATGAAACCATTAAATACCCTAAGGTTGGAATGTCATTTTCATCTGAAGAGAGAAGTTCAGTCTTACCATATGACATATGCTAAGCGTAAGGGGTTCGGAGTGCATATAAGGAATTCTAGGCAATAGGTGTTTTTAAGTTCCATCGTACTTTAAAGAAACATTTTGGGCTAAAATTTCAACTAAACAATGGAGTGAAGACAAAAATGGATTTTTCAATAACTATATTGACTCTAGGACCACAATGAAACAATTTGTAGAGCAAAACGATTCAACCCATAAGAGAGGTAGATAATGAAGCTCTTGTTGACTTTAGTTTACTTAATATCGAGATTTCTTGCATCATTCACTACTTTCTTGAGAAGTAGTTTCAAAAAGCATACATAATTGTCAAATTCAAAAAAGCACAATATGGGTTTCAAGGATTTTCAAATTCGACTTATCTTATTTTTTGGATGCAAGGGTGCAAAATACGTACGATTAAAGTGAATGATGAATTAATAAATTGTGCAAATCCAGTGTCTCGCTAGATGAGGATCTCTTGGAAGTTAAATGCAGTTGCAAATTGTTTGAGTTTAGGAACATATTATGCAGACATGCTTTCCGCATCTTGGCTCAATGAGGTAAGAGTAAACTACCATTAAAATACATAATGGATTGATGGAGTGAGCCTATAAAGAAAATATAAATTTTTCAGAAGTAGTTATGAGGAGAAGTCTGAGGGACAAAGGTATTATAGATCCAAAATTTGCTTCTGTGAACTATGTTCAAATGCTGCAAATATCAAGAAAAGTTGTGAAATTGATAAGTTAGCTAAAGCAGTCGAAACTAGAGTACCCACGATTCAAGGTGTGCTAGTCCAACTAGACCCATAGAGGGCATAAGAAGTCAAGTCCCTAGTTTATTGGTTGTTCAAAGTAAAGAAAGACCACCATCTAAAAGAAAAGTGCATTCAGTTGAGAAAGCTTTTAGGGAATTGACTACGAGAAGGAGATTGTGCTGTTGCGAAGTTGAGGTTGTTTATTGCATTATTCTTATTGTATTAAAAAACCATCTTTTATTGAAGAACTGATTTCCCTTTTGCCCATTCCATTTCTCTGTATTGAAAGCACAACATGTCTAATTTATGCATCCTTTTTATATTTCT
This sequence comes from Platycarya longipes, assembly GCA_036559045.1. NCBI lineage: Eukaryota > Viridiplantae > Streptophyta > Magnoliopsida > Fagales > Juglandaceae > Platycarya > Platycarya longipes. The sequence continues at coordinate 4,131,795 of CM071801.1, forward strand.
CCCCATGCACAATAGAGTAGTAACTTATCAAAAGAAGATAAGAGTAGATAAATACAAAGTGAGTGGCACACACAACACCAAGCTCCTCAAACACAGGTACATTTAAAAAATTGACTTAACCTCATTTATTGATACTTTTTGTATGTGTATAATATGTTGATATCTTTTTTTTTATTAAACTTTTATAGGATTAACAAAGTCAGGTTTAGACACATGCGCTGGATTATTTTTCTACTCTTTTCATTATAGGCAATGTTGGCATGATTATAGTAGAGAACATGGGTTTAACATATTTGTTGGTTCTTACTACACTTCGTTCCTTTAGGCACAACCTCCTCAATTGCATCTCTCGGACCACGATGATCATCCATTCACTTCTAGATGGTGGCAGACATGATTATCTCACATTGCTTAGAGACCAAGATTATGGTATGCATCGACAGCTAGATTTCTTGAAGAAATCGGTACTCATTCTTGATAATTCTGTACATGCTCTTGTTGTCATGTTTACTCCATTCTAGAAGCTAAATTAATGCTTATTGTTATTTTGTATAGATGAACCTCTTAGCATCTGGCTCTTAGCACTTCTAATTTCTTAGGCTGCCCTTGTTTGAGATGTATTGAGTTACCAAGTTTTGGTAATGAGTTGTATTGAATTGGTATGCAATTGGTAATGAGTTGTAATGACTTGATAAAGAAGTATTGAGTTGGTAATGTTACAGACAGACAAATTCTAAATTAGGGACTTCGATTATTAATTTTTTATTATTGATTTAGTTTATTATTGTTAGTATTATTATTTTGATTTTGATTTTAAGATTGTGAATTTATTTGAGTGGGATTCTTCCACTCTATGCACTAAAAGTGGGCTTTTGGGCCTTTAGCTTTTAGGCCTAGTAAGCAGACCATTATCCTATTGCCCTTGATTATTTTAAGTTGGGTTGATTTGCTTTAATTGGGCTAGGTTTGATGTTTTAAGTGGATTTATATTTTGAGTTGAGTTTTTTATTAAGTGATCGTTAAGTTGGGCATAGCCTTGGTTTGACTTTGAAGATGGGCTTAACTCATCTACATATTTTCATTATAATTTTTTTTTAAAATTTTTACATAAAATATAATAAACAATTCAAATTTTTTAAGATTCTAATTCAAATTTTTAAAATTTTAAAATCATAATAATATTAAAAAATAATATTTTAATAATATTTTATTTAACTTTAATAACTTATCTTAATTTATCTCAATTCATCTAAATTAATTTTAAAAAATAATATTTTAATAGTATTTTACATTGGGTTGGGTTATATTTTGTTTCAGAGCAATGCGCTTTACATGGGCTTGATTTTAATTGAATAAAAAGGTTAGCCCATAAACTTATTTTCAGACCACAATTTAGAGTATAATACAGGTACTAAAATAAATAAAACTAATTAACTTCCATAATGTCGTGAAGTTTCTCAAGAACGGGCCACGAATCTTTTCATAGAAAATAATAAAATAGGAAGAAAAATCAAAGGAAGCAAACCCCATAATATTTTCGTAGACAATGAAACCTTGGATTGCATTTCCAAATTCCAGATACAATCAGAGTATCTGAAATGCACTTACATAAATAAAACTAATTAACTTTCATACTGTAGGAAGATTTTCTCAGAAACGGGAGTAGAAAGTTTTCATAGAAAATATGAAGGAAATAAGGGAGCAAATATCATAATATTTTAAGAGTATTGTTACAATTACGAGTAAGTTACACAAAAATAATTTTACAATCTGACATAATTTCATGTAGTCCGGTATATTTTCTTAATAATAAAAATAATTTTATAATTTGACGAACTATAATATACCATATTAATTTGTAAAATTAATTTTGTGTAGTTTATTTTATGACTTAAGAGTATTTTCCATGTTTTAAACCACCACCAAGAAAATATGAAGAATAAACAAAGGGAAGAAGGTAAGATCACTGAGGGTCCAGATCTGTTGACGAAATGTGTTAGGATGCTGTCAGTAAATTGTATAAAAATAATAACTTGATGAGGTAAGCTATTGTGATGCAACAATGGATTAAAATGACAACATAGATAATTGATGAAATGAATCACGTCGGAATGTGTTCGATGCCACTCCTTCCTCCAAAAGAAAAAATATAGGAAATTGCTAGATGATTCAGAATCAATCACAAAACATCTTTGGCGCGGGTCTCAACTTCCCTCAATGTAATTACAAAAACAACCTCGAATAATTAACTACATGGCATACCAAACTACATTATTTAACAAGTAAAAAGCTACTAATTAAAACACTATCGTTTAACCCATTTTATCCGTACGACGTCGTTGTTATCAAGGCCATTGCGGTGTCATTTTGTCCTCTACTGGCATATACGAAAGCCCAGTCAAACAACATCTCCCACTTCTGTCTTCAACATCTCGAAGCCTCCACTAGAATCCCTAAAGTTTCAAACTTTTCCCCCCTTCTGTGCGCAACAAATACCCATGTTAATGTCCAATCAAACTTTTCCCTTTTTATATTCAATTATGAACTCATACACCCATTAACTTGCTCAATCATTTTTGTTGAGTTTCAATTCCCACTTTCCGCTCAAGCAAAAACTTCAAAACTTGCTTGTTGATTTTGATAATAAATGATTGTCCTAACAACTCTTCCTCATAAGTGGAGAGGAGTAAAGCTCTCCTCTTTAACATCTTACTCAAATAGGCTATGGGTTATCCTGATTGCATTAAGACAGCTCTGATGCCCTTTCTACTTGTATTGCATTCCACCATAAATAATTATTTAAAATCTGAAAGTTTAAGCACGGCAGCTTGGGTGGCAACCTCATTTAGTAATTTAAATGCTAAATCTACCTCTTGGAACTATAAGAATACATTCTTCTTCAATAAATCTATAAGTGGGGTTGCTAAGAACCTGTAATGTTTGATAAATTTCCTGTAGTACCTGGTTGATCTTAAGAACCCTCTCAAAGCCTTTAGAGTCTTAGGTGTGGCCCAATTAAGCATGACACTGATTTTGGAAGGATCAGCCTTGACACCCTGGTCTGAAATTATATAGTCCAGATAATCCACTTCTTACATTCCAAACTTGCATTTTGACCTTTTAGCATACAAACTGTGGCCTTGCAGTAGCTGTAGCACTTGTCTCAAGTGGCTTAAATGCTCCAACCCTACTGTACACTAAAATTTTGTATAAAAAGACAAGAACAATTCTCTCAACATTGCCCTAAAAATATTATTCATCAGTCCCTAAAAAGGAGATGGGGCATTAATGAACCTAAATAGCATTACTAACAATTTATAGTGGTCCTCATGCATTTTAAACGCTATTTTGGCCACATTCTCGAGTATCACCCAGATTTGATGACAACCCAACCTCAAATCCAACTTTGAAAGCACTAGCATCCCTTCCAACTCGTCTAATAGTTCATCAATCACCAGAAGAGAAACTTATATTTAATAGCCTTTTGGTTTAATATTTGGTAATCTACACATAACCTCCACCCCCCGTTCGATTTTCTCACAAGTAGTATAGGGATGAAAATGGGCTTAAACTCGGTTGCATTATCACACTTTTCAGTAATTCAGTCACAATTATCTCAATTTTTGACTTTTAGTAGTGGAGATAATGATATGACCTTGTGGAAATGGGCTGTGTTCCTTCTTTTAATACTATTGTGGTTATGGGCCCTAGAGAGAGATAGTCCCTGTGATTCCTCAAACACCCCCTCGAATTCTTGCAATAATTCCCTCAATTCAACACTGCCCAGGGATCCTTGTAGCTCAGTTTTTTGACCCAAAATTTGTAGCAACATTCCTTTCCCCTTCAAGAGTGATGCAATTATATTCTTGTTGCTACCCCCAATGTATGAGGTTGTCTTTTGAGCCCAAAGAGGCTGATTTTCTATTCTCCAATTCCAAATTCCATAACAGCTTGAAAAAGTCCCAAACAATGAGTCTCCTAAGGTAGTCAACCAATTAATGTCCAACACCAAGTCACAACCTCCCAATGCAAGAATGTAAAGAGAGGTTGAAAACATATTACCTTGTGTTTTGATGGAGGTTGCCTTACAATAATCACCACTCTTCACTATGTCACCATTCCACCCACACATTTAGCTTAATGGAGGAGTCAACCTTTAGCTTTATTTTTGTAGCTACTACCGTATTAAGGAAGCTGTGAGTGCTTTTAGAATCCACTAAAATGACCACGGACTCCCCTTCTATAGTACCCATCAATCGCATTGTACTAGTGCTTGGGGTCTCCACCATAGCATTAATGGAAACCTCCACATTTTTTGGAGTTATATCATTCATCACCCCTTCAACGGCTTGATGGTCCTCTTCGGTGAACTCCAAGTCCACCTCGTATTCTCACAACTTTGTAAGATGTATATTTTTAAAGACTTGCAAATGTCAGTAGGGTTTCATTTTTTGTCGTAGTAATAACATGAGCCTTTTTTTGTTTTGTTTCTCATCCATTTGCCTTGAAGAAATCTCCTTGGTTGATACAGTTGGTTTAACCCACTTATTTCCTCCATTTTGAGTGTCTCGAATTCCAACTACTCTAAGTAGGTATATTGCTCTTTTCACCCATCAATTTAGGCTGCCAGCTCCGAGTACTAGTTAAGTATTCTTCCTGCATTTTTTCTAACCCGAAGGCTGCATTCAAACTCACTAGGTTAAACATTTTTACCGGCAACCCAATCTCGTCTTTCAACTCACTTAGAAGTAGCTGGGTTTGTGGCCTTCTACCAAACTTGTCGAACGATTGGACAACGCTTTTAATTGGGCCTTGTAAGCTACCACAGAAGAGAATTGTTTCAGCTTTTTCAAAGATTACATCGGGTCATCGTAAGATGTGGGTCCAAATCGAACCTGAAGAACCCGAGTGAAAGTCTCCCAATCACGGAATTGGCCACTATTCCAAGCATCTTGATCCAAATAAATGCTTCTCATTTCATGTGATACGATATCATGAGTAGTTTATCTACAGTAGTAGTTTGATAAAAGTCTAAATAATGATTTGATTTAAAAACCCACTCAGCTGGATTAGTGCCTTCAAAATGGGGATAGTCTAACTTAACTCCTTTCTTGCAAGTGCATCTCAGGTTTTGAGCCTCCAAATTCCTGTTGCAATTGGGTTCTTTGTGAGCAATTTGCTTTTGGTTGGTCTCCATAAAGGTTCTCAGCATGTCAGACATTTCCTCCATGTGTTGATGGAGATCTATAACATTTTGATGGTGCTCGACTAGTTGTTCTGGGTTGTTTCATGTTGCTATTTGGCTCTAGTACTCTCAACCATGAAAAGATTTTTGCTGGGTGTAATGTGGTGTTTGGGTTTTTTAGAATGCAATGTAATGAATATAGGTTTTATATGAGTAAGCTTGGATTTATGGTGGGTAGAGTATGGTATGAGTTGTATGCGCTCTATTTGGTCCGTAAGGCTCGCCTGGTTTGTGATGCCACGTGTTAGGATGCTGCCAATAAATTGTATAACAATAGTAACTTAGGTAAACTACTATGATGCAATAATAGATGAAAGTGACAACACAGAGAATTGATGAAATGAATTTACGTAGGAGTGTGTTGGAGGCCATTCCTTCCTCCAAAAGGAAAAATACAAGAAATTGCCAGATGATTCATAATCAATCATTAAACGTCTCTAGTGTGGATCTTAACTTCCCACAATATAATTACAAAACACCGTTGAATAACCAATTACATAACTGACCAAAATACATTGTTGCACAAATAAAAAGCTACTAATTAAAATACTGTCGTTTAGCCCATTTTATTCGCATGACGTTGTTGTTGTCAAGCCCATTGCTACATCGTTTTGTCCTATACCAACATATATGAAAGCCCCAGTCAGACATCTCTCACTTATGTTTTCAACATCTCGAAGTCTCCGTTAAAATCCCTAGAGTTTTAAACTTTTTCCCCTTCTTAGATCCTTCAACTCATGACCATGTGATAAAATGATCACTGATTGCTTCAAATGAGGATTTTGTTGCTTGGAGGGGAGGTAAAAGGGAGGGGACTCGTGAGCTGTGAGGTAGGGAGGCAAAATGGCGTTCAGTGACAAGAGGATGAAAGGGAAAGGAGCAAATTAGGCTAGGTTTTCTCTCTCTATTTGTGTTATATTTTATTTTAATAGCTAGTGACATGGCATGCCAAATTGATTGATAAATTTGAATTAAACTAGGAGCGAGCAGACTAGCATTTTTCGTTAAAAAATGCATATTATATTGTTACCTACCTGCCTTTTAAATATTGGACAAATGAACCGTCCAAAAGACGGGTAAGTGGTAAGATTTGAGTGCTGATAAACAATAATTTTATATATAATCGTATGTAAATATCTCATAAATATTTTGAAAAAGAAAAGAGTTTATTATTAAAAAGTTAATTTTTTTATATCAAATTTATATTTATTTATTTATTTTTTTAAAAATAATTACGTGACATTTGTATATTTCTTGATTTCAAATATTTTTCTTGAATTGAATATGGCAAATTGTGTTAGAAATTCCCCCCACCCGTGAAAAAGATCAAATATCTAAGGGTAAATTTGGAAACACAATTGTTATTAGATATTTTCATATATTTCATTACCAAACTTCACTTAAACACAATATTTTTTAGTTTTTAATTTTTGATTTTTTTCATTCGTTACCTAATAATTACAACCTTTCAACACTCCAAAACAAAATATAAAAACAACACTATATTTTCAAATTCTAAATAAAAATGATATTAAAAAATCATTCAAGCAATTTTTAATTTTATAATTTTTTATTCAAATTTATCTACTCTTTTTTAAAACCAAGTAAAATGTATTAATTTAAATTATTTTATTAACATTTACAGATATCTTGAAATATTTTAAATATCCGAACAGATGTAAGGATTTTACAGTCACGAATCGAGCGTGATGCATCTATGAGCACACTAAGACTAGCCCTAAAAATGAAGCCTGGTTTGGTTACCAAGGGTTCAAGATGAGATGTGACTCATCTCATAAACTCAGGTTTTCATAAAATTATCATAATTTTTTTAATTTTAATATTTTATTTAATTTTTAATATTTATCCCATTTTATCCTAACCAAACAAGCTTATTCTTCTAGCCCTAAAAAAGGAACCTATACTGTTTTTCTCCATTTAGTTTTGAGTAATAATATATTTACCTCTTATTTACTACCATTTTATTACTCATGGTGTTTATCTTTTTATTATTTTCTTTTAAGTATTTTTTTTAACATCCTTTAATTAGTAAGTAAAAAATGAGTGCCTTTACTGAAATTAGACATAAAGTTTGGCTAAGATTACAAGGATGGAAATGTAACATTTTTTCTCAATGGAGTAGAGAAGTTTTACTTAAGGCAGTAGTGTTGTCTATCCCATCCTATTCCATGAGTTGTTTTAGGCTTCCCCAAAAACTTTGTTCTGATATAGAGAATATGATAGTCTATTATTGGTGGGGTCATAGGTGAATGAAAGAAAAATACATTGGATTAGTTGGCAAAATTTATGCAAACCCAAATCTGTGAGTGGGTTGGGTTTTAAGGACTTCTCCACTTTTAACTTGGCTATGTTAGCCAAATAAAGTGCAAAATACAAGGGGCTTATTTTACAAGATATATAAAGCAAGGTACTTCCCTTATAATAACTTGTTGGAGGCTTAACTTGGTAGTTCCCCTTCCTTTGCTTGGAGGGGTATATGAAAGGCAAAACAATCGATGATCAAGGATGGAAAGTGGAGTGTTGGTATTGGAACTAGTATTCATATCCTCAATAATTTTTGGATCCTTGGTATTGCAAATCTTGGAAAGGAGTTACTAATAAGTGGTAGCCTGCTTGACTAGAATTTATTAGAGTTAAGTGCCACGGTTGATTCATTGATTGATGACAATTCAAAGTTGTGGAATGTATCGAAGCTTAGTCCTCTCTTCAATCCAAAAGTAGTTGATGCTTCTTAAAAATCCATCCAAGTTTTACTGCTGAACCTAACAAGTAGATTTGGGAGAATAAAAGAAATGACATGTTCAGTGTTTGAAATACTTATAGACTGTTTAAAAATTTCTTTGATCCTCTCACAGGCGAGTCCTCTTCGAGTATGATGGATAAGAGATTTTGGAAAGTTATATAGAAATTACCTATCCCTCATAAAATCAAGATTTTTGCATGGAAAGTATGCAAAGAAATTCTCCCTATTAAGTCTAACCTACTCAGAAAGAAGGTATTGTTGCTTCCGTGCTCATGCTAATGAGGATTTGAAATATACATTTTTTTTGCCCTTATATACACCAAGTTTGGCTGAGCAAATTTGCTGTTTTACAAGATGAGAATGCTTTTCAATCCTTTATGCAAACAACAAAGAGGTTTATAGAATAACATTGTAATGCTCTAATGAAAGGCCAAATTATATGGCCTATACTCTAAAAGGACTAGTCAATGATACAATTGGAGTCCCATTAAAGCTTTATAAAGAACAAGAACTTCTCCTTTTCAAGTAACGTGGGATCCCATACACTATACACCACCCACCATTTTTCTTATCATATGGGGTATCGCAAACATCGTTTGAGGGATTTACAGAGTTTATTCTAATGGCATGGGGCTTTTGGTATTGAAGAACCATATGATCCATGAGCAAATGGTTTTGCCTCTTCAACAGGTTTTCTCACAAAGGAAATTTACTAGTGTGAAATCAGTTTCACCTGGAAACAAACAGATCTTTAAATGGTGTATTCCTGAAGCAAATTGCTTCAAGCTTAACGTGGATGGTGCACTCTTCTTTGACTACAACAAGACTGGACTTGGGGCTATTATTCGGAATTCAAAAGGGAAGTTGTTATGCGGCCTTCCAGTTGAGTTGGGAATGAGTTTTTGAAATTAGAAAATATAGAAGAAATGGCTATTTTAAGGGGACTGCAAACCACCTCTTATTTGGAATCCAGGATTACAAAACTGCAAACCCTAGTAGAAACTGATTGCCTCAATCTTGTAGGAGTGATCCATGATATAGGGGAACTACACGTTACCATGCACACAATGATCACAGAGATTAGAAGACTAATGCTTCATTTTATGCATTGTGGTATTTATTTTTGCCCACGCCTAGCTAATGAAGCTGCTAATATGTTAGCTAGACATGCCTGGTCAAATCCTGAAAAGCAAATATGATGGAATGGTGCCCTTGTTTTCATTGACAATATTTTCTCTGCAATATATTTATAATTGTTAAAGTGCTTTGTATTTGTAACTGTTAAGGTCTTATATACTTTGATGAAATGAAATGCAAATAGACATTTTATATAAGAAAATATTAATAATTTTTTTTTTTTTAAAAATAATAATAAAATAGTAATAAATGAGACTTAACGTTATCATTATTCTTTAGTTTTTCATTTCAGTCATAATTCATAATTTGGAAAGTCTTAGATCATTCACATTGGTCTTATTTTTTTTATCATCAAAAGTGTACTTTTTACACACATACCAAAAAAATAATGTCATATTTAATCAAATATGATTAAAAAAAGTGCAAAAAATATAAAAAATAGCATAAATGTGTTTTTTGTTTACTTTTTGTTTAACTTTTGAATAATGATTCTGAAGATTCCTTGAATCATTCAGAGATAGATCAAAGTGAGTTTAACTCTAGTGATTTCAATTATCACACAGGGTTTGAACCATCAGATCTTCTGTCTTCATCAGATCAAAATGAATTTAGTTCTTCTGAATTTCATTCAGAAACTGAATCATCAGATCCTGATGAAATTGAGCATGACTGCTCTTGTAGTAGTCATTGTTGTAATTCCAGATCAGTATCTTCCCCACTGGAAGTTGATCTAAAGTCAACTTCCCCACTGGAAGTTGACAGATCAGTATCTTCCCTCCTGGAAGATACTGTTGAATCATCTTCCCCACTGGAAGATGATAAACAGTTAATTTCCGAGATGGAAATTGACAGTGAAAGTCATTCATCTTTCTTTCAGAAAGATGAACGACATGTAATTTCCCCACTGGAAATTACCATGATATCAACTTCCCTCCAGGAAGTTGATAGACAGTCAATTTCCTTTCAGGAAATTGACCTGAGCCTTTCAACTTCCCCACTAGAAGTTGAAAGAGAATCAACTTCCCTCAAGGAAGTTGATAGATCAGTAACTTTCGAAATGGAAGTTACTATTGATGTATCTTCCCTCCTGGAAGATACTATTGAATCATTTTCCCCACTGGAAGTTGACAGATCAGTATCTTCCCTCCTGGAAGATACTGTTGAATCATCTTCCCCACTGGAAGATGATAAACAGTTAATTTCCTTCCAGGAAATTAACTTAAAATTTCTAACTTCCTTCCAGGAAGTTCACAAATGCGTAACTTTCCCACTAAAAGTTACTATTCCCTCATCTTCCCTACTGGAAGATGATCAGATTCCCTTGTCAATACCTTTGGTTTTGACAAGATTAAAATTTTATTTGATTAATTTGTTGAAATATTTTATTTTAACAAATTCAATTTTGTTCTCTGCATCCTTTGCAGACTTGATCCAGAAAAACTATTTTCCTAAAATGGTTTTTCTTCCTTTTAATCGTACTGGAATCGGAACCTGCATATCCCGATTTCATAAATTTATTCTGATATTGTCTCACGATGAGCCAATATCTCCTTCTTTAAAATTCTTGGTTCTTATTCAAACCAAGAATCTTTTCAGATTAATCTTTTCAAATTTTCATTCCAGTTTGAAAAATGAAGAAGATGAAGACTTTTTTGTTAAGATAAATAGGATGTATAGATCCTATTCATCAGATAGCTTCGGATCAGGTGAACCACCTGATACGTTTGAGCATAAAGAACATGATTATAAAAATAGATATGAGAAAGAATATGATGATGAGGATGATTATGACTATAATAATTCAGAGCATTCTTCAGACTTATTTTATAAGTCGAACATTTATCCTTTGTATCAACACAGTGTTGATACAGTTCTTCCATCTTCTCCTATTTCTTCTATTCCGATTAATATTAAGTCTTTTGTAAGACCAAGTATTAATCTTCCTGTTTTAATTAATACTCAGAAGACTTCCATACCTTCTGAAAAACCTTTTAAAATTAATTTCGTATCTTTATACGAAGATTTTGATAATATTAAAAACCGGCCTAAGCGTAAAGCTTATGCACGAGATTTTAGTCTACCTCAAAGACAGAGGGTTAGACATAAATGGACAGAATGGATGACTGCCCAAAAAAGGCATATTCTATTCTTTGATTTTCTTGAAAACCATTATGATTTTAAAAATCTTGATTTCAAAGATAAGTTTTTGATTAATTTAAAAACTCTTTCTAAGAAAGCCAAAGACAAGTTTCCTTTGGAAACAAAATCTTCAAAAGTCTCAGCAAGTTTTTCTAAACCTGTTGCTGAGAAAATCGTTTTAGAAAAACCTTTACCAGAAAACAAACAGATTTCAAAACCTGTAAGTTTCCTGGAAAAGATTGATCAAATGCTAGCTGTTATACAGCTAGAAAAAGAAAAGCAAAAACCTTCTACTAGTATCTCTGATAAGAGTAGAAAGGATTTTATTCCAGTTTCTGCAGATAAATCCTCGGATGAATCTACAGATTCTGTTATATCTTTCAGTGCTCCTCCCAAAAGGAAGCATTTGAAAAAGAAATTTCACGGAGAAAAAAGAATTTCTAAAACCCGTGAAAAAATCATTAAAAATTCTTCTAACAAAAGAATTTTTAAAAAATCTTCTAAGTCATCCTTGAAGAGATGCTATAACTGTGGAAAAAAGGGACACAATGGAATTAAATGCCCTAATCCTGAAAAACCCAGTATTTTTGCCATCATCTCTAAGGATATTTTATTAGAATCTTTTTCTGATCATTCCTCCTCTGAGGAAATAGATGGATACATCTCGAGTGCTTCTAGTGAACACTCAGAGACGGATTCGTCTAGTTTTATTTCTTCTGATCAAAGTGAGTTTGGCTCCAGTGATTTTAATTATCACAAAGAGTCCGAATCATCAGATCTTTTGAATTCATCAGATCAAAATGAATTTAGTTCTTCTGAATTTCATTCAGAAACTGAATCATCAGATCCTGATGAAATTGAGCATGACTGCTCTTGTAGTGGTCATTGTTGTAATTCCGTAGTTAAAACATTAACTGTAATTCCGTAGTATAATCATTCAGAGCATTCTCCAGAATTACTTAAGTCTGAAGTTTATCCTTTGTATCAACACAGTGTTGATACAGTTCTTCCTTCTTCTTTTATTCCTTCTATTCCGATTAATATTAAGTCTTTTATAAGATCAAGTATTGATCATTCTGAAATATCTGAGTCTCAGAAGTCTTCTGAAAAGTCTTCTGATAAATCTTTTAAAATTAATTTTAAAAGGTTTTTCAGAAGGTATGGAAGTCTTCTGAGTATTAATTAAAACAGGAAGATTAATACTTGGTCTTACAAAAGACTTAATATTAATCGGAATAGAAGAAATAGGAGAAGATGGAAGAACTGTATCAACACTGTGTTGATACAAAGGATAAATGTTCGACTTATAAAATAAGTCTGAAGAATGCTCTGAATGATTATACTCATAATCATCCTCATCATCATATTCTTTCTCATATATATTTTTATAATCATGTTCTTTATGCTCAAACGTATCAGGTGGTTCACCTGATCCGAAGCTATCTGATGAATAGGATCTATACATCCTATTTATCTTAACAAAAACTAAAAAGACTCGGGTATTTCCTAAGTCTCGGTCTTCTACCTTATACTATTTGCACAGGCAACAAATGCCCAAGACAACAAATGTCTATTCCGGCTTATAGTCCTTTTCAAGACACGTTATGCCCACCAACGCCTACACGCCTACCCGGCTCAACGGCTAAACGGGGCCTCTTGGTCTTGACACTCGACTTGCGGATTGGGGGGGTGCAAACAGAATAAAATAAAAGAACAAGAAATAGTGATACAGAGTTTCTCTAGCAATTATCAAGATAAAAAGGAAATAAAAATTTAATTCAACAGTTAGCAACAGAACCGGAAAATGGCTTTGATACCATTTGGGGATGCGGAAGCACAAAACAAAGACAGATACAGAGAAATATAAACAGCAGAGGAACAAAAGAAAGAAAAGGAAGCAGCTTTCATCAAGAAGCAGAAAAGAAAAATAGAAAGAAGCACAAGGCCAAAGAGAGAGAAAGGAACAGAAGCGAGAAAGAAACAGAATAAAGGAACAGAAAATAAACATGCAACAGTTAAGAGGCGGCATAGCCGACCAATGCATGCATTACATGAGAAAATATAAGAAAATAACTTAACAGGCGGCAAAGCCGACCATGTAAGGCAAATGTTCGACTTATAAAATAAGTCTGAAGAATGCTCTGAATGATTATACTCATAATCATCCTCATCATCATATTCTTTCTCATATCTATTTTTATAATCATGTTCTTTATGCTCAAACGTATCAGGTGGTTCACCTGATCCGAAGCTATCTGATGAATAGGATCTATACATCCTATTTATCTTAACAAAAACTAAAAAGACTCGGGTATTTCCTAAGTCTCGGTCTTCTACCTTATACTATTTGCACAGGCAACAAATGCCCAAGACAACAAATGTCTATTCCGGCTTATAGTCCTTTTCAAGACACGTTATGCCCACCAACACCTACACGCCTACCCGGCTCAACGGCTAAACGGGGCCTTTTGGTCTTGACACTCGACTTGCGGATTGGGGGGGGGGTGCAAACAGAATAAAATAAAAGAACAAGAAATAGTGATACAGAGTATCTCTAGCAATTATCAAGATAAAAAGGAAATAAAAATACTATTTAAAAGTTAGCAACAGATTAAATTTATATTTATTTTATACTGAAATATCTATTCCGATTAAAAGTTAAGTTCTTCCTTCTTCTTTTATTCCTTCTATTCCGATTAATATTAAGTCTTTTATAAGACCAAGTATTGATCATTCTGAAATATCTGAGTCTCAGAAGTCTTCTGAAAAGTCTTCTGATAAATCTTTTAAAATTAATCTCGTATCTTTATACGAAGATTTTAGTAATATTAAAAACCGGCCTAAGCGTAAAGCTTATGCACGAGATTTTAGTCTACCTCAAAGACAGAGGGTTAGACAAAAATGGACAGAATGGATGAATGCCCAACAAAGGCATATTCTATTCTTTAATTTTCTTGAAAATCATTATGATTTTAAGAATCTTAATTTTAAAGAAAAGTTTTTAAATGAATTAAAAACTTTTTCAAAGAAAGCCGAAGACAAGTTTCCCTTGGAAACAAAATCTTCAAAAGCCTCAGCAAGTTTTTCTAAACCTGTTGCTGAGAAAATTGTTTTAGAAAACCCTTTACCAGAAAACAAACAGATTTCAAAACCTGTAAGTTTCCTGGAAAAGATTGATCAAATGCTAGCTGTTATACAGCTAGAAAAAGAAAAGCAAAAACCTTCTACTAATATCTCTGATAAGAGTAGAAAGGATTTTATTCCAGTTTCTGCAGATAAATCCTCGGATGAATCTACAGATTCTGTAATGTCTTTCAGTGCTCCTCCCAAAAGGAAGCATTTGAAAAAGAAATTTCACGGAGAAAAAAGAATTTCTAAAACCCGTGAAAAAATCATTAAAAATTCTTCTAACAAAAGAATTTTTAAAAAATCTTCTAAGTCATCCTTGAAGAGATGCTATAACTGTGGAAAAAAGGGACACAAGGGAATTAAATGCCCTAATCCTGAAAAACCCAGTATTTTTGCCATCATCTCTAAAGATAGTTTATTAGAAACCTTTTCTGACCATTCCTCCTCTGAGGAAAAAGATGGATACATCCCGAGTAATTCTTATGAACACTCAGAGACGGATTCGTCTAACTCTTATTTTTCAAATAAAAGTGATTCTGAAGATTCCTTGAATCATTCAGAGATAGATCAAAGTGAGTTTAACTCTAGTGATTTCAATTATCACACAGGGTTTGAACCATCAGATCTTCTGTCTTCATCAGATCAAAATGAATTTAGTTCTTCTGAATTTCATTCAGAAACTGAATCATCAGATCCTGATGAAATTGAGCATGACTGCTCTTGTAGTGGTCATTGTTGTAATTCCAGAGTTAAAACAGTTAATGTTTTAACTACGGAATTTGATCTAAAGTCAACTTCCCCACTGGAAGTTGACAGATCAGTATCTTCCCTCCTGGAAGATACTGTTGAATCATCTTCCCCACTGGAAGATGATAAACAGTTAATTTCCTTCCAGGAAATTAACTTAAGATTTCTAACTTCCTTCCAGGAAGTTCACAAATGCGTAACTTTCCCACTAAAAGTTACTATTCCCTCATCTTCCCTACTGGAAGATGATCAGATTCCCTTGTCAATACCTTTGGTTTTGACAAGATTAAAATTTTATTTGATTAATTTGTTGAAATATTTTATTTTAACAAATTCAATTTTGTTCTCTGCATCCTTTGCAGACTTGATCCAGAAAAACTATTTTCCTAAAATGGTTTTTCTTCCTTTTAATCGTACTGGAATCGGAACCTGCATATCCTGATTTCATAAATTTATTCTGATATTGTCTCACGATGAGCCAATATCTCCTTCTTTAAAATTCTTGGTTCTTATTCAAACCAAGAATCTTTTCAGATTAATCTTTTCAAATTTTCATTCCAGTTTGAAAAATGAAGAAGATGAAGACTTCATTCTTTTTCGCCCGGGAAGGATTGAGAAGATCAACAGAAGATCAGTCAGCAGATGAAGACAAGATGTCCCCACTGCCGACACCTTTGAGCCAGTCAGCACTAGAAGACAAAACATCTTTCGGTGCAGACAACATGATTGCCTGTCAGCCCAGCTTTCGGCGCCGACAGCTTTTTACTTTTGTAAAAGTAATTCACGTGGTGTGAATTACTGTTTGCTTTTTACTTTCGGCTACTTTCGGCCGCTTTTGCTTTTTGTTTATCTCCCGTGATTATCGGGACTTGTCTTTTGTAATGCCTCTCCGTCTATATAAGGAGAGTTCAGTTTTCATTTGAAATCAGAGCTAGTTCAAGGGAACTCAGAGTGATTTAGAGTGAGTTCTGAGAAACTACTCTCATTTGAGTGATTGAGTCTTGAGTGGCAATCTTATGAGTGAATCTTGTGAGATTGTAAATTGTGAGCTTTTGTACATTTGTAAATTTGTTAATACAATGAAGAATTTCCCCTTCTTCCTTGTCAATGCCTTACATGGTCGGCCTTGCCGCCTGTTAAGTTATTTTCTTATATTTTCCCATGTAATGCATGCATTGGTCGGCGTTGCCGCCTCTTAACTATTGCATATTTATTTTCTGTTTATCATTTCTTTCTTCCTCTCGCTCCTGTTCCTTTCTCTTTCTTTGGTCTTGTTCTTCTTTCTATTTTTCTTTTCTGCTTCTTGATGAAAGCTGCTTCCTTTTCTTTCTTTTGTTTGTTCTTCTTTCTATTTTTCTTTTCTGCTTCTTGATGAAAGCTGCTTCCTTTTCTTTCTTTTGTTCCTCTGCTGTTTATATTTCTCTGTATCTGTCTTTGTTTTGTGCTTCCGCATCCCCTTTTTGTTTAACTTTTGATTTATTATTCAAAAGTTAAATAAAAAGTAAGTAAAAAATATCTTTATGCTATTTTTCATACTTTTTTTAATCATATTTGATCAAATATGGTATTATTGTTTTAGTATTTGTGTAAATAATACACTTTTGATGATAAAAAAAAGATGAGACCAATGTGAATGTTCTTAGAGCATCCACATTAGTCTCATCAAAAGAATCATTAAAATTTGATGAGAAGTACAAGTTTGATGAGATGAACATACCATACTCACCATAACTCCACATTAGACTCATCAAAATAATAATATAATAATATTTTTAAAAAATATTTTTAAATTTTCTTCAATATTTTATAATTATACTAATTATATGTATATTAATAATTTAATTTGATACTTAAATTATTATTTTCAACATTTTTTAATAAAACTAGAATTAAAAAAAATATAATAACACATTTATTCTATAGAAAAAAGAAAAAGAAAAAGAAAAAAACTGTAGGGGAAAAAAAATATTAAACTAATAAGATGAAGAGTAAATAGTTACTCTTCAAATTTGAAGAGTTTGTCTACTTTTATTGTAGCTTAAAGTTTAAAAAATATAGTTTGATGAGATTAATATGGGGTAATTTTTAATATAAATCAATAAATTTGTATTTGATAATTAATTTAAGAAAAATGCTATTTACCTCTTTGAATTTCATCCCCTTTTTATCCCATTTTGGGTTTTTATTTTATTTTACATAATTTTTGAATAAATATTTTTATATTATGTTATGATTTATTTCTATTTTTAAAAAATATTTTAAGGTATTAAAAAAATTATAATATTATTTAAAAATATTTATTCAAAAATCATGTAAAAAAATAAAAATTGAAAAAAATAAAAACACATAACGGGATGGGGGAACAGGATGAGTTTTGAAGGGTAACTAGCACTGCCCTTGATTTAATGATACCAATGAGATGCTCTTACTCATTTTAGACAAAATATTATAAAAAAAAAGGAAAGAAAAAATTAGCTTGAGAAGGAGCAGAACTGTATAGGGAATTAGGAACCCTCCAAGTTCTTAGTTTGCGCTCTGTTTGTGTCTCTCTCTCTCAATGACAGCGGACACCAAGTCGAAGTCGAACGGTGGTGGCAACAACGCCATCAAGGGCAAGAAAGGAAAGCAGCGCTATCTTCCCCACAACGTCTCTCTCTCTCTCTCTCTCTCTCTCTGTGATATTAACTGTGTAGTTTCTGTGAACTTGGTTTCATATACAATAATTCGTCTGTGTTCCAGAAGCCAGTGAAGAGGAAGGGTTCGTACCCATTGCGGCCGGGAGTACAAGGATTCTTCATTACCTGCGACGGAGGCCGGGAAAGCCAGGCCTCTCATGAAGCCATCAACGTTATAGACTCTGTCTCTCTCTCTCTCTCTCTCTCTCTCTCTCTCTCTCTCCCCCTCTGTGTATATGAGCTTTTAGTTTCTTATTTTTGTCTTAATTAATATTTTAATTTCTATTTTTTTTGAAAAATAAAAATTTGATCTTTAATCTTTAAATTCTTTGTGGACATGTGTTTGTTTGTTATTAACGTCTGTGTCTTCATGCTTCCTCTTCTGGGTTCCAAAGGTATTTTTTCCCTTCAGTTATGAACTTACGTTGAAGTCACCTGAGTATTGACAGAAGTCTGGAATTGAATTAGATTGATATTTGGCCAAGTTACTTTTTGCAACATGAAAGTTATTGGAGGTGACGTTAAACAAGATTAAAAGGGAAAAAATGGGCCTAATTAGGTTCACAATTTGGTTTTATCTTTTTTTTTTTTCTTTATTTTCGTGGAATGTTTGCTCCAATACTTTAGGAAACCTATTCAAACGTGTTCGGAATATGGCTGAATATTTGAAAAACTGGAAATTTTTACTTGAAACTCACCAGTAGATTTTATTTTTTAAAGCATCAAGACAGACTGAATTGTGGTTCACATCCCACAACATCTTGGCAATATGGAGCCTGTTATCTGAATCTGGTGTATAAAAATCAAATAAAAAAACATCGCAAGAGCATTCCCATCTAGCACCTCAAATTAAATGGAATCATTCATACTTTCAACCACTTTCAACTTTGGTACTTATTTGCTTTGGAAAAAATCTTTTTGCAGTAGCTTAGCCTTATTCTTTTGGTGCTCTCATTCTTTTCTTACCTTAAATGTATGACGTGTTTTCTTTATAACGTACTTTAACCATTTATTTGGGATTGTCAGCTTGTAATTACTTTGTTCATACCATCTTCTGTACTTAGGCTTTGCCTATTCTATTAATACAATTGTTGACTTATCAAAAAAAAAAAAAAAATTACTTTGTTATTTCTAAATGACTTCTCATCAAAATATATACTTTTTACTCTTGCTTTCGTATCTCTCATGTTATGTTTCACTGCATCCTTGCATCGGTTGGTTATTTTTTGTACATGCATACCAGGTAGCAGGCCTGATATGAACTATGAGAGTTTGAAGGCATTTGTCAGTCGTAAAGTGTTAAACTTAATGGAAGCATTTTTATGCTTCAGTTGCTACTTTTCATATGAACTGTTCAATGTTTATACGTGACTTGGTATCTGTCCATTGGCTTCTTGCCCCTCCCCCTCTCGCTTCTTTCCTCTAATGTTCACACAAGCTGCATTTTATTTTTAGACGAGTGATTTTGGCACAAGGGATATGGTGGGAGATTTAAAACTTCATGAGATGTGGTCCCTGGCAGATTGTGTGACCCTATCATGAGCAGCGTGGGATTAACTCTTTTGGGCATCCTTAATTTTTGTCTCATGACCTCATAATTTAACATGAAAATAATGATTAGGGCTAGGCACTCCCAAATGGATAAACTTCAGGAGGAAACAACTAATCCACGAGAACCATGTATCTTCTCACAACTCATCTGCACCGTTGTTTGGAAAAGATAGTGAGATTCTCAATGATGTTTCCTTTAGAGCCAAAATTCTACATGCACCATAATTTCCTATAAGCCTGGAGGTACCCTAAATTTCCTGAATCATGAACTAGCACGGGACCAAGTTTGTTTGTTCTTTTGAGTATTGGTTGGCAGTGCATTGGAAAGAGTAAAAAATGCTCAAAATGAGATGGTGGAGCATCTGGTCAATCCTTCCCTTGCACATTTAGACCAATTTTGTGGAGCACATAACTGATAACTATCTTGTGGAAAAATCCTTCAGATCAATACTCTGGTTCATACCATGTTGCTATCATCACTCATTGAGTCTTCGCATTTATATGTGATTCACTAGGATCTATCCATCTATGCAAATGCTGTCCTTTTTTTATGATCAAATGCTTTTCTTTTCGCAATAAACTGACACTTTAACCCAAAAGGAAAGATAAAATTAGGTAGATGCTCCCCATCAAAGCTTATACGATGTTTATCCTTCTAAGCTCCTTTTAGATTCTATGCTTAAAATTTATCCTTGCTTTATTAGGTTTGACCAGAAACTATTAATGGAAAATGTAATGAATTCCAGTTGGTTATAGCATCTCCAAAGTGGAGAGGCTTGGACGGGGATATTCTTTATATGATATATTTATCCCCAAAGTTGAGATGCTTTGGAGTGAATGACCTAATAACCTTGTAGAGATTATTAACCGCATCTCATTGGCCCTACTTTTGTGAAAAATATCTAGGATGTTAGTTTTGTTATAAGTAATAAATTAGATAAAGGAACATTTTTTATGATTTCTTTGGGTTATTTCTTCTGTGGTTTTGATGAACTACATTTTGAATATTCAATTTAAACAAAATGTTGATGAATGTTCCAGTCGGAAGAGGCCATTAGTTACCTTTTTCTGCTCCTGTTTGCTGTATTGCGTTGATGTGATTGTATGGGTCTCAAGCACCACTTCTGGTTCCTGCCTATTTTAAAAGTTTCGGTTTTTAATTCTCTCTTGTATGAAGTTGCAAAACATATACAGAACCTTTGTGATGAGATTTGTTATATTTGCCATGTATGCATGTGATGCTGCTATTTGCATAGGGATGAATATAAATTCCTGAACCCTCATTTCCCTCTATCTATGAGGTGGAGTTAATTAACCATCTTCTTGGTTTCCTTTTTTCATCTCAGTTTTATGAAGAGCTAGTCCATGGGAAGGATTCAGGTGTGAAGCTTGCTGAGTTACCCAAGAAACCTTTAAATAAGAAGATTAAGTTCTCATATTCCGAGTCTTCTAGTAGTGGTGGTGATGATGAGGAGGAGGATGAAGGCCAGATTATATCAGATACTTCTCAGAATGATTTAGCCAGTCATCCAAATGCAATGAATGAGGGGCCTGATCCTCATACAAAAGATGGTATGCACCATGAAAATCAGACAGAAGAAAAAGCTAATGGTATTGAGGCGGATGCTGACAAACATGAGAATCAACCAAAAGAAACTGAGGAGCCCCCAACAAAGAAACAATGTATAGAAACAGGTGCATTGGATGGTGACAAACATGAGAATCAACCAAAAGAAACTGAGGAGACCCCAACAAAGAAACAATGTATAGAAACAGGTGCATCGGATGGTGACAAACATGAGAATCAACCAAAAGAAACTGAGGAGCCCCCAGCGAAGAAACAATGTATAGAAACAGGTGCATCGAAACATGTTATACATGAAAAAGTGGAGGAGACGTCCATTGATAGGCTAATTGAGGCTGAACTCAAGGAATTGGGAGATAAGAATAAGGTGAGTCAGCCTGCTAAACTTTGCAACTTGATTGATTTTAATTTGAGTTGATTTTTGAATTTATCAGATTCAAGGGGGACCAAAAGACAATCATGGGTAGGTGTCACTCTTGTATATGTCCTGTGTACTTGGGCTATGCCTAATATCATCAGTAAACTTTTTGTTTACTGGCAAAATTTTTTGTTCTTATGGGTGGGGGTCATTGATTTTAATGGGCTTAATGTCTATGACTTTCTATTTTCAGGTGTAAACTCTAGTTAGGTACTTCTCATGCATACATCCTGTGCACTTGGGCTATACCTTCTTTTCTTATGAATAAAACTTCTTGATTATCTATATATAAATTTAAATTGCATCAAAACTTGAAGGTTTCTGGAATTGTTCTTTAGCTTATTTTTTATTCTATTTTATTTTTTCATTTTGTTGAATATTTTTGTCATGCTTGATAATTTTCCTGGCATTTCTTCTAATTATTGTTCTTTTGCCTAATTTTTGGTTAGCTTTTGTTCATGTTTCCTTTCTGTAGTCTGGTTGCTCTTTTTTTCTAAGACAGTATGCTGATAAGATTTTTTCTGTATCGACTTATGCTAGTAATTTTTGGTTGCTCGTGGATTTAATCATTTCTTCCACGAGTGCAAATTTTGTGAAGTGCTAGTGTAATGTTTCAATATCTTACATGTGGTGTCTCGGGTTGGTGGTTGGTCTGGACTAAAAGCTTCAATCTCTTGCTGCTGTATGCACATAAGTTTATTTTCTAAAAGATTTTTTTCGAGTTGACTCACATTTTAGCTTCATCTAGCCATTTCTTCTGCAGTGCAAGTTTGTTCAAGTATGCTACCGACATGTTTCAATTTCTTTTATGTTGTGTCTCTGGTCTATCTGGACCAGAAATACAATGTCATGCTGTTATGCATCTTTATTAATCATCATCATATCAACAACAACAACAATTGGGTAAGCAGAATTTAAAATCTGATTTACATTCCCCCAAAATGTAAAGATTTATTGGATATTTTCATTTATCCACACTGTTTCCCGAGCTGGATATCAGAAATTGTTGTATCATTTCTGGTTCATTGTAATTTATCTCAGAGGGCCTTCAATCACTGATGGTAATTAAACCGCCTCTATTGAAATGGGAATTGGGGATAGGGGGATGGGGGCATCTAGGCTTTGTCGCTTCACATGGGAACATTTCATAGGCTAGAGAAGGAAAGAGGGTGGAGTCAAATTTAATGCACTACATCAAACCATTATGTCATCTCAACTCAGAAATTATGTGGTAGTCTTTTGGCTCAGAAATTTATTACTTTTCTTGAAATAATGTTATATCATTTTTTTTTTATTTTTGATAAGTTTATATCAAATATTTGAATGCAAAATAATGATAGACTGACTTGCTGTGGCCAGTCTAACGAGTTTTTATAGCAATAGTTTTTTCATTTTTTTCTTTTTTCATAAATATTATTGATTCCTTGCCCTTTACAACAGCTGGGAATATACAAAATCAACCTTATTGCCATTGGTGGTTTCAAGTTGTTGGTGATCTGTGGGTTTTATTCACCCTTAGCAGGTCTCATATCTTGAAGAGTATGCTATATGTTCAAATCTTTAACTGCCCTTGCTGGTGGTGGCATTTTGGCTTTCTTCATTTTGTTCTGACTCAAAGGGCTTGTCTTTGAATTTATTTTTCTCTTGTACTGACGACATTTTATCTTGCAGAGGCGCTTTGTCAAGCTTGATTCGGGATGTAATGGTGTTGGCTTTATTCAAATGCGGAAGATAGATGGAGACCCTGGTCCCAAAGATATTGTGCAGCACATAATGACATCTGCTGCATCAACAAAGAAACACATGTCGAGGTTCATTGCTTTCTTATCTGCTAAACTACACAAAGTACATTGGACAGAAGAAATTCCACATTTGTGCCATGTAGCTGACATGCTTGTTTGGTATAGGTTCATCTTAAGGATGCTACCTATTGAAGTGGCATGCTATACTTCAGAGGAGGAGATTTCAAGAGCAATAAAACCTCTTGTGGCACAATATTTTCCAGTGGAAACTCAAAACCCACAGAAGGTAAATACTCTTAATCAATTCTACCATTCCTTATCTTACCAAACAGATTCCAAATGATTCTAATGCTGCCAAGAGTTAACTATTCCATGTAGCACCTTGTTGGGCATTTTTGCAAAAGAGTGAACCAAGATTTTCAAATGTATTTTTTTTTTCACAAACACTCTTTCATAAATGCAGCCAGAACCAAAGGTGCACTGATTTCTGAGTTGTTTTCTAGTTTGTCATTAATGCTTGCAAGTTGGGGTAACGCCCCAATGGAATGCCCAAACCACATGATATATGCTCTAAAAGGACTAGTCAATAATATAATTAGAGTCTCATTGAAATCTTATAAAGTGCAAGAACTCATTCCCAAGCAATGTGGGATGTCATACACCTCCTACGCTTATCCTTATTATATGAGTTATAGTTTTAGTTGTTTGCTGAACTTGAAATGTGCCGTGGGAAAAGAAAAGAAAGTTAAAGAGAGATCTCGGATAAATAGTTAAAGTGAAGTGACTCTAGGCACAGTCCGAGCTTAAGACTGATACACAGCTTCAAACCCACCTGACCAAATTCACACTTTTAGAATAAGGTTATTGTGGATTGGGTTTCTGCATAAAACGTGGTCCAGTAACATTATATTTTATACTCAGTGATGGCGTGTACCAAAGACATGCTGTAAGTCCTAGATCCAGTTTGATGTGTATGTTGCCACTTGTTTTGCTTTTGGAAACTGTTATGGCCTGTGATATGTTTATTTGTTGCAATCTAGTCACTCACATTGACGAAAGAAGGATGACTGACCCATAATTAATATGATCTTGTGATTCTTGACCTTCCATTTCAATGGTTCCTTGTTACGCAATACGATTCTAT
Source organism: Platycarya longipes (assembly GCA_036559045.1). Classification (NCBI taxonomy): domain Eukaryota; kingdom Viridiplantae; phylum Streptophyta; class Magnoliopsida; order Fagales; family Juglandaceae; genus Platycarya; species Platycarya longipes. Next base: position 4,156,071 of record CM071801.1, read on the forward strand.
GATTATATGGGCGCCTGAAAATCTAGGATGAGATGGTTCCAAGCAAGTGTTGTTGGGATGAGAGCTGGTATCTAATGTAACCTGATGAGCTCAAAATACTTAAATTTATTTTATTGGTAAGAGTATATGTTATTGATATTAAAATGGGCATGTCCAAGTACACAGGAAGTATACACCTAGTTAGGAACTACAAGAGATAAAAAAAACTTTTATATCTATCAATTTTGAGATTAAAAAAAAAAAGATCAGCCTTTTTTATTTTTATTTTATAAGTATGGAGATCAGTCAAATTTAGATTGATCATGTATAGTTATTTCTTCTGTCCAACTCACCCTTTTCATCCCTTCCAGAACCAAAGGAAAAGAAATGGACTAAGCAATTGAAGCAGCAGGCCTTTTTGGTCATTTGCGTCCTTGTATATATTTGCAAAAATTACATTCCTTGGCACAGCAGACAATACAAGCTACAATCCTGTTATATGTATTTACTTGGAGTGTCTTCACTTTATGCAGTTTGCAGTACTGTTTGAAGCTCGTGCAAACAGTGGCATTGATAGGATGAAGATCATAAATGCAGTTGCAAAATCTGTTCCTGGACCGCATAAAGTTGATCTTAACAATCCTGACAAAACCATTGTTGTTGAGATTATCAAGGTAAGAAAATTCTCCTTATCTTTTTGGGTTGAGTTTGAATCTTATTTTGTTGATCCTGTTCCATGATAAATAACGACACTCCCTAGCTGTAAGAGTTTTGAAGAACTTTGGGATTTTGACTCGTTCAATCTACTGTATATAGCTAATTCTCTAGCTCAGGATCGACTTCTTTCGTTATCTGTACTTACAAATCATTTATCAAGTTTTGACGTGAAATCATTTTTACTTCTTGTTGGATGTCTGTTATTAAATAAGCCTTTATTGACCATGATAAATTTGATCTAAATTTTTTCCTGTTGTTTTTATGTTGTCAGACAGTGTGCTTAATTGGGGTTGTTGAACAGTACAAGGGATTGGCTAAGTACAACCTGAGGCAGCTCACATCACCCAAACCTTAAGTCATGCCAACTTTTTATTACATCTTCAGGATTCTCTGAGACACCATGATTTTCCATGCTGAGTTAGTATGAATTTTTTAAGTTGTATTGAAGCGCTCTCTCTCTCTCTCTCTCTCTGGGCAAAAAGTTCCTTATTCTCTCACTTGCTGTCTTGCAAAAGATTCTTTAATAGACCCTGCTGACTATAATGTAATTGCTGAATCTGAATTGCTCTCGTTCGTTGTGTTCCTTTTTTACGCAAAAATTATCCTGCAAAAATTAATGTTTGCTTCCTGCATGAATTGGGGAAAGACAGTATTATTACATTTTGTGGGAAAGGTGCACTCGAAACAACCAAGTTTTCGGAAGGAACATTTTATAATTTTGCATCAATTTACACAGTTCACACAAATTACATTCGAAACCCCTCTGACCCCTCTTGTTGATATGTTTAAAGATAAATTGTAAAAAAATAAATTGTATGGACTTGCATGGCCACTCGGGGACTGTGCGAAGTATAGCTCGTGTCTTGCTCGTGTCTTATCTATTCTACTACAAATTTCCTTTCCTTTCTCCCCCCCTTCTTATTTTTAAGCCACAAGAAGATCAACCACTCCGAAGTACTCTCTGTAAGCCACCCAGCAATACAGGTCAATTTATATTTCAACAAGAAACGAAGATCTCCAATTATTCCATTGTTTTGACACAATTTTAAAGCTATTTACAGTGCCTTTAAATTTGTACAATGACACGCAGCATCACCTCAGTTTCACAAAAGTTTTCCCCAAACCCATCAAATTAAAAGAGAAGAAGAACACTATTTGGTTGCATTTTAAAGTATGCAGACTGTTCTAGTTGCACCGCCAATATTCGGTTTGCATTTAAAGTACCATCATCCAAACTGTTCTTCATACCTTTCTTCAATGCCGCAGCGGCCAGTTATCGTTATCAAGTGTCTATGTTGAATAAGAAATGAAAACGGAAAATAAAGTCACAAATACTGTACTGGCATTTTTTTTCCCCAAGCATTCCATTGAAAAAGACAAGAAATTCGTAAGTAAACTCGCTGATTTTGGATTAACAATATAAGAGACATCACACAGAGAGAGCGCAACAATTGTCTAATTGATGTTCATTTATTACAAAGGACCATGATTTTCCGACAGTATTAAAGAAGAAAAGAATGTGTAAGATAACACACAGGAAGAAGAAAAAAAAATGGGAAAAAATTCAGTCCGTCTCATCTTCCAAAAAGAAAGAGCATTAATTAAAGAAGCTCAAAATATATAACTTCTTCGGAAACTAAGCAGTTGGAGGCTTGTACAACTTCTCCACCATCTTCCTATATTCTGTAAAAGACAGGAGAGAGCCATTTGTCAGACAAACTTTTCCATAAACAAGTTTTGCTTTTTTAAGGAGGAAGGAGCCAAGTTAAAAGCATGTGGAAGTAAAGTAAATATGTAATCACCTTCTTGATTACTCCAGAGCTGTGCTGCTTGGGTATTGAGAGGTGAGCTAATGTTTGGTTCTGAATTTCACAAAGGAAAGAAAAAAGATTAATGCCGGATTACTGGAACAAAAATGGTTATTACTTGAAACACAGCAAAAAGAGAAAATAAATACCTCCAAGCAAACTTTGGATAGATAACAAGATGGTTCTCACATCATAAGCAGATGACCATTTATCCTACACATCAACATTATTCAACCGTACATGAAAAATGGTGGCCAAAAAACTGCTTGAAAAATTCAATTTAACGACTGGAAAAGGCCCCAAAATAATGAAAACTGATGAAGAGAGAAGTGTACCTGAAGAATATCCAAGCAAATATTTCCAAAGACATCAACGTTGGGATGGAAACAGCCGGTCTCGAACTTGACCTTTGGGGACTTAAATGGGTAGTCATTAGGAAACACAAAGGAGAGTTTGTATTCTGTTCCTTCAAACACTGTATCTTTGCTTCCGGTAATTGTTCCTTTCCAGCAGAATATATTGTCGTCTTCAGGGAAGGCAGAAATCCCAGATTCACCACTCATCTAAAATTAAGTTATAAACCAAAGAAAGTTAATTTTAAAACCCTAGATCACCAGAATAATTTGTAGATTGCCGCTTAGAAAAAGAGGGAGATTAAAGAAAATTCTGAAAATTTATAAATTGTTATACTTTGTCCCCAGTAACTAAAGAAAACAGACAATCCATTCTTGAAGAGAACTTACCATTAAGGCCATCAATTCAGATTGCAACCTGTTTCAATAAAGCAGGAAACCGTATTAGAGATCCTACAAAATCCCCAAGAAAGATCAAATATTCAACATCAATTTGAGAGAAAATAAAGAAATAAAAGATCAATACCCTAAATAACCTAACTTTCTAAGAAGCCTTTCGACGAGAAGATCATGCAGATGGACCCAATATAGATGCAAACGAAGAAACAAATATCCAATTCAAGAACTCAAAACACTCACAACGAAAAAGAGATGCAAGTAAAAGAATCCAAACCCTAAAGGAGCCATCTAGCTTATCATATAAATCTTCAATCATCACAGGAACAGCAGGACAAAAGAAAAGGAGATATACCTTTTGAGAACAGACTGGGAATCAACACTCTTTGCGGGAGGATTGGGCTGTTTCGATGGCGCCGCTGCAGCGGTAACCGTAGTATTAATACCAATGTCTTGGTAGCCTTGAGCATTTCCATTAATTGTCGCCATAGATCCTTCTTGTTATTATTACTGTTTTCCTGGGTTCCAAAATAAAAAGAGAAGAAAGAAGAAGAGAAAGAGCTGGGGTTTTCCCTTCTTCTTTCTCCTACTGATTACAGGGAGACAAACAGAGAGTTTTTACTGTTTTAGAGAGAGAGAGAGAGAGAGAGAGAGAGAGAGAGTAATATCTGAGGAGCGTAATTGAAGATTTGGGGTTTAAAAAGGGGTGGGAGAGTGGTGACTTATAGGCCCGGTTGGAGAATTCAAATGTTTCGAACGTTACAACACTGGCAGGGGTAGACTCGGGACTTCGAGTTTCCAACTACAACGGCTAGTTTTCACAGTAACGTTGCGGCGGGTGTGTCTAACGACTTTAACATGCACAGAATCCGGAATTCAATCCCAGCTCCTGTTGTGAAAAAGGGTACTGATAACATATATTAACTTCGAAATTGATATTCTTACAGTAGTTATTTTTTTATTTTTTATTTTTTATTTTTATTTTTATTTTTGTAGTAATTAAATATATGTGTTTTATTAATATTGTGATTTTTAATTTTTTTTAAAAATATTTAAAAATAATAAAAAATGCATAAAAAAATTCAACTAGACGGGATCCCTTTCGGGATATACAAGTTAATATTTACATGTTTCCATAAAAAAAAATATTTATATATGTATCAAGATGCCACTTCTTCTATGTTAATATTAAAGGTTTTTTTAAGAAAATTCTACATACAACGCTAGCATCCTATTTCCATTCTACTTAGATAAAGTAAAATTGTCCACCAATCTTTATATTCATTTAAAATAATAAAACATCATCCAACAGTGATAAATATGTCTACCTTATATAATGAGATGAAGAGAGTCGCTTTAGAACAACCCAGTTGTTCTAGCCTTTAGGCCAAAAACAGCCCTTCAACTAGGTGACTACATGTACGAAAAAGGGGATTAACACAATACACTGCATAGCATGTGATTAAATCCTTCAATACTTCCCCACCCTTCCCCACTGCACAGATAGGTGCTTATATTGGATGTGATTAAGATTATAGTTATAGCAGCAAGATTAGGCTTTATGGGTTAGATTATGCCTGGTTGGTTTCCTAGTTGCAGGCAGTTCAAGAGATGTTAGGTTTGATGAAGAAAAAGAATCTCGACCCTGACAGACTAAGAGGAGCTCGACCCTCACAGCTTTAATCTGTCTCTCACCAATTTTTCCCTGGTAAATAATGAACTCCATTGTTTTACCAGGCAAAAAACACTAGAATTTGTAAAGCAAAAAGCTCATGGCTATAAGAGATGCCCGTGATGCTACAAGACTGATTTCTTGAATGTCATAGAAAAATTTGCTTCTCAGTAACCCCAAGAAGTATAAAGATGTTTTCCAAATTCTTCTTCCAGATAACTAATTCCAAAATTTACATTTATAATTTCATATATAGGACAAAAAACAGTTGCAGTTCGTTGCATGCATATTGGGCAAATTTTAAGGGCATGGTAAGTGGCTACATCAGCAGAAACAAATTTGCAGAAAAATATCAGTTGGCTCGTCGGGGATGAGTGGAGATGAAGATTACCCTTGATTCTTGCTGGAACGAAGAAATGGGATGAATGTGGATGACTTTGGACTCGTCCGGGGTTGGAAAATGTATGGTATGTACATAAAAATGCTTACGTGGCGGGCTATTATTGGTGAACTGGTTTTTGAAGAAGAACATCATCTCCAGGTTTTCCCTTATGATAACTGCAGCGAACTACTTGTTTCTATTCCTTATGAATTTGCTTGAAGAACACGATCTCCAGGTTTTCCCTTATGACAACTGCAGCGAACTACTTGTTTCTATTCCTTATGAATTTGCTTATATTTCACTAGCTTTCCTAGACGGCTTAAGTCTACAATAAAACATTTCCTTATATTGTGAGGGTTAATTCCTGAAGTGTGCCTCCATAATCTTATTGAATTTTCATTTCATTAAATCTATTATGATGAAAAAAATATCTTGATTACCCATAAAAAAATTCCCTCTCGAGTTATTATTATTTTATTTTTTTACATTGGAAAAGTTAAACTATACTGGGAATAAAAAGGATGTAATCTTGATACACAAAGGAGTTCTTTTTTAAGTTGATACTCAGAGCCAAACATCCGGCTACGTTTTCTTGATGAGCTATTGGACATTTCCGATATAGCGTGTGCATCTCTAGGCACGATTAGTTGTCCATTATAATTTCCGCCACCCTTTGGAGTGCAAACAATTTCCTCCTGTTGTAGCTTCCGATCGAAGCTTCTTTACTTCTTCAGAAAGAACTTTATATATCTGCCATAAATGTAGCATCTCAATGACAAACCAACATTGGCAGAATAGGAGGGAATTGATTGGTATTGTAACAAAGACATTACCAATTGCCAACAATTAGGATTTACAACTAAATATTTATTTAACTCCTGGATTAGCCACATCAACGTGGTACTTTTGTAGAATATATCAAACAGATTAACTGGCTAAATTTGGTGAAGTACTGACATAAGTTCCAAATAACAACAAAATAGAGAGGAAAAAAGGGAAAAAAAAAAACATATTTATAAGGGTATATTCCATGATACAGGTGCTAACACCGTTGAGCTAGTAGGATAGAGTTAACAAGCAGCATAAATTAAACAATGTGTATGTCTTACTCTTCTGGTTCTCTTCCACTAAACATTTTTGGTACTCAGAAAATTGTTCATCTTTGTTGGACCTGAAAATGGATGTAACATATGTTTTAGACTGTTATTGCTACACATACTAAATATATTTAAAATTGAATATGAGCAAACTATAATTGCAAATGCAAATCCAAATGTCCGCATTATGCCTTATACATTATGTTATCTATATCTGAATTCTGAAACCCTTAATCGCTGTAATATCCAGCCCAACTATAAAGAGCTGGAATCATCCAAAACTTGTGTGTATATAATTATATATACACAAGTTTCTACAAGTTTACAGCCATTAAGGCTCCACCAATAGTTGAACAAGTGGTACACAACAATGAGGAGGGAAAATCATATTAAGTAAAGCAAAAAGTTAGTGGAAAGTAAAAAAGCATGCCTAATAGAGGCTACTTCACTTCTCAATTCATCAACCTGAGCACGCAATTGGTCATTTTCATTTTTTAAGTGTTCGATCAGCTCCTCTGCAGCTGCAACAGGTGAGGAGAAAAAGGATCAAATGGATGAAAACTATGATTAGCTCCAATTAAGCTTAGCAGGGTTCTCTATGCTTGAGTGGAAATAAATTTATAATAAGAACAGATGAGGAGAAACAGGTGAGGAGAAAAAAATACTCCCTATGCTAACAGAAAACTTAGGAGCAATGCACAGTTCTATTGAAAGATTGATCCAATTGAAGGGTAATAGAACAACACAACTAGAAACGGTTTCAAACAACCATGTCGGTTATAAAGTTCAATTTTTAGGGGGACTAAATTCCAAACGAAGCGGGTTTAATGGAAAAGGTCTGTATGCCCATCCCAAGTAGTTGGGATTTATGGATGACTGATGATATTACGCAAAGATTTTCATTTATGCTATTACTAAATGCCAGAAATAGATTGGTACTCCAATAGCACACCACAAACATGAGTTATATAAACCGTTCAGAGTGAAAAACACCTTACAAGCTTCCAAAAACCAGAGCATAGGATAAATTCTCCAATCGCAAATTTAGGTACTGGTGACTATTAAGCTGCTTATACCAGAAGAAGATCATCCCCAGAAATATAATTGTCTGTGAATCACTCCATGCAAATAGTAAGAATTTCTTTTCCAATATTAGTCGAAAATCCTCATTTTCTGTGCAACAGCTAGCTGCCAGATCATCCCGCAGAAATTGTTTTGGTGAAAAATACCATCCTTATTGTTCGATCTCCTGGATGTGAAGAATCATGGATATGGTGATATGTCTTATATGAATAGGGAAGAATAAAACAGTAAAGAAAGCGAGGTATAGAATTTTACTTAAAGAAGTCGCTTTACGTTAGGTTCTTAACAAACTCTCAATCCCAATCCCCTGTTTTTTCTCTACCCAAAGTCGTTTGTGCTAATAGAATTTTATAAGTTGAAGGTGAAGAAGGTGGATGCGGAGATAAAGATAAAATTGGTAGAAAAATACCTGGATCAGTCAACGTCAAAATATGAAAGAGGATCAACACGAAAATCCAACTTTAGGATGTGAGCAATCTTGGGCCAATCCTCACCTTTGTCTCGTTCGCATCTTTGTAATAAGATGGGGCAACCACAAATTCTCAACATTTTCAAAGAGGTTAGCCTACTCATTGCTTCAGGCAGTGAATTTAAACCAGGGCATTTAGTTGTAAACCGCTCAAGTGATGCCCAATTGCAGATCCACTGTGGTATATCTATCAAGCTTGAACAATTTGAGATTTTGAGCTGTCGTAGAGTGGTAACATGTTGAAGCCCCAACGGGAGAGACACCAAATTCGGAATATTATCAATTGTGAACTTCTCAAGTGATGCCCAATTGCAGATCCACTCTGGTATATCTATCAAACTTGAACAATCTGAGATTTGGAGCTGTCATAGAGTAGTAACATGTTGAAGATCCAACGGGAGAGACACCAATTTCGGAAGACTGATAAACTCCAAAGAGATGAGGCTTTTAAGCCCTTTCCATTGCATACCTTCCTCATCGTCGTCTAGATCTAGCTTGAGACAATTTGATATTTTGAGCTGTCGTAGAGTGGTAACATGTTGAAGCCCCAACGGGAGAGACACCAATTTCGGAATAGTATCAATTGTGAACTTCTCAAGTGATGCCCAATTGCAGATCCACTTTGGTATATCTATCAAGCTTGAACAATTTGAGATTTGGAGCTGTCGTAGAGTAGTAACATGTTGAAGCCCCAACGGTAGAGACACCAATTTCGGAATATAATCAAAATCCAAAGAGATGAGGCTTTTAAGCCCTTTCCATTGCATACCCTGCTCATCGCTGTCTAGATCAAGCTCGGGACAATAACTAATACTTAGGTGGTGAAGTGCAGGGAGATATTGTACACCATGGGAGATAGACTTTAATTTATGGCAGCGACTTATATGCAATCGCTAGAGAGAGATGAGGTTTTGTAACACATCCTCTGTCAGTGCTTCTAGATCCTCAATTAAAAAAAGGCTCATATTCTTCAATTTGGAGAGAGGAGCAGATGAAATGGCATTCGTTAATGTTTGTTGCACTAGCTTCCAGCTGGAATCCCATAATTCTAACTCTATTTGCTCTATTTGCAGATGTGGTAACATTGGCAACTTTGGCAACTTTGGAAATGAAGTCAACATAGGGCATGATGCTAGATATAATTTTGAAAGACCAGGAGGAAATGAAGGGAGTGGTAAAACATGATCAGTAGTATTGACATCCACATTATCGGAATCACTCCTCCTCCACCAACCCTTCCGATTACCACAGTGAATGAAAGAAATTTTCTCCAGAGATGGGAAGAATGCTATTTTAATCGTCGAAGAAGAAGAAAACTCATTCATGTTGTCACTACAATCTGATACATACTCTATTTCAGGAAGGTTGTGCAGAAAAATTCCCTTAAGAAAGGGTAGTCGACTCAATGGTGGCAAATATTTCAATTTCCTACAACTCTCTAATTTCAACTCAATAAGATTTGTGAGTGACGAAAGCCACATCGGAACCCTCTCACCCCTATAATCATGTATACTAAGCTTTTTAAGATTTGGGTGAGGTTCCAAGCCTTCCAATATCATTTCATCACGTGCATTAGAAGTTTTTGCTCTAGTGCTCCAATATAAATACAAATTCTAAAGATGTTCTTTCTCCTTTAGATTTGCACCCTTACAATCTAATGCCACGTCTTCCCCACCTGATCTCAAACCCCTAATAGATAATTTTCCTCTTAAGCTATTCATTCTGTTTAGCTCAGTTAACTGGCCACTATCCTCTCGGTCAGAATCAAAGTCGACAACAAATGTAGATAATGTCTGGAGATTTGTTTATTGCCCCAATCCACGTGGCATATAACTCAAATCGTCACAAGCTTTAATGTAAAGATGCCTTAGGTTCATTAATTTCGTAATTCCTCTAGGCAATTCTTTAAGCTTTTTGCAACTAGAGAGTCTTAGTGTGTACAAATTTTGCAACCTATTTATAGAATCGGGCAGCTTCTCGATTTTATCATTCCATGAAAGATCGAGATCTCTTAAATGCTTTAGCTTACATATAGAACTCGGTACTAAATCAGGCTGTATTCCATATAAATCCAGCATTCGCAAGAACTTCAAACTTGATAAGATTGCTTCACAAGAAGTAGTACTTGACTCTTTCCAAATTTTGTATCCATCGACCGAAAGAAGTGTTCGAATCCTACTGGCTATAGATGGAGAAGTTGGAATTACAGAGGAGAGATCTATATTGCTGACAACTGATACGTGCCGAGTCTTCTCACTAATACTTTTTTTCTCATATTCTAATATGGTGATCAACGATCCTGCCTCTGACATTGCAAGATCATGCATGAGATCGTGCATTTGACTCATAATCACGTTGCCGTAATTATCCCTTCTAGCTTCCTGAAAGAACGATCTCCAAAGTAAATCCATGAAATACTCATGACCAACAACTTCAAGATATTCATTTTCATTGGATAACTTGATAAACTCCTGTGCTATCCAAAGTTCTATCAACCTTGATTTTTCCATCTTGTAATCCTTCTGAAATATACTACAATAAGCAAAACATTGTTTCAAATGTGATGGAAGTTGATCATAACTCAGCATAAGAGTTGGTAAGATGTCATTTTCTTTTATTTTTGCCATTTTATCTTTTTCGAAAGAATCCCACCCAGCTTCAGAATCTTCCAAATAGAGTAACCTTCCAATTGTTATGATGACAAGAGGGACACCTGAACACTTTTCTACAATCTTCTTTCCAACTTCCACTTTTCTAGAATTCACCGGCTCTTCTCCATTCTCAAATGCCACTTGCTTAAATAAACATCATGACTTCTGGTTGTCTAAACCCTATAAGGAATATGGTTCAATTGCTTGGGTAATTTTTGCAACTTTTGCACTACGTGTAGTTACTAGTATTCTACTCCCACTTGCACCACTCATCAATAGTTTTTTCAATTCATTCCATTCTCCAACATCCTCATTCCAAACATCATCCAAAACAAGTAAGTATATCTTTCCACCAATCTATTTTCGAAGACCATGCACCAATGTGTCCATTTCACCACCCTCTGGTTTCTGTTTTGTTGCCGATTCTAGGATTTTTTTCAACAACATTTCTAACATCAAAATTATCAGAGACACACAACCACATTTTTAGCTGAAAATGTTTATCTACTTCCAGATCATTAAATATGAGTTGAGCTAGTGTGGTCTTTCCTTATCCTCCGATGCCAGTAATTGGAAGGATTCCTACATTCTCTTTGAAATTTGAATCAGAAAGAAGTATATCTATGATCTTCTTCTTGTCATCTTCTCTACCCATAACTTCTGCTTCACGTACAAAAGAATGAGTGTCATCCCTCTTCCTAGGCCTGACTCCTATCTCTCCAAGGAGTCCCTCCGCTTGGAATCTCTTATGATCATTTGTGATGGTATCTAACTTCTGTGTAATCGCCTTAATCTTATGGCCCATTTTCAGTTTATTGAAAAGGTGCTTTGATTTGGATAACAAGTTACGTACCTTTTTGGGCATCTTATCCAGAGTACTCAACATCTGATCTCGCATTAACAGACAATCAGTGGAGAAACCATCCAGCAAGTCGTCCACATCATAAACGATATCCTTAAGCTTTTCGAGCCAATCTGTAACTTCATGGTTGTTCACTGCCCATTGCTTCTCCTCAGCATCAAGAAGCACGGCTTGGATTGTGGAAAGCGTGTTTTTGAGCTTCTCAAACTCATCTGTGACACCCCAAAGCTTTCCGATTTGTTTGATAGCCTCCTTTCCCAAGCTCTCAATGACTGTTGCAGCAACGTTGAAGGCAATGGCTTCAGCCATTTGTTGATGGTTGGTGAAGGAATGGTAAAAAAGGGCTTTGGAGAAATCAGTAAAGGGATAGAAGGAAGATATGTTTGCTTTGCATACGTACAGAAACACGAAGGGGTACCAACATTTTATAAGGCCTTGCATGGGAAAGTTCGTATTGATAATATTTTATTTTACATTTAATTTTTATCTAAACTCGTATCATCATATATTAAGAAAACTTACTTTCTATCTAAAAGATATGTTTGCTTTGGATACAGAGGACATGGCGTGGCCAATATTTTATGAGTTCTTGCATGTGCTGCTGCGTGTTAAACAAGAATTTTCTTTTCTTGTTAACTGATGAGGGTCCTCTTTTACAAGATGCATCTATTTATCCAAGACTCATAAGTCGTTTGATATACTTAACCATCACTCGACCTGATTTAGCATATTATGTGCAAGTGCTTAGTCAGTTTATGGATAAACCGAGACAGTCGCATTTAGATGCTGTACATCAAGTTCTCATATACATCAAATCATCTCCTCGTCAAGGTTTATTCTTCTTAGCAAACTCTTCACTTCATCTAAAGTGTTTTACTTATTTGGATTGGGCGGGATGTCTTGATTCACATCAATCAGTAACTGGTTATTGTGTTGTCTTGGATGATTCTCTTATTTCATGGAAATCCAAGAAACAGCCAATTGTTTCATGTTCATCTGCTGAAGTAGAATACAGGCCAATGGCATTAGCTACATGTGAATTGACTTGGCTTCTCCTTGCTTGTTAATTTACGCATTTCTCACTCACAACCTGTATTATTATTTTGTGATAATAAGGCAGCTCTCCACATTGCCTCAAATCCAGTCTTTCATGAAAGAACGAAGCACATTGAGATAGATTGCCACTTGGTTCGTGAAAAATTGCAAGCCGGCACTATTAAAACTCATCATGTTCCAAGTTCACATTAGCTTATTGATCTTCTCACTAAACCTCTTGGAGAAGTTCAGTTTAGTTTTCTGCTTTTCAAGATGGGTGTAATTAATTTGTACACTCCATCTTGAGGGGGAGTATTAGTTGTATAAAACTCTTTTATTTGTATACACGTGTTAGTCATATATTGGCTTATCAAAGTCATATAAATAGTGGTAGTAAACAATGTAAAACTTTACTCTTGCTCAAGTAAATTAGATCAGACCCTTTTACGTAGGGGTGTCAAATCGTGTTAACGGGTCGTGTTCTTGTCGTGTCAAGACATGTATATTATACTATATAGGTCAACCCTAACCCGACCCGTTAAGCTTATCGTGTCAAAATCTCAAACCCTAACACAACCCGTTAACATAACGTGTCGTGTCGTGTCAACCCGTTATGACCCATTGGTGAATATTATTAAATAAATTAATACGATAAAATATGATACATTTCAACCTGTTTATGTAAATATGTTGAATATGTCCAAAATTAATTCGTTTGACTTAATTAATCTTAGTATAATTTTATACAAATATTAAAATTACAATATCTATAAAAAATTATAATACTAACTACAAGTATGAATTATAATATCAATAATAAAAATATTGAAATTAAGATTCTAACAATTTTATTTTTAAATATAAGGGTATGCTTGTAATTTTAACTTTTTTAACGTGTAATAACGTGTCATAGCGGATCAAAACAGGTTGACCCGCTATCAACCCGTTAAGCAATCGTGTCATAACGGGTTAACCCGTTTTGACCCGAAACCCTTTAAGACTAAACCCTAACCCGCTATTATCGTGTCGTGTTCGTGTTGGGTTAACGGGTCGTGTGACATATTGCCACCCCTACTTTTTCGTTCTCGCCTTCTTCCCGATACTTCTTCCCTCTCTATTCTTCGATTTCCATTTGATTCTTGATTGATAATGGAATTTTACATTTTATCAATGTGAACTTAAAAAAGTTATAATGATAAGATAAGATAAAACACATTTATTATCTAAAAAAGGCTTAAATAATAAATAAAAGAAAAAGAATGCACAAACAGGCCCCAAATAACAAAAGAAAAGTGCTAGGGATCCCAATTTTAGGATCCCTACTTTGAGATCCCTACTTGAGATTTTTTTTTTTTTTTACATGATTTTTATATAATTTTTTTAAAACAATGTTGTGATTTTTTTTTTATATTTTTAAAAAATGTTTTAAGATGTTAATTTAAAAAAAAAAAAAAACTAAAATTTAAGTGTTTTAAGATGTAAATTTATTTACATGATTTTAACATCTTAAATTATTTTTTAAAAATATAAAAAAAATCACAGTATTATTTAAAAATACTTATATAAAAATCATGTAAAATAAAAAACTAAAAAAAAAAAATATCCCAAGTAAGAATCCCTAAATATAGATCCAAAAATAGAAATCTCTAGGGTTGCTCATAACAAAATGTCAAAATTGCAAATTCAGGTACAAAAGACTTTTTGTCCTTTTTGAGAGGAAGGGATCCCAAGCTCTCAATGATTTTTGCAGCAACTTTGTAGGCAATGGCTTCAGCCATTTGTTGATGGTTGGTGAAGGAATGGTAAAAAAGGGCTCTTGATAAATCAGTAAAGGGATAGAAGGAAGATATATTTGCTTTGCATGCGTACAGAGACACCAACATTTTATAAGGCCTTGCATGGGAAAGTTCGTATTGGTAATATTTTATTTAACATTTAATTTTCATCTAAACTCATATCATAAGATATTAAGAAAACTTACTTTCTATCTAAAAGATATGTTTGCTTTGGATACAGAGGACATGGCGTGGCCAATATTTTATGAGTTCTTGCATGTGCTGCTGCGTGTTAAACAACAATTTTCTTTTCTTGTTAACTGCTGAAGATGCTTTGCCTACTGCTTTTTATTTACCTTATTTTTGTGCCCCCAAGATTAATTAATGGCAATTACATTATTACACCCAACATTCCACCTACCTTTCCTCTGTATCCAAAGCAAACATATCTCAATAATATTCAACCATTCTTGTCTTTTGGTTTTTTAATTCAAATTTTCCTCGAGGAAAGTATTATAATATTTAAAATGACATCTTTATTTTTCTCAACTAATTAGCTTTATGGGTCCGTCTTCAATAGTTTTAGTATGAAAGTAATGTTGTGGTTGATCCTTCGTCTAGTTAAAGTAGATTGTAATGGTGTTTCTATCACATATTTTTTGACTTCCCAGCTTTGTAAAAGGACTTGTTGAAAATACTAGGGGTGTCATGAATTAGCCTTGATTCAAACACTTAATTGGGAAACGTATTTTCTTCATATATTTTGTTTTTACCCTTTTTTTTTTTTTTTTTAGAATACTTTTCTTATTATTAGGACTGTACAAAATGGCCGTTAATATTACCCGATCCGTTATTCCGAATTCAGCCGACCCGTTAACCCGACCCGTTCGGTTAAAATCGGAAGCGGGTATTACTCGCTACCGATTTTAACCTACTTTTAATTTCTTGGCAAGCTTTAGGAACATGCCTATTTCGTCTTCGCCGAACGAGTTGGACCTATGCACGACGAGGGGCAGCTTTTGCTGAGAAGCAATGTCGGAGATAACAGATCCGGCGAGATGGCAGAACTGTCCGTCGATGAGGTTGAACTCGCCCATCAGATTGTGGCTTGGAAGCAGATGGCGAGCTCGACGGAGAGCCTCGTTTTTCCAGCTCCCACTGACACTCGAACGCGGAACGCCTCTTCGGTCAGCCTTTAAAAAAATATAAAAAGGGAAATGAAAACAAGAAAGGCGTTTAGGTCCAAAATCCAAATGTGCAGAACAAGGAAATGAAAATGGAAATGGAAATGGTGTTGCCAAATGCGAAGGGAGCATTTGTTTAATTGTCGTTCGACTTTTTCATTATTTCCCAAAATCAAAAGCAAAAACAAGAACGACAGTGTTTTCTACGGGTAAGTTTTTGTCTGTCTGGTTCAAGTTCCACAACTACAGCAGTTCTCTTTGTTTACGTTCCAAACAGAAGTAAAAACAAAACAGAGGCAGAAACAGATAAAGGAAACACTTTTCTAAACCACTTTTTTCGCAACAAAATCAGAAATTCCTCAAAACTTAAATTCAAATCCCTGGAGAACTTCGTGCGATTAAAAAGCTCAAACCTCAGTCTCGAATCCTGGAGAACCTTGTGCGATGGAGAAATAGACAAATACTTGTGCCTTCCAAATCGAATCGGCTTATCGGTTTATCGAGTAATCGACTAAACGGTATAGATAAATATAAGGTCGGGTCGGAAACATCTTTATCGGATCGGAACGGTTCGGGTGAACAGCCCTACTTATTATATTCAAACACTTAAATTGTTTATTGTATTAATTTTATATAATTAAGATCATATAAGATGAAATAGTCTGATTTATACTTTCTATTAAAATGAGGCGTTATTTTCTATGTATCAAAAGTGTTTTTATCTTACAAAAAATTACCACGGCCTCGAAAATAAAAGGATATGTTTGCTACCTTTGAGTTCTTGCATGTGCTGCTGGGTATTAACCAAGAAATAAAGAATCAAACATGCTTTGCCTACGGCTTTTTCTTTGAACAAGAAATATATTAAGGAATCCAATAAATAAATTAGTTTAAACCAGCTAAGTTGAATAATAATAAAATTAATAGTTGAGATGAATTGAATAAGTTAATAGATGTTTGAGTTGAATTAGAAATACGAAATGAATTATAAATAATAAAAATAAGTTTCAAAAATACCGACTCTCAACATCTTCTTCACAGCTGAAACAAACCGACTCAGATTAATTTGTTAATCTGAACAGCTGAAACTTTGACTATCGACATCATCTTCAAGGTGCCATCTAGTACCACTAGACAATTTCAGTGCGATGATTATTTTATTTTGAAGGTCATGTACCATCTCGATCTATGCAAACTATGAGATATATTAATTAATTATCCTGAGATTCGTTTTCGGTATTGTAATTGTTGAGTATGGCTTAGGAATACATGCCCAAACCTGTCTCGCTCGATCCTCGCTCGAGCGAGATTTCGAGACTTCCAGAATTGCTCCAACCCGAGACTTCGCTTGACCCTCGCTCGACCTCCAGCTCGAGCGAGGTTCAGGCAGTGACTTCGCTCGACCCTCGCTCGACCTCCCGCTCGAGCGAGATTCCACGTGGCGCCAGGTGTCCGATTTCTAGTTGAGCGAATCTGACCTAGAAGTCCTCGCTCGAGCGAGTTTAAATCTCGCTCGAGCGAGATTGCATAATATAAATATCGCGAAGCCATTTCGCGCAGAGGCAGACGAAGATCGACGCAGACGACGAGAGGCCTCTGTTTCGGCGCCAGTGCACAGTGTTTGCTTCTAGATCATTTTCTTCTCCATTTCTCTACTATTCTGAGTGAAACTTGTGAGGATTGAGTGTATACACGTGAGGTGAGTGTTCTTTGTTGTAAGTATCTCTTGATACTCTTTCTGTAACCTCCATTTGATCTAGTGAAGCTTTGAAACCAACCCCACAGTGGATGTAAGCTCATTTTGAGCTGAACCACTTAAATCTGTGTGTTCTTTCTGTATTTACTGTTTTATTTCTCATTGTTGCATCCGCTGCGGTTTATTTCATATCTTTGTTGTTTGTTTCCTTGGCTATTTCCCAACAGTAATTCAGCATCCTTGAGGTTCCTAATTTTAATATTGTTGGCCATGTGCGACTATAATTTAGGGGACGTTGGACATAAGAGTTGGGATATGAAACTTTTTAATTTTCTCATAATTGTATTTTCCAATATTCTTTAAACACAAAACACTTATTAGTTTCAAATCTTTAGTTTTTTTTTATCTAATTATTATTTAATTATTATGTAAACACAAAAATTAATACAACTTTTATAAACTAATTTTAAACATAACACAAAAATCAACATAAAATTTTCAAACTTAAAAAAAAAAAATATTAAGAAAATTATTCTCAAACAATTGTTAGATAAAAAAAACTAAAGTTTGAGAGGGTTTTGTTGCTCAGATGAATGTTTTCTCTAATAATGATATGCTTACATTTTATTTATCATTGTTTTATTATTTATAGTACATATTTTTTTCTTTCAAGTATTTTTTAACATCCTTAATCATTAAAAAAAATTTAAAAATATATAATTTCACTAATAGTCATAGACTTAACTATTAAGTAAAAAGTTTTTAAAAAATAATTAAAAATTAAATAAAATGATAAAATAGTGATAAATAAAATATAAGCGAATCATGATTCTTTCTCATATATGATTTTGCTCCAAATGAGAATCTGTACAAATATCCTGATTTAGACTATGAAGAAAATGACATTGAATCAATTAAAGAATGAGTAAAAGTAATGGGGGGTGCTTGGCAGCAGCCACTGTGAGGCTGCACACCTGCACATCCCCCCTAACATAATATTTTAATAAATATTTTTTTTCCTTCAAACAGTCGGTGTGCAGCTGCACACCGGCTATTGCTTTTCATTTTCCAAAAGTAATTGACGTTTTGCCTCTATAGTCGATGTGTGCTGCAGCCTAGAGGCATACTGAAGAGATTTAAAAAGCAATGAAAAAATACAAGTAATGTGCTGGGTTGCTGGGGTGTTGCTGCACAAGAGCTGCAGCCCAGCACATCTCTTTCTTGAATCTCAAGGATGCTATATGTGCACATGAGATAAATAAAGACGGAAATATGCAATTGCCTTAAGAGAGAGAGGGATGAAAATCACTTGGGGGGGGGGGGGGGGGGAGGGAGGTGTTGGGGGGTGTGGAGAGCAACAAAGGAGGTGTATGGGAGAGGTAAGCTGCAATTACTTTTCCACTATGATAAACCATGTGGCATAATATCATTGGATAGTTTAAATATACTCTTATCACCCATCCAACCCCAAGCGTTCTCTTTATAATTTATCCCAAACCATTTTTGCCATATCAATTGCTTTCTCAACACCAGTGTTTGTAAGGTATAACGATTATTTTAAATTTTTATTGGCATGAAATTTGTTAAAATATTACCACTGAAATCATATGAGAAATGATATATACAAATCTTAAATACACAAATTTTACACAATCTTTTATAAAATAATAGACTCCACGTGAAAAAGTGAGAAAAATTCACTTTTCTTGTTGGGGCCTAAATTATTACAAAAGACTTGTACAAGACTGGTAAATTGAAGACTTGTACCTAACATTATTCAAATCATATTGTAATATTGTTGTACTTAAGGTGAGAGATACATAAAATGATTTCAATTTATTGATCATTTAATATTATGCAAAAGATTATATTGCACGATGTACTTTATATATTTTGTAAGGAATAAGAGAACATTACTAGAGCAAGAGAACCAGAGAGCGTATCAATGGAGGAAATCTTAATATTCCATTAGTAAAGTGTATGCTATACACGGAGGGAAAGGAAAACATATATACAAAAAATATGTAACAAACTAACGAACCCAACCTATCATATTGTGCCAGCTAAAATACACGTGCAATGAATGAAAGAATAACAAATGCAATACGACAACAGAAAAAGTAAATAACAGTTTACGAAAACGACATGTAGCTTTTAGACTTGGCCAGTATCTGTTAACACCCCCCGTAAGATGGAGAATAGAAATTTACTATTCCCATCTTGGACAAGTGTGCTTGAAGAAGGTAGGATGGTAGAGCTTTTGTAAATATATCTGCCAACTGTGCTTGACTGAAAACATGAGCTATTGTGATGCTTCCTTCCTGAATTTTGTTGCGGATCAAGTGACAATCAAGTTCTATATGCTTGGTTCGCTCGGAAAACCGGGTTGGCGGCTATATGAAGGGCTGCCTGGTTGTCACAATGGAGAATGGCGGCTTGTGGATGAGAGATGCCAAGATCATGAAGAAGATATCAAAGCCAAGTAAGTTCTGAACAAGTAGTAGCCATAGAGCGATATTCGGCTTCAGCGGATAATCTAGAGACAACTGTTTGCTTCTTAGACTTCCAAGAAATAAGCGATTGACCCAAGAAAACACAATATCCGGTTGTAGACTGGCAAGAATCCGGGCAAGAGGCCCAATCCGAATCACAAAAGGCTATAAGTTGAAGCTGAGATGATGATGGCAGCAAAAGGCCTTGAGCTGGTGCATTCTTAATATATCTTAAGATGCGGTAAGCTGCTACCAGGTGAGAAGAAGAAGGCTAATCCATGAATTGACTTAATAATTGGACAACAAAGCAAATATCTGGGCGGGTTATTGTGAGGTACAATAATTAACCCATTAATCTTCGAAAAATACTTGGATCAGAGAGTGCAGTCCCTTCAGATTTGCTAATTTTGAAGTGTTGATCCATAGGAAGTTTAAGGGGTTTGCATCCAAGCATACCCGAATCTGTCAAAATGTCTAAGGCATATTTCCTTTGACATATATGAATGCCTTTGGAAGATCTAGCAATTTCCAAACCCAAGAAATAACAAAGACAGCCAAGATCTTTAATCTTGAATTTGCTATTCAGAAAATCTCTTAGAGAGGCAATTGGAGTCAATGGAATTGCTAGCAACCAGAAAATCATCAACATAAATGAGTAAAGCAGTAAAATTGTTGCCTTCATGCTGGGTGAATAAGCTATAATCAGACTTTGATTGGATGAAGCCAAAATCAATGAAGGAAGATGTGAGTTTAGAGTTCCATTGTCGTGAAGCTTGCTTTAGGCCATAAAGGCTTTTAAGCAATCTGCAAACTTGGTTTGGCTTACCCTTGGTGTAACTCGGGGCTTCTTCATGTAAATCCCTATTAAGGAATGCATTATTTACATCAAATTGATGTATATACCATCCTTTGATGGCAGCCACACTAAGAAGGCATCTAACAGTGACAAGTTTGGCAATGGGTGAAAAAGTGTCAGTATAATCGATACCTTCCTATTGGGTGTGGCCTTTAGCTACAAATCTTGCCTTAAGTCTTTCAACAGAACCATCAGACTTAAATTTAGTGCGATAGACATACTTACAATCAATTGCTACTTTCCCTTTAGGCAAATCAGTGATGGTCCAAGTATGGTTGTTTTCCAAAGCTTCAATTTCAGCATCCATGGCTTGACACCACTCAAGATCTTTAATTGCTTGTTTATATGAGGTGGGCTCGGTTTGAATGAAATGGAAGATGAAAAAGCTTGAAAAGAGGGATTAAAGTGCGTGTAGGATAAGCAGTCAGAAAGGGAGAAATTCTTACCTTTTAATTTAGAAGCTGCAGGGGAAGTTGATTGCTAAGGTGAGACAAGTTGAACTTGTTTGTAGTGAAAGTCCTTCAAATATTGAGGAGCTGTCCTGTTACGGGTAGATCTGCGAAGTGGAGGGGCAGCAGGAAGAGGAAAGATGGAATTAGAGGGTGAAAAAATGGGAGAATGGGAGGATATATGAGGACACTCAGCAGAAACAGTGGGAGGGTTAAGGGATGAAGGAGATGTTTGTATGAGACTGGTAGGGAGTGGATCTGAAACATTAGGAGGTACAAATGGAAGAGAGAAAATGGGGAGAGATGGGGCTGTGGAAGGAGGAAAGGGGGGTGTTTGAAAAGGAAAAATAAATTCATGAAAAATAACATCCCTTGAAATGAAAATGGTGCTAGTTTTGAGATCCAAAAACTTGTAGCCTTTAGTTCCAAAAGGGTAGCCTAGAAAGGCACATGCATGACCTCTAGGGTCAAATTTGGTTCTGTTATGAGCAAGTGTGGCAGCAAAGCAAAGGGAACCAAATACTCTCATGTGAGCATATTCGGGTTTCTTATTAAAAAGGAGTTCATATGGTGTTTTGTTATTTAGAAGGGGTGATGGAAGCCTATTAATGATGTATGTGGCCGTAAGGATGGATTCATTCCAGTAAGTTAATGGAAGACCAGCTTGAAAAAGGATGGCACGGGCCATATTTAATAAGTGTTGGTGCTTTCTCTCAACAATGCCATTTTGTTGAGGGGTTGCAACACAACTTTTGTGATGAATAATGCCTTTTTGATTGAAAAAATCATGCATGTTTAAAAGCACCATTATCACTTCTCGAAATTTTAATTTTCATTTGGAATTGAGTCTCAACAAGATTATAAAAAGCTGTAATGCATTTTCTGGTTTCAGATTTGGCAGCAAGTAAATAAATCCAAGTAGTTCTAGAAAAGTCATCAACAATGGTCAAAAAGTACTTGGAGCCATCATGAGCAATAGTGGAGCAAGGACCCCATAAGTCACAATGAATGAGCTCAAAAATTCTTGATGAAGAACGTGTACTGTTAGAAAAAAGGTAAACGACGAAATTTAGCTAATGGACAAATTTTGCAAGACTTTTCATTGATAGGAGAGATTCCCGTGTGTACAAGAGGATCTAAAATTAACTTTAATCTAGGAAAAGATAAGTGATCTAGGCGACAACGCCATAGGTCAGTATGTGAAACAAGATTTGTAAAAGAAGTAAGACAAGATAATGTGGTATTGCTGCTAGATGAGTGTGCCGAGAGGAAGGTAAACAAAGTTGAGGGAAGGACTTCCTTGCAAAGGAAATGATACAAGCCATACTTGAGCTCACCCGTCCCAATTGTTATCCATGAGTGCAGGTTCTGAATAAAACAGTGAGTGGAAAAAAAAAAGCAAACAACAATTAAGGGTAGAGGTTAGTTTCTTGGCGGAAATAAGATTAAAAGAAAATGATGGCACACAAAGGACATCATGCAGAATAATGGAAGTTGTTAAGTGAATTGTTCCCATGTGTGTGACAGGAGCAGAGTGACCATTAGGTAGTTTCACAGAATAAGAAACACTGGATGTGATGGTGGGGAAAAAATGGTGCTGCAGACCATATGGTCTGTAGCGCCTGTGTCTAGTTTCCAGACAATAGAGAATGGATGTGTTGAGCATTGTGTGTGAGTGGATAAAGAGGTGGAAGTACCAAACATTTTGGAAGAGGGTTGAGGTGGGTTGCTGCAGTGGACAGCTGAAGCCACAATTGGAGAATCATGAGGTTTGAGCAATGTCATTAGGTGTTGATATTGTTGCTTGGTTAAACCAATTTTGGCATCATTGTTGTCTTCGGAGTCAGAGGCGAATGAAAGAGATGTCTGATTGGCAAGAAAACCAGATTGCTACTGCGGCATTGTATGGTATTTGTGGCCTGGTGGGTATCTATTGAGTTTGTAGCATTTATCAATGGTGTGGCCAGTCATGTTGCAATGTGAGCAAAGAGGAGGCTCAGCATTGCCAGCTTTGAAGCAGGTCTCGAAAGTATGACCTGTGATTTTACAATGGCGACAATAGGGACAATCTTTTTTTAGAGGGTGGTTTGGTTTAGGTGCGGGTTTGGAAGAGGTGTAGGGTTTCTGGATTGCCATAGCCATAGTCTCGGGTGATGGAGTGTGAGAGGTTATTTGATGGTGTCTTTCTTACTGTTGGACAAGGGAAAACACTTTGGAGACCGGTGGGATGAGATCTAAAATCATAATCTGGTCTCTGATTGGAGAATAAGAATCATTAAGACCTATCAAAAATTGCAGCACACAATCTCATTGATATCGATCTAGTAAGGTTTTCATAGTACCACAGTTACAAGAAGGTAGAGGATCATGGATAGACAGTTCATCTCAGATAGCTTTCAATTTGCCACAATAAATGCTTACCGGATCGTGCTCTTGAGATAGAGCAGCTAGAGCCTACTTAAGTTGGTAAATGCGAGGGCCGTTTTGGTGTGTGAATCGTTCCTGGAGATCCAACCAGATTTCCTGAGCATCATCAACAAAGAGAACGCTGAATTGGAGGGAAACGCTGATTGAGTTTTGGAGCCAAGAAATGACCATGTCGTTACAGCGCTCTTAAAGCTCAAGCAACGGATCGGTGGGATTAGAAGGTTTGGTGATGGATCTAGTGATGAAACCGAGTTTGTTTTTCGCGCGAAGTGCGCGTTGCATTGTGCGAGACCATGTGGCGTAGTTGTCTGTGGTGAGAGGATCGACAACGAGGGTTAGGGCTGGGCTGTCGCCATGGTCAAGCCGGTATGGGTTTGTCGGATCGAGAAGATTAAGGTATGGAGAAGGGGTTTTTGATGCTAGGTCAAAGTCGGAATCCGAAGAATGGGTATCGGAGGTTCCCATTGAAAATGCTCTCATTGGCTCTGATTACCATGCAAGGAATAAGAGAACAATACTAGAGCAAGAGAACCAGAGAGTGTATCAATGGAAGAAATCTTAATATTCCATTAGTAAAGTGTATGCTATACATGGAAGGAAAGGAAAACATATATACAAAAAATATGTAACAAACTAACAAACCCAACCTATCATATTGTGCCAGCTAAAATACACGTGCAATGAATGAAAGAATAACAAATGCAATACGACAACAAAGATAGTAAATAACAGTTTACAAAAACGACATGTAGCTTTTAGACTTGGCCAGTATCTGTTAACATTATTTATCTCCATCTTATAAGATTAAAAAATGATAAATATATGAACAGTGACTTATATTTCATATGACTTTCAAAGATTTTAAATCCTTCAATTCCAGCCAAACTTCCTTCATGGTTGGTTACCATAATGATGTTGATATGTTGATGTTGAAATTTGTTATTATTTTATGTTGTGCAAGTTAGAGCTTTTGTTTTTGTTTTTGTTTTTTTTTTAACTAGTTTGATGTTTGGAATATGAGCACTTCAGTCATAAAGAAATTACACCAAAATAATATCAAATACTGACTTGATTTCATTTGATATATTAAATCTACAATATAATAAAAATAACTTTATAATTTGACGAACTACATCAAGTCACGTCAATTTGTAGGATGACTTTGTGTAATCGCGTTGTGGCTAAAGCATTTTTCTTGAACCAGATGCCACATAATACAAAAAAAAAACCGTTATACTATGGTGGAAGCCCAACAAAGAAAGAAGTTGTGTAAACTTCACTCAATACATTCTAAATTCTTTTTTAACTCAAGAAAGTCATTTACATTTAGAAGATCTCTCAGTTAATATCAAATCGCTTAGTTCCCTAGTCTAATGTACAAACACAATTAGATTAGCCATAAAAACGTCTGGCTCCCACAGCCATAGCCACAGCCACAGCCACAGCCATCAATTTGCAAAAGACTTGCAGAAAGTCAGATTGACAGTAACAGCAATCTAAACTGCACTTGGGAAGAGGATTCTTAGTGATGCAGCTTGATAACACGGGAGACTCTTTAAGAGAAGATTGGACACATGCTTGTGCTGAAGATAATGACCTCCCTCATCCATTCTGGTTCTATTCTCTCAAATGTTCCCAATGATAAGACACGGTACACAAGTTCTGTTTCCTTTCCAGATGGTTTGCCGATCCATGTTAGACTGAATGAGAACCCTGAGATAAACATTATTATAAAGGTAGTGTTTATTATGCAGTAACTGAACAATGGAAATCTTGAAGCCAAGACTCAATTGAGTCAATTCCATTAAAGTACCCAAATTAAGCATAATTTGTCTATGAGAAACAGACAGACCAGAAAGCAGTGTATGCCAATATCTGCTGCAAGATTCGGGTATGATAAGATAACAAATAGATACACCAACATGAATATAGGTTTTAGCTTATTACACAGCCGACTTAAAACTCTAATGATTTTACAAGATCAACAATTCTTTTCTTTTCTGGAATATTACTTGCTATAAAAAAGGGTTGAGGCCCTGACCCTCACAACCAAGTAAAAATAAAAAAGAAAGAAGAGAACAGAACTTCGTAATTTTGCATCTGAGAATTCTTAATTGGCATATGTTACCTTTTTAATAATTTAAATTGATATATATTTTAATGAAAAAGTTGTAAAATATGCAAAGACTGGAAAAATGTTTTGGTGCTCAATACAAAAACAGCGCAATTAATGTAATGTAGTAAGTTGCTAGCTGTGTATAACATGTGAATTTGAATGGTGCTGTATATAAATTATAACATGTGTATAACATGTGAATTAGAATTATATAAAATTTGCATCAACTATGACAGCACTTCAATAATATAAATTGGTACACCAAAAAAGCGCACCACAAACGGGTTTGGAGAATGAGATTGTCTTAAAATTGGAGATAAGATAGTTTTAGATAAAAGTTGAAAGTTAAATAAAATATAATTATAATATTAATTTTTTAATATTATTATTGTCTTAAAATTTGAAAAATTTAAGTTGTTTATTTCATTTTGTGTGCGAAATTGAAAAAGTTGTAGTGATAAAATAAGATGAAACCCTTTAACTATCTAAAAAAGGCTTAAATAATAATAAAAGAAAAAGAGCGCACAAACACGCCCAAACAACAAAATGTCAAATTGCAAATTCAGGTACAGAGGAATTTCACAGGTACAGAGGACTCTATCCTACCTTTCATGCCTAAACTTCAGAGTGAATAAAATATCTTGAAAACTTTAATGAAACACTTTCTGATTGTTAAATATTGAGCTAGCTATAGTTCAATGACAATTGCTATTAATCCTTTTCCTTTCACAGGCCGGAGGAAGAGACTGCTGTGAGAATACAAGATTAGTACTTTTAATTCTGATCATAACACTCCCGTCCTTGAAATTTGAATTATAAGAATAGAAAATATAAGACTCTTTAAATTATAAGAATAGAAATCTGAGATTGGAATTATGCAATATCTCCTCATTTTCTGTGCAACAGCTAGCTGCCAGATCATCCTGCACAAATTGTTTTAGTGAAAAATACCATCCTTATTATTCGATCTCCTGGATGTGAAGAATCATGCATATGGTGGTATTTCTTATATCAATAGGAAAGAATAAAACAGTAAAGAAAGCGAGGTAATCATATATAAATTATTTACTTGAAGAAGTCGCTTTACATTAGATTTTTAAGAAACTCTCAATCCCAATCCCCTGTTTTTTCTCTACCCAAAGTGGTTTTTGCAAATAGAATTTTATAAGTTGAAGGTGAAGAAGGTGGATGCGGAGATAAAGATAAAATTGGTAGAAAAATACCTGGATCAGTCAAGGATCAAGTCCAATATGAAGGAGGCTCAACACGAAAATCCAACTCTAGGATGTGAGCAATCTTGGGCCAATCCTCACCTTTCTCTTGGTCGCATCTTTGTAATAAGATGGGGCAACCATAAATTTTCAACATTTTCAAAGAGGTTAGCCTACTCATTACTTTAGGCAGTGATAATAAACCAGGGCATCTAGAAATTGTGAACTGTTCAAGTGATGCCCAATTGCAGATCCACTCTGGTATATCCATCAAGTTTGAACAATTTGTGATTTCTAACTGTCGTAGAGTGGTAACATGTTGAAGCCCCAACGGGAGAGACACCAATTTCGGAATATTTCTAAACTTTAAAATGATGAGGCTTTTAAGCCCTTTCCATTGCATCCCGTGCTCATCGTCGCCTAGATCAAGCTCGGGACAATCACTAATACTCAGGCTGTGAAGTGCAGTGAGATATTGCACACCTTGAGAGATAGACTTTAATTTGTGGCAGCAATCTATCTCCAATTGCTGAAGAGATATGAGGTTTTGCAACCCATCGGCCTCTGTCAGTGTTTCTAGATCCTGAATTGAAATAAGGGTCATATTCTTCAATTTGGAGAGAGGAGCAGATGAAAAGGCATTCGTTAATGTTTGTTGCACTGGCTTCCACCTGGCTTCCGTTAGGCATAACCCTTCTTGCAGATGTGGAAACATTGGCAATGAAGTCAACATACGGCAGCGGTATATTGCTAATTGTGAAAGACGAGGAAATGAAGGGAGTGGTAAAGCATGCCTCGTCATTGAAGGTGTTTCAAAGGATCTTTCAGGATCAGTAGTATTGACATCCACATTATCAGAATTACTCCTCCACCAACCCTTCAGATTACTACAGCCATTGAAAACAATTACCTCCAGAGATGGGAAGAATGCGGATGAAGAAGAAGAAGAAGAAGAAGAAACCTCATTGTTGTCACTACAATCCGATACGTACTCTATTTCACGAAGTCTGACCAGAGAAATCCTCTTAAGAGAGGGTAGTCGACTCAATGGTGGCAAATATTTCAATTCCACACAAGACGATAAACTCAAGTGAACAAGATTTGTGAGTGACGAAAGCCACATCGGAACCCTCTCACCCCTATAATTTTGTATACTCAGCATTTTAAGATTTGGGTGAGGTTCCAAGCCTTCCACTATTATTTCATCACGTGCATTAGAAATATTTGCTCTAGTGCTCCAATATAAATACAAATTCTGAAGATGTTCTTTCTCCTTTAGATTTGCACCCTTACAATCTAATGCCACGTCTTCCCCACCCGATCTCAAACACTTAACAACTAATTCTCCTCTTAAGCTATTTAGTCTATCTAGCTCAGTTAACTGGCCACTATCCTCTCGGTCCGAATCAAAGTCGACAACGAATGTGGATAATGTCTGGAGATTTGTCAATTGCCCCAATCCACGTGGCATGTAACTCAAATTGTTACAACCTTCAATGTAAAGATGCCTTAGGTTCACTAATTTCGTAATTCCTCTAGGCAATTCTTTAAGACTGAAGCAATAAGAGAGTCTTAGTGTGTACAAATTTTGCAACCTATTTATAGAATCGGGCAGCTTCTTGATTTTATCATTCCGTGAAAGATCGAGATCTCTTAAATGCTTCAACTTACATATAGAACTCAATACTAAATCAGGCTGTCTTCCATAAAAACCCAGCACTCGCAAGAACTTCAAACTTGATAACATTGCTTCACAGGAAGTAGTACTTGACACTCTCCGAGTTGTGTATCCATCGACCAAAAAAAGTGTTCGAATCCTACAGGCTTTAGACGGAGAAGTTGGAATTACAGAGGAAAGATCTATATTGCCGACAACTGATACATGCCGAGTCTTCTCACTAATACATTTTCCCTCAGATTCTAATATGGTGATCAACAATCCTGCCTCTGACATTGCAAGATTATGCATGAGATCGTGCATTTTACTCATAATCACGTTGCCGTAATAATCCCTTCCAGCTTCTTGAAAGAACGATCTCCAAAGTAAATCCATGAAATACTCATGACCAACATCTTCAAGACATTCATTTTCATTGGATAGCCTGATAAACCCCTGTGCTATCCAAAGTTCTATCAACCTTGACTTTTCCATCTTGTAATCCTTCGGAAATATACTACAATAAGCAAAACATTGTTTCAAATGTGATGGAAGTTGATCATAATTCAGCTTAAGAGTTGGTAAGATGTCATTTTCTTTTATTTTTGCCATTTTATTTTTTTCGAAAGAATCCCACCCAGCTTCAGAATCTTCCAAATAGAGTAACCTTCCAATTGTTATGATGACAAGAGGGACACCCGAACACTTTTCTACAATCTTCTTTCCAACTTCCACTTTTCTAGAATTCAGCGGCTCTTCTCCGTTCTCAAATGCCACTTGCTTAAATAAACACCATGACTTTTGGTTGTCTAAACCCTGTAAGGAATATGGTTCAATTGTCTGGGTAATTTCTGCAACTTTTGCACTACGTGTAGTTACTAGTATTCTACTCCCACTAGCACCACTCATCAATAGTTTTTTCAATTCATTCCATTCTCCAACATCCTCATTCCAAACATCATCCAAAACAAGTAAGTATTTCTTTCCACCAATCTCTTTTCGAAGACCATGCACCAATGTGTCCATTTCACCACCCTCTGGTTTTTGTTTTGTTGCCGATTCTAGGATTTTTTCAATAACTTTTCTAACATCAAAATTATCAGAGACACACACCCACATTTTTAGCCGAAAATGTTTATCTACTTCCAGATCATTAAATATGAGTTGAGCTAGTGTGGTCTTTCCTAATCCTCCGATGCCAGCAATTGGAAGGATTCCTACATTCTCTCTGACATTTGAATCAGAAAGAAGTATATCTATGATCTTCTTCTTGTCATCTTCTCTACCCATAACTTCTGCTTCACGTACAAAAGAATGAGTGTCATCCCTCTTCCTAGGCCTGACTCCTATCTCTCCAAGGCGTCCCTCCGCTTGGAATCTCTTATGGTCATTTGTGATGGTATCTAACTTCTGTGTAATCGCCTTAATCCTATGCCCCATTTTCAGTTTATTGAAAAGGTGCTTTGATTTGGATAACAAGTTACGTACCTTTTTGGGCATCTTATCCAGAGTACTCGTCATCTGATCTCGCATTAACAGACAATCAGTGGAGAAACCATCCAGCAAGTCGTCGACATCATAAACGACATCCCCAAGCTTTTCAAGCCAATCTGTAACTTCATGGTTGTTCGTTGTCCATTGCTTCTCCTCAGCATCAAGAACCACAGCTTGGGTTGTGGAAAGGGTGTTCTTGAGCTTCTCAAGCTTATCTGAGATACCCCAAAGCTGTCCGTTCTCTCTGAGAGCCAGGGATCCCAAGCTCTCAATAATGTTTGAAGCAACGTTGAAGGCATTGGCTGCAGCCATTTGTTGATGGTTGGTGAAGGAATGGTAAAAAGGGGCTCTTGAGAAATCAGTAGAGGGATAGAAGGAAGATATGTTTGCTTTGAATACGTAGAGAGGACATGAAGACGGTACCAACATTTAATAAGGCCTTGCATGGGAAAGTTCCTATTGGCAGATAGACCAATTCAACCGGTAATTAATATTTTATGAGTTCTTGCTGCGTGTGAAACTAGAATTTTCTTTTTCTTGCCTTATTTTTAATTCTTTAAATCTTTTTAATCTTTAATTCTTTTTAATTCCTAAGTCCTTACCTTGTTTTTGTAACCCCAAGATTAATTAATGCCAATTTCATTATTACACCCAACATTCCATCTATCTTTCCCCTGTTTTCTTGCCATTACATGTATAGAAATTTGAATGCAAGCATTCCAAGACTAATGGGAATACATTTATTTAATATCTTTTTGGCTTCAATGTGATTACATTTATGAAAAATGATAAATCTATGATTTGTGTACAACTATTTAACCACTCTATTCAAATAGTCTTAATTAAAAACGACATCATGTGTAATTATCAAAATTTTTACCAAAATCTTGGTCCACTACGACACAAAAATTTAAACTTTATTACATAATCTGACAAATTAGGCCTTAACTATTATTAAGATATATAGTCTGAATTTTGTTTGCATTAAATTGTGATAGTTTGGCCTTAACCATATGGTATCTATATTTGGAGATGTAATAGTAGTTTACTACAAAGTATGATAGAGAGTGCAATGGCTGGGACCAATTGGACCAGCAATTTGTTTGAAGTACTGTCCTTTAGCTTGATGCTCAGCTCATGTTGCTGTCAGTTTTCTTAATTCTTGCTTTATTTTATTAATATTTGCTATATAAATGGCCATTGAATGTCGTCATGATAGGTTGTAGGTTAATTTTGTTAATTGCATTGAAACTATGACTTTCAAGCTGCCATCTACCATTAGCATATTCAATAGGGTCCAACGTAACTAACCACTTGACAATTCCATCAAGATAAGATAGCGATATTTCAGAAATATTGTATAAGTCCTTGCATATGGGAAGGTTCTATTGGAATTTGGAGAGTACAGACGCGTTAAAGAAGAAATTATTAATGAACCTACACTATTGTTGAGGGAGAGCTGGGTATTGGTGGAGACGTCCAATTGAACCAGCAATTTCTTTGATGCTCTGCATGCATGTGGTCAGCTTTCTTAATTATTTGTTTTATAATTTTTTATTGAGTGGTTATGGAGTCCGTCGACTACGTCTAGATCCATCTTATTGACCCCATCAACTCGTTCCCCACAATGATCACTGGGTGTGACGGGAGGTTGAGCTCCACCGGAGCCCAAGCGGGATCTGGAAATGGAGTTGGTAGGCTGACTTGGTTGTTTTGAAGATTTCTTAAAATACCAGAGATTTAATTTTGATAATAATAAATTGAGAAATGGAGTTGAGACGAAAATTGTATTGGTCTTTTTTTATGAATATTGGATAAATGATTACAATATATAAAACCTGCTTAAATTTAAATTTTCTTAACTTTTTAAAGACTATAATTAAAAAAAAAATATCTGTTTTATTTTTTAGAATTGTGGGCTTTTTAATATTTTAATGAAAAAGTTGTAAAATATGCAAAGACTGGAAAAATGTGTTAGTCGTGCGTAACATTTGAATTTGAGTGGTGCTGTATATCCTCTTAATTCTGTCTTGTATGTTGAGTCAGGAGAGGAAAGTCTAGCTGGAGGGGAGGAGGCCTTGGCTTCCTCCTCCTCCCTCTCATTTCTTTCTTCCTTCATTCACTTATCTTATCTATCAATATTTATTTTATTTTCTTCAAAACCAAAAAAGATAGATCTATAACTTTTCAATAATTACTTAGAGACACACAATTCAAATAGATTTATAAGTCGAAAATCATTTAGAAGAAAGTAGTGAAATTGCAAAAATCACTACACATGATTCTCAAGCACCACCTCTTCTAACAACTCTATTGACATGTGTCAAATCACTGGACTCAACACTGTTAGACCTTTCAAATATGTTCTTTGTGGATAAAAAAGACAATTATGTTGCCTTTACGGACTGTCACAAATTTGAAAGAGACTAATAATTTTGGTAATCACTACTAAACTATGAAAAAAAATATGAATATACCCGCCCTCCATCATAAATTTGACATTGATAACCTTGAAAAAAAATAAAATAAAGCCCGCAAGAAATGGATATTTTTCTTATTAATCTTTTAGAAAACAATTCTTTAAAAACTTAAATTTTATTTAATTCACTAGGCATATTTTTATGTTAAGAGAGTTTTGGAATGTAAACAATAAATTAAACTATGAATTGGGAACATCATCCAAAATATAAAAACGCCAGTATAAAACAATATAATAAACTATATCAAAGCATATACGTTTTTTGCCTGGCTATTTTATTGAGATCATGTAGATATTTTATTTATATATTGATCAGATCATCACTAAAGGAATAGATCAAGGAAATTATGTACGTAATCCCAGACATCACTTTGGTATAAAATACCTTTGAGCTTTCTTTTATTGTTCCAGCTGGTGGATTTGGTTTGTTTTCATAAATAAAATGAAATAAAATTAAAAATTAAAAATAATATAATAATAGACTTTGCAAGCTGTATGCCACTTTGGTGTTATTTGTTTTATAAATGAGATGCGGTAAAAGTTAAAAAAAATAAAATATTATTATAAAATATTTTTTTAATATTAGTTTCGTTTTAAAAATTAAAAAAATTATTTTAGGATTTGAAAATGTAATTGTTTATTTTATTTTATAAGAAAATTTTAAAAAATATAATGATAAATTTTGAAATAAGATGATATGATTTGAGAAAAGAAACCAAACCTTAATTTATTGACAAAATTTAAATAAGAGAGAGTGATCAATGTTAATCAACTCTAGCTAGCTGAAAAGGAAGTGCATGTTTTAGTAATCCGAACAGTACTTTTTTTCCTGGCTTTTTTATTGAGATCATCACTAAAGTCTAACGGGATAGAAGGAAGATATGCATGCTTTTAATACAGATCGATGGAGGACAAGCCCGGACCATCTAACAAGGCCAACTTGCATATGATGGACATGGACCTGCTGAAAGTCTGAAACTACGACTCGCCATCTAATACTTTTGCTTTTCAAGGACATTTCCATCCACACGCCTAACATCACTCTCATTATTGATCAAGATTTTTTAATATACGTAATCCCTGACAATATCACTTCGGTGGACCCAAAAAAAAAAAAAAGAAAAAAAAAAATATTTCGCCCAATTCATTTTCGTTTATAATAATATTTTATCAGATGAGATAAGATGATATAAATTAAGATAAAAATTGAAAATTAAAGATTGAAAAAAAAATATATTGTTAGAATACATTTTTTAATATTATTTTTATTTTATAATTTGAAAATGTTAAATTATTTATTTTATTTTTGTAGAAATAAAAAAAATTGTAATGATTAGATAAGATGATAGGAAAATTATTTGTAAAGTTTGTATTATAATACGAAGTTTATTGTTTCATTGCTAAATCGATGGGTGCACTCATTTAAATTTACATAAAAAACTGAAACTTCTTCTCCTTGTTTTTGTTTCCATGGTGGTTGTTAAGAGTTCTTCTATGCACAATCGGGTCATAGTGAAGAGGAAGAATGAGTCATTCTCGGCTCATAGTGACAATTCGGGTCTCAATTGCTCTGGATTTGAGTGCCTGATGGCAGTTCGTAGTAGCAATACACTGCACTCACAAAATCTCAAGTTTAGCCTCATTCGAACAAGTCGGGGACGGACCAGAGAACAATTGGTAGCACTATTTGGCAAATATAAAGATTTTTTTTTTTCAACACACAAGTACTATGTACTAATTACCTGAAAATGTCAAGTAAAGTCACAATATCAAATGGAGGCTATGGAGAAGATCATTCTAGAGACATGCTCTCAACAATATTAGAAGAAAAAGAGAGATGGAAATGCAACGAAGAAAAATAGAGGGTGAAAGAGGAAAAGAAAATGAGAAACTATAGAAGCCCCATTCAGCTTATCATTCAATTTGCAATTTTACATGTAAACTTGACATTAATAACCTTGAAAAAGTTAAACAAATAAAAACAGAGGAAGATTGATATACAAGTCGTTTCTGCGAATTGAATTTTATAACTTGAAGGTCATGAAGAAGGTGGATGCGGGGAAATTGGACAGATTGGTTTTTCGTTTTAAAAAGATTACATGTAATTCCAACATATTGGATTTTGTCGCCACAATTTCCTCTACCAAACGTTAAAGCTGTTATTAATAAAATTAGGATACTATCATCTTTGAAAAGTATGCATATTTGTGTGTCAAATATTGAAGCCATCCCTGTGGTGGTAATATATATTGAAGCCAGCAAAGTCAACTAAATAAACCAAATGGTGTTGAGAAGGGAAAAGAAATTGTTTCTGAGCATGTTGATCAAAATATGTTAAGTGGCTTGGGTGGTATTGAGAACCATGAGATTATGTCTAAGGAGGAGGATGAGTCTTTGAAGGCTCAAGAAGTTTGTGAAGTTGATAGGGAGGCTGTTGAAGTTAGGAATGTTGATGTTGATTTGGAAAATCATCTATCTCAGAAAGAAAAATGTTCGCTTGGTGTTGAAAATCAAGATGGGAGCAATGTAGAAAGAGAAGAGAACCGTGGAATGGTGCAGCATTTTGGAGAAATGGTAGTAGGTAATAAAGGGGTTCTTCCCATTACCTTTGAGAAAGGGGCTGCTTTAAGAAATAATGATGAAGGAGAAGTGGAAGAAATAATGGCGGTAGCTGATAATAATCTTGAGAATGTTGGTAACGGTTTTCTTGGTGAACCAAAATGCATAATTAATGAAAAGAAAAAACAGAGTGTTTTAGCTATAATCCAGACTATGGTAGAAAGAAATGATGAGGAGGAGGTTTGGGAAACAGAAAATGAAGAGTATGAGGAGGATCTTTGGAAAACAGGAAACGATGTTTATCTTCAAAATATTGCAGGATTTTGGGATGTTTTTTCGAACCACACTAAATCGAATATAGAATGTGGAGATAAACCAAAGCATTTGAGCAAAGAAAAAGATTATTATACAGACATGGAGATATCAAAAAATAAAAAGGATTTTAAGGTAAAAAGTTCTACCTGGGCCACAAGAAAGGCGGCATGAATAAATCTTTGAAGTCATGTAGTTCGTTGTGGGTTGTTTTTTTGGTTTTGTTAGTGTTGTTGTTTGGGATGAAGTTTATTGAATATTTGTAAATCCCTAATTTTTTTGTTGTTATCAAGGTTTTTCTCCATCATAAATGAGGGTTTTACTAATAAATTTTTTTATTTTAAAAAAAAAGTGTGAATGAAGCAACGGATTAGTTTTCCTATCATCTAATTTTTTTTTTTAAAGAGACAGAACATTTCATTTGAGTTCAAAGTTCATCAAATCACCTTAATTATAAGAAGACTTGACAATTTTACCCTTTAATTGGGTGCAAAAAGTAGAGAAATCTCATGTTTGCCAATCAGACATTACAAATGTAAACTGAATAAAAAACAAGCAGGTGATGCAACCTTGTCCCCCTGGCACTAGTATTGGGGGCCCACCCCTGCTGTGCAGTGGCGGGGTCGGGAAGGTGCAACCTCATCCCATTAGAGCCGTGATATTGGTTGGTGTTAGTAAGTCGAGTAACAAAAGATCAAGTCGATCAAGTCTAACCTCATTCAACTAGTTGGGGACTACAGAACAATTGGTAGTACTATTTGGTTAAAAAAACTCTCAATTAGAGGGATTTCCAAAAACTAAACAAAATATCATTTTTAGAAGGCAATGGAGGGGTAATGGATAGAAGGCATATATACAAATCATTCACCCCCCCCCCCCCCCCCCCCCCCCCCCCCCCCGGCGGCCGAATGCCAACCAAGTGTGAATGAAGCAACGGATTAGTTTTCCTTCATCTGTTATTTTTTTTTTTTTTGAAAGAGGACGGAACATTT
Source organism: Platycarya longipes (assembly GCA_036559045.1). Lineage (NCBI taxonomy): Eukaryota > Viridiplantae > Streptophyta > Magnoliopsida > Fagales > Juglandaceae > Platycarya > Platycarya longipes. The sequence continues at coordinate 4,192,274 of CM071801.1, forward strand.
CATTTGAGTTCAGAGTTCATCAAACCCCCTTAATTATAAGAAGACTTGAAAATTTTACCCTTTAATTGGTTGCAAAAAGTGAGAGAAATCTCATCTCTGCTAATTAGACATTACAAATATAAACTAAATAAAAAATAGGCGGGTGATGCAACCTTGCCCCCTGGCACTACCGCACTGGTACTGGGGGGACATCCATGGGGTCGAGAAGGTGCAACCTCGTCCCGTAAGATGCGGATAGTACCTCTAGGCTAGAAGACCCGTACGTGATATTGGTTGGTGTTAGTAAGTCGAGTAACAAAAGATCATTCGAACTAGTTGGGGGCTAGAGAACAATGGGTAGTACTAATTGGCAAATATGATAGAATTGTTTGTTTTTTTTTTTTTCAAGCCACAAGAACTAACAACTTCAAAATTTAATCATTAGATACCTGTGTATAATGGAATGGATCTAGTGTCTATTAAGTCACAATATCAAAAGGAGGCAATTGAGAAGATTGTAGCACACATGCTCTCAACAATAATTAAAGAAAAAGAGAGATGCAAATGCAAAGAAGAAAAATAAAGGTTGAAAGGGAAATAAAAACGGAGAAAATATAAAGTATTTTTCTCCTCTGTTTTCTTTTTTTTAAGAAGAGCCAGTAGCCCCACTCATAATGGCCCCGTCCCAAATTTATTAATCAATCCTCATATATGACAGAGGAAAACCGTGATTAAACACCAAGCATCGAGGAGATTACAGAAACTCTCCCAAATACAAAACCAAACCAAAAAAAAAAAGGCCAAAAAAAGCCAAAACTAAACAAGCCTATAACAAGACAGATCTAAACAGGCCTATATAAGATTAAAAAAAAAAAACTAATAGCAAACGGCCGGGAGCCCCATTTTATCCACTTTCAAAACACCTTTAAGCTCCCTTGGAAGATCATTGAAGTTGATCCAAGTGCCAGAAATATGGGCCGAAGCTAAACAAGCTAAAAAATCCACCCTAACATTACATTCTCGACAAACACGCCTTATCTTGACTTGAAAGCTAGAAATCATCTCTTAAATTCTTTTCCAATAGTCTTCAAAATACCATATTCCACACTGCGTTTTTCTAACCACTTGACAATTAACAACAAATCAAGCTCAATTTCCACTCTACTAATATTCAATTCTTTGCAATGTTGCAAACCATAATTAAGAGCCAAAAGTTTGGCTTCATTGTTCAATCCGTGAGACAAGTCTTTGGCAAAAGCCAACCCTAGGCATCCCTTATCATCTCGAACATTTCCACCTGCTTCCCATCCGGCCTGGGTTCCCCAAAGAACTTCCATATACATTTAATTTGAACCATCCCCTACTCGAAAAGTGCCATTTCACAAAACATGCATTCTTGGACTTGGCAACTTTTAAAGGAATAGAGAAGGCATTCAAGATCTCTTCATTGCCAATCTTAAACTTTTTACTAGCATGCAAACGCAATCCAACCCACGCAATTCCTGCTTTGATCGATCCCCACAAAGAATCCACCAAACTATTTTTACCTTCCATACGAGCTCTACATCTCCACACCCAAAGGAACCAAGTTAAAATAATAGGAATAAGTCCGGGCAAAGTACCTTTTTGAGAGGATTTAGAAGCACATCTGAACCATAATTCCAAGTTTACTCTCCAAGGGCGACGAGAGTCATAGGGCATACCCAGATGCAAAGAAACACGACGCCATATTTCTCTAGCAACCATGCCTTTCATCAGGACATGGTCTTGATCCTCCATACAACCCCAAGCACAACATTCAAATTTTGAAACCATCGGAATCCCCAAAGTTCTTATACGGTCATCAACACTAAGACAAGAGTTTAAAGCTTTCCATCAACACTAGGAATTTTTCTCCTCTGCTTATCATTCAATTTGCAATAATACTTCTAAATTTTTGCATTAATGACCTTTAAATTTAAAAAAAAAAAAAAATTACTATTCTTATTCTTTTTTTTTAAATTAGAATTTTACTCATATTCATTAAGAACTCATGACATTATTTCCCATAGAGCCTTACATTCTGCCACGAAAGGGGGTTCCCATAAGCCTTAATGACCTTACATTCTTCCACCCTTTCCCCTTACTGATTGCCGAATTAAATCCTGCAGCCCTGCAAGAGCTAACTGTACAACCTTACCTGGACAAAAATTTGTTTATTATATTTTGTTTGTAAATTTAAAAAAGTTATAATGATGAGATAATATGAAACACTTTCACCATCTAAACGAAGCTTAAATAAAAGAAAAATAATGCATAAACACACCCCAAATAACAAAATGTCAAATTGCAAATTCAGGTACAGAGGACTTTCACAGGTACAGAGGACTCTATCCTGACCCTCATCTTGCGAAGCAATGGCTGCCTTAAGGTTTGCAATTGAGCTGGGATACATCAAGTATGGTCATATCTGATGGTGAAAGAGCACTTTCACAGTTGCAGCAGTGGTCTATTTCACATGTTAATAGAGACTGCAATCATATAGCTCATGTTTTGGCAAGAGATGCTCTACATATTTCTGAAACTACCGTTGATGTAGAGGTATTGATTAATAAAAAAAGGTACAGGGGAATTTAAAGTAGGCAACTGCTCTAAGGTACGACCCATATGAAGAAAAAGGTACAGAGGAATTTAAAGTACGCATGTAAGGTATGACCCATACGAAGAAAATCATCCCCAAATATATCATTTTGTTTGTCAATCATTCAAAGCAAATCAGAAGAATTTCTCTCTCAATATTAGTTCTAAAATTCTCATATTCTATACAACATGCTTGCCCAATAACTGGCCTATTATGTATCGCATATCAGTTGTCTTTCCCTCCAAGTTTTAGCATTTTGTAAATTGCATGAATTAAATTGGTATTCCTACTAGTCATGACGAAATGACATCATCACATGATTGCAGCTTCTACCATGGGCAGTTCATGAAATGGTCTTAAAAAACGAAAGGAAGTTAAGAAACTGCATTTTAATCAAGTTTGTTCAGTCTTGTTTCCATTGAGTCAATGACTTTGCTTGCAAATCATATTTACAAACCTTGCATACAGATAGTTTTTCCAACGTAAACTATGTGGTGGGTGTTTGTGTGTGTGTTTGTGTGTGTGTGTGTGTGTGTGTGTGTGTGTGTGTATATATATATATTGAAATGCATGTAATAGCAATCAATATTAAATAGTATACATTTTAGAGGTTTGGGGACACTTTCTCTTTTTCCTCTGCAACACTTCATTTTCTTTCCTCAATATTTAATTTCTAGTAATTATTAATTAAAACAATCTTATGTTCAAACAACCCACATCAGATTGAACAGAATAAAAAAAAATAGAAGAAACTCCCTTTCTATGGCTAGCTGTTCATACTTATCAGGCACAAACTTATCAACTTGAGCAAAGCAACCTTTTCAGGATCAGGATCTGAACGATAAATAGGATAAAATTAGGGAAATTAGTGAGATAGTTGAAGCCCCAAAAAAATAAAAAAAGATACTTGAGGATAAAACGATGTCGTTTAATGCTTGGCCATGTATTGCGCTCCCCCCCCCCCCTCTTTTTTAAATACCATTAATGTCATGCAACCGCAAAATGCCCAACATCTTGGCCTGTTTTGTGTGAAGTAAAAGAGCATAAATCATGTGACATTTACCGGATTTTGGAAACTGGCTCAACTAGTTTTGGACTACTGTTATATCGGAAAATAACCAATAATTCTTCAAATAAAGCGATTGTTGAGTATGGCTTAGGAATACATGCCCAGACCTGTCTCGCTCGACCCTCGCTCGAGTTAGACTTCGAGACTTCCAGAATTGCTCCAACCCGAGACTTCGCTCGACCCTCGCTCGACCTCCAGCTCGAGCGAGGTTCAGGCAGTGACTTCGCTCGATCCTCGCTCGACCTCCCGCTCGAGCGAGATTCCACGTGGCGCCAGGTGTCCAATTTCTAGTTGAGCGAATCTGACCTAGAAGTCCTCGCTCGAGCGAGTTTAAATCTCGCTCGAGCGAGTTTAAATCTCGCTCGAGCGAGATTGCATAATATAAATATCGCGAAGGCATTTCGCGCAGCGGACGACGAAGAACCCATGCCTCTGTTTTCGGCGCCAGTGAACAGTGTTTGCTTCTAGATCATTTTCTTCTCCATTTCTCCACTATTCCGAGTGAAACTTGTGAGGATTGAGTGTATACACGTAAGGTGAGTGTTCTCTGTTGTAAGAATCTTCTGATTCTCTCTCTGTAACCTCCATTTGATCTAGTGAAGTTTTGAAACCAACCCCACAGTGGATGTAAGCTCATTTTGAGCTGAACCACTTAAATCTGTGTGTTCTTTCTGTGTTTACTGTTTTATTTCTCATTGTTGCATCCGCTGCGGTTTATTTCATATCTTTGTTGTTTGTTTCCTTGCCTATTTCTCAACAAACTGGTATCAGAGCGTTTTCAGGCTCTGTGAATATTTGAAGGGATGGCTACAGCAAGATTTGAAGTTGAGAAATTTGACGGTCAGAACAGTTTCAGCTTGTGGCGCTTGAAGATGAGGGCATTGTTGCGCCAGAAGGGGTTATTCAGAATTCTAGAGGAAAGGACGGCAGATTCTCCTGTACCGTCTAAGGACGATGAAGAAAAGGTACATAGTACAATTCTCTTATCATTGCCTGATGGAGTGTTGAGAAAGGTGGCGGAGGAGGAGACCGCTGAGGGTCTCTGGAACAAGCTTGAGAGCTTGTACATTAAGAAGTCTCTCACAAACCGGTTGTATTTAAAACAACGGTTGTATACACTCAAAATGACTGAGGGTTCGTCAGTTACTGAACACCTAGATGAGTTTAATAAGATTGTTATGGATCTTAGAAATGTTGACATCAAGCTTGATGAAGAAGATCAAGCTCTAATTGTGCTGTGTTCATTACCTGCCTCATTTGAGAATTTTGTAAATTCTATGCTGTATGGTAGAAATATTATCTCCTTAGCAGATTTGAAGTCAGCTTTGAACTCGAAGGAGTTGAGGAGTAAGTTTGATAAGGGTGGTGAAGCACAGGCCAGTGGGTTGTTTGTCAAAGATACCTCCGACAGAGGGAGATCCAGTCAGCAGGGTTCAGAGAAGGGCAGAGGCAAGTCCCAGGGGAAATCAAAGTCCAAGTCCAACAAGAAGAATGTAAAATGTTATTACTGTCAGAAGTTTGGACACTATAAGAGTGAGTGTACGAAGCTGAAGAAGAAGGAGGAATCTACGAGTTCCTCTAATGCCGTCAGTGCTGCTGATGAATCTGACGGCTCTGATGTAGTTCTTGCGATCAGTGACTCAAACAGTCGATTCAGTGATAAGTGAGTGATGGACTCAGCTTGCACGTTCCATATGTGTCCCAGAAGGGACTGGTTCATGTCTTATGAATCAGTCAACAGTGGTTCTGTTTTGTTGGGGAACGACACTGCTTGCAAGATTGCAGGAATGGGTTCTGTGAAGATCAAGATGTTTGATGGGATGGTTAGGACATTGACCAACGTCTGGCACATTCCAGACTTGAAAAAGAATCTTATCTCCATGGGGGCCCTTGATTCCTTGGGTTTAAAGTACACGGGACAAGGTGGAGCTTTGAAAGTCAGCAAAGGCTCCATGATCATTATGAAGGGAGACCTAAAAGACGGTCTCTATTTCCTCCAGGGCAGTACTATCAGCGGTGAAGCTGCAGTTTCAGTATCTGATCCGTCAGAGTCAGATGTTACTCGTCTATGGCACATGAGATTGGGCCATATGAGTGAGAAGGGGATGTCTATCCTAAGTAAGCAAGGGTTGCTAGGGAATCAGAATTTGGGCAAGCTAGACCTATGCGAGCACTGTGTATTCGGGAAGCAGAGCAGGGTTCAGTTTGCAACTGGGGTCCATAGAACAAAAGGTACAGTGGACTACATTCATTCCGACCTTTGGGGTCCGTCTTCAGTTCCATCAAAAGGTGGAGCTAATTACTTGCTTACATTCATTGATGATTACTCACGGAAAGTGTGGGTTTATTTTTTGAAACAGAAAAGTGAAGTCTTCAAGAACTTCAAGCAGTGGAAAGTTCTGATAGAGAATCAGACCGGCAAGAAGGTGAAACGGCTTCGGACTGACAACGGGATGGAATTTTGCGGCAATGACTTCGATGAGTTCTGTAAGAACGAAGGAATTGCCATACACCGTACAGTCAGGCACACTCCACAGCAAAATGGAGTGGCTGAACGCATGAACCGGACCCTCCTAGAACGAGCATACAGTATGCTCTCCAATGCCGGTTTGTCTAAGGACTTTTGGGCGGAAGTAGTCAATACAGCCTGTTTTCTAGTGAACCGCTCTCCAGCCACAGCTATTGAGTTGAAAACACCTAATCAGGTATGGTCTGATGAACCTACTGATTATTTGAATCGGAAGATATTTGGTTGTCCTGCTTATTTTCATGTAAATGATGGTAAGCTAGAACCTAGGGCAAAGAAGTGTATTTTTATGGGATATGCTTCTGGGGTGAAGGGATATAGATTGTGGTGTACTAATCCCAAGTCACCCAAGTTTGTGATAAGCAGGGATGTTGTGTTTGATGAGAAATCCATGCTTAGTCCGACAAAACAAATTCCCGTGTCTACAGGGAAGAAGGTGGAGCTGCAGGCTTCACTTGAGACACCACCAGTAACTCAGGATCATGCTATGATTGATGAGCATGATTCTGAGTCAGAGACTGAGACACCAGCTGAGGAGCAATATAGTATAGCTGCTGGTAGACAGAAGAGGCAGATCAGACCACCTCAGAGATATGCTCATGCAGATATGATCAGTTATGCACTCGCTACAGCAGAAGAAATTGTGGGGCAGGAGCCTTCCAGTTACTCAGAGGCTGTGAAGAGTACTGAGTCTGCACAGTGGTGTACAGCGATGACTGAAGAGATTGATGGGCTGCTTGGATTGGAAAGTGAGTTGAGATCATCTCAACTCACTTCCATTTCATCATTATATTTTTATAATTTTTTATACAAAACACAAATTTCTATACACCTTTTTCAAATCTCAATACACCTTTTTCAAATCCCAATACACCTTTTTCAAATTCCAACACACCTTTTTCAAATCCCAAAATAATAATAATATTAAAAAATAAACCAAACTCATCTCAACTCATCTCATCTCCGAATCCAACCTGAAGAGATTGAGTCTCTTCACAAGAACCAAACCTGAGATTTGGTTAAGTTACCAGCGAAGACCAGAGTTATGGGCTGCAAATGGATTTTCAAGAGAAAAGAGGGAATCCAGTCTGATGCAAGATACAAAGCTCGCCTAGTTGCTAAAGGCTACAGTCAGAGAGAGGGGATCGACTTCACTAAAGTGTTCTCTCCAGTAGTAAAACACAGTTCAATCCGAGTTTTACTAGCCATCACGGCTTTGTATGACCTGGAGCTTCAGCAGCTAGATGTGAAGACAGCGTTCTTACACGGTGAGCTTGAAGAAACTATCTATATGCGTCAGCCAGAGGGGTTCACAGTTGAAGGTAAAGAAGACCGTGTATGCAGACTGAAGAGGTCTTTGTATGGGTTGAAGCAGTCACCTAGGTAATGATATAAACGTTTTGATTTGTTTATGAGTGATCATGATTATTTGAGAAGTAATTATGACTGTTGTGTATATCATAAACAATTGCCTGATAAGTCTTTCATTCACTTATTGCTTTATGTTGATGACATGCTTATAACTGCTAAAAGCATGGTTGATGTTGATTTGTTGAAAACTCAACTTAAGGATGAGTTTGAAATGAAAGATTTAGGTGATGCTAAGAAAATACTGGGGATGGATATTTACAGGGATAGAAAAGTTAGGAAGTTATACTTGTCCCAGAGAAAGTATATAGAGAAGGTTCTAGACAGGTTTGGAATGTCTGACTCCAAGCCTATCAGCACGCCGTTGGCGTCGCATTTTAAACTTTCAGCTTCCCTATCCCCCCAGACAGATGAGGAGGAACAGTCCATGGTAAATGTTCCTTACTCTAATGCTGTAGGTAGCATTATGTATGCTATGGTGTGTACCCGTCCAGATATTTCACAGGCAGTGAGTGTGGTTAGCAGATATATGGCTAAGCCTGGTAAAACTCACCGGCAGGCCGTGAAATGGATTTTGAGGTACTTGAAGGGAACCTCGCATGTGGGCTTGATATTTGATAGAGATGTAGATCTCAGTTCTGTTGTGATTGGTTTTGTTGATTCTGACTTTGTTGGGGATTTAGATAAGAGAAGATCATTGACAGGCTACATTTTCACATTATGTGGTTCTGCTATTAGTTGGAAAGCAACACTTCAATCAACTGTTGCTTTATCAACTACAGAGGCAGAATACATGGCAGCAGCTGAGGCTGTTAAGGAGGCCATTTGGGTGAAGGGGCTAATCAGTGACCTGGGTCTTCAGCAGACAGAGATGACAGTGTTTTGTGACAGCCAGAGTGCTATACATTTGACCAAAAATCAAATGTATCATGAGAGGACAAAGCACATTGACGTCAGGTATCACTTTATCAGAGGAGTAGTGTCAGATGGTACAGTCAGTATTCAGAAGATTGCTAGTTCAGAGAATCCAGCAGATGTAATGACCAAGCCAGTTGCAGTATTCAAGTTCAAACTTTGTTTGGACTTGATAGGGGTTTGGGGTTTCCAGGTTCCTTAGGGAACTCAGATGGGGTTGGTTTTCTCAGTTGCTGCATTTTACATTCTTGGGTTGATCTGGATTTTATGGGGCTGTTAGATATTCAAGCCAAGGTGGAGATTTGTTGAGTATGGCTTCGGAATACATGCCCAAACCTGTCTCGCTCGACCCTCGCTCGAGCGAGACTTCGAGACTTCCAGAATTGCTCCAACCCGAGACTTCGCTCGACCCTCGCTCGACCTCCAGCTCGAGCGATGTTCAGGCAGTGACTTCGCTCGATCCTCGCTCGACCTCCCGCTCGAGCGAGATTCCACGTGGCGCCAGGTGTCCGATTTCTAGTTGAGCGAATTTGACCTTGAAGTCCTCGCTCGAGCGAGTTTAAATCTCACTCGAGCGAGATTGCATAATATAAATATCGCGAAGGCATTTCGCGCAGCGGACGACGAAGAACCCAGGCCTCTGTTTTCGGCGCCAGTGAACAGTGTTTGCTTCTAGATCATTTTTTTCTCCATTTCTCCACTATTCCGAGTGAAACTTGTGAGGATTGAGTGTATACACGTAAGGTGAGTGTTCTCTGTTGTAAGAATCTTCTGATTCTCTCTCTATAACCTCCATTTGATCTAGTAAAGTTTTGAAACCAACCCCACAGTGGATGTAAGCTCATTTTGAGCTGAACCACTTAAATCTGTGTGTTCTTTCTGTGTTTACTGTTTTATTTCTCATTGTTGCATCCGCTGCGGTTTATTTCATATCTTTATTGTTTGTTTCCTTGCCTATTTCTCAACACGTACGACACTCTAAATTGAGAAAACCTGTGTAAACCAATGTTATGTTAGGGGCTCGTTTCTTATATAAATAAAATAAGATAAAAGTTAAAATTCGAATAAAATATAATTAAAAATATAATTTTTAATTTAAAAAATTTAAATTGTTTACTGTATTAAAATTGTATAAAAATTTGAGATAATTGTAATAATTAAATAAAATGAAATAAATTAGTTTAAATTGTATAACCAAAACGAGGCATTGCTTTCTAGAAAAATGCTAAATCTCTCCGAGTATTTTTCTCTAAGATTTCTCTTGTTAATACAATTTTTTTACTTAGTAATTAAGAAGTATTTTTTTAATAATTTTGTGAACTTTTTTTTAAATATTTAGGAATATGAAAATAAAAAATAAAAAATAATAATAATTTTTTTTGTTGTTCTCGAGATGAAATCTTGCTATGTCCTTGGTTGGCGTAGCACTGCTCTACTTTCTATGTAACAAAGTGTTTCTATCTTACGAACATCTTATAAGGCCATGAACTGCAAGGAAAGTTGGTATTGGTGAGTACTGATCATGCGTTAAAGAAATTAGTTTAATACAAAGTATCCTCATGATGCTCTGCTTGTTATCAAGCTTTCTCGACGCGTTAAATAACTTAATTTAATACAAGCAGCAATTTCTTGAAATTAATTTAATCCTTGCTTTTGTTAATCACTACAAAGAAAAGTCCCTTTTCTGGCTCTTTTTATTTCCGGCGAGCTAAAAATAGTAGGAAATAGGCAGTTTGGCATCTTCAGCTGGGAAGGTTCTGGCGGAAAGTGGGAGAATGCAGCAAATAAACTATTTTGTAATGTTGCCGCAAATCATGTGGCGAATTAAGTATTTTATTACGGCAACTTTTGGACATACGGAGACGCGAATTTAAAGTTGACGCTGATTGTAATTTATAACGGCGACTCTAAGCTGCCGCAATAAAGTTTTTAATCAATTAAGAGTGGGAAAGCCCCCAATTCATCCCCCGCGTTTTATATTTCCCTCCTTTGTCGAAAGCTCTGCCCCTCTTCATCATCGTTCGTATCTCATTTCCGGTCAACGACATTAGTTCAGCCCAAGTGCCATCGCCCATCCTCTCAACGCCGGTGAGTTTCCCGTTCATCTCTCATTTTTTTCTCTCTTTCCTTAGGCTTGGTTGGTATATCTTCTAGAATCTGAAATCCTTCAGCCTAAATCATGTATTTATCTTCTCATTGCATATATGCCCTAACTTGACTTAATGTATTTATCTTTTCACATACACAGAGGCTTTCAAGGTGCCACTACCATTAGCATATCCAATATGCTCCATCCATACGTCTCTGCATGAGAATACTATTGCAAAACAAAAGAGACTATCAAGATAACAGAACAATATTTCAAAACAATTTATTTATACAAATAACATATAGAAAAGAAAATTAGCATAATTTGATTTGTATAATCAAAACGAGACCTTACTTTCTATCAAAATGAGGTGTTATTTTCTATCTATCAAAGTGTTCTTATCTTACAAAGTATTACCACCTCGACAATAAAATGATATGTTTGCTACCTTTGAATAGAGAGGACATGAGGCCGCGTGCGTCTTAAAGGCTAATATTGTATGAGTTCTTGCATGTGCTGCTGCGTGTTAAACAAGAAATCCAGATGTTTTTTCTTTAACCAAGAAATAAATTAAGGATTAATCCAATAAATAAATTAAGGATGACTCGATATGCAAAGCATGACATATATTAATTAATTAATTAATTTGGCATCCTTGGGGTTCCTAATTTTAATATTGTTGGCCATGATAGAGTTGGGATATGAAACTTTTTAATTTTCTCATAATTTTATTTTCCAATATTTTTTAAACACAAAGCACTTACTAGTTTCAAATCTTTAGTTTTTTTATCTAATCATTATTTAATTATCGTTTAAAGACAAATTAATACAACTTTTATAAACTAATTTAAAACAAAACATAAAAACCAATATAAAATTTTCAAACATAAAAAAAATATTAAGAAAATTAGGCTCAAACAATTGTTTAACTTTATAGTATTTTTATTCAAAAAAAAAAAATTATCTTTTAAATTGGGCTAATAAAACATTTTAACTTAAACTATTTTATTACTATTAAGTTATAAGTATTTCAAGTATGGGGACAAGCCCTTTAGTCTATTGCTCCCTCTACCAAATAGATGGATAGTCCACACACTCCTTCAATCTACGTAAAAATTCAACACATGACTCAACAATGGATTAATGGAATACTGGTTTTAAAACATGACAATATTGTTTTTGTGAAAATCTCAGTCCCAATTTTAAAACATGTAGGTATATATTTTAATAAAAAAAGTTGTAAAATATGCAAGGACTGGAAAATGTTTTGGTGCTCGTTACCGAAACAGAACAATGTATTGTAGTGCCAATAGACTTTTCCGTTACATCACTATTATCCAAAGTTTACAATTCTACAATTCTAACATCTTTACAATTTAAACTAGTAACGTGCTAGCTATGTTTAACATTTGAATTTGAATGGTGAAGTATATCCTACTTCTGTTGTGGATGATCCTTCATATGATGAGACCCTTTGTAATGATGTCTGCAGCCTGATCAACGCTGGAAATAAATCAAATCAGCTTGGGTCAAATGAAGTGAAGGTTTGAACTGACTGAGATTTTCATATAAATTTGTAAGATTATTTTGTATAATCTCTTTGTGGCTAAAAGCATTTTTCTTGAACGTAGATGCCACATAATACAAAAAAAGACCGTTATATTCTGGTGGAAGCCCAACAAAGAAAGAACTTGCATAAACCCTGCTGAATACATTCTAAATTCCTTTTAACTCAAGAAAATCATACTGCTAATCAAGGTATCCACCGATCATTTACATTTTGAAGATCTCTCAGTTTATATCAAATCGCTTAGTTCCCTGGTCTAGCGTACAACACAATTAGATTAGCCATAAAAACGTCTAGCTCCCACAGCCACAGCCACAGCCACAGCCACAGCCATCAATTTGCAAAAGACTTGCAGAAAGTCAGATTGACAGTAACAGCAACCCAAACTGCACTTGGGAAGAGGATTGTTAGTGATGGAGCTTGATAACACGGGATACTCTTTCAGAGAAGATTGGACACATGCTTGTGCTGAAGATAATGACCTCCCTCATCCATTCTGGTGCTATTCTCTCAAATGTTCCCAATGATAAGACACGGTACACAAGTTCTGTTTCCTTTCCAGATGGTTTGCCGATCCATGTTAGACTGAATGAGTACCCTGAGATAAACATTATTATAAAGGTAGGGTTTATTATGCAGTAACTGAACAATGGAAATCTTGAAGCCAAGACTCAATTGAGTCAATTCCATTAAAGTACCCAAATTAAGCATAATTTGTCTATGAGAAACAGACAGACCAGAAAGCAGTGTATGCCAATATCTGCTGCAGAAACTTAAAACTGTAGAGGTTTTAGAGGCTTAATTAGACAAGCAAACAAACCTTTTTGAGGTTTAAGTTTCTAACCAAGCAAAATTCGAGTATGATAAGATAACAAATAGATACACCAATATGAATATAGGTTTTAGCTTATTATACGCCCGACTTAAAACTCTAATGATTTTACAAGATCAACAATTTTGTTCTTTTCTGGAATATTACTTGCTAAAAAAAAGGGTTGAGGCCCTGACCCTGACAACCAAGTAAAAATAAAAAAGAAAGAAGAGAACAGAACTTCGTAATTTTGTATCTGAGAATTATTAATTGGCATATGTGGCCTTTTTAATATTTTAAATTGATATATATTTTAATGAAAAAGTTGTAAAATATGCAAAGACTGGAAAAATGTTTTGGTGCTCAATACAAAAACAGAGCAATGTAATGTAATGTAGTAAGTTGCTAGCTGTGTATAACATGTGAATTTGAATGGTGCTGTATATCCTCCTTCTGTCTTTGTATGCTAGTGAGTCAGGAGAAGTAAGTCTAACAGAACTAAAATAAATTGAGATCGAAAAGTAATTCTTTTAAAACTTCAATTTTATTTAATTTACTAGGGGTATTTTTATATTCTGAGATCAGTTTTGAAAGGTAAAAGGTTTAAATTACAATTCAAAAAAGTATCCACAATATGAAAGAAACAATAAATTGAACTATGAAGTGAGAAGATCATCCAAAATTGCTGGAATCAATTAGATCATCAATAGCTATGACAGCACTTCAATAATATAAATTGGTACACCAAAAAAGCGGGTTTGGAGAATGAGATTGTCTTAAAATTGGAGATAAGATAGTTTTAGATAAAAGTTGAAAGTTAAATAAAATATAATTATAATATTAATTTTTTAATATTATTATTGTCTTAAAATTTGAAAAATTTAAGTTGTTTATTTCATTTTGTGTGCGAAATTGAAAAAGTTGTAGTGATAAAATAAGATGAAACGCTTTAACTATCTAAAAAAGGCTTAAATAATAATAAAAGAAAAAGAGCGCACAAACACGCCCAAACAACAAAATGTCAAATTGCAAATTCAGGTACAGAGGAATTTCACAGGTACAGAGGACTCTATCCTACCTTTCATGCCTAAACTTCAGAGTGAATAAAATATCTTGAAAACTTTAATGAAACACTTTCTGATTGTTAAATATTGAGCTAGCTATAGTTCAATGACAATTGCTATTGATCCTTTTCCTTTCACAGGCCGGAGGAAGAGACTGCTGTGAGAATACAAGATTAATACTTTTAATTCTGATCATAACACTCCCGTCCTTGAAATTTGAATTATAAGAATAGAAAATATAAGACTCTTTCAATTATAAGAATAGAAATCTGAGATTGGAATTATGCAATATCTCCTCATTTTCTGTGCAACAGCTAGCTGCCAGATCATCCTGCACAAATTGTTTTAGTGAATAATACCATCCTTATTATTCGATCTCCTGGATGTGAAGAATCATGCATGTGGTGATATTTCTTATATGAATAGGGGAAGAATAAAACAGTAAAGAAAGCGAGGTAATCATATCTAAATTATTTACTTGAAGAAGTCGCTTTACATTAGATTTTTAACAAACTCTCAATCCCAATCCCCTGTTTTTTCTCTACCCAAAGTGGTTTTTGCAAATAGAATTTTAAAAGTTGAAGGTGAAGAAGGTGGATGCGGAGATAAAGATAAAATTGGTAGAAAAATACCTGGATCGGTCAAGGATCAAGTCAAATGTGAAGAAGGCTCAACATGAAAATCCAACTCTAGGATGTGAGCAATCTTGGGCCAATCCTCACCTTTCTCTTGTTCGCATCTTTGTAATAAGATGGGGCAACCATATATTTTCAACAATTTCAAAGAGGTTAGCCTACTTATTACTTCAGGCAGTGATAATAAACCGGGGCATCTAGAAATTGTGAACTGTTCAAGTGATGCCCAATTGCAGATCCACTCTGGTATAGCCATCAAGTTTGAACAATTTGAGATTTTGAACTGTCGTAGAGTGGTAACATGTTGAAGCCCCAACGGGAGAGACACCAATTTCGGAATATTATCAAAATCCAAAGAGATTAGGCTTTTAAGCCCTTTCCATTGCATCCCGTGCTCATCGTCGCCTAGATCAAGCATGGGACAATTAGAGATTTGGAGGTCTCGTAGAGTAGTAACGTGTTGAAGCCCCAATGGAAGAGACACCAATTTCGGAATATTATCAAAATCCAAAGAGATGAGGCTTTTAAGCCCTTTCCATTGCATACCCTGCTCATCGTCGCCTAGATCAAGCTCCGGACAACGTCTAATACTCAGGTGGCGAAGTGCAGGGAGATATTGTACACCTTGGGAGAGAGACTTTAATTTATGGCAGTCGTATATCTTCAATCGCTGGAGAGATATGAGGTTTTGTAACACATCCTCTGTCAGTGCTTCTAGATCCTCAATTGAATAAAGGCTCATATTCTTCAATTTGGAGAGAGGAGCAGATGAAATGGCATTCGTTAATGTTTGTTGCACTGGCTTCCAGCTGGCATTACTTAGTTCAAACCATTCTTGCAGATGTGGAAACATTGGGAATGAAGTCAACATAGAGCAATAGAATATTGTTAATTCTGAAAGACGAGGAAATGAAGGGAGTGGTAAAGCATGCCTCGTCATTGAAGGTGTTTCAAAGGATCTTTCAGGATCAGTAATATTGACATCCACATTATCAGAATCACTCCTCCACCAACCCTTCAGATTACTACAGCCAGCGAAATTAATTACCTCCAGAGATGGGAAGAATGCTATTTGAGTCGTCGAAGAAGAAGAAAACTCTTTCATGTTGTCACTACTATCTGATAAGTACTCTATTTCTTCAAGGAAATTTAGACAAATACTCCTAAGAAAGGGTAGTCGACTCAATGGTGGCAAATATTTCAATTTCCAACAATAGTATAATTCCAATTCAACAAGATTTGTGAGTGACGAAAGCCACATCGGAACCCTCTTACCCCAATAATCTTGTATACTCAGCTTTTTAAGATTTGGGTGAGGTTCCAAGCCTTCCAATATCATTTCATTACGTGCAGTAGAAATATTTGCTCTAGTGCTCCAATATAAATACAAATCCTGAAGATGTTCTTTCTCCTTTAGATTTGCACCCTTACAATCTAATGCCACGTCTTCCCCACCTGATCTCAAACCCCTAATAGATAAATTTTCTCTTAAGCTATTCATTCTGTTTAGCTCAGTTAACTGGCCACTATCCTCTCGGTCCGAATCAAAGTCGACAACAAATGTAGATAATGTCTGGAGATTTGTCAATTGCCCCAATCCATGTGGCATATGACTCAAATTGTCACATTCATCAATGTAAAGATGCTTTAGGTTCACTAATTTCGTAATTCCTCTAGGCAATTCTTTAAGCTTTCGGCAACGAGAGAGTCTTAGTGTGTACAAATTTTGCAACCTATTTATAGAATTGGGCAGCATCTCGATTTTATAATTCCCTGAAAGATCGAGATCTCTTAAATGCTTCAGCTTACATATAGAACTCGGTACTAAATCAGGCTGTCCTCCACATAAACCCAGCACTCGCAAGAACTTCAAACTTGATAAGATTGCTTCACAGGAAGTAGTACTTGACTCTTTCCAAATTTTGTCTGCATCGATCGAAAGAAGTGTTCGAATCCTACAGGCTTTAGACGGAGAAGTTGGAATTACAGAGGAAAGATCTATATTGCTGACAACTGATACGTGCCGAGTGTTCTCACTAATACATTTTCCCTCAGATTCTAATATGGTGATCAACGATGCTGCCTCCGACATTGCAAGATCATGCATGAGATCGTGCATTTTACTCATAATCACGTTGCCGTAATAATCCCTTTCAGGTTCTTGAAAGAAGGATCTCCAAAGTAAATCCATGAAATACTCATGACCAACATCTTCAAGACATTCATTTTCATTGGATAGCTTGATAAACCCCTGTGCTATCCAAAGTTCTATCAACCTTGATTTTTCCATCTCGTAATCCTTGGGAAATATACTACAATAAGCAAAACATTGTTTTAAATGTGATGGAAGTTGATCATAACTCAGCTTAAGAGTTGGTAAGATGTCATTTTCTTTTATTTTTGCCAGTTTATTTTTTTCGAAAGAATCCCACCCAGCTTCAGAATCTTCCAAATAGAGTAACCTTCCAATTGTTATGATGACAAGAGGGACACCCGAACACTTTTCTACAATCTTCTTTCCAACTTCCACTTTTCTAGAATTCACCGGCTCTTCTCCGTTCTCAAATGCCACTTGCTTAAATAAACACCATGACTTTTGGTTGTCTAAACCCTGTAAGGAATATGGTTCAATTGTCTGGGTAATTTTTGCAACTCTTGCACTACGTGTAGTTACTAGTATTCTACTCCCACTAGCACCACTCATCAATAGTTTTTTCAATTCATTCCATTCTCCAACATCCTCATTCCAAACATCATCCAAAACAAGTAAGTATTTCTTTCCACCAATCTCTTTTCGAAGACCATGCACCAATGTGTCCATTTCACCACCCTCTGGTTTTTGTTTTGTTGCCGATTCTAGGATTTTTTCAATAACTTTTCTAACATCAAAATTATCAGAGACACACACCCACATTTTTAGCTGAAAATGTTTATTTACTTCCAGATCATTAAATATGAGTTGAACTAGTGTGGTCTTTCCTAATCCTCCGATGCCAGCAATTGGAAGGATTCCTACATTCTTTCTGACATTTGAATCAGAAAGAAGTATATCTATGATCTTCTTCTTGTCATCTTCTCTACCCATAACTTCTGCTTCACGTACAAAAGAATGAGTGTCATCCCTCTTCCTAGGCCTGACTCCTATCTCTCCAAGGCGTCCCTCCGCTTGGAATCTCTTATGGTCATTTGTGATGGTATCTAACTTCTGTGTAATCGCCTTAATCCTATGCCCCATTTTCAGTTTATTGAAAAGGTGCTTTGATTTGGATAACAAGTTACGTACCTTTTTGGGCATCTTATCCGGAGTACTCGTCATCTGATCTCGCATTAACAGACAATCAGTGGAGAAACCATCCAGCAAGTCGTCGACATCATAAACGACATCCTTAAGCTTTTCAAGCCAATCTGTAACTTCATGGTTGTTCGTTGCCCATTGCTTCTCCTCAGCATCAAGAAGCACAGCTTGGATTGTGGAAAGGGTGTTCTTGAGCTTCTCAAGCTCATCTGAGACACCCCAAAGCTTTCCGATCTCTCTGAGAGCCAGGGATCCCAAGCTCTCAATGATTTTTGCAGCAACGTTGTAGGCAATGGCTTCAGCCATTTGTTGAAGGTTGGTGAAGGAATGCTAAAAAGGGGCTCTTGGGAAATCAGTAGAGGGATACAAGGAAGATATGTTTGCTTTGAATACGTGGAGAGGACATGAAGACGGTACCAACATTTTATAAGGCCTTGCATGGGAAAGTTCCTATTGGCAGATAGACCAATTCAACCGGTAATTAATATTTTATGAGTTCTTGCTGCGTGTGAAACTAGAATTTTCTTTTTCTTGCCTTATTTTTAATTCTTTAATTCTTTTTAATTCCTTAGTCCTTACCTTGTTTTTGTAACCCCAAGATTAATTAATGCCAATTTCATTATTACACCCAACATTCCAGCTATCTTTCCCCTGTTTTCTTGCCATTACATGTATAGAAATTAGAATGCAAGCATTCCAAGACTAATGGGAATACATTTATTTAATATTTTTTTGGCTTCAATGTGATTACATTTATGAAAAATGATAAATCTATAATTTGTGTACAACTATTTAACCACTCTATTCAAATAGTCTTAATTAAAAACGACATCATGTGTAATTATCAAAATTTTTACCAAAATCTTGGTCAACTACGACACAAAAATTTTACCAATTGGACCAGCAATTTGTTTGAAGTACTGTCCTTTAGCTTGATGCTCTGCTCATGTTGCTGTCAGTTTTCTTAATTCTTGCTTTATTTTATTAATATTTGCTATATATATGGCCATTGAATGTCGTCATGATAGGTTGTAGGTTAATTTTGTTAATTGCATTGAAACTATGACTTTCAAGCTGCCATCTACCATTAGCATATTCAATAGGGTCCAACGTAACTAACCACTTGACAATTCCATCAAGATAAGATAGCGATATTTCAGAAATATTGTATAAGTCCTTGCATATGGGAAGGTTCTATTGGAATTTGGAGAGTACAGACGCGTTAAAAAAGAAATTATTGATGAACCTACACTATTGTTGAGGGAGAGCTGGGTATTGGTGGAGACGTCCAATTCAACCAGCAATTTCTTTGATGCTCTGCATGCATGTGGTCAGCTTTCTTAATTATTTGTTTTATAATTTTTTATTGAGTGGTTATGGAGTCCGTCGACTACGTCTAGATCCATCTTATTGACCCCATCAACTCGTTCCCCACAATGATCACTGGGTGTGACGGGAGGTTGAGCTCCACCGGAGCCCAAGCGGGATCTGGGAATGGAGTTGGTAGGCTCACTTGGTTGTTTTGAAGATTTCTTAAAATACCAGAGATTTAATTTTGATAATAATAAATTGAGAAATGGAGTTGAGACGAAAATTGTATTGGTCTTTTTTTATGAATATTGGATAAATGATTACAATATATAAAACCTGCTTAAATTTAAATTTTCTTAACTTTTTAAAGACTATAATTAAAAAAAAAATATCTGTTTTATTTTTTAGAATTGTGGGCTTTTTAATATTTTAATGAAAAAGTTGTAAAATATGCAAAGACTGGAAGAATGTTTTGGTGCTCAATACCAAAATAGACCAATGTATTGTGGTATAAAATCGATCACTTGTTCTGTTACATCAGTATCATCCAAAGTTTATAATTTAAACCATCTTTACAATTTAAACTAGTAACGTGTTATTTGTGCGTAAAATTTGAATTTGAGTGGTGCTGTATATCCTCCTAATTCTGTCTTGTATGTTGAGTCAGGAGAGGAAAGTCTAGCTGGAGGGGAGGAGGCCTTGGCTTCCTCCTCCTCCCTCTCATTTCTTTCTTTCTTCATTCACTTATCATATCTATCAATATTTATTTTATTTTCTTCAAAACCAAAAAAGATAGATCTATAACTTTTCAATAATTACTTAGAGACAAACAATTCAAATAGATTTATAAGTCAAAAATCATTTAGAAGAAAGTAGTGAAATTGCAAAAATCACTGTACATGATTCTCAAGCACCAGCTCTTCTAGCAACTCTCTTGACATGTGTCAAATCACCGGATTCAACACTGTCACACCTTTCAAATATGTTCTTTGTGGATAAAAAAAAAGACAATTATGTTGCCTTTATGGACGGTCCCAAATTTGAAAGAGACTAATAATTTTGGTAATCACTACTAAACTATGAAAAAAATATGAATATACCCGCCCTCCATCATAAATTTGACATTGATAACCTTGAAAAAAAATAAAATAAAGCCCGCAAGAAATGGATATTTTTCTTATTAATCTTTTAGAAAACAATTCTTTAAAAACTTAAATTTTATTTAATTCACTAGGCATATTTTTATGTTAAGAGAGTTTTGGAATGTAAACAATAAATTAAACTATGAATTGGGAACATCATCCAAAATATAAAAAGTCCAGTATAAAACAATATAATAAACTATATCAAAGCATACACGTTTTTTGCCTGGCTATTTTATTGAGATCATGTAGATATTTTATATATTGATCAGATCATCACTAAAGGATTAGAAGGAAGATATGTTTGCTTTGAGTTTAAATACAGATCAGGACAAGCCGGGACCAACATTGAATAAAGCCTTCATGTCATCGTCTACTTTCCAAGCTAGCATAATTAATTCCATCCACACCTCTAATATCAGTTATCCTGTGCACTGTCTTTATAGATGAGGATTTTTTTTTTCCTTTTTTATATACGTAATCCCTGACATCACTTTGGTATAAAATACCTTTGAGCTTGCTTTTATTGTTCCAGCTGGTGGATTTGGTTTGTTTTCATAAATAAAATTAAAAATTAAAAATTAAAAATAATATAATAATAGACTTTGCAAGCTGTATGCCACTTAGGTGTTATTTGTTTTATAAATGAGATGAGATAAAAGTTAAAAAAAATTAAAATATTATTATAAAATATTTATTTAATATTAGTTTCGTTTTAGAAATTAAAAAAATTATTTTAGGATTCGAAAAAGTTGAATTGTTTATTTTATTTTAAATGAAAATTTTAAAAAATATAATGATAAATTTGAAATAAAATGATATGATTTGAGAAAAGAAACCAAACCTTAATTTATTGACAAAATTTAAATAAGAGAGAGTGATCAATGTTAATGGAGCAAAAGAAAGAAAGCACTTAGCAACAAAATTAAGTAAGAGAGAGTGATCAATGTTAATCAACTCTAGCTAGCTGAAAAGGAAGTGCATGTTTTAGTAATCCGAACAGTACTTTTTTTCCTGGCTATTTTATTGAGATCATCACTAAAGTCTAACGGGATAGAAGGAAGATATGCATGCTTTGAATACAGATCGATGGAGGAAAAGCCCGGACCATCTAACAAGCCTCAATAATATTCCCTTTCCAAGAGATAAGCAACAACCAGATTATTTGCCTATTTATAACGTACCAATCCAAAATAAATAAACAACTCATACTTTTTGTAATTTCTGCTAAATAAATCAGCACCATAACATCAACGACACCACCACCACGATGAGAAACAGAGGAACATAACAAAAAACTATTTTTAACATAAAAATTAAAAACATACCAGGAAAAGAATATGTTACAAGCTGCCAAATACCAGAGCATAGTATAAATTCTCAAATCGCAAATTCAGGTATGGGTGACTTTTAAGCTGCTTATACCAGAAGAAAATCATCCCCAGAAATATAATTTTGTCTGTCAATCACTCAAAGCAAACAGTAGAACTTATTTCCCAATATTAGTCGAAAATCTTCATTTTTTGTGCAACAGCTAGCTGCCAGATCAGTGATGGTACACAATGTTCTTGGAGAGCATGCACAAAGCAATTGACTGCATCATACATCATGCTATAGATATCAACTCCATGTGCATGTGCTCCAACATGTAAACGAAATCATCTCTGCAAGTTTAGACATATGAGATAGTCTTGAGAATAGTTGTATGTGTTGCAGAAGCAGTAATCAAGACTAAAAAAATACCAAAGTCAGCAAAAATCAAATTACCATCACTTTTCACAATAAGAATTAAGAAACATGCAGGCCCTGTTGAAATTGTTGTAGTGAAATTACCAACCTTACTATTCGATCTCCTGGATGTGAAGAATCATGCATAAGGTGATATATCTTGTATGAATAGGGAAGAATAAAACAATAAAGAAAGCGAGGTAATCATAACTAAGTTATTTGCTTGCAGAAGTCGCATTGCATTAGATTTTTAACAAGCGTCAATCCCTCTCCCTAGGGGCGGAACCACGTTGGCTTTTGGGGGGCTATAGCCCCCCCCCAAGAATTTTAAAATTTTTTGTATATTATATAAATATATATTTTGTATATAATTAAAATTTCCTCCAAATTAAAAAAATATTACTAAAATTATCCTCATAAATCCTAATATTTATTTTGTTTTATACTAATTTTTAACTTCACTAACACCCACAAAAGATCGTCATTGAGGTTAATTTTCAAGAAAAATTCTCAGTTCATATATATATATATATATATATATAATGTAATGGTTTCTAGTAAATTATAAAAATCTTAAAGAAAATCATCTTGTAAGATGATTTATATACATATTTTTTTATACAATTTTAACGTATGATTATTGTTTTTATATATAATCACGTAAAAAAAATATACATAATTTATCCTCATACGTACCATACATTTTGTCGGTCACCCCCCAAACAATAAATCCTAGTTCCGCCCCTGCCTCTCCCCTGTTTTGTCTCTACCCAAAGTGGTTTTTGCAGATAGAATTTTATAAGTTGAAGGTGAAGATGGTGGATGCGGAGATAAAGATAAAATTGGTAGAAAAATACCTGGGTCAGTCGATGATGAAGGAGTATGATGGAGTAATTATGTTGGGCATAACACGAAAATCCAACTCTGGGATGTGAGCAATCTTGGGCCAATCCTCACCTTTGTCTTGTTCGCATCTTCGTAATCAGATGGGGCAATAATGAATTTTCAACATTTTCAAAGAGGTTAGCCTACCAATTGCTTCAGGAAGTGATGTTAAACCGGGGCATTCATAAATTGTGAACTGCTCAAGTGATGCCCAATTGCAGATCCACTCTGGTATACGGATCGAGTTTGAACATGCTAAGATTTCGAGCCGTCGTAGAGTGGTAACATGTTGAAGCCCCGACGGGAGAGAAACCAATTTCGGAAGATACATAAACTCCAAAGAGGTGAGGCTTTTAAGCTCTTTCCATTGTATACCCTGCTCATCGTTGTCTAGATCAAGCTCGGGACAACTTTTAATACTCAGGTGGTGAAGTGCAGGGAGATATAGTAAACCTTGGGATAGAGACTTCAATTTATAGCAGTCAGTTATAGTCAGCCGCTGGAGAGATATGAGGTTTTGCAATCCATCCTCTGTCAATGCTTCTAGATCCTCAATTAAAGAAAGGGCCATATTCTTCAATTTGGAGAGAGGAGCAGATGAAATGACATTCGTTAATGTTTGTTGCACTGGCTTCCAGCTGGCTTTCCGTAGAAGTAAATCTTTTTGCAGATGTGGAAACATTGGCAATGAAGTCAACATAGGGCAGAATTGTACTCGTAATATTGAAAGACGAGGAAATGAAGGGAGTGGTGAAACATGGCTCGTCATGGAAGGTGTTTCAAAGGATCTTTCATGATCAGTAGTGTTGGGAAAACGACCGTTGAATCAAACAGCAAATACGGAGCAGCGCAGCGGACGCAACCAAGAGAAATAAAACTAAAGACGGAGAACAGAAATGGACACCAGATATGAAGTGGTTCAGCTCAAACTGAGCCTACATCCACTGTTGGGTCGGTCTAAATCACTATAATACACAAAGATGGAGTACACTTCTTGAAGGTTACAAAGCTCTCTCTCACAAGGCTCTCAAACCCTTTACAAGTAGGCTCTCTCTGATCTAAAAACTCAAACAAGGAGAAAAATGGGAGACGGAACGCCTGTGTTCGTAATCTCGCTCGAGCGAGCCCTTCTCGCTCGAGCGAAATCGCCTTCACTCACAGCTCTCTGCTTCCGCTCTCTCCTGCGCAAATGGCCCTCGATCCTTATATAGGCTGTATCTCGCTCGAGCGAGACATTCTCGCTCGAGCGGAACACTATTCCAGACGGCGCTAACCCTAGTTCCTGGAAGCGATGCAACCCTAGGATTGATTCTCGCTCGAGCGGGAGGTCGAGCGAGAGTCAAGCGAAGTCTCTGCCTGGATCCAAAACTCTCCGTTTGATGTCTCGCTCGAGCGACTGTCGAGCGAGGGTCGAGCGAAGTTACGGGTTGAAAACTCCAAGTGCAATCTGATGCGCTTCATTCAAGCCACATCTCAACAAATCTCCACCTTGGCTTGAATAAGCCCCACAAAATGATTCTGAACAAAAGACCCACAAATCCTTCAACCACGGAAGGAATACCCAACACGAAATACGAAGTCTACCTGTGAAGAACTCACTTTCCACACAAAAGTCTTCAACACCATAGACGACATCTGAAGATTCACTATCTTCACACAAACGGCAATGCACCACAATACAGACTGCTTACTTGAACAAACGGCTTCTGAATACAAATGAAGACAACCAAAATATTCTTCAGCCAAAGTAAGAATCAACAAAAGGCCTGCATGAGCATACACAAAAGGTGACCAACTGCCCCCTTTATCTACCAACTGTAGACCTGCTCTCACTGTGCACCAATGCCAATAAACCATGAAGCTCTCTACAACTCCACCTTCTTGCTATAACTCTCTCTCTCCTTTCTGTGGAAACAAAAGAAAAGAAAATTTACCAAATAGCAAGATGCGTTGTCCGCTTCACTGACGATCTGTAGACAAGCCTGGCAAACCAAAAGCAAACTGTAGACTCTGTCACTCAAAGCCTACCTCATTCCATTCAGTTACTCCGTGGAGTGAAACAAAACTGTATGGTCTGAGTAATGCTCTATCTTCTTGTCTGTAGATCACTGTCTTCTCAAAAGTGTTTGAACACCAAACACACCACAAAGAAACAGATAGACAAAACCAAACTTCCAATGATCATAAAACAAATATGAGTTTAATACAAAACAAGACTTTACACAAGATGTATCCTGATCAGAAATACTGCAGGAACCCTGATTCTACACTGCTTCCCAAGAATACAATGCAAACAAAAAACCAAGATTACTGTCTTCTGATCACACCAAGCAAAAGCTGCCGACTCATAAATGACCATCCTGTCTGGCGGATTCGCACGTGACTCATGCGAATGAATATCTGAATCTGGAGCATGTCAGGATACTCCACCTGTCACCACACTGCCCTCAAGGAAGTAGAGACTAACTGTCATCTTCTTCACTGTCATCACTACTAGAGGAACTTTCCTCTTCCTCCACATTTTTCAATTGAGGACACTCACTTCTGTAATGACCCAACTTATGGCAGTGGTAACACTTCACTTTTCTCTTGTTAGATCTGGAGCTACTGGAACTGGAACTACCTCTATTCTTCCCTGAACATCCTTCCCCGGATCTATCACCAGAAGAACATAAAACAATTAAGGCTTGATCTTCTTCATCAATCTTAATGTCTATGTTCCTCAGATCCATAATAATCTTATTGAATTCATCTAGATGTGCAGAAATAGAAGTACCTTCCTCCATTTTGAGAGTATATAACCGTTGTTTCAAAAACAACCGGTTAGTGAGAGATTTCTTCAAGTACAAGCTCTCTAGCTTGTTCCACAGACCAACTGCGGTCTCCTCCTCTGCAACTTCCCTCAAAACTTCATCTGATAGTGATAGTAGAATAGTACTGTGAGCCAATTCTTCCTCATTCCTTGACGATGCAGGAGACTCACCAGTCACTCCTTCTACAACCTTGAACAGACCCTGCTGACGCAACAAAGCTTTCATTCTCAAGCGCCATAAACTGAAACTATTCTGACCGTCAAATTTCTCTACTCCAAAATTTACTGAGGCCATCCCTTCTCTCTGATACCAGTTTGTTGGGAAAACGACCGTTGAATCAAACAGCAAATACGGAGCCGCGCAGCGGACGCAACCAAGAGAAATAAAACTAAAGACGGAGAACAGAAATGGACATCAGATATGAAGTGGTTCAGCTCAAACTGAGCCTACATCCACTGTTGGGTCGGTCTAAATCACTATAATACACAAAGATGGAGTACACTTCTTGAAGGTTACAAAGCTCTCTCTCACAAGGCTCTCAAACCCTTTACAAGTAGGCTCTCTCTGATCTAAAAACTCAAACAAGGAGAAAAATGGGAGACGGAACGCCTGTGTTCGTAATCTCGCTCGAGCGAGCCCTTCTCGCTCGAGCGAAATCGCCTTCACTCACAGCTCTCTGCTTCCGCTCTCTCCTGCGCAAATGGCCCTCGATCCTTATATAGGCTGTATCTCGCTCGAGCGAGACATTCTCGCTCGAGCGGAACACTATTCCAGACGGCGCTAACCCTAGTTCCTGGAAGCGATGCAACCCTAGGATTGATTCTCGCTCGAGCGGGAGGTCGAGCGAGAGTCGAGCGAAGTCTCTGCCTGGATCCAAAACTCTCCGTTTGATGTCTCGCTCGAGCGACTGTCGAGCGAGGGTCGAGCGAAGTTACGGGTTGAAAACTCCAAGTGCAATCTGATGCGCTTCATTCAAGCCACATCTCAACAAGTAGTATTGACATCTACATTATCAGAATCACTCCTCCTAAACCAACCCTTCAAATTACCACAGAAACCAAGAATAATTTCCTCCAGAGATGGGTAGAATGCTGATGAAGAAGAAGAAGAAGAAACCTCATTGTTGTCACTACAATCTGATACGTACTCTATTTCTTCAAGGTATTCCAGAAAAATACTCTTAAGAGAGGGTAGTCGACTCAATGGTGGCAAATATTTCAATTTCCAACAACACCATAATTTCAACTTAATAAGATTTGTGAGTGACAAAAGCCATATCGAAACACTCACACCCCCATAATAATTTATGTACAGCTTTTTAAGATTTGGTGGAGGTTCCAAGCCTTCCAATATCATTTCATCACGTGCATTAGAAATATTTGCTCTAGTGCTCCAATGTAAATCCAAATTCTGAATATGTTCTTTCTCCTTTAGATTTGCACCCTTACAATCTAACGCCACGTCTTCCCCACCTGATCTCAAACCCTTAATAACTAATTCTCCTCTTAAGCTATTTAGTCTATTTAGCTCAGTTAACTGGCCACTATCCGCTCGGTCTGAATCAAAGTCGACAACAAATGTAGATAATGTCTGGAGATTTGTCAATTGCCCCAATCCACGTGGCATATAACTCAAATTGTCACAAGCTTCAATGTAAAGATGCCTTAGGTTCACTAATTTCGTAATTCCTCTAGGCAATTCTTTAAGCTTTTTACAACCAGAGAGTCTTAGTGTCTGGAGATTTGTCAATTGCCCCAATCCACGTGGCATATAACTCAAATTGTCACAAGCTTCAATGTAAAGATGCCTTAGGTTCACTAATTTCGTAATTCCTCCAGGCAATTCTTTAAGCTTTTTGCAACCAGAGAGTCTTAGTGTGTACAAATTTGGCAACCTATTTATGGAATCGGGCAGCTTCTGGATTTTATCATTCCGTGAAAGATCGAGATCTCTTAAATGCTTCAGCTCACATATGGAGCTTGGTACTAAATCAGGCCGTGTTGCATTTAAATCCAGCACTCGCAAGAACTTCAAACTTGATAAGATTGCTTTACAGGAAGTAGTACTTGACTCTTTCCAAATTTTGTATCCATCAACCGAAAGAAGTGTTCGAATCCTACGGGCTTTAGACGGGGAAGTTGGAATTACAGAGGAAAGATCTATATTGCTGACAACTGATATGTGCCGAGTCTTCTCACTGATACTTTTTCCTTCAGATTCTAATATGGTGATCAACGATCTTGCCTCTGACTTTCCAAGATCATGCATGAGATCATGCATTTTACTTGTAATCACGTTGCCGGAATGATCCCTTCCAGCTTCTTGAAAGAACGATCTCAAAAGTAAATCCATGAAATACTCATCACCAATATCTTCAAGACATTCATTTTGATTGGATGGCGTGATAAACCCCTGTGCTATCCAGAGTTCTATCAACCTTAATTTTTCCATCTCGTAATCCTTGGGAAATATACTACAATAAGCAAAACATTGTTTCAAATGTGATGGAAGTTGATCATAACTCAGCTTAAGAGTTGGTAAGATGTCATTTTCTTTTATTTTTGCCATTTTATTTTTTTCGAAAGAATCCCACCCAGCTTCAGAATCTTCCAAATAGAGTAACCTTCCAATTGTTATGATGACAAGAGGGACACCCGAACACTTTTCTACAATCTTCTTTCCAATTTCCACTTTTCTAGAATTCACAAGCTCTTCTCCGTTCTCAAATGCCACTTGCTTAAATAAACACCATGACCTCTGGTTGTCTAAACCCTGTAAGGAATATGGTTCAATTGTTTGGGTAATTTTTGCAACTTTTGCACTCCGTGTAGTTACTAGTATTCTACTCCCACTTGCACCACACATCAATAGTTTTTTCAATTCATTCCATTCTCCAACATCCTCATTCCAAACATCATCCAAAACAAGTAAGTATTTCTTTCCACCAATCTCTTTTCGAAGACCATGCACCAATGTGTCCATTTCACCACCCTCTGGTTTCTGTTTTGTTGCCCATTCTAGGATTTTTTCAATAACTTTTCTAACATCAAAATTATCAGAGACACACACCCACATTTTTAGCTGAAAATGTTTATCTACTTCCAGATCATTAAATATGAGTTGAGCTAGTGTGATCTTTCCCAATCCTCCGATGCCAGTAATTGGAAGGATTCCTACTTTCTCTCTGACATTTGAATCAGAAAAAAGTATATCTATGATCTTCTTCTTGTCATCTTCTCTATCCATAACTTCTGCTTCACGTACAAAAGATTGAGTGTCATCCCTCTTCCTAGGCCTGACTCCTATCCCTCCAAGGCGTCCGTCCGCTTGGAATCTCTTATGATCATTTGTGATGGTATCTAACTTCTGTGTAATCGCCTTAATCTTATGCCCCATTTTCAGTTTATTGAAAAGGTGCTTTGATTTGGATAACAAGTTACGTACCTTTTTGGGCATCTTATCCGGAGTACTCGACATCTGATCTCGCATTAACAGATAATCAGTGGAGAAACCATCCAGCAAGTCGTCGACATCATAAACGACATCGTTAAGCTTTTCAAGCCAATCTGTAACTTCATGGTTGTTCGTTGCCCATTGCTTCTCCTCAGCATCACAGCTTGGATTGTGGAAAGGGTGTTCTTGAGCTTCTCAAGCTCATCTGAGACCCCCCAAAGCTTTCCGATCTCTCTAAGAGTCAGGGATCCCAAGCTCTCAATGATTTTTGCAGCAACGTTGTAGGCAATGGCTTCTGCCATTTGTTGATGGTTGGTGAAGGAATGCTAAGAAGGGGCTCTTGGGAAATCAGTAGAGGGATACAAGGAAGATATGTTTGCTTTGAATACGTGGAGAGGAAATGAAGACGGTACCAACATTTTATAAGGCCTTGCATGGGAAAGTTCCTATTGGCAAATAGACCAATTCAACCGGTAATTAATATTTTATGAGTTCTTGCTGCGTGTGAAACTAGAATTTTCTTTTCCTTGTTATGCAGAAGATGCTTTGCCTACTGCTTTTTAATTCTTTACCTTATTTTTGCAACCCCAAGATTAATTAAGGGCAATTTCATTATTACACCCAACATTCCAGCTACCTTTCCCTGTTTTCTTGCCATTACATGTATAGAAATTAGAATGCAAGCATTCCAAGACTAATGGGAATACATTTATTTAATATTTTTTTGGCTTCAATGTGATTACATTTATGAAAAATGATAAATCTATAATTTGTGTACAACTATTTAACCACTCTATTCAAATAGTCTTAATTAAAATCGACATCATGTGTAATTATCAAAGTTTTTACCAAAATCTTGGTCCACTACGACACAAAAATTTAAACTTTATTACATAATCTGACAAATTGGGCCTTAAGTATTATTAAGATATATAAATCTAAATCTTGTTTGCATTAAAATGTGATAGTTTCGCCTTAACCAAATGGTATCTATATTGGGAGATGTGATAGTAGTTTACTACAAAGTATGATAGAGAGTGCAATGGCTGGGACCAATTGGACCAGCAATTTGTTTGATGCTCTGCTCATGTTGCTGTCAGTTTTCTTAATTCTTGCTTTATTTATTAATATTTCCAATATGGCCATTGAACGTCGTCATGATAGGTTGTAGGTTAATTTTTGTTAATTGCATTGAAACTATGACTTTCAAGCTGCCATCTACCATTAGCATATTCAATAGGGTCCAACGTAACTAACCACTTGACAATTCCATCAAGATAAGATAGCGATATTTCAGAAATATTGTATAAGTCCTTGCATATGGGAAGGTTCTATTGGAATTTGGAGAGTGCAGACGCGTTAAAGAAGAAATTATTGATGAACCTACACTATTGTTGAGGGAGAGCTGGGTATTGGTGGAGACGTCCAATTCAACCAGCAATTTCTTTGATGCTCTGCATGCATGTGGTCAGCTTTCTTAATTATTTGTTTTATAATTTTTTATTGAGTGGTTATGGAGTCCGTCGACTACGTCTAGATCCATCTTATTGACCCCATCAACTCGTTCCCCACAATGATCACTGGGTGTGACGTGAGGTTGAGCTCCACCGGAGCCCAAGCGGGATCTGGAAATGGAGTTGGTAGGCTGACTTGGTTGTTTTGAAGATTTCTTAAAATATCAGAGATTTAATTTTGATAATAATAAATTGAGAAATGGAGTTGAGACGAAAATTGTATTGGTCTTTTTTTATGAATATTGGATAAATGACTACAATATATAAAACCTGCTTAAATTTAAATTTTCTTAACTTTTTAAAGACTATAATTAAAAAAAATATATCTGTTTTATTTTTTAGAATTGTGGGCTTTTTAATATTTTAATGAAAAAGTATTAAAATATGCAAAGACTGGAAAAATGTGTTAGTCGTGCGTTACATTTGAATTTGAGTGGTGCTGTATATCCTCTTAATTCTGTCTTGTATGTTGAGTCAGGAGAGGAAAGTCTAGCTGGAGGGGAGGAGGCCTTGGCTTCCTCCTCCTCCCTCTCATTTCTTTCTTTCTTCATTCACTTATCTTATCTATCAATATTTATTTTATTTTCTTCAAAACCAAAAGAGATAGATCTATAGCTTTTCGATAATTGCTTAGAGACACACAATTCAAATAGATTTATAAGTCGAAAATCATTTAGAAGAAAGTAGTGAAATTGCAAAAATCACTGGACATGATTCTCTAGCACCACCTCTTCTAGCAACTCTATTGACATGTGTCAAATATGTTCTTTGTGGATAAAAAAGACAATTATGTTGCGTTTACGGACTGTCACAAATTTGAAAGAGACTAATAATTTTGGTAATCACTACTAAACTATGAAAAAAAATATGAATATACCCGCCCTCCATCATAAATTTGACATTGATAACCTTGAAAAAAAAATAAAATAAAGCCCGCAAGAAATGGATATTTTTCTTATTAATCTTTTAGAAAACAATTCTTTAAAAACTTAAATTTTATTTAATTCACTAGGCATATTTTTATGTTAAGAGAGTTTTGGAATGTAAACAATAAATTAAACTATGAATTGGGAACATCATCCAAAATATAAAAACTCCAGAATAAAACAATATAATAAACTATATCAAAGCATATACGTTTTTTGCCTGGCTGTTTTATTGAGATCATGTAGATATTTTATATATATATTGATCAGATCATCACTAAAGGAATAGATCAAGGAAATTATGTTTGCTTTGAGTTTAAATACAGATCAGGACAAGCCGGGACCAACATTGAATAAAGCCTTCATGTCATCGTCTACTTTCCAAGCTAGCATAATTAATTCCATCCACACCTCTAATATCAGTTATCCTGTGCACTGTCTTTATAGATGAGGATTTTTTTTTTCCTTTTTTATATACCTAATCCCTGACATCACTTTGGTATAAAATACCTTTGAGCTTGCTTTTATTGTTCCAGCTGGTGGATTTGGTTTGTTTTCATGAATGAAATGAAATAAATTGAAATAAAATTAAAAATTAAAAATAATATAATAATAGACTTTGCAAGCTGTATGCCACTTAAGCATTATTTATTTTTATAAATGAGATCAAATAAAAATTAAAAAAATAATTATTATTATTATAAAATATTTTTTTAATATTAATTTGGTTTTAGAATTTTAAAAAGTTATTTTAGGATTTGAAAAAGTTGAATTATTTATTTTATTTTGTATGAAAATTATAAAAAATATAATGATAAATTTGAGATAAGATGATATGATTTGAGCAAACAAACCAAGCCTTAATTTATTGACAAAATTTAAATAAGAGAGAATAATCAATGTTAATGGAGCAAAAGAAAGAAAGCACTTAGCAACAAAATGAAGTAAGAGAGAGTGATCAATGTTAATCAACTCTAGCTAGCTGAAAAGGAAGTGCATGTTTTAGTAATCCGAACAGTACTTTTTTTCTTGGCTATTTTATTGAGATCGTCACTAAAGTCTAACGGGATAGAAGGAAGATATGCATGCTTTGAATACAGATCGATGGAGGACAAGCCCGGACCATCTAACAAGGCCAACTTGCATATGATGGACATGGATCTGCTGAAAGTCTGAAACTATGACTCGCCATCTACTTTAACTTTTCAAGGACATTACCATCCACACGCCTAACATGATCACTCTCATTATTGATCAAGATTTTTTAATCCCTGACAATATCACTTCGGTGGACTAAAAAAAAAGAAACATTTCGCATGTAATTTGGCACCCTTGAACTTCCTTTTATTATAGGTTTTGTTTATTTTATCAGATGAGATAAATTGATATAAATTAAGATGATAATTAAAAATTGAAAATTGAAAAAAAAAATATTGTTAGAATACATTTTTTAACATTATTTTTATTTTGAAATTTGATAATGTTAAGTTGTTTATTTTATTTTTGTAGAAATAAAAAAGTTATAATGATTAGATAAAATGATACGAGAATTATTTGTAAAGTTTGTATCATAATATGAAGTTTATTGTTTCATTGCTAAGTCGATGGGTGCACTCATTTAAATTTACATAAAAAATTGAAACTTCTTCTCTTTGTTTTTGTTTCGATGGTGGTTGTTAAGAGTTCTTCTATGCACAATCGTCTCATAGTGAAGAAGAAGAATGAGTGATTCTCAGCTCATAGTGACAATTCGGGTCTCAATTGCTCTGGATTTGAGTGCCTGATGGTAGTTCGTAGTAGCAATAACCTTGAAAAACCTTGAAAAAGTTAAAACAAATAAAAACGGAGGAAGATTGATATACATGAAGGTCATGAAGAAGGTGGACGCGGGGAAATTGGACATATTGGTTTTTCGTTTTAAAAAGATTACATGTAATTCCAACATATTGGATTTTGTCGCCACAATTTCCTCTACCAAACGTTAAAGCTGTTATTAATAAAATTAGGATACTATCATCTTTGAAAAGTATGCATATTTGTGTGTCAAATATTGAAGCCATCCCTGTGGTGGTAATATATATTGAAGCCAGCAAAGTCAACTAAATAAACCAAATGGTGTTGAGAAGGGAAAAGAAATTGTTTCTGAGCATGCTGATCAAAATATGTTAAGTGGCTGGGGTGGTATTGAGAACCATGAGATTATGTCTAAGGAGGATGATGAGTCTTTGAAGGCTCAAGAAGTTTGTGAAGTTGATAGGGAGGATGTTGAAGTTAGGAATGCTGATGTTGATTTGGAAAATCATCTATCTCAGAAAGAAAAATGTTCGCTTGGTGTTGAAAATCAAGATGGGAGCAATGTAGAAAGAGAAGAGAACCGTGAAATGGTGCAGCACTTTGGAGAAATGGTAGTAGGTAATAAAGGGGTTCTTCCTATTACCTTTGAAAAGGGGCTGGTTTAAGAAATGATGATGAAGGAGAAGTGGAAGAAATAATGGCGGTAGCTGATAATAATCTTGAGAATGTTGGTAACGGTTTTCTTGGTGAACCAAAATGCATAATTAATGAAAAGAAAAAACAGAGTGTTTTAGCTATAATCCAGACTATGGTAGAAAGAAATGATGAGGAGGAGGTTTGGGAAACAGAAAATGAAGAGTATGAGGAGGATCTTTGGAAAACAGGAAACGATGTTTATCTTCAAAATATTGCAGGATTTTGGGATGTTTTTTCGAACCACACTAAATCGAATATAGAATGTGGAGATAAACCAAAGCATTTGAGCAAAGAAAAAGATTATTATACAGACATGGAGATATCAAAAAATAAAAAGGATTTTAAGGTAAAAAGTTCTACCTGGGCCACAAGAAAGGCGGCATGAATAAATCCTTGAAGTCATGTAGTTCGTTGTGGGTTGTTTTTTTGGTTTTGTTAGTGTTGTTGTTTGGGATGAAGTTTATTGAATATTTGCAAATCCCTAATTTTTTTGTTGTTATCAAGGTTTTTCTCCATCATAAATGAGGGTTTTACTAATAAATTTTTTTATTAAAAAAAAAAGTGTGAATAAGCAACAGATTAGTTTTCCCTTCATCTGATTTTTTTTTTAAAGAGACAGAACATTTCATTTGAGTTCAAAGTTCATCAAATCACCTTAATTATAAGAAGACTTGACAATTTTACCCTTTAATTGGGTGCAAAAAGTGAGAGAAATCTCATGTTTGCCAATCAGACATTACAAATATAAACTGAATAAAAAACAAGCAGGTGATGCAACCTTGTCCCCCTGGCACTAGTATTGGGGGCCCACCCCTGCTGTGCAGTGGCGGGGTCGGGAAGGTGCAACCCCATCCCGTTAGAGCCGTGATATTGGTTGGTGTTAGTAAGTCGAGTAACAAAAGATCAAGTCGATCAAGTCTAACCTCATTCAACTAGTTGGGGACTAGAGAACAATTGGTAGTACTATTTGGTTTAAAAAAACTCTCAATTAGAGGGATTTCCAAAAACTAAACAAAATATCATTTTTAGAAGGCAATGGAGGGGTAATGGATAGAAGGCATATATACAACCCCCACCCCTAGAATGCCAACCAAGTGTGAATGAAGCAAGGGATTAGTTTTCCTTCATCTGTTTTTTTTTTTTTTTTTTGAAAGAGGACGGAACATTTCATTTGAGTTCAGAGTTCATCAAACCCCCTTAATTATAAGAAGACTTGAAAATTTTACCCTTTAATTGGTTGCAAAAAGTGAGAGAAATCTCATCTCTGCCAATCAGACATTACAAATATAAACTAAATAAAAAATAGGCGGGTGATGCAACCTTGCCCCCTAGCACTACCGCACTGGTACTGGGGGGACATCCATGGGGTCGAGAAGGTGCAACCTCATCCCGTAAGATGCGGATAGTACCTCTAGGCTAGAAGACCCGTACGTGATATTGGTTGGTGTTAGTAAGTCGAGTAACAAAAGATCATTCGAACTAGTTGGGGACTAGAGAACAATTGCTAGTACTAATTGGCAAATATGATAGAATTGTTTGTTTTTTTTTTTCAAGCCACAAGAACTAACACCTTCAAAATTTAATCATTAGATACCTGTGTATAATGGAATGGATCTAGTGTCTATTAAGTCACAATATCAAAAGGAGGCAATTGAGAAGATTGTAGCACACATGCTTTCAACAATAATTGAAGAAAAAGAGAGATGCAAATGCAAAGAAGAAAAATAAAGGTTGAAAGGGAAATAAAAACGGAGAAAATATAAAGTATTTTTCTCCTCTGTTTTCTTTTTTTTAAGAAGAGCCAGTAGCCCCACTCATAATGGCCCCGTCCCGAATTTATTAATCAATCCTCATATATGACGGAGGAAAACCGTGGTTAAACACCAAGCATCGGGGAGATTACAGAAACTCTCCCAAATACAAAACCAAACCAAAAAAAAAAAAAAAAGGCCAAAAAAAGCCAAAACTAAACAAGCCTATAACAAGACAGATCTAAACAGGCCGATATAAGATTAAAAAAAAAAAAAAAACTAATAGCAAACGGCCGGGAGCCCCATTTTATCCACTTTCAAAACACCTTTAAGCTCCCTTGGAAGATCATTGAAGTTGATCCAAGTGCCAGAAATATGGGCCGAAGCTAAACAAGCTAAAAAATCCACCCCAACATTACATTCTCGATAAACATGCCTTATCTTGACTTGAAAGCTAGAAATCATCTCTTAAATTCTTTTCCAATAGTCTTCAAAATACCATATTCCACACTGCCTTTTTCTAACCACTTGACAATTAACAACAAATCAAGCTCAATTTCCACTCTACTAATATTCAATTCTTTGCAATGTTGCAAACCATAATTAAGAGCCAAAAGTTTGGCTTCATTGTTCAATTCGTGAGACAAGTCTTTGGCAAAAGCCAACCTTAGGCATCCCTTATCATCTCGAACATTTCCACCTGCTTCCCATCCGGCCTGGGTTCCCCAAAGAACTTCCATATACATTTAATTTGAACCATCCCCTACTCGAAAAGTGCCATTTCACAAAACATGCATTCTTGGACTTGGCAACTTTTAAAGGAATAGAGAAGGCATTCAAGATCTCTTCATCGCCAATCTTAAACTTTTTACTAGCATGCAAACGCAATCCAACCCACGCAATTCCTGCTTTGATCGATCCCCACAAAGAATCCACCAAACTCTTTTTACCTTCCATACGAGCTCTACATCTCCACACCCAAAGGGACCAAGTTAAAATAATAGGAATAAGTCCGAGCAAAGTACCTTTTTGAGAGGATTTAGAAGCACATCTGAACCATAATTCCAAGTTTACTCTCCAAGGGCGACGAGAGTCATAGGGCATACCCAGATGCAAAGAAACACGACGCCATATTTCTCTAGCAACCATGCCTTTCATCAGGACATGGTCTTGATCCTCCATACAACCCTAAGCACAACATTCAAATTTTGAAACCATCGGAATCCCCAAAGTTCTTATATGGTCATCAACACTAAGACAAGAGTTTAAAGCTTTCCATCAACACTAGGAATTTTTCTCCTCTGCTTATCATTCAATTTGCAATAATACTTCTAAATTTTTGCATTAATGACCTTTAAATTTAAAAAAAAAAAAAAAAATTACTATTCTTATTCTTTTTTTAAATTAGAATTTTACTCATATTCATTAAGAACTCATGACATTATTTCCCATAGAGCCTTACATTCTGCCACGAAAGGGGGTTCCCATAAGCCTTAATGACCTTACATTCTTCCACCCTTTCCCCTTACTGATTGCCGAATTAAATCCTGCAGCCCTGCAAGAGCTAACTGTACAACCTTACCTGGACAAAAATTTGTTTATTATATTTTGTTTGTAAATTTAAAAAAGTTATAATGATGAGATAATATGAAACACTTTCACCATCTAAACGAAGCTTAAATAAAAGAAAAATAATGCATAAACACCCCCCAAATAACAAAATGTCAAATTGCAAATTCAGGTACAGAGGACTTTCACAGGTACAGAGGACTCTATCCTGACCCTCATCTTGCTGAAGCAATGGCTGCTTAAGGTTTGCAATTGAGCTGGGATACATCAAGTATGGTCATATCTGATGGTGAAAGAGCACTTTCACAGTTGCAGCAGTGGTCTATTTCACATGTTAATAGAGACTGCAATCATATAGCTCATGTTTTGGCAAGAGATGCTCTACATATTTCTGAAACTACCGTTGATGTAGAGGTATTGATTGATAAAAAAAGGTACAGGGGAATTTAAAGTAGGCAACTGCTCTAAGGTACGACCCATATGAAGAAAAAGGTACAGAGGAATTTAAAGTACGCATGTAAGGTATGACCCATATGAAGAAAATCATCCCCAAATATATCATTTTGTATGTCAATCATTCAAAGCAAATCAGAAGAATTTCTCTCTCAATATTAGTTCTAAAATTCTCATATTCTATACAACATGCTTGCCCAATGACTGGCCTATTATGTATCACATATCAGTTGTCTTTCCCTCCAAGTTTTAGCATTTTGTAAATTGCATGAATTAAATTGGTATTCCTACTAGTCATGACGAAATGACATCATCACATGATTGCAGCTTCTACCATAGGCAGTTCATGAAATGGTCTTAAAAAATGAAAGGAAGTTAAGAAACTGCATTTTAATCAAGTTTGTTCAGTCTTGTTTCCATTGAGTCAATGACTTTGATTGCAAATCATATTTACAAACCTTGCATACAGATAGTTTTTCCAACGTAAACTATATGGTGGGTGTTTGTGTGTGTGTGTGTGTGTGTGTGTATATATATATATATATATATATATTGAAATGCATGTAATAGCAATCAATATTAAATAGTATACATTTTAGAGGTTTGGGGACACTTTCTCTTTTTCCTCTGCAACACTTCATTTTCTTTCCTCAATATTTAATTTCTAGTAATTATTAATTAAAACAATCTAATGTTCAAACAACCCACATCAGATTGAACAGAATAAAAAAAATAAAAGAAACTCCCTTTCTATGGCTAGCTGTTCATACTTATCAGGCACAAACTTATCAACTTGAGCAAAGCAACCTTTTCAGGATCAGGATCTGAACGATAAATAGGATAAAATTAGGGAAATTAGTGAGATAGTTGAAGCCCCCCCCCAAAAAAAAAAAGATACTTGAGGATAAAACGATGTCGTTTAATGCTTGGCCATGTATTGCCCCCCTTTTTGTTTTTAAATACCATTAATGTCATGCAACCGCAAAATGCCCAACATCTTGGCTTGTTTTGTGTGAAGTAAAAGAGCATAAATCATGTGACATTTGCCGGATTTTGGAAACTGGCTCAACTAGTTTTGGACTACTGTTATATCGGAAAATAACCAATAATTCTTCAAATAAAGCGATCAACTTCGCTTAATTTCCAAGAATTATAAAGCTTGCAAATTTTAGCTAAGGTTCAACACCCGGTGGCACTCCAAGTCTCCAACAATCCTTGTGAAGCTCCTCAAGCATTTCCTGCGATTCTATTGAGTATTATACTCAACTGAACCAGATTATTACAACCTATAGTAGAACATCACTGCGTGGTTTGCCGGCTTGTTCATTCATTGGCAATCATTCAGCAGATGCCCTCACCAAAATTCTGGTGTTTTCTCCAGCAACAACACGCGGAATGGAAGCGAGTTCTTTATATTGTCATGATTTTAACACGAACATTCATTTTCTGCAGTTCACTTTAATAACAATTTAGGAAATCTCGCCTTCTTCTTTAATTACTTAAGGTTTTGCGGATTTTGAGAAATACTTTTTTGTGAAACACTTTCTGATTGTTAAATATTGAACTAGTTCAATGATAAATGCAATTGATCCTTTTCCTTTCACTGGCCGGAGGAAGAGATTGCTGTGAGGTTCCATACGTACACGGTTAGTACAAATGTCACAGACGTAAATATAAGCCTTGGTGGAGGGATGCAAGCTTTTCAGTTCTCTTAAAAGCTCATGTCCTTGAATAGACAGAGAGGTAGAAAGATTACATGTTCTAATCAAATACAAAATGTAATCATAAGGAGATTTCCATATGCAGCATGTGATAGTGGCTTAGCAAGTAGATGATATTCATATCTGAACAGTTCCACATAAAAACAAGAAATGGGAAGAAGTGCAAAATTTTCAAGCATCAAGGAATGTTTTTAAATAAATCTACACAATCTGGGATTGGAATTATGCAATATCTCCACCAAGTTTTGACACCTCTTCAATAGACCTCATGATTATCTCTTGGATACCACAATATCTAAAGCGTTAATACTTCTTTTCAAATGATGCCTTTTGACCACAGTTCCAAGGAGATTTGCATAACATTTGGGAGGACATTCTTTTTTAGAATTTTGTGCTGCCATTTTTTCAGGAAAGCAAACAAAATGATAACACGGTAATTTTGTCTGTCAGTCACTCAAAGCAAACAGTAAAAATTTATTTTCCAGTATTAGTCGAAAATCTTCATTTTCTGTGCAACAGCGAGCTGCCAGATCAGTGATGGTCGGCGATGTTCTTGGAGAGCTTGCACAAAGCGATGCTATAGATATCAACTCCATATGCATGTGCTCCAACATGTAAACGAAATCATCCCTGCAAGGTTAGACGTATGAGATAGTCTTGAGAATAGTTGTATGTGTTGGAAAAGCAGTAATCAGGACTAAAAAAATCCAAGTCAGCAAAAATCAAATTACCATCACTTGTCACGCTAAGAATTAAGAAACATGCAGGCCATGTTGAAATTGTTGTAGTGAAAATACCATCCTTACTATTCGATCTCCTGGATGTGAAAATCATGCATATAGTGATATTTATTATTTGAATAGGGAAGAATAAAACAATAAAGAAAGCTTAGTACTCATAACAAAGTAATTTACTTGTAGAAGTCGCAGTGCATTAGATCTTTTAACAAACTCTCAATCCCTCTCCCGTGTTTCTTCTTTACTCAAAAGTAGTTTCTGCAAGAGAATTTTATAAGTTGAAGGTGAAGAAGGAGGATGCGGAGATAAAGATAAAATTGGTAGAAAAATACCTGGATGAGTTAATGACCTTCAGCTCTGTGATGTGAGCAATCTTGGGCCAATCCTCACCCCTCTCTTGTTCGCATCTTCGTAATAAGATGGGGCAATCATAAATTTGCAACATTTTCAAAGAGATTAGCCTACTCATTGCTTCAGGCAGTGATACTAAATCAGGGCATTCAGAAATTGTGAACTTCTCAAGCGATGCCCAATTGCAGATCCACTCTGGTATAGCCATCAAGCTTGAACAATTTGAGATTTTGAGCTGTCGTAGTGTGGTAACATGTTGAAGCCCCAACGGGAGAGACACCAATTTCGGAAGACTGAAAAACTCCAAAAAGATGAGGCTTTTAAGCCCTTTCCATTGCATACCTTGCTCATCGTTGTCTAGATCAAACTCAGGACAATCAATAATACTCAGGTGGTGAAGTGTAGTGAGATATTGTACACCTTGGGAGAGAGACCTTAATTTACGGCAGTGCCTTATATCCAATCGTTGGAGAGAGATGAGGTTTTGCAACCAATCCTCTGGAAGTGTTTCTAGATCCCAAATAGTACATAATGATATTTGGTTCAATTTGGAGAGAGGAGCAGATGAAAAGGCATTCGTAAATGTTTGTTGCACTGGCTTCCAGCTGGCAACCATTAGGTCTAACCATTCTTGCAGATGTGGAAACATTGGCAATGAAGTCAACATAGGGCATACTAGTACTCGTAATTTTGAAAGACGAGGAAATGAAGGGAGTGGTAAAACATGGCTCGTCATTGAAGGTGTTTCAAAGGATCTTTCATGATCGGTAGTATTGACATCCACATTATCAGAATCACTCCTCCTAAACCAACCCTTTAGATTAAAACACCAATTGAAATAAATTTCCTCCAGAGATGGGAAGAATGCTGATGAAGAAGAAGAAGAAGAAGAAGAAAACTCATTATTGTCACTACAATCTGATACGTACTCTATTTCATGAAGTCTATCCAGAGAAATCCTCTTAAGAGAGGGCAGTCGACTCAATGGTGGCAAATATTTCAATTTCCTACATTCACTTAATGTCAAATAAACAAGACTTGTGAGTGACGAAAGCCACATTGGAACCCTCTCACACTCATAATTAAATATGTACAGTTTTTTAAGATTTGGGTGAGGTTCCAAGCCTTCCAATATCATCTCATCACGTGCATTAGAAATATTTTCTCTCCTCCAACATAAAGACAAAACCTGAAGATGTTCTTTCTCCTTTAGATTTTCACCCATATAGTCTAATGCCACGTGTTCCCCATCTGATCTCAAACACTTAATAGTTAATTCTCCTCTTAAGCTATCCATTCTGTTTAGCTCGCTTAACCGACAACTATCCTTCCGGTTCGAATCAAAGTGGACAGCAAATTGAGATGATGTATGCAGATTTTTTAATTCCCCCAATCCACGTGGCATATAAGTCAATTGCTCACACCCATCAATGTAAAGATGCCTCAGGTTGACTAATTTTGTGATTCCTCTAGGCAATTCTTTAAGTTGTGTGCAACTAGAGAGTCTTAGTGTATACAAATTTTGCAACCTAGATATGAAATCGGGCAGCTTCTTGATTTTATCATTCCATGAAAGATCAAGATCTCTTAAATGCTTCAGCTTACATATGGAGCTCAATACTAAATCAGGCTGTGTTCCATATAAACCCAGCACTCGCAAGAACTTCAAACTTGAAATGATTGCTTCACATGAAGTAGTACTTAACTCTTTCAGAATTTGGTATCTACCGACCGAAAGAAGTGTTCGAATCTTACTGGCTTTAGACGAGGAAGTTGGAATTACCAAGGAAAGATTTGAATTACTGACGACTGATAGGTGCCGAATTTTCTCACTAATACTTTTTCCCTCAGATTCCAATATGGTGATCAACAATCTTGCCTCAGACATTGCAAGATCATGCATGAGATCATGCATTTTACTCGTAATCACGTTGCCCAGATCATCCGTTTTAGCTTCTTGAAAGAACGATCTCCAAAGTAAATCCATGAAATACTCGTGACCAACATCTTCAAGACATTCATTTTCATTGGATAGCTTGATAAACCCCTGTGCTATCCAGAGTTCTATCAACCTTGATTTTTGCATCACGTAATCCTTCGGAAATATACAACAATAAGCAAAACATTGTTTCAAATGTAATTGGAGTTGATCATAACTCAGCTTAAGAGTTGGTAAGATGCCATTTTCTTTTATTTTTTCCATTTTATTTTTTTCGAAAGAATCCCACCCAGCTTCAGAATCTTCCAAGGATAGTAACCTTCCAATTGTTATGATGACAAGAGGGACACCTGAACACTTTTCTACAATCTTCTTTCCAACTTCCACTTTTCTAGAATTTGCCAGCTCTTCTCCATTCTCAAATGCCACTTGCTTAAATAAACACCATGACTTCTAGCTGTCTAAACCCTGTAAGGAATAGGGTTCAATTGTTTTGGTAATTCTTGCAACTTGTGCACTACGTGTAGTTATTAAAATTCTACTCCCACTTGCACCACTCATCAATAGTTTTTTCAATTCATCCCATTTTCGAACCTCCTCATTCCAAACATCATCCAACACAAGTAAGTATTTTTTTCCACCAATTTCTTTTCGAAAACCTTGCACCAATGTATCCATTTCAACACTCTCTGGTTTCTTTTGTGTTGCTGATTCTAGGATTTTTTCAACAACTTTTCGAACTTCAAAATTATCAGAGACACAAACCCACATTTTTAGCTGAAAATGTTTATCTACTTCCAGATCATTAAATATGAGTTGAGCTAGTGTGGTCTTTCCTAATCCTCCGATGCCAGTAATCGGAAGGATTCCTACATTCTCTCTAACATTTGAATCAGATAGAAGTATATCTATGATCTTCTTCTTGTCATCTTCTC
The DNA here is from genome assembly GCA_036559045.1 of Platycarya longipes. NCBI lineage: Eukaryota > Viridiplantae > Streptophyta > Magnoliopsida > Fagales > Juglandaceae > Platycarya > Platycarya longipes. The sequence goes on from CM071801.1 coordinate 4,235,931, forward strand.
TACCCAAAACTTCCGCCTCACGTACAAAAGAATGAGTATCATCCCTCTTCCTAGGCCTGACTCCTATCTCTCCAAGGCGTCCCTCCGCTTGGAATCTCTTATGATCATTTGTGATGGCATCTAACTTCTGTGTAATCGCCTTAATCTTATGACCCATTTTCAGTTTATTGAAAAGGTGCTTTGATTTGGATAACAAGTCACGTACCTTTTTCGGCATCTTATCCGAAGTCGTCATCTCTCGCAACAAACAATCAGTGGAGAAACCATCCAGCAAGTCGTCCACATCATAAACGACATCCTTAAGCTTTTCAAGCCAATCTGTAACTACATGGCTGTTCACTGCCCATTGCTTCTCCTCAGCATCAAGAAGCATGGCTTGGATTGTGGAAAGGGAATTTTTGAGCTTCTCAAACTCATCTTTGACACCCCAAACCAGTCCGATCTCTTTGAGAGCCAGGGATCCCAAGCTCTCAGTGATTTTTGAAGCAGCATTGTAGGCAATGGCTTCAGCCATTTGTTGATGGTTGGTGAAGGAATGCTAAAAAGGGGCTCTTGGGAAATCAGTAGAGGGATACAAGGAAGATATGTTTGCTTTGAATACGTGGAGAGGACATGAAGACGGTACCAACATTTTATAAGGCCTTGCATGGGAAAGTTCCTTTTGGCAAATAGACTAATTCAACCGGTAATTAATATTTTATGAGTTCTTGCTGCGTGTGAAACTAGAATTTTCTTTTCCTTGTTATGCAGAAGATGCTTTGCCTACTGCCTTTTAATTCTTTACCTTATTTTTGTAACCCCAAGATTAATTAATGGCAATTTCATTATTACACCCAACATTCCAGCTACCTTTCCCCTGTTTTCTTGCCATTACATGTATAGAATGCAAGCATTCCAAGACTAATGGGAATACATTTATTTAATATTTTGTTGGCTTCAATATGATTACATTTATGAAAAATGATAACTTTAATTTGTCTACAACTATTTAACCACTCTATTCAAATAGTCTTAATTAAAAATGACATCATATGTAATTATCAAAATTTTTACCAAAATCTTGGTCCACTACGACACAAAAATTTAAACTTTATTACATAATCTGACAAATTGGGCCTTAACTATTATTAAGATATATAGTCTGAATCTTGTTTGCATTAAAATGTGATAGTGTCGCCTTAACCATATGGTATCCATATTTGGAGATGTAATAGTAGTTTAATACAAAGTATGATAGAGAGTGCAATGGCTGGGACCAATTCAACCAGCAATTTGTTTGAAGTACTGTCCTCTAGCTTGATGCTCTACTCATGTTGTCAGCTTTCTTAATTATATTATATTTCTTTAATTTGTTAATATTTGCTATATGGCCATGGAATGTCGTCGATCATAGGTTGAGTAACCTAACCGTATTAATTTTTGTTAATTTGTATTGGAACTATGACTTTCAAGCGGTCATCTACCATTAGCATATCCAATAGGGTCCATTAACGTACCTAACCACTAAACAATTCCATCCATACGTCTTTCCAGAATACTAATTATTAGCCTGATTATGTTATAATATACTTTAATTTTTCGTCTAACAAATCGATGGATATGCTTCTCCAAATTTACATAATTATTCAATTTTTTTCTCTTTTAAGTATGTTATGATGGTCGTATTATTTATGCAAAGCCATCCATCTTTTAACTTAGTAAGCAATAAAACTATACTAATATATAAACATGAGTCAGTTACCGAATGTGGAACAAAAGAGTCTATCAAAATAAGAGAGTGATATTTCAAAAATACTTATTTACAGTAATAGTATATAGAACATATAACATCGTTTTCTCATATATATCAATTCAGACCAATCATCGTTTCCAACATTTTGTAAGGCATTTGATCGAGCTGCAAGGAAAGCTCTTATAATTGGAGAGTGCATAGTGACGCATTAAAGAAAATAGTTTATTAATACAAAGTATGATAAAGAGGGTGTCGGCAGAGACCAATCGAGCCTGCAATTTGTTTGAAGTGTCATCGTGATGCTGATCTGCATGTTATCAACTTTCTTAATTTCTTTATATTTTTTTATTATTAATATTTTTTTATTATTGGATGTGCCATCTACCATTAGCATATCCAATAGGGTCCAACGTACCTAACCCGGCCACTAGACAACTCCATTTTCATCCATAAGTCTTTGCAGAATACTAATTATTTGCCAGATTCATATATATCTAATAGGTACCTGTATTTGTCTGTTTGCTTTTAAAGGAAAAGGAAATAAACTCATGTATATTTATTTCTTAAGTGCCATTTAAACAGTTAGTTGGGTTGAAATGAGGTGAATTAAGATGAAAAGTAAATAAAATATTATTTTTATTATATATTATTATTATATCAAAAGTTATATAAGTTTAAAAAAAAAATTATAATGATAAGATAAAATAAGATAGAAATATTTTTTACCATACAAATAGAGCTTATTGAAACTACAGCAACTATCGCGTGGCTACTGCTGATTTAAAAGTACGAGTGAATCATGAATGCTAATTAGCTGTATGCATGATTTGTGTTGGGAAAACGACCGTTGAATCAAACAGCAAATACAGAGCCGCGCAGCGGACGCAACCAAGAGAAATAAAACTAAAGACGGAGAACAGAAATGGACACCAGATATGAAGTGGTTCAGCTCAAACTGAGCCTACATCCACTGTTGGGTCGGTCTAAATCACTATAATACACAAAAATGGAGTACACTTCTTGAAGGTTACAAAGCTCTCTCTCACAAGGCTTTCAAACCCTTTACAAGTAGGCTCTCTCTGATCTAAAAACTCAAACAAGGAGAAAAATGGGAGACGGAACGCCTGTGTTCGTAATCTCGCTCGAGCGAGCCCTTCTCGCTCGAGCGAAATCGCCTTCACTCACAGCTCTCTGCTTCCGCTCTCTCCTGCGCAAATGGCCCTCGATCCTTATATAGGCTGTATCTCGCTCGAGCGAGACATTCTCGCTCGAGCGAGTTACTATTCTAGACTGCGCTAAACCTAGTTTCTGGAAGCGATGCAACCCTAGATTGATTCTCGCTCGAGCGAGAGGTTGAGCGAGAGTCGAGCGAAGTCTCTGCCTGGATCCAAAACTCTCCGTTTGATGTCTCGCTCGAGCGAGCGTCGAGCGAGGGTCGAGCGAACTTACGGGTTGAAAACTCCAAGTGCAAAATGATGCGCTTCATTCAAGCCACATCTCAACAAATCTCCACCTTGGCTTGAATAAGCCCCACAAAATGATTCTGGACAAAAGACCCACAAATCCTTCAACTACAGAAGGAATACCCAACACGAAATATGAAGTCTATCTTTAAAGAACTCACTTTCCACACAAAAGTCTTCAACACCATAGACAACATCTGAAGATTCACTATCTTCACCCAAACGGCAATGCACCACAATACAGACTGCTTACTTGAACAAACGGCTTCTGAATACAAATGAAGACAACCAAATATTCTTCAGCCAAAGTAAGAACTAACAAAAGCCTGCATGAGCATACACAAAAGGTGACCAACTGCCCCCTTTATCTACCAGCTGTAGACCTGCTCTCACTGTGCACCAATGCCAATAAACCATGAAGCTCTCTGCAACTCCACCTTCTTGCTATAACTCTCTCTCCTTTCTGTGGAAACAAAGGAAAAGAAAATTCACCAAATAGCAAGATGCGTTGTCCGCTTCACTGACGATCTGTAGACAAGCCTGGCAAACCAAAAGCAAACTGTAGACTCTGTCACTCAAAGCCCACCTCATTCCATTCAGTTACTCCGTGGAGTGAAACAAAACTGTATGGTCTGAGTAACGCTCTACCTTCTTGTCTGAAGATCACTGTCTTCTCAAAAGTGTTTGAACACCAAACACGTCACAAAGAAACAGATAGACAAAACCAAACTTCCAATGATCATAAAACAAATATGAGTTTAATACAAAACAAGACTTTACACAAGATGTATCCTGATCAGAAATACTGTAGGAACCCTGATTCTACACTGCTTCCCAAGAATACAATGCAAACAAAAAAAACAAGATTACTGACTTCTGATCACACCAAGCAAAAGCTGCCGACTCATAAATGACCATCCTGTCTGGCGGATCCGCACGTGACTCATGCGAATGAATATTTGGATCTGGAGCATATCAGGACACTCCACCTGTCACCACACTGCCCTCAAGGAAGTAGAGACTAACTGTCATCTTCTTCACTGTCATCACTACTAGAGGAACTTTCCTCTTCCTCCACATTTTTCAATTGAGGACACTCACTTCTGTAATGACCCAACTTATGGCAGTGGTAACACTTCACTTTTCTCTTGTTAGATCTAGAGCTACTGGAACTGGAACTACCTCTATTCTTCCCTGAACATCCTTCCCCGGATCTATCACCAGAGGAACATTTCACAAACAAACCGTCGGCTTGATTGTTCATGCCTAAACCCCCAAATTTTGTTCTCAATTCCTTAGAATTCAAAGCAGACTTGACATCTACTAAGGAGATTGTATCTCTACCATACAACATTGAGTTTACAAAATTATCAAACGAAATAGGCAATGAACACAAAACAATTAAGGCTTGATCTTCCTCATCAATCTTAATGTCTATGTTCCTCAGATCCATAATAATCTTATTAAATTCATCTAGATGTGCAGAAATAGAAGTACCTTCCTCCATTTTGAGAGTATATATCCGTTGTTTCAAAAACAACCGGTTAGTGAGAGATTTCTTCAAATACAAGCTCTCTAGCTTGTTCCACAGACCAACTGCGGTCTCCTCCTCTGCAACTTCCCTCAAAACTTCATCTGATAGTGATAGTAGAATAGTACTGTGAGCCAATTCTTCCTCATTCCTTGACGATGCAGGAGACTCACCAGTCACTCCTTCTACAACCTTGAACAGACCCTGCTGACGCAACAAAGCTTTCATTCTCAAGCGCCATAAACTGAAACTATTCTGACCGTCAAATTTCTCTACTCCAAAATTTACTGAGGCCATCCCTTCTCTCTGATACCAGTTTGTTGGGAAAACGACCGTTGAATCAAACAGCAAATACGGAGCCGCGCAGCGGACGCAACCAAGAGAAATAAAACTAAAGACGGAGAACAGAAATGGACACCAGATATGAAGTGGTTCAGCTCAAACTGAGCCTACATCCACTGTTGGGTCGGTCTAAATCACTATAATACACAAAGATGGAGTACACTTCTTGAAGGTTACAAAGCTCTCTCTCACAAGGCTCTCAAACCCTTTACAAGTAGGCTCTCTCTGATCTAAAAAATCAAACAAGGAGAAAAATGGGAGACGGAACGCCTGTGTTCGTAATCTCGCTCGAGCGAGCCCTTCTCGCTCGAGCGAAATCGCCTTCACTCACAGCTCTCTGCTTCCGCTCTCTCCTGCGCAAATGGCCCTCGATCCTTATATAGGCTGTATCTCGCTCGAGCGAGATATTCTCGCTCGAGCGAGTTACTATTCCAGACTGCGCTAAACCTAGTTTCTGGAAGCGATGCAACCCTAGATTGATTCTCGCTCGAGCGAGAGGTCGAGCGAGAGTCGAGCGAAGTCTCTGCCTGGATCCAAAACTCTCCGTTTGATGTCTCGCTCGAGCGAGCGTCGAGCGAGGGTCGAGCGAAGTTACGGGTTGAAAACTCCAAGTGCAATCTGATGCGCTTCATTCAAGCCACATCTCAACAATTTGTCGAAGGCATTGTCTTGCCATGAGCTGAAGCATGATTATGCATTGATTCGTGAGAGAGATCAACGCGTTTTATGGCGATTTCATTGATTCGTGCGATGCAATAGCATTTGCCAAAATATCAGAACCTCCCAAGTCTAAAAGGATTGTCATGAAGAGAAATCAGAGTACTACTACTGCTCAATCTGAGTGATTTCAAACGGGGACAACTGCGGCCAAAAGCTATCAGAATTTCTGAAGTTGAAGTAACCTCACCCCATCTCTTATATGATAAAAAACCGAAGCTCCTTGCAGCAAGTCCAAGGTATCTGAGCTCCCAGTTTGAACTGTTGAAAAATGACATCAAAAGGCGTTAATCCAAACACCACCTAAACACTTAAATTGCAGAGGAAAAAAAGTGCTCGATCGAATAAATTAAATAAAGCTCAAATATGTGTAGTGGGGATCAGGACTACTCCAAATCATGAACTAATTTAAAGCCATCTGCCCCTTTCAACAACAAAAAAAAAAAAAAAAAAATAAAAGCCATCTACCAAAGCATGCAGTTCTCACGTATATATGCATTAATTACTGACTACTGAGATCAACAAAAGAATTCAACAACATCAGTACTACAAATAAAATATTACTCGATAATCAAAAGGTTCAATTTTCAAAACAAACGCAAACAAAGTCAGAAAATCACATACTAATAAAAACATACATACATAATAAAATGGATGAAAACAAAATTATATATAATACCGCTCAATAATGTACTTGAGGAGCTCCTCATTGAAAAAGTGGCCGAACTCGATTGCCACCAACTGGCCGCAACTGAGATCGACAGCACGAATCATTTCTTGAGTAAGACTAATGTTTTCAAATATATTTCTTCCCTTAATAAACGCACATTGTTCAGGCGAAATGATCTTATGTAAAATAAGAGATAATCAATCAACCAAGATTTTGGAGCATACCTATATCGAGTTTTGAATTGTAACTAGGTGTTATATATCTATTTATACTTCCTGTGTTCTTGGGCTTGTATTTTGTCATAACTCTGATTTTCTCTCTTTCTCTGTGTCTAGTTCACTGGATACTTTTGGATGACTGATTTTTCCATCACATTTGGATAAAATTTATAACCTTTCCTTATTCAAGGAATTTTCTGGCTTGTGCTACACGGCATGGTAGTGATGTTGATGATGCAAGAATAACTTGGTCAGCCATTGATGATCTATAACGTCTGAATTTGAATGGTGCTGTATATCCTCCTTCTGTTTTCTATGCTAGTGAGTCAGGAGAAGTAAGTCTAACAGAACTAACTTAAATTGAGATCGAAGAACTTTGTATGGCTTGGGAAGAAATTAAGAATTATAGAGTAGTACTGTAGATAAAAAAAATTGTTATAATTAAATATGAAATCTCTATCCAAACATGTGCAAACTTCAAGATGATAAGGAAAACAGAAAAAGAGAGAGATGCAAAGAAGAAAAAGAAGGGGACAAAGAGATACATAAAAAAAGGAGAAAATGTAGAAATCTCGCATTAGCTTATCACTCGGATTGCAATTATACCTCTAAACTATGAAGAAATTTGAATGTACCCCTCCATCACGAATTTGATTTTGGTAACCTTGAAAAAAAAATTAAATAAAACCCACGAGAAACGTATATTTTTCTTATCAATCTTTTCAAAAAGTAATTCTTTAGGAACTTCAATTTTCTTTAATTTACTAGGGGCATTTTTATGTTCTGAGAGTTTTGAAAGGTAAAAGGGTTAAATTAAAATTCAAAAAAGTTTCCACAATATGAAAGAAACAATAAATATTGAACTATGATGTGAGAAGATCATCCAAAATTGCTCGAATCATGACATTTCTTTCAAGAAATCAACTCCATCCGGAATTAGAATTATATAAAATTTGCATAAACTATCACAGCACTTCAGAGAGTAGTTTACGAACAGAGCATTAGCAATGGTCTTGCTAAAATTAAGTCTAAAATGAAGTTCAATTTTGCTCACTTGGCTATAATCCATATGGTTTAGCCAAGAGATCCACATTAGTTTAGCTAAATTATAGTCCAAATAATAATATAATATTATATATTATAATATAAAAAATATTTTTTTTAAAAAAAATTGCAAATACAATTAATATATAGAATATTAATTTTAGTAAACAATAAATTATTTTTCTAATTTTGCAAATGCACGTAATGTATTAAATATTAATTAGGCATAAGAAATATTTTTTTTTTATAATTATATCTTCTCTCAAACACTAGCACAACTTGATTGTATCAATAGATAGGAATAAAATAATAGGATAGCTTGTGAATAGTAACTCTCTATATTTGGAGGGAATAGATGATTTACTATTCATCAAGACTAAAATTATTTGGAGATGGCAAGATCAATGTGGGGTAAATTTAATAGATTTAACTTCATTTTAGCTAAGAGATAAGTTTTAGCAAGACCATTGAGAATGCTCTAATAGGTTTTTGATACACCGAATCGAAAGATAACAAAGCTCCTCGCCTAGTGAGAGAAGCTATTTCTTCTCTCTAAAAACCCTAGCCGGCATCTCAGTTTTGAGGGGGCTGGGAGCTTCGGCTCCCCCCTCCCTCGTCTCCTCCCTCCCCCCCCCCCTAATCCCTTCTCCGGCTTCCCCTTCCCCTCCCCTTGCTCTTCTTTTGTTTTTTTGGTTTTTGGTTTTCGTTTTCTTTTCTTCTGGTTTTTTCTCATCTCCTCCGTCATTTGCAGCTCGGGCTGCCTCTCTTGGTCTCCCGTTGCTGGTTTCCTTTGCTTCTCCCTCTTTTCCTTCCTTTTTCACTTCTTTTTTCGCTTCTTCTTTTATTTTTTGTAGATCGGTAGATCGGGGTAGTATAGTTCGTGACTTTTTCTAGTGGCTTTCGCCCACCTCACGCCATGCCGAGGAGTTCCTCAATCTCCGATCCACTTGTCCACCAATGGGTCTGCCATTTACAGTGGCGCGTGCTTTCCATGCACTTGATACCATGTGCGTCTTTGCTCAACGTGCCTTTCTCAGTGGACTTGCAGCCACCACCAGCGATGTTCTCCGGTTCAGTAGTATTGGCGGCCCTCTTTGATCGACTTGGCCAGTCCTTCCAAGTGTGGCGTGTGCTCGTCACGCACCACTACCACCACACTGTGTTTTGTTTCTATCGATTGTTGGTTTTCATCGTTGTCTCCTTGTTTAGTTTTTCTATTTATAAGTATTAGTGTCTTCTTCTAATAAAAAAGGAAGTTACTTTCTTGTTCCTCCTCTCCTCTCTTAGAGGTAGGGGTTTCTCACCCTCTCTTCTTTTAGAGGAGGAGGGTTATGCTTCCCACCCCGGTTGGGGTTTGGGTTCTCTTTGGCTGGTTTCTGTTTAGTAAGAAGGTCTCACTCTCAGACAAACCAAAATTCGAAATCTCGAAATAATTTGTCACGAGAGAGTATTTAGATGTATAGACAATATTCGTCACAAATTTTATTTGTGCACGAGGATGCTCCAACCATAATTTAGTTTGGGTGTAATCAAGATTTTGGCTTATATTTCAGTCACATCTGTAACTTCATATTATGAAATGAAATGATATCCTTCTTTTAAAAAAAAAAAATAGAGAGCAGTTTACGAACAAAAAAAGGCTGACATGGCAAGGCGATTTTTTGACCTCTACTAGGGTTCTGTCTTTGCAGTTTTGTGCGCTACTGGTCTTCGGTACCTTTACCGGAGGGATGGTCGAGGGATCACAAGATGAAGCGCGTGGAGGGGATTCTGAGGTTGGGCATGAGAAGAAGAAGCATGAGATAGACTCGACGGTGGGAGATCGGCAATCTTTTGTGTAGGCTTTGCAAAGGCCCCTGCAGCAACCAAAAATTCGATTGGCATTGAGAAAGCCTGAAAATATTAATGGGGAACTTGGATTTGTTTTCTCTAATTTGGAGATGGATAGAGTGGCTGAAGACCTCAAATTTGCCCTAGTTCTCAAATTCACATCGGCAAGGCCTTCGATTGATGTCCTGCGTTTGAATATCATTAAGACTTGGGGATTTAGCGAGGTTCCTATGGTGAGTTTTATGGATGATTATCATGTGCTTTTACATTTGGCTAATAAAAAAGATTATTTCATGCTTGGGCTAGAGAAGGACGGTTTGTGGCTGGTTTTCAATTTAGGCTGTTTAATTGGACTGTTGATTTTGATGTTAAGAAAGAACCGTCAATTGCCCCGCAATGGATTTTCTTGCCTAGATTGCCTTTGCAACTTTATCGGTTGGATTGTCTTCAGAGTTTTGCAACACGATTTAGGAAATTCCTTGTGACAGACAATGCCACTTTGTATCATACCCGTGTTACAGGGGCGCGTTTTTGTGTAGAAGTGGATCTTTTGGAATAGAAAGTAAGGCCTCATGAATTTCCTCGTTTGATGGAGCCAACCTTAAACATCTCACCTCATGTTCGCCCATCACTGGACTAATAAGATGGGATAAATCTGGCAGTTCCAAATTCTCCTCTTCAGCCAAAAGTACTTCAAAATATCTTGTGGCTTCATCATGAATTTTCTCAGGAGACTCAAGAAAGAACCGTCAATTGCCCCGCAATGGATTTTCTTGCCTAGATTGCCTTTGCATCTTTATCGGTTGGATTGTCTTCAGAGTTTTGCAACACGATTTGGGAAATTTCTTGGGACGGACAATGCCACTTTGTATCGTACCCGTGCTACAGGGGCGCGTTTCTGTGTAGAAATGGATATTTTGGAATAGAAAGTAAGGCCTCATGAATTTCCTCATGTGATGGATCCAACCTCAAACATCTCACCTCATGTTCGCCCATCACTGGAGTAATAAGATGGGATAAATCTGGCAGTTCCAAATTCTCCTCTTCAGCCAAAAGTACTACGAAATATCTTGTGGCTTCACCATGAATTTTCTTAGGAGACTCAAGAAAGAACCTTCAATTGCCCTGCAATGGATTTTCTTGCCTAGATTGCCTTTGCATCTTTGTCGTTTGGATTGTCTTCAGAGTTTTACAACACGATTTGGGAAATTCCTTGGGACGGACAATGCCACTTTGTATCGTCCCGTGCTACAGGGGCGCATTTCTGTATAGAAGTGGATCTTTTGGAATAGAAAGTAAGGCCTCATGAATTTCCTCATCTGATGGAGCCAATCTTAAACATCTCACCTCATGTTCGCCCATCACTGGACTAATAAGATGGGATAAATCTGACAGTTCCAAATTCTCCTCTTCAGCCAAAAGTACTTCGAAATATCTTGTGGCTTCATCATGAATTTTCTCAAGAGACTCAAGAAAAGTGCCATTGGAAAGCCTCATATTTTTCACCATAGCATTACGTCTTCTTTGAGCAATCAACGCATGGAAATACTTAGTATTCTGATCTCCATCATCCATCCATTTATGTTTTGCCTGTTGCATTAACCTAGTATCTTCCCGTTGAACTCACAGATCCAGCTCATCTCTGGCTTCAAGAAATTCATCTTCCAACTTCCTAGTATACTGGTTTTGCAGACCCACATCGAGCACCTCAACTTTTTCCTCTAGAGCTCTAATATTCCCCTCCACTCTACCAAAGACATCTTTATTCCAAGAGCGCAAAACCATCTTAATCTCTTCAATTTACCAGCCAAAGTAAATAAACCATTTCCAAGACCAAAAGGTTCGGTCCAAGATTGCTCAACAACCTTAAAAAAATCAACATGTGATACCCACATATTTTGGAAACGAAAAGGTACCGGTCCATACCTAGCCAATTCTACCGCAAAGTGCACCAACAAGGGAGCATGATCAGATGTTCTTCTATCTAAAAACTGAGCTGAGACACTCCCAAACTTGACCAAAAACTCATTATTAGCAAGCATACGAGATCAAGTTTGGCCCAACTCCTCGCCATTTCTTGCTGCCCATTACACCGTGAAAACTGTTTGCCTTCAATTTTCCAATCAAGCAATCCACAAGAATCAATACAAGAATTAAACTCATTCATAGCAGTCCTCGACCTAGGATGGCCACCAGCACGCTCATCGTCAGAGCAAATAATATTAAAATCCCCACTGACAATCCACGGAATACTAGCACAAGAAAAACTGCACAGGTGGTCCCAAAGTTGTCTTCGATCCACCATTAAGCACTTCGCATACACAAACGTAGCCAAAAGAAAACTGTCATTTTTCGAAAACAATCCTGTTAGGGATTGGTTAGTAATACTCACCAAATCCATATTCAGGTCATTCTTCCAATAGATCCATATCTTACCACCATCTTCAATATTCGACTCAAAATTATTGAAACCAATCCTTGAAGCCCATCTTTGAATTTTGTTAATAGCTAAAATGGGTTTCAAAATCACCAGAATAGAAATGTTATAATTACGGATCCAGTTTTTAGCCGAGGGACCTTTATGTGATCTTGTGCAACATTCGGAGTTCCCTGAGATTAGAATTAGAGAACTTGTGATTGATGATCACTGGGATATTACAAAGTTGCAAGCAATGGTAGGTGCTCAATTGGCTACTAATGTTATGGAGACAATTGGAACATTGAAAGACTGGAAGGATATGTTGATTTGGCTCCCGGAAAACAGTGGTGTGTTCTCTACAAAGTCGGCCTGGGATATATTGAGAATTAAAATGCCTAGGAATGATTGGTTTTTTTGGGTGTGGAATAATCTGATTCCAAAATAAAATGTCTTTATATATGTGGAAAGCAGTTTTCAGATGTCTTAGTGTTGATGATCAAGTTCAAAAGATTGGAATTCCTCTTGCATCATGTTGTAATTGTTGTGACACAGGACAAATTGAATACATAGATCATGTGTTGGGTAGTGGACAGTTTGCAAGATCTATGTGGTGCAAAGTTTTGGCTAAATTAGCCATTCCTTTTGTTCCTCAGCAACAGTGGCGTGATAGGATTTAGGCGTGGTTTTCTCGAGCTTCTCGGCAGTCACAAGTGGGCACTTCAATAGGTTTAATTCCTATTATTGTGACTTAGAGATTGTGGCAAATGAGATGTGCAGCTAGGATGGAGGGTAGATATGAAAATCTGGGAGTGGTTTGGAGGTCTATTAAGTATTGGTCTCGTATTGTAGCGGAGAAAATGTCAAAGGTGAATAAGTTGACAAATCTGGATATTGTTATATAATAGATGGATGACCACCAATTATTACACATGGTTTGTTATAAATCTATCCATTCAAAAATTTGAATTAGATGTTGAGCACATGAGAGTTTGTTGTACTTATAACTTAGTTGTTGTGTATGTGAATTGATTACCACAACAAACCACCATGTAAGAATTGGTTGTTGAGCATGTGAGAGTATGTTATACTTGTAACTTAGTTATTGTGCATGTGAATTGATTAGCACAACAAACTACCATGTAAGTTGCTTATAAAAGAGGTCTTGATGATCATTTGTAAGATATAAGAAAATAAGTAAAGTGAATGATATTGAGTTCTTGAAGAACAATTTTTTTTTTCTCTCAATCTTTCTTTTTCTCTTTTGTAATCTTTCAATCATTCGCTATTCTTCTTTAGTTTCATAACACGTTATTAGCACAAAGCACAAAGTTCTACCGATACTGAAACTAGTGGTCTTCTACTTCAAGTAAGTTTTTCAATATATTATTTGCAGTCCTCGAGATAAATATAAAAGGTAATATTGTTGAATATTACTTGATAAAATTCTACTTTTAATCTCATAATAATAATGTCAAATATTGAGATTTATTACTATTGACATTTCTAAAACAAAAAAAGTTATTTATCCAGAATCCTTGATAAGATCCATTTGGATATGATGAACTTAGGAGATACAATCAAAAAAGAAAATCTTGTGTCCCCGCAGGACCATGCTGTGTATCTCATAGTGAAAAATCTTCTTATTGTGTGAAATAATTTAAGGGAGAAATGTGAGTACCAGAAGATATAATCCTCCCAAAAGATCATTATGACTTATTGTACCTGAAGTTGCAAGATTTTAATAGTGGTAGTGAATATAATTTTGCACTCTTTAAAATCAGCCCAATATTAAAATTATGCAGTGAGAAGATCACTGATGATGATATTTTTAAAAGAAGACATTATTTTTCATGTCTCGAATGTGCTCCTGCAGCAGCAATATCGAGAGCGAAAGTTCAACTATTCAGAACATTTATTTTGTTTTTTAGTAATTGAGCTAAATAATGAGTTTTTGCTAATAAATCACCAGTTATGTCCTATTAGTTTCACATCATTTCTTGAAGTAAATGATATTAGATTTACACTATTCCCAGAAGTAAACAGTGCATCCTTCCAAATGAACCAAAGGCGTAAATATGGTAGAAAACTTATAGAAGTGTGAGTTCCAGAAACAATAACACTAAAAAGGATAAGGATAATAATATAAGTATACCGTATCACTTGAAATGATCAAATTCAGAGAAGGGTAAGCCCTCAGAATAATTCTTCATAAGAAAGATGAAGATATTTGTCATAGATGTGGTATGACTGAACATTGGTCATGTACCTGTTAAACAAACACTTGATTTACTTATACTGAGCTTTTATATATTATAGTAAAGCTTTTTAATATTTTATCATGTTTTGAAATAATAAAAAGTTGGTGCCTGAAGTACGATAAGAAATTACTTGGGATAATAAAATCCTGTCTAAATTTGATCCTTTTAGAAATGAATGTGAACCAAAAGTCCAGAGGATTACCTATTTGCAAAGTATTGCAAATCAATTACTAGATGTATTTACTAACACTAAAGGTATTATAAAATCATATATTACTGCTACTAATGCTTAAGCAAGAATTGAAGTCCTTGAATGACAAGTTGTTAAAACAGCAATAGATGAGTCTAAAACATAGCTGAAGTATTGAAGACTTATTAATACAAAAGAAAAGAAATCGGTATTCATGAAGAGACCATACCCACAAAACAAGTAATAAGATCTATTTAGACTTTCTGTATAAAGTATAAACCTCCTGAAGAGTACAAACCTCCTGAAGAGGAACCTCCTAAAAAGGAATTTCTTGAAGGGTACAAATCTCCTGAAGAGTAAACTCCTGGAGAGTACCTCCTAAAGAGGTGTTTCAAGAAATGTTTTTCCCTGGAGAGGAACAATGAGATCTCAATACATTTCATGAATACTGAAAAAATTATGGATAGAAATAAAACTGTTGTCGACAACATATTTTCATATATGATGACCCTTGACATTACTAGAAGTAATGAAAAAAGTGTGCCAAAAATCGTCGAAGAATGTCGACGTAGAAATGATTGGCCAAAATGGAAAACAGCTATTGAAGCTGAATTAAACTCGTCAATGAAGCGAGATGTATTTGGACCTGTTGTCCAAACACCAAATGGTGTAATACTTGTCGGATATAAATGAGTAATTATACGAAAATATAATGAAATTATGCGGTACAAAACACAATTTATCGCACAAGATTTCCTGCAGAAACCCGAGATTAGTTATGAGGAAACATATTTTCTTATTATGAATGCAATCACATTCATATTTTTAATCGGCTTGATTCTTACAAAAGGATTAGGTATGCAGTTGATGGATGCGGTCATGCATATTTATAAAGATCATAGATCATGACATATATAAAGATATACAATGCTTGAAACATCTAATCCAAGTACATTTAGAAGTATGTACTTTATAAAATTTCAAAAATCTTTATATGGGTTAAAGCAATCCAGATGCATGTGGTATGATTGAATCAGTGAGTATCTATTGAAATAAGGATTTGATAATAATCCTATATGCCCATGTGTTTTTATTAAAACCCGGATTTATCATTATTGTAGTTTACGTTGATTATTTACCTTATTAGAACTCCTGAAAAGATCACAAGGATTGGTATAAAATCAAAGAAAGCATTTGAAAAAGAAAGATCTTATTATTCAAATGCTAAATGAGTTACAAAATTTTGAGACTTCTAGCCTCATCTTTCAAATGCATTTGCTCTTCATAAAATAACATGTCATCCTTATCTAAAGGATTAGGCAGTCGAAATGAAGAGGCAAGTAAGGATTTTAAATCCTTATTCTCTTGCTTTAAGTCTACTATTTTTCTATTAGACTAGAATGAGTCGTTGAAGCATGGAAACCTTCTGGTTAAGCTCCTCAATCTCACGATTTTTGGATTGTAACCGGTCGGAAAACCCAAGAATAGAGGAGGAGTATCAGGTTCCAAGGGTCACCAGCTCATAAACAGCTTTAGGATCTAACTTATTAGCCAGATCATTCGTTTGCTGCAACATGGCACCCGCGGAATATGCATGAACAACTTGTAACTGAGATGAAGGATACCTTATATGTTGATCGTGAGAAATATTGAAAGGAAACTGATGAGCCATTCAAAATTTGTAGGATAAGAATGTAAATGTAGATGAAATATAGATATGAGAATAAGATTTGATTCGAACTAAATGAAGCTAAAGATAATTATTATAGAGATGGAAATAAGAACAAGACAAACCATCATCTCTTTAAATCTCACTTAGTCAAGATTACAAGATATGCTAAATGCATAATTTCAAAAGCCAGCGAGATTAATTGCAGCTATCCCTATTTTCTTGTAAATGCTGAACCTCTGCCGTTAGCTGCTGTTGTTGAATTTGTATATGAGCTCTCTCTCGTTCCAGCTCTTCTATTCGTGTTTTCAGGTCACGAGAATACCAGTCTACAAATTTTTTCAGCTCCTTATTTTATTGTCTTAAATTTTTATTTTTTCTATCTTTAGTTGTAAGCGTTTGATGCAACTTAGATATTTGATTTTTAAGATAATTAACCTCACTCGTTCTCGCCAGTAGCCTTTGAGACATGGTTGTAAGAGAGGCAGCATATTGATCATTGAGGGTTCTTGATGCTACAATAATTTCAAGATCAGTTTTACTAGAAAAATATATATCTGCTCCTATCATGGAGTTTACAGTCTCAGGAGAAAAGATTAGTGGTTGAGGTATAAAATGTTCATGGTTCAAATCTGGGACATTAACAAAAAAATTTCTATTAGATATAATATCGTTCTGGATGAACAACAACTGGATCTATGAAGAATGTGAGATTTTTTGCTTAAGTAAACCAATGGTAAAAATGTTATATTTAAATAGCAACCCGAAGCCTTCAAATCTCTTTAAGATCTCATTTGTCAACAATGTCAAGCGGATTTGATTTTCCGCCGAACTGATAATATTAGATCTCAAGCTTTTACAACTTTTATTATACATGGATGGTTTCCAATGCTATTTCCGCCTTACATAAACAAGTCTCCCTAATAACGCCGAATGAGGGGGAGAAAATTTTAAGATGAGAATATTATCATGTTCTCTCTAATACATTATTTAGATGAAAATTATATTTGAATTCTTAACCCTATTATATATGCTGAAATCATGTTTGCTTATTACTTGAAACATTAATGCATATTATCAGGGGGAATTTAAGTCTTACTGCAGATCTCATATTTCTACTAAATTTGTCAACCAAACATTATCTTCCACATCTTCAAATTACTCAGAGATCATTGCAATTCATGAAACAAGTTTAGAGTATATTTGATTGAGATTAGTGATTCTACATATTCAAGAAAAGTGTAGTCTTTTTGTCATTAATGACAGCCCAACAATTTTATCTGAAGATAATACTGCTTATATCAGAGGAGAATATATCAAAGATACGATCAAGTGATAATCTGACAGATTTATTCACAAAGGCATTACCAACTGCGACATTCAAGAAGATTGTGCAAAACATTGGAATGCAAAGACTCAAAAAACTATCGTCATGCACTTTTCAGGGGGAGTAAATACCTTAAAGACTTGTGTTAATTGTACTCTTTCTCCTTCGCTGAGGTTTTGTCTCACTGGGTTTTCATTTGCAAGATTTAATCAGGCAATTTTAAAACACTTGGAGATACATAAGAATACTGTATTTTTTTTCTTTTGCCATTAGTTTTTCTTCTCACTAGATTTTTTCTTGGCAAGGTTTTCACAAAGTAGATTTTTTATAGATGGTCATCTAAGGCGGAGTGTTATATAATAGGTGGATGACCACTAATTACCACACATGGTTTTTTATAAACCTAACCACTCAAAAATTTGAATTCGTTGTTAAGCATGTGAGAGTTTGTTGTACTTGTAACTTAGTTGTTATGCATGTGAATTGATTAGCACAATAAACCACCATGTAAGAATTGGTTGTTGAGTATGTGAGAATATGTTGTACTTGTAACTTAGTTGTTATGCATGCGAATTGATTAGTACAACAAACTACCATGTAAGTTGCCTATAAAAGATGTCTTGATGATCATTTGTAAGATATAAGAAAATAGGTGAAGTGAATGATATTGAGTTCTTGAAGAACAATTTTTTTTTTTCTCGCAATCTTCCTTCTTCTCTTTTGTAATCTTTCAATCATTTGTTATTCTTCTTTAGTTTCATAATAGATATAGTTATTTTGAAAAGGTTGGAAATCAAAATTGTGGAAAAATGTAAAAGGATGCCGCGCATTATTCATTGGTCTGTACCTAGTCCAGGAAGATTTAAATTGAATATTGATGGAAGTAGTATTGGCAATCCAGGAGAGGGAGGTGGAGGAGGGGTCTTGCGGGATGATTCCGGAAAACTGTTATTTGCTTTTACAAGATATTTTGGCCATTGCTCGAATAATGAAGCGGAACTAAGAGCTGTTTTAGAGGGCTTGTTTTAAT
Source organism: Platycarya longipes (assembly GCA_036559045.1). Lineage (NCBI taxonomy): Eukaryota > Viridiplantae > Streptophyta > Magnoliopsida > Fagales > Juglandaceae > Platycarya > Platycarya longipes. Next base: position 4,254,371 of record CM071801.1, read on the forward strand.
GCAAACATATGAGTTTTGACAAGATTGACATTGAATGTCTTTCTTTGGTGGTTGTTAATTGGATTTTAGATAAAAAAGTGTACAGTTTGGTATCTTTGGGATTATTGGGATAAAGTAGTCTCACTCTTAAATGATTTTGACTATTCCATTATCCATTGTTTTAGGGAAGCTAATAAGGTTGCTGATGTCTTGGCAAAATCTGGTGCTCAAGGGGTGAATAAGGTTGTCTGTAACGTTGGGCAGCTGGATATAGAAATAAGAGGTATGTTTAGATTCGATAAGTCTTCTATGGCTGATATTTGGGATTAGCTTTTTGTGTTTAGCGGTGTAGTCTGTTGGTGAAGTCGTTTTCTGTTGGGTTTGGGTTATTTATTTTGTTAAGTTGTTCAGGATGTTGTTTAGTTTGGGTTTTGTTTTGGTGTTGGTTTGTTTTTATCCCAAGTTTGTAATTACGTTTTTCCTCCGCCATATGTGAGGATTTATTAATAGACTTGGAACGGGACCATTATGAGTGGGTGAGGATTTATTAATAGACTTGGGACGAGGTCACTGTAAGTGGGGCTACTGGCTCTTTATCAACAAAAATCACAGCACTTCGATAATACCCAACACGATAGCACAGTAACAAATTGGTACACCAAAAGTGCACCACAAACGGGAGTTATTAACTGTTCAGACTTTAGAGTGAATATAATATCTTAAGAACTCTAAGCGGTTTGGAGAATAAGATGAAATGTGATAATTTTAGATAAAAATTGAAAATCGAATAAAATATAATTAAAATATAATTTTTTTAATAATATTATTGTTTTAAAATTTGAAAAAATTGAATTGTTTATTTTATTTTGTATGTGAACTTGGAAAAGTTGTAGTGATGAGATAAAATGAAACGTTTTCACTAACTAAAAAAGGCTTAGAGAATTAAAAAAAAAACACAAAAACGCCCCAAATAACAAAATGTCAAATTGCAAAGTCTGGTACAGAGGACTATTACAGGTACAGAGGACTCTATCCTGTCTTTCATGCCTAAACTTCAGAACAAATTTAGTTACGGGGACACTCTCCTCTTGTATATGTTCCATAAAAGTAAACCATCAGATCATCACTTAGGTTGAATTATTCAAATTATAGCAAATGAGAAGCTTACTTCAAATCAACACAGGTGGAAGAGATCAAAGGAAAACCATATAATTACAATAAATTGAACTCTGCATACCTCTAAAACACACAGTTGAGCGTGACATTGTCCTGAAGGCCAAAATGCTTAAACTCGATGTTCTGTTGATGCAAAAGGGTAAATCTATTTAGAGTATGATTTTGGTAAAATTACGATATTCAATTTAATGAAATGATGATGAACGAGAATAATTAAACTTGCTGCAAAAGATGTGCTCTATAGATATAAAATTGAAGTTGGAAGATGGTGCGATGCATGTTTGTTGCCCAGATGACTAACACAAGAGGGGGGTGAATTGAGTTATATTATAAAAATTAACACTTATTAATCAAATACACAATATAAAATATAAACAGAATGTAAAGCAGTAAGAAATGTAAAGAGTAGGGTAAGAGAAAGCAAACTTAGTATTTTTACGAGGTTCTGCCCCACTGCCTACGTCCTCGCCTCAAGCTACCCCTTGAGGATCCCGAATTCACTAGTCAATCTCCTTTAGGTGGAGATAGAAACCTATTACACTTTTGAGCGGCACCGCTCCAAAGAATCCGTGTAGAACACCCTCTACACTTCCAATCACCTCACACCTGGTGATTTAACTATTCCCCGTGTAGAACACCTTCTACACACACAAGGGTTATACGCACCCTTTTACAAATACAAGAGTTGATAGTGGGTAGACTATCAAAGTACACTCCTCAACGAGTGAGATAGAAAAAATACAGCGCAACCTATATCTCTCTAAAAAAGAATAAGAATTAAGGCTCAAAACTTTAGAAAAGAGAGAATGAGAGCTTTGAAAGAATGATGCAAAACTTAACAATAGATGTGCAAGCTCTTGTTGTGATTTTTGCAAAACTCAAGTGAGCTATTTATAGGCAAATGAGTCTTTAATTTTAAATTTGAAAAGATTCCCATATCAAAGATATCATCATTCACTTTTCAAAAATTTCAAACCTAATCTTTTTACTTTTTGCATGTGACAAAAGGAGCACACTTTACTTTTCAAAATTGTCAAACAAAGACATTTACCTTTTACATAAGTCAAGAAAAGCATCCATCACTTTTGAAAATATTCAAATAAAACATGCACATGTGAAAGATGACAATCAATCATCTTAATATTTTCAAAGTTCAAACCTTTAATCATGTCATGTACATGTGAAAGATGACAATCAATCATCTTTCAAAATTTTCAAATTTAATTTTCAAAATATTCATGCACATGTGAAATTGTATTTTAATGCTTTATGATAAAATATTAATTTTGAGCCTTAATTCTAATTTCGAATTTTTTAAGAGATTTACAACATTACTCTATGATTTTAATGTGAACTTGTTCCCTTCTTGCTCATGCTTGGTTCCTTGATGTGCTTGATTCTATTGTGTGGACAACTTGAGCTTGAGACTCCTTTATTCTTTGAATTTATTTGTTATCATCAAAATCCATGTGTAGATTTATAATTACACGAAACTTGAAACCTTAGGTTCAACAATGTTTAAAATAAAAAATGAAAGTGCCTCCATGCTTCTTTTTAGATGTTTGAAGTTTAAAATTACTGTAATAGAAGAAGCAAGGAAAGAGGTGAAGAAAAAGTTAATTCCAATAAGACAAATAACAGATGAGTTGCAAGATAAAACTAATTACTTGGAAGTATCATACGTTAAGAGTATAGTGACACAAAAAGATTTTGCAATTTACAAAAGGGTCAAGACCTTACAATTTGTCTTTCCAGTTTGTAGCTTTCTAAAGATAGAGAAACCACGTAATAGGGAAAGGCTCACCTATTTTCCCGTGAAAAAAATGAGAAGCATTCATAGTATTGCTAACAACCGACTCAAATAGAAAAATATTGATGAAAAGGGATTAAGGAACACCATATAACACTAATTGCCTTTATCATGATATCAAACCAACAGGTAGCAAAATCTTTCTTAGTTTCTCAATCAACGAGATAGGAACAAGAAATCTATAATACAAACATTCACAGACGTTGATACATAAAGATACATTAGATGGAAATTCTTAGACTCCAAGAAGGAAAGGCCAAACCTCCGTTCTAACACTTGGATCAACACTACGTGTCAGAGCATAAGGAATCATATGATCTTCACAACATTAAAAGATAAAGGAAAAAAATCAGAAGAAACAAAATATAAAATAAAATTGGAATTTGCAAAAAGAAAACAAGGTGGTCTGAGAAAATTCGATTGCTTACCATCACTGAGCTTTCCATCTGGTGTAAAGGAACTCTTTCATTTTTTTGGCAGAATGGCATGTTTTCTTCTCTAATAGATCAAGGTGAATTAAGACTTAACCCTTGACAAAGCACAACAATCCATTACAATCCTAGAGATTGAACAAGAACAGAATCAATTACAGAGAATTTCATCTTCTTCCACAACAATCCCCCTATATCTTTTTGATAAGTAACAATCCCTCCATATCTCTGTCATTGCTATATTCAAACTAGGCCTACCATCATTGTCTTGATACAATTATCACAATAGGTAGAACATATATTACCCTAAGATCTCACAACATCTCAACATCCACCACAACCATATTTACTACATCCAACTCTACCCAATGATAAGAAACCATCGAAACAAGTTGTATGTGTTGCAAAAGCAGTAATCAAGACTAAAAAAGACCCAAGTCAGCAAAAATCAAATTACCATCATTTTTCACTCTAAGAATTAAGAAACATGCAGGTCCTGTTGAAATTGTTGTAGTGAAAATACCATCCTTACTATTCGATCTCCTGGATGTGAAGAATCATGCATATGGTGATATTTCTTATATGAATAGGGAAGAATAAAACAGTAAAGAAAGCGAGGTAATCATAACTAAGTTATTTACTTGTAAAAGTTGCATTACATTAGATTTTTAACAAAACCTCAATCCCTCTCCCCTGTTTTTTCTCTACCCGAAGTGGTTTTTGCAAATAGAATTTTAAAAGTTGAAGGTGAAGATGGTGGATGTGGAGATAAAGATCAAATTGGTAGAAAATACCAGTCAATGATGTCGTATGGAGGCGTAGGATAAAGGACCAGCTTTGGGATGTGAGCAATCTTGGGCCAATCCTCACCTCTCTCTTGTTTGCATCTTTGTAATAAGATGTGGCAATAATAAATTGTCAACATTTTCAAAGAGGTTAGCCTACCAATTGCTTCTAGCAGTGATGTTAAACCAGAGCATGTGTCAATTGTGAGCTGCTCAAGTGATGCCCAATTGCAGATCCACTCTGGTATAGCCATCAAGCTTGAACAATTTGAGATTTAGAGCTCTCGTAGAGTGGTAACATTTTGAAGCCCCAACGGGAGAGACACCAATTTCGGAATACTCTCAAACTGCAAAGAGATGAGGCTTTTAAGCCCTTTCCATTGCATACCCAGATCATCATTGTCTAGATCAAGCTCGGGACAATTACTAATACTGTAACATCCCGGTCTCACGAGGGTCGGAGAGTTACTTCCTATTACAAAACTCACATTTCAACAGAATAATTAAAGACTTAAAATTCTCCAATATTATATAAAGGTTGATTCCAAAAATCACTTTCCTCAATATCATCAATTCTAGAAATATTATGTCACAAAAATACAATAATACTTTCTTACTAAATCTTGTCAATACTCATTTAAACTCTTTATAATTAATCTATCATTCCTAAAATTATCTCACCCAATACTTCATAATCTGATCCTCCATTAAAATATCCAAATTCATCTGAAAAATATTCAGAGATAATGGGTGAGTTTAACTACAACTCAGTAAGCGAATGACATATACCAAAGTGCAAACATGAGCATTTACAAAATACTGTATGCAAAACAGAAATAATTCTCGGAGTTAATATGCAGAATAAAAAATATTTTCAAATGGAACAGAGCGTTCATTTTAAATCATATAAAACATAGAGTACTTTGGCATAATAAAACTGAACATCATCGTCATATCCAAACAGAGTATCTTACAGAGCAGAGACCATGTTTAACCCCTGTGGTAGGGTTGTGCTAATCCCGGTGGCCAAACCAGGCAGAGACAGAGGTGAAACATTCCCTTAATCATTCTCGGAGCCCCGAGTGTGCACACAGGAAATTTCATAATAAACCACTTTGTTTCCAAAATGGGTGCACTCAGAGACAGAGAAGTTGGTACCAACCCAAACAGAGCAGAGACAGAGTAGAGTAGAGACAGAGTTAGATATAAACCAGTATACCATGCCAAAGGTTTTCAGAGTCAATCAAAGTAGCACAGTTCGAAAAATATTTTTAGAATCACCCTTACATAAATAAAACAGAGTCAGAGCTTCTTTCTAAAATCAATGTAAAATTTTCAGATAAAACAATATTGCTTTTTCTTGTATTTCAAAAACACATGACGAAATTTAAGCTCATGTCTGCACAATGCATGATAGAAGTATTTTTCTTTCTTTCATATAAGCTTTATGAGTAATGTAAAGAAATGACTAAGGTTGTTTTTTCTCAAGTTCTCATTTAATAACGAAACATGCATAAATTTTTAGAAAGTCAACCTCAGTCTATATTTGGTACAAAGTCAAGCATAGGAACCCCGCTTACCTGAACTTCTTAGCTTTTCAAAAATTCTCCAAACAACGTTGAACAAGTAATAATCGACACCTATAAGATAATCATATAACTCCATAAATTTTCAAATGATTACAAACTTCAAAAATAGAACCTGAGACATAAAATTTAATATATTATCTTAACATCTAAAAATCTTCAAATTTCTGATTATCAACTTTCTTCAAAATGCTTTGAATTTAATCAAAAATCCCCCTAACCTTAAGATTCACCAATACCTAACTTTTCATTTAAACCAAACTCCTTAATAATCAAAAAATCTCCGGCTAAAACATTAAAAACAATCTCATTTATTAACAACTGAGAAAGAAAAAGCACTGGCTTTAATAAAAAAAACTAGATAACCCCAAGATTTATTAAAATAAGAAAGCAAGATTCTGTTTAAATAAAACATTAGCCAAAATAAAAGTTTTTCTTCCAAGGGCTCAGCAAAGAAAATTGTTACTTACTATATATTTCTAAAAATTCATATAATATATTTCAAATATTTATTTAATCGCTTTAAAAGCTATAAATATTTAAATAATAAACTTCTCATAAAATGAAACAACAAAAACTAGATTTAATATGAACCCGCGTAGGGTATCTTAGTGAAATACAGATATAAGGTGCCTGAGTCCTAAGAGAAACGGGTCTCAGAGGGTTGTTTTCAAAACATACCATGCGGCAAAGCCATGCTTACCGTGAGGAAGCTGACCCTGGAGCACGGTCGGCATTTTCTGGACTGGTGATGACAGTGTGGAGGAGAGGCGGCTTAGTTGCCACTCACGGTGGAAGAAAAATTCAGGGTTGAGAGCACAAAGTTGCTTTGTTTCTCGGAAATCAGAACAGAGGTGTTTTGGCCTATTGTGGATAAATTTGCCATGCGAGTCATGCCGGTGTGATTCGGTGGTGGAGCTGCACGTTTTCTAGGTTGCTATGGGTGGCTTCCGATGGGTGTATGGCACTCAATAGATATGGTTGTAAGGTGGGGCAGCACGTTGATGAGTGCTCTGTTGCGGGAATCATAAACAGGGGGTATTTCGGTGATGGCTAGCAGCTAGCTTCTTCCGTCGTGGGTTCAAGGTTGCTAAGGTTGGGTATGGCTGAGCTATGCGAAGGCTTTCAATGGTTGGGCACGGTTGTTCTCGGTTCGATATCTGGTATGGAAGTTGCTACATCATACGGGGTGCTCTCGGTGTGGTGGTTTCGATGGTTGGTAAAAGGTATGTGGATGCTCTGTTTTCGAGGCAATGAAACAGAGACCTCTCATTTCTATGATGGATAACATGGTTCCATGTAAGGTGGGGGTGGTGGCGCACGAGAAGGTGATGAAATGCTCATTGGTGGTTTACAGAAATTTTGCAATGTAAAGATGCCTCAGGTTGACTAATTTTGTGATTCCTCTAGGCAATTCTTTAAGTTTTGTGCAATAAGAGAGTCTTAGTGTATAGAAATTTTGCAACCTAGATATGGAATCGGGCAGCTTCTCGATGTTATGATTCTGTGAAAGATCGAGATCTCTTAAATGCTTTAACTTACATATGGAACTTGGTGCGGAATGAAGCCCTCTTTCATGCAAATCCAGCACTCGCAAGAACTTCAGACTTGAAAAAATTGCTTCACATGAAGTATTTGCAGACTCTTCTTCCCAATAATTAAATTCACCATGCGAACAATGTAATTCCAACTTCCCCATCTAAAGCTAGTAGGATTCGAACACTGAGGAAATATCTATATTGCTGACAACTGATACGTGCTGAGTTTTCTCACTAATACTTTTTCCCTCAGATTCTAATATGGTGATCAATGATCCTTCCTCAGACATTGCAAGATCATGCATGAGATCATGCATTTTACTCCTAATCACGTTGCCCAGATAATCCCTTTCAGCTTCTTGAAAGAATGATCTCCAAAGTAAATCCATGAAATACTCATTACCTACATCTTCAAGACGTTCAACTCTTAATAAGTGACACAACACTTTGATTAAATCAAAGTGCTGTGTCTTTTAACATTTCATACAAGATATACAACTTTTTGAATTAGTAAGAAGGTTGTGTCTCTATATCCTTAATCACCATCATCCCTTATGGAATCTATCATCATAGAGAGGGTGCACTTCCAAAGAGAACACTGTTTGGTGATCACACCCCATGAAACAACATCAACTCAAAAAACTTGGGATGTTGCTCTGTTGAGAAAGAATATTGATTGAGAAATTGAAAGGAAGATAAGGAAACGGATCAACCGCAAAAGCGTGGGGAAGAGAAGTATCGGGGTGGAGCAAAACACGGAATGCCAAAACTGAAGGAAACCGTCGGGATGAACTTGTGGAACTTACCAAACCACGCCGTTGCTCGAAAGAGTACATATATAGATATAGATAACTAGAAATCTGAAGAGAAAGGGGAGAGAGGGAAACATGCATGCATGATAAATAGCAACTATAACTTAAGTTTGAGAATAGGAAGAATCCTCTTAATGCTCTAGACTAAAACAAATAATACACGTGTATATATATATATATAATAATAGAAATATCTTCAAGAATTTCAATGAGAAAAAGATTCCAGAGTTACAAACCTAGTTTGTTTGAAATAGATAACAACATTATAAAATAAATAAATAAAAACAAACACAAGTTTCGCAGTGGGCCCGGGTATTACATTTGAAGTTCAGAAACAAGCCATCTGTAGATCTGTAATGGGTTCAAACCCCACTCCTCATGATGCCCTGTTTCAGCCCAATCCCCCTTCCCCTGCGGCATCATCCAATATGCCATTCACTTCTGAGCAATACCAACAACTCCTCTCCATGCTGAAGCCTACAGGTTCTGCCAATCTCGCATTCTCTCACAACATCTCAGGTATAGCATGCTACTCTCCCCATTCTTTATCGAATCACTCAGCCACCTGGATCAATGATACAGGAGCCTCGACTCACATGGTCAATGACCCTTCACTTTACATCACTGTACTCAATGTCCTTTGCATACCCACCTTCCACTTTAATTTAATTTCAGTTAGCAAACTATCTCTTGATTCTAACTGCTCATTTGTTTTCCTGCCCAATGCTTGCTTGATACAGGACCATACCAGCAAGAGGATGATTGGAGTGGGGTGAAGAGAGAGATGGACTCTATTTCTACAGACAAGCAGCCTCGAATGCTTCTATTTTTAGTAACTCTGTCAAGCCATGTGGTTTTGATTTATGGCATTTTAGACTAGGACACATTTCTACTTCTAGACTTAGTTTATTGCAAAAACTTGATTCTACTATTACCTGTTCAGATCTTTTGCATCGTGCTACTTGTCCTATAGCAAAACAGAATTGTCTTCCTTTTAATGTTAGCAGTTCTATTTCTTCTCACCCATTTGATCTTATCTATTGTGATATTTGGGGGCCCTTTTCTGTGCCCACATATTCTGGTTTCAAATACTCTCTTACTATCGTGGATGATTGGACTAGATGTACTTGGACCTACTTAATGAAACACAAATCTGATACTAGGTCTATTCTCAAGACATTCTTTGCACTTATATCCACTCAATTTAACTCTAACATTAAAAGCATTCAGACTGATAATGGTTTAGAGTTCCTCATGACTATTTGTTACAAATCTAAGGATTGCATTCATCAAAAATCTTGTATTGAGACCCCCCAACAAAATGCCCGAGCAAAGAGAAAACATAAAACCCTATTCAATGTTGCTAGATCTCTTAGGTTCCAGTCAGGTATTCCACTTTCCTTTTGAGGTGACTGCAACATGACTGCAACATACCTCATTAATAGGATATCATCCCGTGTTATTGGCAACATTTCCCCTTATGCAACTTTGTATGACACTAATCCATCCCTCCCTCATTTAAGAGTCTTTGGATGCTTGTGCTATGCCACCACCCCTTTTAGCCAGAGACAGAAATTCTCTCCTCGGGTAAAACAATTCTTATTGGGTACCCATATGCTGTCAAAGGTGATACTCTCTTTGACCTTTCTAGAAAAACAGTTTTTTTTATCAAGGGATGTTGTCTTCCACGAGTCCATTTTTCCCTTTCTAAATCCTGTTTTACCTCCACCCCCTTCTCATGATCCACCCCCCCTTGTTCTTCCTATTCTTTTGCCCGATTTCCCAACTGAGATGCCCCTTGCCTCACCTCATATTTCTGACACTAACATATCCACTACAGATTCAGAAACATCGTCCTATTCTCCTAAAGATCCATCCCATGTTTCTATCTCTCACTTGCACTCACCTCCACCTCAAGTCTCCACTAGAATTAGGAAAGTTCCTAGCTATTTATCTGATTTCCATCACAGGTTACTTCCCTCTCAGACTCCACCTCAGTCATCCCCTTCCAATGGCCTACTTCAAGTAGGTACTCCTCATTCTCTATCCTCCATACTCTCTGTTGAGTATGGCTTTGGAATACATGCCCAGACCTGTCTCGCTAGACCCTCGCTCGAGCGAGACTGTGACACTTCCAGAATTGCTCCAACTCGAGACTTCGCTCGACCCTCGCTCGACCTCCTGCTCGAGCGAGGTTCAGGCAGTGACTTCGCTCGACACTTGCTCGACCTCCCGCTCGAGCGATATTCCACGTGGCGCCAGGTGTCCGATTTCTAGTCGAACGAATCTGACCTAGAAGTCCTTGCTCGAGCGAGTTTAAATCTCGCTCGAGCGAGATTGCATAATATAAATATCGCGAAGGTTTATTCGCGTATTAGAAGACGAAGAAGCAGACGAAGAGCGAGGCCTTTGTTTTCGGCGCCAGTGAACAGTAATTGCTTCCAGATCATTTTCTTCTCCATTTCTCCACTATTCTGAGTGAAACTTGTGAGGATCGAGTGTATACACGTGAGGTGAGTGTTCTCTGTTGTAAGTATCTCTTGATACTCTCTCTGTAACCTCCATTTGATCTAGTGAAGCTTTGAAACCAACCCCACAGTGGATGTAAGCTCATTTTGAGCTGAACCACTTAAATCTGTGTTTTCTTTCTGTGTTTACTGTTTTATTTCTCATTGTTGCATCCGCTGCGGTTTATTTCATATCTTTGTTGTTTGTTTCACTTGCCTATTTCCCAACAAACTGGTATCAGAGCGTTTTCAGGCTCTGTGAATATTTGAAGGGATGGCTACAGCAAGATTTGAAGTTGAGAAATTTGATGGTCAGAACAGTTTCAGCTTGTGGCGCCTGAAGATGAGGGCTTTGTTGCGCTAGCAGGGGTTATTCAGAGTTCTAGAGGAAAGGACGGCAGATTCTCCTGTACCGTCTAAGGACGATGAAGAAAAGGTACATAGTACAATTCTGTTATCATTGTCTGATGGAGTGTTGAGAGAGGTGGCGGAGGGGGAGACCGCTGAGGGTCTCTGGAACAAGCTTGAGAGCTTGTACATTAAGAAGTCTCTCACAAACCGGTTGTATTTAAAACAACGGTTGTATACACTCAAAATGACTGAGGGTTCGTCAGTTACTGAACACCTAGATGAGTTTAATAAGATTGTAATGGATCTTAGAAATGTTGACATTAAGCTTGATGATGAAGATCAAGCTCTAATTGTGCTGTGTTCATTACCTGCCTCTTTTGAGAATTTTGTAAATTCTATGCTGTATGGTAGAGATACTATCTCCTTAGCAGATGTGAAGTCAGCTTTGAACTCGAAGGAGTTAAGGAGTAAGTATGATAAGGGTGGTGAAACGCAGCCCAGTGGTTTGTTTGTCAAAGATACCTCCGACAGAGGAAGATCCAGTCAGAAGGGTTCAGAGAAGGGCAGAGGCAAGTCCCGGGGGAAATCAAAGTCCAAGTCCAACAAGAAGAATGTAAAATGTTATTACTGTCAGAAGTTTGGACACTACAAGAGTGAGTGTACGAAGCTGAAGAAGAAGGAGGAATCTACGAGTTCCTCTAATGCCGTTAGTGCTGTTGATGAATCTGACGGCTCTGATGTAGTTCTTGCAATCAGTGATTCAAACAGTCAGTTCAGTGATAAGTGGGTGATGGACTCAGCTTGCACGTTCCACATGTGTCCCAGAAGGGATTGGTTCATGTCTTATGAATCAGTCAACAGTGGTTCTGTTTTGTTGGGGAACGACACTGCTTGCAAGGTTGCTGGAATGGGTTCTGTGAAGATCAAGATGTTTGATGGGATGGTCAGGACATTGACCAACGTCCGGCACATTCCAGACTTGAAAAAGAATCTTATTTCCATGGGGGCCCTTGATTCTTTGGGCTTAAAGTACACAGGACAAGGTGGAGCTTTGAAAGTCAGCAAAGGCTCCATGATCATTATGAAGGGAGACCTGAAAGACGGTCTCTATTTCCTCCAGGGCAGTACTGTCAGCGGTGAAGCTACAGTTTCAGTATCTGATCAGTCAGAGTCAGATGTTACTCGTCTATGGCACATGAGATTGGGCCATATGAGTGAGAAGAGGATGTCTATCCTCAGTAAGCAAGGATTGCTAGGGAATCAGAATTTGGGCAAGCTAGACCTGTGCGAGCACTGTGTATTCGGGAAGCAGAGCAGGGTTCAGTTTGCAACTGGGGTCCACAGAACAAAAGGTACAGTGGACTACATTCATTCCGACCTTTGGGGTCCGTCTTCAGTTCCATCAAAAGGTGAAGCTAATTACTTGCTTACATTCATTGATGAGTACTCACGGAAAGTGTGGGTTTATTTTTTGAAACAGAAAAGTGAAGTCTTCAAGAACTTCAAGCAGTGGAAAGTTCTGATAGAGAATCAGACCGGCAAGAAGGTGAAACGGCTTCGGACTGACAACGGGATGGAATTTTGTGGCAATGACTTCGATGAGTTCTGTAAGAACGAAGGAATTACCAGACACCGTACAGTCAGGCACACTCCACAGCAAAATGGAGTGGCTGAACGCATGAACCGGACCCTCCTAGAACGAGCACGTAGTATGCTCTCCAATGCCGGCCTGTCTAAGGACTTTTGGGCGGAAGCAGTCAATACAGCCTGTTTTCTGGTGAACCGCTCTCCAGCCACAGCTATTGAGTTGAAGACACCTAATCAGGTATGGTCTGATGAACCTACTGATTATTTGAACCTGAAGATATTTGGTTGTCCTGCTTATTTTCATGTAAATGATGGTAAGATAGAACCTAGGGCAAAGAAGTGTATTTTTATGGGATATGCTTCTGGGGTGAAGGGATATAGATTGTGGTGTACTGATCCCAAGTCACCCAAGTTTGTGATAAGCAGGGATGTTGAGTTTGATGAGAAATCCATGCTTAGTCCGACAAAACAAATTCCCGTGTCTACAGGGAAGAAGGTGGAGCTGCAGGCTTCACTTGAGACACCACCAGTAACTCAAGATCATGCTATGACTGATGAGCATGGTTCTGAGTCAGAGACTGAGACACCAGCTAAGGAGCAATACAGTATAGCTGCTGGTAGACAGAGGAGGCAGATCAGACCACCTCAGAGATATGCTCATGCAGATATGATCAGTTATGCACTCGCTACAGCGGAAGAAATTGTGGGGCAGGAGCCTTCCAGTTACTCAGAGGCTGTGAAGAGTACTGAGTCTGCACAGTGGTGTACAGCGATGACTGAAGAGATTGAGTCTCTTCACAAGAACCAAACCTGGGATTTGGTTAAGTTACCAGCGAAGACCAGAGTTGTGGGCTACAAATGGGTTTTCAAGAGAAAAGAGGGAATCTAGTCTGATGCAAGATACAAAGCTCGTCTAGTTGCAAAAGGCTACAGTCAGAGAGAGGGGATCGACTTCACTGAAGTGTTCTCTCCAGTAGTAAAGCACAGTTCAATCCGAGTTTTACTAGCCATCACGGCTTTGTATGATCTGGAGCTTCAGCAGCTTGATGTGAAGACAGCGTTCTTACACGGTGAGCTTGAAGAAACTATCTATATGCATCAGCCAGAGGGGTTCATAGTTGAAGGTAAAGAAGACCATGTATGCAGACTGAAGAGGTCTTTGTATGGGTTGAAGCAGTCACCTAGGCAATGGTATAAACGTTTTGATTTGTTTATGAGTGATCATAATTATTTGAGAAGTAATTATGACTGTTGTGTATATCATAAACAATTGCCTGATAAGTCTTTCATTCACTTATTGCTTTATGTTGATGACATGCTTATAACTGCTAAAAGCATGGTTGATGTTGATTTGTTGAAAACTCAACTTAAGGATGAGTTTGAGATGAAAGATTTAGGTGATGCTAAGAAAATACTGGGGATGGATATTTACAGGGATAGAAAAGCTGGGAAGTTATACTTGTCCCAGAGAAAGTATATAGAGAAGGTTCTAGACAGGTTTGGAATGTCTGACTCCAAGCCTGTCAGCACGCCGTTAGCGTCGCATTTTAAACTTTCAGCTTCCCTATCCCCCCAGACAGATGAGGAGGAACAGTCCATGGCAAATGTTCCTTACTCTAATGCTGTAGGTAGCATTATGTATGCTATGGTGTGTACCCGTCCAGATATTTCACAGGCAGTGAGTGTGGTTAGCAGATATATGGCTAAGCCTGGTAGAACTCACTGGCAGGCCGTGAAATGGATTTTGAGGTACTTGAAGGGAACCTCGCATGTGGGCTTGATATTTGATAGAGATGTAGATCTCAGTTCTGTTGTGATTGGTTTTGTTGATTCTGACTATGCTGGGGATTTAGATAAGAGAAGATCATTGACAGGCTACATTTTCACTTTGTGTGGTTCTGCTATTAGTTGGAAAGCAACACTTCAATCAACTGTTGCTTTATCAACTACAGAGGCAGAATACATGGCAGCAGCTGAGGCTGTTAAGGAGGCCATTTAGGTGAAGGGGCTCATCAGTGACCTGGGTCTTCAGCAGACAAAGATGACAGTGTTTTGTGACAGCCAGAGTGCTATACATTTGACCAAAAATCAAATGTATCATGAGAGGACAAAGCACATTGACGTCAGATATCACTTTATCAGAAGAGTAGTGTCAGATGGTACTGTCAGTATTCAGAAGATTGCTACTTCAGAGAATCCAGCAGATGTAATGACCAAGCCGGTTGCAGTATTTAAGTTCAAACTTTGTTTGGACTTGATAGGGGTTCGGGGTTTCCAGGTTCCTTAGGGAACTAAGATGGGGTTGGTTTTCTCAGTTGCTGCATTTTACATTCTTGGGTTGATCTGGATATTATGGGGCTGTTAGGTATTCAAGCCAAGGTGGAGATTTGTTGAGTATGGCTTTGGAATACATGCCCAGACCTGTCTCGCTCGACCCTCGCTCGAGCGAGACTGTGACACTTCCAGAATTGCTCCAACCTGAGACTTCGCTCGACCCTCGCTCGACCTCCCGCTCGAGCGAGGTTCAGGCAGTGACTTCGCTTGACACTCGCTCGACCTCCCGCTCGAGCGATATTCCACGTGGCGCCAGGTGTTCGATTTCTAGTCGAGCGAATCTGACCTAGAAGTCCTCGCTCGAGCGAGTTTAAATCTCGCTCGAGCGAGTTTAAATCTCTCTCGAGCGAGATTGCAAAATATAAATATCGCGAAGGTTTTTTCGCGTATTAGAAGACGAAGAAGCAGACGAAGAGCGAGGCATCTGTTTTCGGCGCCAGTCAACAATAATTGCTTCCAGATCATTTTCTTCTCCATTTCTCCACTATTCTGAGTGAAACTTGTGAGGATCGAGTGTATACACGTGAGGTGAGTGTTCTCTGTTGTAAGTATCTCTTGATACTCTCTCTGTAACCTCCATTTGATCTAGTGAAGCTTTGAAACCAACCCCACAGTGGATGTAAGCTCATTTTGAGCTGAACCACTTAAATCTGTGTGTTCTTTCTGTGTTTACTGTTTTATTTCTCATTGTTGCATCCGCTGCGGTTTATTTCATATCTTTGTTGTTTGTTTCACTTGCCTATTTCCCAACACTCTCTTACAGTCATCTCTCACCATCACACAAAGCATTCACTCTATAATTATCCACTCTTCCTGAACCTTAGTCATTTAATGAGGTTGTTTGTCACCCTTATTGGAGACAAGCCATGGAAAGTGAAATAGCTGCTTTAGAAGCAAACAAAACCTGGGAAACCACCTCTCTACCTACTGGAAAATCTACAATTGGTTGTAGATGGATTTATAAGGTTAAGCTGAAGTTAGATGGCACTGTTGAAAGGTATAAAGCCTGTTTAGTGCCCAAGGGCTATACACAATTAGAGGGATTGACTACTCTGAAACATTTTCCCTAGTTGCTAAAATGACCACTTTCAGAACCATATTGGCACTAGCATCTATCTTTAATTGGCACCAATTCAATTAGACGTCAATAATGCATTTTTGCATGGCGAGCTTCATGAAGAAGTTTATATACAATTGCCACCAGGATTTGCTAAAAAGGGGGAGAATACTCAAGTTTGCAAGTTACCTAAATCCCTTTATAGCTTAAAACAAACCTCAAGACAATAGTTTAGCAAATACTCGGGCACATTAATTTCTCATGGTCTTTCCCAATAAAATGCAGACCATTCCCTTTTTGTTAAGGTCTCTGGTTCATCTTTTATAGCCCTTCTTGTTTATGTTGATGACATAATGATAGCCTCCAATGACATGAAAGCTGTTGAAGAACTTAAATCCTTCTTAGATAGCAAATTCAAACTAAAGGATTTAGGGTCTCTAAAATATTTTCTTGGCATTGAAATAGCTAGGACAACCAAGGGAATTCTGCTCAGCTAGAGAAAATATGCATTAGAAACTCTTGAAGATAGTGGAATGTTAGGAACCAAAGTGCAAAAATTCCCAGTGGAGCAAAATTTGAAGCTTAGTAAAACAGAGGGAACATTGCTTGATGATCCAACACAATATAGGAGATTAATTGGCTGATTGATATACTTGACCATTACAAGACCTGACATCTCTTTCTCGGTACAAACCCTCTCTCAATTCATGGACAAACCCACAAATATTCATCTTACTGCAGCAAATAGAGTACTACAATACATCAAAGGTACTCCGGGTCAAGGCCTCTTCCTTTCCTCCAAATCCAAGCTCAATTTGAAGGCATTTGCGGATGCTTACTAGGCAACGTGTGTTGACAATAGAAAAAGTGTCACTGGTTTTTGTATTTAGTTTGGAGAATCACTGATTTCTTGAAAATCCAAGAAACGACCTGCTGTTTCTAGAAGCTCGGCAGAGGCTGAATATAGGTCCATGACATCTACTGTGTGTAAAATAACCTGGCTGATTCAACTACTCAAAGACCTGCACAGTCATCACTCACATCCAGCCTTACTCTTTTGTGAAAACTAAGCGGCATTGCATATAGCTTCCAATCCTGTCTTCCATGAAAGGACAAAGCATATAGATATTGATTGCCATATAGTGAGGGAGAAACTACAATCTGGTTTGATCAAGACTTTACATGTTAGGAGCAACATGCAGGTGGCGGACATCATGACAAAAGCACTGGGACAGCAACAATATGCAGCACTAATTGGCAAGATGAAACTATTAAACATTTATAATCCATCTTGAGGAGGAGTGTTGAAAGTATTAAAATTGTATAAATTGTTTTTCATGTAAATGCTTTTTACTTTATTGTTGTCACGACAATAGGATTGTAAGGAATGTTTTGTATTTATCTGCCCTTTTGTCATAACATAGCAGAGGAGACAATTGTATATAGTGGGCACTATGAGCAGCCTTGTAAGCCGTTCAATTAATTCAGTGAAAAGGATCACTTTTTACATATTCTCTTTTGATACTACTATTAACAAAATTTTGAAGTATTTCAAATCTCGGAATGAATAATAAATAATTCTGCTCAACTCACTTCATCTCATCATTACAACTTTCTAAATTTTTCATATACTTTTTCAAATTTTCATACATGATATAATAAATAATTCAATTTTTTCATAATATTAAAAACGAATATTTTAAAATATTATATTCAACTCAATTTAACTCAGCTTAGCTCAGCCTGACATCCAAACACAGTTTCATCTACCAAATAGATGGATGCACTCCTTCACTTTCCATAAAAATTGAAAACATGACTCAACAGTGGATGAATGGAATACTGGTTTTAAAACATGACATTGTTTTTGGGAAAATCTCAGTCCCAATTTTAAAACATGCATGTCTAAATAATAAATTTATTATGTGAGGCATCGACACGCAGATATGAGGGTGTGGAGTCATTGCCCAGGACTTTGAGGGGCACCAATATTCTGTTATCATAAAACCGGATACATATTTGTAGTAAGAAAAACCTGGGACAGCAAGAGAGATAACTATGACTAGAAAAGTTTCCAGAAAATTCGGAACTTGAATAAAAACCTCCTAAAAGCAATATGAGCAACATGACCAGTATTAAGGCAGTAGCCTTATCAGCAAATAAACCAGAAGCACATTCCAGAAACTTGGAGAATAATTCTACGGAATCTTCTTGTTATGTAAAGGGCAGCTAGACTACCAGGTGTCATGTGATGAGTGGGCAATGCCTTGTATTCTGTTATGTAATATTGCTATAAATATTCTCTGTCAAACACTGTTTTTCTATATATATTTTTGCAGTAGCAGAGTACAAGAATATATAATCGAAAAGTTATTCTAAGGCATACATGTTCTAAGGCTATAATTATGGTTGACCCTTTAAATGAGGGATTTACAATGACATAATTTCTATAAATACTCTGATTAGAAATTTCTATATTAGCTTGTATGACAGCTCATGCCAACACTCCCCCTCAAGTTGGTGCATAGATATCTCTAATGCCCAACTTGTCAAGTGAGATGTAGAAGTTTCTGCTGGATACAGCCTTCGTGAGGACATCTGCCAGCTGGTCTTCTGACTTGACAAATGGGAACCCAATGATTTTCTCTTCAAGATTTTGTTTGATGAAGTGCCGATCAACCTCCACGTGCTTAGTTCTATCATGTTGGATAGGATTGTGAGAGATGTCAATGGCTGCCTTATTGTCGCAGAACAAGTTCATTTCTGTGCTGGGAGCAAAGCCTATCTCAGTTAGTAGTCTTCTCAGCCAGAGCAGTTCGCACACACCCTTAGCCATACCTCGAAACTCTGCTTCGGCACTAGATAGAGCAACAACCTTTTGTTTTTTACTCCTCCACGTAACGAGATTTCCTCCTACAAATGTGAAGTAGCCTGAAGTAGATTTCCTATCGGAAATATTTTCTGCCCAATCTGCGTCGGTATATCCATCAATATTCAAATGATTATTTTTCGCGAATATTAGTCCTTTCCCGGGAGAGAACTTTAAATACCGAAGAATTCTAGTTACTGCATTTATATGTGCTTCACTAGGGCAGTGCATAAACTGGCTCACTACGCTTACGGCGTAGGCAATGTCTGGTTGAGTATGAGACAAGTAAATAAGCTTGCCAACAATCCTTTGGTACCTCTCCTTGTCAGTGGGCACTTGATTGGCATACACTCCAAGTTGATGGTTTTGGACAATAGGAGTGTCTGCTGGCTTACACTCTAACATCCCTACCTCTGATAATAAGTCTAAAACATATTTCCTTTGAGATAAAAATATGCCTTGTTTTGATCTGGATACCTCAATTCCCAGAAAGTATTTGAGTCCCCCTAAATTCTTCATCTCAAACTCAACTGACAATTGCTTTTGAAGCTTGGAGATTTCTTCTTTGTCATCACCTGTGATGATCATGTCGTCCACGTAAACAATTAGTGCTGTTACTTTTCCCGATTGGTGTTTTAGGAAAAGAGTATGGTCTGAATTGCTCTTCTGGAAGCCATATTTTTTCATAGCTGCACTGAATCGGCCGAACCATGCACGGGGTGATTGCTTTAAACCATACAGTGCCTTTTGTAGTTTGCATACTACTTTATCTTCAGGATTTGCTGAGTATCCAGGTGGAAGGTTCATGAAAACTTCTTCTCAATTACCATGAAGGAATGCGTTCTTCACATCAAATTGATGTAGCGGCCAATTTAAATTTGCTGCAAGAGATAACAAAACTCTAACAGTATTTAGTTTTGCTACTGGTGAGAACGTTTCTTGGTAATCTATACCATATGTCTGTGTGTATCCTTTTGCCACGAGCCTTGCTTTGTACTTGTTAATGGATCCATTAGCATTGTATTTAATGGAGAAGACCCATTTGCACCCTACTATTTTTTTTTCCTTCAGGTAGTGAGACCAGCCTTCAAGTTTCATTTTTTTCTAAGGCCTTCAGTTCTTCTTTTATCGCTTGACTCCATTGTGGATCAAGTAGTGCTTCTTCTACGTTCTGAGGAATATAATCTGAGGATAGTTTATGTGCAAAGGCCTTGAGTGGTTCGGATAGCCTGTGAGTGGACACATAGTTGGCTATAGGATATTTGGATCTTCTATCTTCTACTTCTGGGGAGTATCGGCTTGGTGGTTTGCCACGATTATGTCTGTCAGGCAAAGTATATTGCACAGTACTATTATCAATAACAGGAGATATGGCAGAGGAACTTACCTCAGCGATATTCTCAGGAGAGGGGCCTTCGGGTACTAAAGAAGGGAACTCATCACTGGTTGTTGTATCTCTTTCATTGACAGATGCTGGTGTTTCGTTACCTTCCATATTACATGGTTCATCAAAAGTTGGTTCTTTAGCTGGAGAATGTTCCTCAAAAATTGGTTCTTCAACTAGAGAATGTTCCTCTATCAGCCTTACGTCAATATTTCCATCACTTGGTTGTTCTAAGACCTCTTCCGATTCTAGCCATGTTGTTGCTAGCCAATTCACCTCTTCTGCTTGAAACTCCCCCTGAAGATATGATTTGGTGGCAGGTGATGGATAGAAGGTCTCTGTTTTGAGAAAGGTGACATCCATGGTGATGTATGTACGTTTAGTGATGGGGTCGAAACATCTATACCCTTTCTGATGCAGAGCATAGCCCAAGAAGAGACAGCGGACTGCACATGGATCTAACTTGTTTCGCTGGTTTTTATGGAGATGAACGAAAGCAACGCATCCAAAGATCGGGGGTGGGAGCATTAATACCGTGGGTAGTGACGTATGGCTCGAGAGAGCTTGCAAGGGGGTCCGAAATTGTAGGACTTTGGAAGGCATTCTATTAAGCAAGTATACGGCTATTGTGACTGCATCATTCCAGTGCCAAGAGGGCGCATGTGCTCCAATCAACAAAGCTCATGATGTTTCTAAGATATGTCGATTTTTCCTCTCAGCGACGCCATTTTGTTGAGGAGTTTGGGAACAAGAAGTTTCATGAATGAGACCATGGTGCTGAAAGTACGTCTGGAATTTCGTATTGACATATTCACCGCCATTATCGGTACGGAGGGTCTTAATCTTTGCTGAAAATTGTGTTTGAATCATTACATGAAATGATTGAAACACACCAAACACCTCATCTTTTCGTTTAAGTAGATACAACCATGTCATTCGAGTACAATCATTAATGAAAATAACAAACCATTTATTTCCAGATGGGGTAATAACATGAGAGGGTTCCCATTCTCCTAGGCTGAGTGATATGTGAGAAATCATGAGAATCAAAAGTCATGTGATCGGTAGCCCCAAAGTCTATAATCCACCTGCTTTCAGCATGACCATGACATGTGACTAGAGCTTGTCCACAGTTACCTTGATCACTGAGGACAGTAAAAGGATTTGTTGATTCTGGTTGAGCAGTAAGAGAGAATTGTGGTTCTGCACTTGCAACTATTGCCGTTCCCGCGTCTTTATTTGTGCCAATCCCCTCATGTTTTTTCCGTGCCTGAAAATCATTCCACTACTCAGGATACCCATGGTTATAAAGCAAGTTTCATGGGTATGTTTTGTGTTGCCACAATGAGTGCATTTCAGACCATCAAATTGTGGTTTTGATATTGGTTTTCCGGGTTCGAATCCTTTTGATGCCATAACCGCACTTGGAGCAATATCACTACCTGATGTCATAACTGCTTGCCTAATGTCTTCACGTCAGACATGAGCATGCTCAACTGTAGGGAAGGATTGTAATTGAAGAACATCACTTCGAATCTTGTCTAGCCGATCATCTAAACCATCAAGGAAGACATAGACTCTATCTTCCTGTAAGATGGAGATATATTTCTGAATATCTCCTGCACAGGTCATTGGATTAGGACAACGGCAATCAATTTCGCGCCATAAGCCTTGAAGATCATTATAATATTTTTCAATGGAACCACCTGCCTGCTTCATGCGAGTTACACGGCGCCGAAGGTCGTATACTTGAGATGTATCATTTCCATCAAAAAATGTTGTAGCAATTGAGTCCCATACCTATTTAGCAGTTGGGAATCGAATAAAATTACCAATCAACTAGGGGTCCATCGAGTTGATCAGACATCCTTTGACAATGGCATTTTCAGTTCTCCATTTCCGGAACAATGGATTGGTTTCGAGAGGTTGTAGAGAGTCACCAGTAATATATCCCAGTTTGTCTTTTCCTGAGATATACATCTCAACAACTTGGGACCATAAGGCATAGTTGGAGCCATCCAATTTAATGCCAATAGGAGCATTGGAGAAATTAGATGGAGTTTGAGAAGAGGTCTGGACTTTGTTCAAGACCTCTGTCATTTTTGTTGTCCAGTCGTCGAGACTGGTGTCTGCCATGGCTGCTGACTGTTAGAAGTTGTGATCAGTGGGTGGACGGAGCGAAGATCCTAGGATCCCGCTCTAATACCATGTCAAACACTCTGTTTTTCTATATATATTTTTGCAGTAGCAAAGTACAAGAATATATAACGATACTCGGAAAGTTATTCTAAGGCATACATGTTCTCATGCTATAATTATGGTTGACCCTTTAAATGAGGGATTTACAATGACATAATTTCTATAAATACTCTGATTAGAAATTTCTATATTTGCTTGTATGACAGCTCATGCCAACATTCTCTACTGTACAGATGTCATTAACACAAAAACATTTATTGAAATACAATACACAGAATTCATTCTAACCTTTTCTCAAACATGTATTAGGCATAAGTTTCTTTAACCAGAAAGGTAACTAACAAAACCAGCTAGACCCTATCCATTCCTATATGTCTATGGTTTGCTAACATCCATTCTCTATAGGGAGATGCTGGGGTGCGGTTGGGCTGCACCCCGCACCCCAGCATTTTGCAGCCAACCTCTTTTCACACCCTAAACTCTTATAATTAATATAAAAATATTAAAAATATTAAAAAAAATTTAAAATACAAAAAATAATATTAAAAAATACAAAAAAAAATAAATTAAAAACACAATGAAATAATAAAATGAAAAAAATATAATAAAAACATAATAAAAAACACAATAAAAAATAAAATGAAGATAAATTTTTAAAGGGATTTCGGCCTCACCCAGCCCCCGCCGTTCTTGGCGGCAGTGGGCGACACTGCCCACCCCATCGGGACCGGAGGGAGCTGGCGACCTCACCCCTGCGACGGCGAGCTCTGGTGACCTCCGGTGTACCCTCGGCGGCCTTAAACCCATCCGGATCCGAAATGAGTATAAGGCCACCGGGGGCACACCGGAGGTTGCAGGAGTAAGGTCGCTGGCTCCCTCCGGTCTTGATGGAATGGGCGGTGTCGCCCACCGCCGCAGGGAACGGCGGGGGCTATAAAGGTGGGGGGGTTCGGTCAGACCAAACCCCAACTTTTTCCTTCTCTATAACATAGCCCGCTTTGGTATAACCTAGTTGTTTTTGAGAGAAAAACAGCCCTCCAACTAGGTGAGTACACGTAAAAAAAAGGGACCAAAATACACTACGTAGCAGGTGATTAAATCCTTCAATAGCAAAACAAATGCACCAATTCGGCCCTTCACCTTCGAAACTCGCCTTTCCCCACTGAAACCCTTCCCCACCCTTCTCCATTGCAAGATTAGGCTTTTTGGGTTGGATTATGCCTGTATGATTTCCTAGTTGCTGGCAGTTCGGGTAATGTTAGGTTTGATGAAGAGAAAAAAATCTCAACCCCAATCAAGGGAGAGGAGCTCGACCCTCATAGCTAAATCTGTCTTTCCACCTTGTTTTTTTATCTTGTATATAATGAAAATGCTTACGTGGCTGGCTGCTATTAGTTGAAATATATCAGTTGGGCTAGTTCTCCAGGTTTTCCCTGAGATAAAAACCTTCGATCAGAATGGGTGTTAAGAAGAGATTTACCCCGTCTAATACTATTATGACAATTACTATTGAAGATATTCAAGCACCTGGATACACGGCAACTAACTCAACAAACATTGGAGACAAATCCTCCCCTGATGAAGCCTCGGCAACAGATCATGATCTGAATAAAGATTCAAACACGTGATCATGTTATTTATGTTGGGAATAAACCGATAAAACAAGGAACACATAAGAAATCAAATGCAGCAGTAACAACTAAGAGAAGTAAAACAATAAAGACAATTCAGAATATTAGATTTAAGTGGTTCAACTCAATTGAGCTTATATCCACTATAGGGTTGGTTTCAAAATTTTACTATAATCAAATATAGTAGAGAGAGAGAGAGAATCAACAGATTCTTACAATAGAAATCAATCATCTCACGTGTATACACTCAATCTCACGTGTTTATACTCAAAAACCCTGAAGAAATAGAGAAAGAAATGAAATCAAATGGGTGCTCTATTCGTCTGGGCGAAAACAGGGCTTGAGAGTTCGTCGATCGATTTCACGAAATGAAGTTAGGATATTTATATTAATGCGATCTCGCTCGAGCGAAAGTTAATCTCACTCGAGTGAACACTTTTAGGTCAAACTCGCTCGAGCAGGACGTCGACCGAGGGTTTTGCAAAGTCTCTGCCTGGAACTCGTTCGAGGTGGACGTCGAGCGAGAGTCTCACAAAGTCTTTGTCTGAATCTCGCTCGAGCTGAATGTCAAGCGAGGCTCGAGCAAACTCTCAGATTGAGTCTCGCTCAAGCTAACGCTCCAGCGAGGGTTGACGGAGAATACTAGGCAGACCAGAATTCAAGTCATCTCTTAACAATTTAAAATTCAAATGTAAAGCTGCGCTTATATAAAGCGAAGTAAACAATTGTGAATCAACAAGAATAAATTCTCCCAGTTTAACGTACTTTTTTCATAAAAGATAATCAGAATGGCTGTGGTTCTGCCACTAATTTGATATATCATAGCAGCAGCTTTTGCCACTGATCTAATCTTTTTGCTCACCGGCTTTTGCCACTGATCTATCTATTTGCACACCTTTGCACTCATTTCTCAACTTTGCTTGCACTCTTTGAGTGACTATTAGAATAGTTCATAGGTGTCTTCATAGAAATGGGAATAGCGAGTCGCAGGGCCAGATACCCTTGAATTACTCAAGTTGTACTTGCAAAAAAACTCCTTTCAAAGGGACTATGCACCTTTAGGATTAGTTGAGACTTTATTCTCTAACACCCGGTGCCATGCATTAAAAAGGAAAAAAACCAGATACCCTCATCTCACAACCGCTACAAGTTCTCTTTTGTAACTACTACTGTATGCATTCTGCTTTTTAATCACTTCAATTGCAACTTAAAGGGTAATTTAATGAACTTCGAGGATACTTGTACTATTCATGTATTAAGCAAAAGAAGAGGAAGAAGTGGGTAAGATTCTACGCATTATATGCACTATGAAAGTGACTGACTGAAGATTAGAGAGCGATCATGAGGATGTTGTGCCCCACTCACTCTCTCCAGAAACAATTTTAGACATGGTTATAAAAAAGCTCCATATATTCCTTCGCAGCAATCATTACTCAGTGATGTTGTAGAATTTTTCTAAATGAGCTCCATGTTACTAAGTTAAATGTGTTGAAAAATTCTAGTGGGAAGTCTCACATCTGCACACTCACCGTACCCCCCTTATAAAATGTGATTTTACATTTTTATCTTATTTTATTTTATACTTAAAAACTTTTAGTGTATATGGTGTGCAGGCTTCCATGGAACAAATGTTCAATCTGATTGGCTTCCATCCATATAAATTAGGGGTGTTCATCTGGGCCGGTTTTTTTTTTTTTCGGGTCCGGTTTGGAACCCGGATATCCGGATACCCGGTTCCGGTTTTCAACCCATATTAAACTAGATCCGGAACTCATATTAAAACCGGTTTGGACTCCAACCCAGATTCACCCGGATTGAAATCCGGGTTGGACCCGGGTTGAAATCCGGGTTGGACCCGGGTTGAAATCCGGGTTGGACCCGGGTTGAAATCCGGTTTCCGGATTTTAAACCGTCTTTTTTTTAGTTTGTATTATTATTTTTTTTGTTGAGAAATTTGTTGATAATAAAATAAAAGTTTTTTTATAAATATTTTCAAACAAATTTCTCAAAAAAAAAAATAATACCGGTTTTATAAATTAAAAAAAAAACGGTTTGAAATCTGGAAACTGGATTTTCGAATCCAACCCGGATTTCTACACGGATGAATCCGTGTTGGAGTTTAAACCGGTTTTAGCTATTTGGTTCCGGGCCGGGTTGACCCGGATTTCCTGTCCGGAACCCGTTTGAACACCCCTACATATAATCTTTCAGTTATGTAATTTCTTTTGTTAATCCTTTGTTGACCATTTGAATGCATCTAACTAGCATAAGATGGTGAGCAGGGGAACATTTCTTTGGACCAGCTGTTATAAAACATGGAACTTTGTTTATTCCTTGTTGCAGTGTATAGAAAAACCTTGCATACGATAGATAATTAAAACCTTTTCTCACGTCTCTTCTGATTATTGTACTCATGATTGTGACATAAATGCACCCAGCCGCATGTTTGTGTATCATTGTAAGTTTATATATATATATATATATATATATATTATTAAATTAGGGTAATTACCTTATTGTGACTCTTCAGTGTGGTACTTGTTAGTGAAAGTTGTCCATGCTAGATTTAATTTAATAACATAGTCCTCTTAGGGTCTAAGGTAGAATCTGCATCAACTGAATTTCATTAATTATCTAAACATGCATAATGCTTATCTAATTCAGTGTAGGAGTGGGTTCAGTGTAGGAGTGGGTTTATTCTTGGAAATGAAGTTTAAAACCTTGGAATCTGCATCAACTGAATTTCATGCTAGACGATGATATCTATTTCAGATTCTTTTGCTTTCAGACTGTACAAGCCCTGGGATTTGCATCAACTGAATTTATGTTAGACAATATCTATTCAGATTCTTTTGCTTTCATACTGTACTTAGCAATTATTATCAACTGATTTTCAGGCAGCATCCACGTTCGAAGGACCAGTTCCTCCTCCCATGCATCGTCCCATTTTCTTTAGGGTCTCTTGGCTTTATGACCCCTTTCCTTATCCTAGTCCTCCTTGTTTAAATGCGTTAGTTTCTCTAATAGTTTGGTAATTTAATGACACCACTTTATACAATGGCCTCAGTCATCAACATCTTTTTAAGACATCTTTCACATAATTGTTGGCTTTCTCCTATCTGACTGGAAGTTGGTCCTAGCACAAGTGCTCTAAAATTATTTTTCATCAAGGAAATGGTCATACTATTCTTGATTCTTAATTCTTGAAGCATCTCAACAGTTGCAGAATACGAAATGGCTAAGGACTGCAGGAGATGCTCTTGTGTGCAGCATGGAGGAGCCTTGGCCGGTGCCCATGGCGTGTCTGGTTGATTCCACAAATGACTTCTTATGCAGCATCCATGAGGACCTCCACTGGAATCTGAGAAAGACAGTCTTTCTCAGACACATTGCATGGTGTCATCGTAGAAGGGGCCTTGGGGGATGTAACTTAAATTTTTTTGCTCCTTTTCTTATTGTTCTACCCCCATATGAAGAGTGCATTTATGCATAATATGGAAGTAGAAAAGCTGAATGTCAGCAGATGATGATGAAAAGTAGAAGATAGACAGTGTTTGTTTTAAGATGTATGTATGTTTGGCATGAAAATTGCAAGGACTTGTTCTGTTCTCCCTAAGCTCCTGCAACCTCCTCTGCATAACTCCGTTTAAAAAAGCTGAATGCATGTATGCTACTGTCCTTGAACAGCAGAGAGGTAGAAATTACAGGTTCTAATAAGATACAAATTGTAATCATAAGGAAAATTCCATATGCAACAAATGGTAGTGGCTTAGCAAGTGGATGTTTATATCTAAAGATTTCCACACAAAACAACATAAAAACTATGAGTTGGGAAGATCAGCAAAATTTGCAGATGTTAAGGAAAATCTTTCAATAAATTTGCTCCGTCTGGGATCGGAATTATAAAATATCTCTGCCAAGTTTAAACAGCTGCTCCATCAATCTCATGATTATATTTTGGACCATAATGCCTCAAACTGACATTCCTTCTTCAAATGAGGCCTTTCGACCACAATTCCAAGGAGATTTGCTTATATCTGGGAGGACACAGGACATACTTTTTCTTGATGAGTTTTTAGAATTTTGTTTCTTCCATGTTTTCAAAAAAGCCAACCAAGTTAGCTGACGGTCTGGAAAGTCTTGGAGCATCTAGTTTCTCTGTTTCTCTCACATGTTCATCAACTTCCTTGTGCCTTGAATGAATTTTTACTTCAGATAAAATTCACAAATGTCAGGTACCGATGACTTTGAAGAGACCAAAACTTGGGTAGACAACTGTCGAGAGGTGTCTCCCATCTAAAAAAAAAAATAAGAATATTTTGTCGCCCAATATTAGTCAAAAATCCTCATTTTATGTGCAAAGCCAGATGCAAGATCATTGATGGTAGAAACTGTTCTTGGAGAGCATGCACAAATAAAGGAGTTCAAAGCAATTGGTCACATCATCCATCATGTAACTATGAACAACTTTATATCCCTGTAAGTTTAGACATATGAGATTGTCTTGAGAAAAGTTTAATGTGTTGCAAAGTAGTAATCAAGACCACAAAAGCACCCAAGTTCAGCAAAAATCAAATTACCATCACTTTCCACGCTAAGAAACATGCTTGCCCTATTGAAATTGTTGTCGTAAAATTACACAGCCTCAACATTGCGCCTCCGGATTCAAGTCCTAGTTCTCCTCTGCAACCCTCTTCTATATTTCTTCCCTTTGCTCTTCATCCACGTCCTTACTATTTTCCTGGATGTCACGAATCGTGCACATGGTTATTTGAATAGGGAAGAATAAAACAATAAAAAAAGCGAGGTAATCATAGTAACTTCTTTATTTGTGAAGTCGCAGTTCGTTAGATTTTTTAACAAACTCTCAATCCCTCTCCCCCATTTCTTCTTTACTCAAAGTCATTTATGCAATTAGTATTTTATAAGTTGAAGATGAAGAAGGTGGATGCGGAGATTAAGATAAAATTCGGAGAAAAATACCTAGCTGAGGATCAAAGTACTCCCTCCAGCTTCAGGATGTTAGCAGCAATAATCTTCACCTGTGTCTTTTTCCCATGTTTGTGATAAGATGGAGCAAAATGAATGTTCAATATTTTCAAAGAGGTTAGCCTACTCATTGCGTCAGGCAATGATGTTAAACCACAGCATAAAAAAATTGTGAACTTCTCCAATGATGCCCAATTGCATATCCACTCTGGTATAGTCATCAAGCTTGAACAATTTGCGATGTAGAGATCTCGTAGAGTGGTAACATGTTGAAGCCCCGACGGTAGAGATACCAGTTTCGGAATATTGTTGAAATGCAAAGAGATGAGGCTTTTAAGCCCTTTCCATTGCATACCCTGCTCATCGTTGTCTAGATCAAGCTCGGAACATCTACTGATACTTAGGTGGTGAAGTGCAGTGAGATATTGTACACCTTGGGAGAGAGACTTTAATCGAGGGCAGGCCCATATGTCCAACCTCTGGAGAGATATGACGTTTTGCAATCCATCCTCTGGAAGTATTTCTAGATCCCCAATTTGATATAAGCATATTTGCTTCAATTTGGAGAGAGGAGCAGATGAAAAGGCATTCGTTATTGTTTGTTGCACTGGCTTCCAGCTGGCTTTACGTAGGTATAACTCTTCTTGCAGATGTGGAAACATTGGCAATGAAGTCAACATACGGCAGCTACGTACTCGTAAATATGAAAGACGAGGAAAAGAAGGGAGAAGTAAAGCATGCCCCGTCATTGAAGGTGTTTCAAAGGATCTAATTTCATGATCGGTAGTATTAACATCCACATTATCAGAATCACTCCTCCTCCACCAACCCTTCAGATTAGGACACTTCTCGAGGGTAAGACTCTCAAGGGATGGGAAGAATGATGATGAAGAAGAAGTAGATAAAGATAACTCATTGTTGTCACTACAATCTGATGCGTACTCTATTTCTTCAAGGTATTCCAGAGTAAGACTCTTAAGAGAGGGTAGTCGACTGAATGGTGGCAAATATTTCAATTTCCAGCAATACTTTAATCTCAATTCAACAATATTTGTGAGTGACAAAAGCCACATCGGAACCCTCACGCCCTTATACCAATTTATCTCAAACTTCTTAAGATTTGGGTGAGGTTCCAAGGCTTCCAACGCCGTTTCATCACGTGCAATAACATTTTCTCTGCTCCAACTTAAAGTCAAAACTTGAATATGTTCTTTCTCCTTTAGATTTGCATCCTTATAGTCTAATGCGTCGTCTTCACCACTTCTCAAACACGAAATCTCTAGTTCTCCTCTTAAACTATTCAATCTATTTAGCTCGCTTAACCTGCCACTATCCTTTGGGGCAGAATCAAAGTGGACAACAAAATTAGATAATGTCAGGAGATTTTTCAGTTGCCCCAATCCAAGTGGCATATAAGTCAACCTGTCACATCCATCATTGTAAAGATGCCGGAGGTTGACTAATTTCGAAATCTCTCTAGGTAATTCTTTAAGCCCTGTGCAATGAGAGAGTCTTAGAGCATACAAATTTTGCAACCAAGTTATGGAATCCGGCAGCTTCTTGATTTTATAATTACTTGAAAGATCGAGATCTCTTAAATGCTTCAACTTAATTATAGAATTCGGTACTGTATCAAGCCGTCTTCCATGTAAATCCAGCATCCGCAAGAACTTGAAATTTGAAAAGATTGCTTCACATGAAGTACTTGACTCTTGCAAATCCTGGAATTCACCAAGCGAAAGAAGTGTTCGAATCCTACTGGCTTTAGACGAGGAAATTGGAATTACAAAAGAAAATTCCCTATTGTTGACAACTACTACGTGTCGAGTTTTCTCACCAATGATTTTTTCCTTAGATTCTAACGTGGTGATCAGCGATCCCACCATTGACATTGCAAGATCATGCATGAGGTCATGCATTTTACACGTAATCACATTGCCCAGATCATCCATTTTAGCTTCTTGAAAGAACGATCTCCAAAGTAAATCCATGAAATACTCATCACCAACATCTTCAAAACATTCATTTTGATTGGATAGCTTGATAAACTCTTGTGCTATCCAGAGTTCTATCAACCTTTATTTTTTCATCACGTAATCCTTGGGATATATACAACAATAAGTAAAACATTGTTTCAAATGTGATGGAAGTTGATCATAACTCAGTTTAAGAGTTGGTAAGATGTCATTTTCTTTTATTTTCGGCATTTTAGTTTTTTCGAAAGAATCCCACCTAGCTTCAGAATCTTCCATAGACAGCAACCTTCCAATTGTTTTGATGGCAAGAGGGACACCTGAACACTTTTCCACAATTTTTTTTTCAACTTCCACTTTTCTAGAATTCAATGGCTCTTGTCCATTCTCAAATGCCACTTGCTTGAATAAACACCATGACTTCTTGCTGTCTAAACCCTCTAAGGAATATGGTTCAATGGTTTGGATAATTCTTGCAACTTTCGCACTACGTGTAGTTACTAGTATTCTACTCCCAATTGCACCACTCATCAATAGGTTTTTCAACTCATCCCATTTTCCAACATCCTCATTCCAAACATCATCCAACACAAGTAAGTATTTCTTTCCACCAATTTCTTTTCGAAGGCCTTGCACCAATGTGTCCATTTCACCACTCTCTGGTTTCTTTTTTGTTGCCGATTCTAGGATTTGTTCAACAACTTTTCTAACATCAAAATTATTAGAGACGCACACCCACATTTTTAGCTCATGAAAATGTTCATATACTTTCAGATCATTAAATATGAGTTGAGCTAGTGTGGTCTTTCCTAATCCTCCGATGCCAGTAATCGGAAGGATTCCTACATTCTCTTTAACATTGGAATCAGAAAGAAGTATATCTATAATCTTCTTCTTGTCATCATCTCTACCAATAACTTCTGCCTCACGTACAAGGGAATGGGTATCATCCCTCTTCCTAGGCCTGACAGCACCTCTCTCTCCAAGGCGTCCCTCCTCTTGGAATCTCTTATGATCATTTGTGATGGCATCTAACTTCTGTGTAATCGCCTTAATCTTATGGCCCATTTTCAGTTTATTGAAAATGTTCTTTGATTTGGATAACAAGTCACGTACCTTTTTTGGCATCTTATCCGAAGTCTTCATCTCTCGCAACAGACAATCAGTGGAGAAACCATCCAGCAAGTCGTCCACATCATAAATGGCATCCTTAA
This sequence comes from Platycarya longipes, assembly GCA_036559045.1. Classification (NCBI taxonomy): domain Eukaryota; kingdom Viridiplantae; phylum Streptophyta; class Magnoliopsida; order Fagales; family Juglandaceae; genus Platycarya; species Platycarya longipes. The sequence continues at coordinate 4,286,583 of CM071801.1, forward strand.
GCTTTTCGAGCCAATCTTTAACTTCACGGTTGTTCACTGCCCATTGCTTCTCCTCAGCATCAAGAAGCACGGCTTGGATTGTGGAAAGGGTGTTCTTGAGCTTCTCAAGCTCATCTGAGACACCCCAAAGCTTTCCGATCTCTCTGAGAGCAAGGGATCCCAAGCTCTCAATGATTTTTGCAGCAACGTTGAAGGCAATGGCTTCAGCCATTTGTTGATGGTTGGTGAAGGAATGGTAAAAAAGGGCTCTTGAGAAATCAGTAGAGGGATGGAAGGAAGATATGTTTGCTTTGCATGCGTACAGAGACACGAAGGGGTACCAACATTTTATAAGGCCTTGCAAAGGAAAGTTCGTATTGGTAATATTTTATTTAACATTTAATTTTCATCTAAACTCGTATCATCAGATATTAAGAAAACTTGCATTCTATCTATAAGATATGTTTGGCGTTTGCTTTGGATACAGAGGACATGGCGTGGCCAATATTTTGAGTTGTTGCATGTGCTGCTGCGTGTTAAACAAGAATTTTCTTTTCTTGTTAACTGCTGAAGATGCTTTGCCTACTGCTTTTTAATTCTTTACCTGTTATGAATTGTAATGAACGAACGAAACGGCAGCCGCCCCCTGTCCCACCACTAAAATTATGTGAATGACCCCACCACTATTATTTTAAAATCTGCATAGTGACTTGCATAATGACTTGCATAGTAACTTGCATAGTAATTTCAACGCCTATAAATATGGGCTTCAGTTGTAATGAAATTCATAAGAAAATATAGAGAGAGAAAGAAAGTTTCAGTTCTTAAGAGTTTCTTTTATATTTCTCTTGCAATAGTAGTAGTTTTCTTTTTAGTTTTATAACACGTTATCAGCACGAGGTTCTACCGATACTGAAGCTAGTGGTCTTCTACTTCAAGTAAGTTTTTCAATATATTATTTGCAGTCCTTGAGATAAATATTAAAGGTAATATTGCTGAATATTACTTGATAAAATTTTATTTTTATTCTCATGATAATGTGAATATATTTCTTAAATTCACAGATTTATTTTTGTAATATAATGTCAAATATTGAGATTTATTGCTATTGACATTTCTGAAAAATGTTATTTATCTAGGATCCTTGATGAGATCTATTTGGATATGATGATGAACTTCAAAGATACAATCATAGAAGAAAACCATGTGTCCCTGAAGGACCGTGCTGTGTATCTCATGATGAAAAATCATCTTACTATGTGAAATGAATTAAGAGAGTGATATAAGCACCAGAAGATGTAATCCTCTCAAAAGATCATTATGATTTATTGCACCTGAAGTTGCAAGATTTTAAGAGTGGTATTGAATATTCTGCACTCTTTAAAATCAGCTCAATATTAAAATTTTGCAGTGAAAATGTCACTGATGATGATATATAAAAGAAGACATTATTTTTCATACCTCGAATGTGCTCCTGCAGTAGCAATATCGAGAGTGAAAGTTCAACAAATATTCTGAACTTTTGTTTTGTCTTCCAGTGATTGAGCTAAATAATGAGTTTTTGTTACACCAGTTACGTCCTATTAATAATATCGAATTTACACAATTCCTAGAAGTGAACGGTGCATCCTTTCAAAGGAATTAAGGGCGTAGACGTGGTAGAAAAATTATAGAAGTGTTGGTCCCAAAAGCGACAACACTAAAGATGATAAAAATATATCGTATCACCAGAAGTGATCCAACTCAGAGAAGGATAAAGGCCCTCAGAATAATTCTTCATAAAAAGATGAAGATGTTTGTCATAGATGTGGTATGACTAAACAGTAGTCACGTACTTGTTGTACGGCCAACACTTGATTTACTTATACTAAGTTTTTATATATAAGCTTATTAATATTTCATCATGTTTTGAAATAATGAAATATCGGTGCCTGAAGCACGACAAGAAATTACTTGAAATAATAAAGCCCTGTTTAAATTTGATCCTCTTACAAATAAATGTGAACCAGAAGTTCAGAAGATTATCTATCTGCAAAGTGTTGCAAATCAATTACATGATGTATTTACTAACACTAAAGGTGTTGTAAAATCATATATTACTGTTGTTAATGCTTAAGCAAGAATTGAAGTCCCTGAAGGACGAGTTGTTAAAACAGCAATAAATGAGTCTAAGATACACCTGAAGCGTTGAAGAACTATTGGTGCATAAGAAAAAAAAAATCAGTGCTCATGAAGAGACCGTATTTTCTAATCCTCCTGAAGAGTGTAACTCCTGAAGAGTGTAACTCCTGAAGAGTATAACTCCTGAAGAGTATAAACCTCCTGAAGAGGAACCTCCTGTAGAGGTGTTTCATGAAATGTTTTTCCCTGGAGAGGAACAATGAGATCTCAATACATTTCATGAGTACTGGAAAATTTATGGATAGAAATAAAACTGTTGTCGACAACATATATGATAACACTTGATATTACCAGAAGTAATGAAGAAAGTGAGCCAAAAATCGTCGAAGAATGTCGACGTAGAAATGATTGGCCAAAATGGAAAGCAGTTATTAAAACTGAATTAAACTCGCTAATGAAGCGAGATGCATTTGGACCTGTTGTCCAAACACCAAAGGGTGTAATATTTGTCAGATATAAATGAGTATTTATACGAAAGCGTAATGCGAAATGAAATTGTGCGGTATAATTTGTCGCACAAGGTTTCCTGTAGAAACCCGAGAGCAGTTATGAGGAAACATATTTCCTTGTTATGAATGCAATCACATTCATATTTTTAATCGATTTGGTTATTACAAAAGGATTAGATATGCAGTTAATGAATGTGGTCCCTGCATATTTATAAGGATCATTAGATCATTACATATATAAAGATATACGATACTTAAAGCATTTAATCCAAGTACATTTAGGAGTATGTACTTTATAAAGCTTCAAACATCTTTATATGGGTTAAAGCAATCCGAACACATGTGGTATAATTGAATCAACAAGTATCTATTGAAAGAAGGATTTAAGAATAATCCTATATGCCCATGTGTTTTATCAGAATCCGGATTTGTCATTATTGCAGTTTACGTTGATGATTTACCTTGTTAAAACTCTTGAAAAGATCACAAGAGTTGCTATAAATTCAAGGAATGCATTTGAAAAGGAAAGATCTTATTATTCAATTCATAGATGAGTTACAAGAATTTGAGACTTCTAGCCTCATCTCTCAAATGCATTTGCTCTTCATAAAGCAACATACCATCCTTATCTAAAGGATTAGGCAGTCGAAATGAAGAGGCAAGTAAGGATTTTAAATCCTTATTCTCTTGCTTTAAGTCTGCAATTTTTCTTTCAGACTCTTGAACGAGTCGTTGAAGTACAGAAACCTTCTCGTTAAGCTCCTCAATCTCATGATTTTTTGATTGTAATCGGTTGGAAAATCCAACAATAGAGGAGGAGTATTGGGTGCCAAGAGTCACCAGCTCATAAACAGCTTCACGATCTGACTTATTAGCCAGATCATTTGCTTGCTGCAACATGGCACCTGCGGAAGATGCAGGAACAACTTGTAATTGAGGTGAAGGACACCTCATATGTTGATCGTGAGAAATAGTAAAAGGAAATTGATGAGCCAACGAGATATGCTCACTTTACAAGATATGCTGGATGCATAATTTCAAAAGCCAACGAGATTAATTACAGCTATCCCTATTTTCTTGTAAACGCTGAACTTCTGCCGTTAGCTGCTGTTGTTGACTTTGTATCTGTGCTCTTTCTAGTTCCAGCTCTTCTACTCGTGTTTTCAGGTCACGAGAATACCAGTCTACAAGTTTCTTCAGCTCCTTGTTTTCTTGTCTTAAATCTTTATTTTTACTATCTTTAGTTGCAAGCGTTTGATGCAACTCAGATATTTGAGTTTTAAGATGATCAACCTCACTCGTTCTCGCCAGTAGCCTCTGAGACATGGTTGTAAGAGATGCAGCATATTGAGCACTGAGGATTCTTGATGCTGCAACAATTTCAGGATCAGATTTACTAGAAAGATATATCTCTGCTCCTATCATGGTGTTTACAGCCTCAGGAGAAAATATAAGTGGTTGAGGTATAAAAGGTTCGTGGTTTAAATCTGGGACATTAGAATTTCTATCAGATATAATATCGTTCTGGATGAACAACAACTGAATCTATGAGGAATGCGAGATCTTTTTGCTGGAATAAACCAATGGTAAAATTGGTTATATTTAAACAACAACCCGAAGCCTTCAAATCTCTTCAAGATCTCATTTGTCCACAATGTCAAGCAGATTTGATTTTCCGCCGAACCGATAATATTAAACCTCAAAACTTTTACAACTTTTATCATACATAGATGGTTTCCAATGTTATTTCCACCGTATATAAACAAGTTCTCCCTAATAACGCCGAATGAGGGGGAGAAAATTTTAGATGAAAATATTATCATACTCTCTCTAATGCATTATTTAGTTGGAGATCGTGTTTGAATTCTTAACTTGTTATATATACCGAAATCATATTTGCTTATTACTTGAAATACTAACGCATATTATCAGGGGGAGTTTAAGTATTACTGCAGGTATCAGATTTCTATTAAGTTTGTCAAACAGATATTATTTTTCATCTTCAAATCACTCAGAGATTATTGCAATTCATGAAACAAGTCGAGAGTATATTTGGTTGAGATCAATGACTCAACATATCCAAGAAAAGTGTGATATTTTGATAGCTCAACAATTTTATACGAGATAATGCTGCTTGTATCACTCAAATCAAAGGAGAATATATCAAAGATACGATCAAGTGATAATCTGGCAGATTTATTCACGAAGGCATCACCAACTGCGACATTCAAGAAAATTGTGCAGAATATTAAAATGTGAAGATTCAAAAATCTATCGTCATGCACTTTCTAGGGGGAGTAAAAGTCCTGAAGACTTGTGTTGATTGTACTCTTTTTCCTTCGCTAAGGTTTTATCCCATTGAGTTTTCCTTTGCAAGGTTTTAATGAGGCAATCTTAAAGCACTTGTGGATACATAAGAAGACTGTACTCTTTTTCCTTCGCCATTGGTTTTTCTTCCCACTGGGTTTTTCCTTGGCAAGGTTTTAACGAGGCAGATTCTTTATGGGTGGTCATTCAAGGGGGAGTGTTATGAATTGTAATGAACGAACGAAACGGCAGCCGCCCCCTGTTCCACCACTAAAATTATGTGAATGACCCCACCACTATTATTTTAAAATCTGCATAGTGACTTGCATAGTGACTTGCATAGTAACTTGCATAGTAATTTCAACGCCTATAAATATGGGTTTCAGTTGTAATGAAATTCATAAGAAAATATAGAGAGAGAAAGAAAGTTTCAGTTCTTAAGAGTTTCTTTTATATTTCTCTTGCAATAGTAGTAGTTTTCTTTTTAGTTTTATAACATTACCTTATTTTTGTGCCCCCAAGATTAATTAATGGAAATTACATTATTACACCCAACATTCCACCTACCTTTCCTCTGTCTTCTTGCCATTTGTATAGATCAAGGCAAGCATCCAAAGACTAATGGGAATACATTTTTATTTATTTATTTGGCTTCAATGTGATTGCATTTATGAAAAATGATAAGTCTATATAATTTGTCTACAACTATTTAACAATTCTACAAAATTGAAATTGAAATTATTTTTTAATGTAAGTGTCGCAATTACATTAAATGACTTAAAAGGAGTCGTAAAACAGTTGGCATAGAATTGTTTATATTTTGCTGTATATATTTTAACCAATTTATACAATACAGACAACGACAGTGGTCTATTCAATTCTACATTCAATAGTACTATTTCATCCTGGATACACTGGAATAAGTATATTTAATTCGTGGAATATTTAATTAATAAAATGAAGTTCTGAGCCAGAATTCAATCTTAAGACCCAATTCTGATAAGATTATATAAAAGTTAAAAGTCCAACAAAATATAATTAAAAATTTTAATTTTTAATTTAAAAAAAAAATTAAATTATTTATTATACTAATTTTGTATGAAAATTTGAGCTAATTGTAATGATAAATAAGATGAAATAAGATAGTTTATATTGTATAACCAAAACGAGGCGTTACTTTCTAGAGAAATCTAAATCTCCTCGAGTATTTCTCTTAATACAATTTTTTTTTTTTTTTTTACTTAGTAATTAAAAAATATATTTTTTAATGATGTTTTGAGCTTTATTTAAAATATTTAAGAATATAAAAATAAAAAATAAAAAAATAATTTTTTTGTTGTCGTCGAAATGAACTCGTGCTATGTAACAAAGTGTCTTTATCTTAAAAACATCTTATAAGGCCTTAACGAAATTAAGTTAATACAAGCATCAATTTCTTTGAAGTGTCCTGATCTTTATGATCTGCACGTTGTAAGCTTTCTTAATTGTTTTATATTTATTTATTATTAAGATTTGCTATATGGCCATTGAATATTGTACTGGTCATTGGACGTTGTGTCAATTCTTGTTTTTATTACTTTCAAGGTGCCATCTATGTACCATTAGCATATCCAATATGCTCCATCGGCCTGCATGCGTCTTAGCAGAATATTAATGCTAATATCAAGATAAGAGAGCAATATTTCAAAACAATTTATTTACAATAATAACATCTAGATAAGAAATTTAGCATAAGAATAACGTACTATGTTTATTATATTTTATATAGAAATTTAAAAAGATTATAATCATTAAATAAGATGATATGAGATGAAATTGGATGATATAAGATAAAATAATTTGATTTGTATAATCAAAACGAGGTCTTACTTTCTATCAAAATGAGGCGTTATTTTCTATTTATCAAAGTGTTTTTATCTTACTAAAAATTACCACCTCGACAATAAAATTAAAGATATGTTTGCTACCTTTGAAAAGAGAGGACCGGCCGTGTCTAAAAGGCTAATATTTTATGAGGGCATGTGCTGCTGGGTATTAACCAAGAAATGAAGATGCTTTGCCTACTGTTTTTTCTTTAACCAAGAAATAAATTAAGGATTAATCCAATAAATAAATAAATAAATTAGTTTAAAGCAGCTATAGTCTTTTGTTTTTATTTGGTAATCTGAACAGCTGAAAATTTGACTATATCGACATCTACTTCAAGGTGCCTGCATCTAGTACGTACCACTAGACAATTTCAGTTTGATGCTTATTTTATATTGAAGGTACTGCACCATCTCGATCTATGCAAAGCATGATATAATATATTAATTAATTACCCTGATCAGATTCGTTTTCGGTATTCTAATTTGGCATCCTTGAGGTTCCTAATTTTAATATTGTTTGCCATGTGCGACTAATAATTTAGGAGACGTTGGAATAAAGAGTTGGGATATGAAACTTTTTAATTTTCTGTTCATAATTTTATTTTCCATTATTCTTTAAACACAAAACACTCATTAGGTTGATCAAATCTTTAGTTTTTTTTTTTAAAATCTAATACGACTTTTATAAACTAATTTAAAACATAACACAAAAATCAATATAAAATTTTCAAGCTTAAAAAAAATATATTAAGAAAATTATTCTCAAACAATGGTTAGATAAAAAAAATTAAAGTTTGAGAGGTTTTTGTTATTCAAGGAACATGGATGAATGTTTTTTCTAGATAATGATAGACTTATATCTTATTTACGACTACTTTATTACTCATAATATATTTGTTTTCTTTTTCTAAATATTTTTTAACATTTTTAATAATTAAGAAATATTTTAAAAAATATATAATTTTATTAATAATCACTTTTATAATTATTAAACAAAAGAAAAATATAAAAATCAATTAAAATGATAAAATGATGATAAATAAGATGTAAACCTGAAAACAAGATAGATCTTGACTGCAGGTCCAAGTTTGTCATTAGTGGAATTGCAAAACATTAATTACTTTATTTATTCTTTAATTTATTAAATGAGGTAAACTGCAATTACTTTTTCACTGTGATAAACTATGTGGCATAATGTCATTGGATGGTTTAAATATACTGTTTTCACCCATCAAGCCCCAAGCGTTTCTCTTCTTTATAATTTATTCCAAACCCTTTTTTGCCATATCAGCTGCTCTCTCAACACCAATGTTTGAAAGGTATAACAATAATTTTTAATTTCTATTGACATGAAATTTGTTAAAATATTACCAATGAAATCATATGAGAAATAATATATACAAATCTCAAATACATAAGTCTTTTATAAAATAGTAGATCCTACATGAAAATGTGTGAAAAATGACTTTTTTTGATGGAGACCACATTACTATAAAAAGTTTGTATAAGACTTGAACATTTGAAACTTATACGTAAGTTTACTCAAATCTTATTGTAATGTTGTTGTACTTAAGGTGAGAGATACATAAAATGATTTCAATTTATTGATCATTCAATATTATACAAAAGATTATATTGCATAATTTACTTCATATATTTACTTCTCTCCATCTAAAAACATTAAAAAATAATAAATATATTAACAGTGACTTATATTTCATATGCCTCTAAAAGATTTTAAATCCTTCTATTCGAGCCAAACTTCCTTCATGGTTGGTCACCACAATGATGTTGAAATGTGACGTTGAAATTTGTTATTATTTTGTGTTGTGCAAGTTAGAGCTTTTTTTTTTTGAACTAGTTAAGGTTTGGAACAAGAACCCTACAACCACAAAGAGATTACACAGAAGTAATATCAGATATTGACGTGATTTCATTTAATATATTAGTTATATTTTATATATAAAAAATAATTTTATAATTTAATGAACCACATCAAATGATGTCAATTTATTAAATTTATTTTTGTGGCTAAAACATTTTTCTTGAGCCCAAAGGCCAAATAATACAGGGAGGTTTAGAGGCTCAATTAGACAAGCAAACGAACGTTTTAGAGGTCTAACCAAGCAGGACTCGGATATGATAAGATAACAAGCAGAACACCAACATGACGATTACTATTCTGAACATAGGTTTTATCTTATTATACACCTGACTTAAAACTCTAATGATTTTTTTTTCTAGAACATTACTTGCTGGAAAAAGGGTTAAGGCCCTGACCCTGACAACAAAGTAAAAGTTAAAAAGAAAGAAGAGAACGAAAGGAGAACAGTACTTCGTATTTTGCATTTGAGAATTCTTAATTGGCATATGGCAGGCCCTAGGGACTTCTTGTTGAGACCCAGAGCTATTGTTGCCTCTTTTCTTTGTCTTCTTCTTAGATCGATGACTTGGGGAAAGTTGGGTTATGGGAAAGACGAACTTATAACGGTAAAGCTGTCCATTTTTATTTATTTTGCTTCATCCTTCATCTTGATACTAATCAAAGAGACACTTGCGTGTTTGCCTCTAGTCTCTGGTTGCAAATAAAAATAAAACTAAACAAAGAGATAAAATTCTGATGAACAGAGAGCATAGCGGGAGGTGAGATAGTAATGCCGCTTGTGAAGTTACTCTTAATTAGGGTGGGAAATAAACTTGAGAAAAATTTAACTCCGCTTTTCAGTAAGTAAGATGAAATCTGGAAAAACAAACTTGAAAACTTTGAAAAGCATGCGAATAACACCATTTTGGACGCAAGTGCCGCAATCAATGAAATCTAAAAACATGGCCACTCGATTCTCCAAGTGAAAACTTTACGGACCAAATGGACTTCTGGAGTACCTGTATACCTTTGGCTAAACTACAACTAAAAATATAATTCCAGATTGATGAATTACCACTAGATTGATGTAAGGCAGAAATGGACATTCCCTCAGTTTGATTAACAGCAGATAGTTTCATGTCCACCAAATACTCAACAAAAGCTTGAAACAAGCAGTATGCAGAGCCACATTCATCAGATCACCACCTAAAAAACAATGTAGTACATAAAATAAACCACTAACAAAGCGCCAAGGAAAATATCAGAGAATTCATTTCCAACACCAACCTGACGTATCAATTGTTCTTCTACAGCATTCCGGCTGAGTGGGTTCACTAAAATGGTCTGAAGAAAAGAATAAAACCAATAATTGCTACCCAAAAATATGTATGATTAACATAAATACCTGCTGAACATTTACAAAAACACTACTGGACACAGCTTCCATGGATAAGTTTTTCTCGGATTCTCTTTGCATGGCATCATCTTCCCGATTCTCACAGCCAAACATCCGGCTACGTTTTCTTGATGAGCTATTGGATACTTCCGATATAGCGTGTGCATCTCTAGGCACAATTAGTTGTCGATTATAATTTCCACCTGTTGTAGCTTCTGAAGCTTCTCTACCAATGTTTTGAATACCGTACCGGTACCAGTATCGGTGAAGTCACTGTTTCGAAATAATTTATACATAAATAAATTATATATACAAATACAATTATAAATTATATTTCAAAATAATAGTCAATATATAAATAAATTATATAGATAAATATATATATGTAATTAATTTAGTCTAAATTGAAGTTAAAACATAGTAAAAAAAAAAAAAAAAAAAACTTGGAAGGCCGAAATCCGGTACGGCTGGTACCGGCCGTACCGGACTTTTTCGGCCGATTTCGGTCGTTTCAGCCGAAAAATCAGTCGAAACGGTATGAAAAATTCTGGCCGTATTGGCCGGTACTGTACCGTATTTGAAATACTGTTCTCTACTTCTTCAGAAAGAACATTGGTCTGCCGTAAATGTAGCATCATCTCAATGACAGAAGGTAATTAACCAACATTGGCAGAATAGGAGGAATTGATTGGTAATGGAACAAATACATTACCAATTGCCAGCAATTAGGAATTACAACTAAATATTTATTTAACTCTCCAAATTAGTCACATCAAAGTGGTACTTTCGTAGAACATATCAAACAGATTAACTGGCTAAGTTTGATGAGGTTATTCCCATATAAGTTCCAAATAACAATAAAATAGAGGGGAAAAAGGAAAAAAAAAAACATAATTATCATTCCATAATTATATTGATATATTCTTCTCCGAATCATTATATAATTTATTTTCTTTATAGATTTAGCCACACTTTTTTCTATTAAATAGTTTAATTCTTTGATTATGTTTGAATCAATTTATTATTTTTATTGATTTAATTCTTTGCTATAATATCGCTTATTGAGTACTTCTTGGATTTTATCAATAGGAATAATAATTTAAGTAGTTTGGAAAATGAGAATGTTTATCAAAGAGTTACATTTGATTTAATTTTGATTTATAATTCTATATCTTTCGATTAAAGATTTTGGAATTGACTTTTCAATTGTATTATTTAATGAATTAAAAATAATTAAAAATACTGGATTTGTACAAGGAGTTTTTGGCGCTTTACTGGCCGTAAATTCCATAGGCCTATACCTACCTCATTAGTCGGTCTACACAACTCCTCCCATGCTTTCTATTTCCTCTTCGGTTTACCATCACTGGGAATCCCAGAAAAATGTACCCATTAATTTGTTTAATTTCTTAGCATAAATAGATAAGAAATAATAGGTGCTTCTCTATAATGATAATACAATGCAATCTTTCCCAACTCCATTTATTTCTTCAGCATACGAGATAATAATTCCTTCACAATAATAAATAAGTATGGAAATAGGGGATCATCCTAGCGCAATCCACGTCTAGTTTTGAAGAAGCCTTAGATATGCCAAATATTGAAAGTCATAGAAAACCATGGGTCATAATACACTTTCTTATGATTTCACAAAATTGATTTGAGAAACCAAAAAAATTTAAAACACTAATAAGAAATTCCCAATCAATACTATCATAAGTATTAGCCAGATCAATTTTCATCATCACATTCTCCCCCTCACTTTCTTACTCAAGCCATGAATCATTTCTTGGATAAGACTAATGTTTCAAATATACTTCTTCTCTTAATAAACGCACCTTGTTCAAGCTGTGAAATGATCTTACGTAAAGTAAGAGATAATCGATCAACCAAGATTTTGGAGCATACCTATATCTAGTTTTTGACTTGTAACTAGGTCATGTTATCTATTAATAATTGCTGTGTTCTTGGGCTTGTATTTTGTCATAACTATGATTTTCTCTTTCTTTCTCTTTGTCTAGTTCACTGGATACTTTTTGATGATTGATTTTTCCATCACATTTGGGTAAAATTTATAACCTTTCCTTATTCAAGGAATTTTCTAGCTTGTGCTACAGGGCATGGCAGTGATGTTGATGATGCAAGAATGGGGAACTTGGTCAGCCAACCAGTGTGGTGCAGTGAAGCAAATGAACAATTTGAAAAGTGTTGCGAGAGGAATAGACTTTGCTCGCATGAAATTCTTCGAGATGGGGAAACTGATTTTGATTCCCAGACGGTCAGAAAGGTAGTGTCTCAATACTCCCAGAGCTAATTAGTCCTAGCTTTTTATAGTATATGACGATGTTACCCGTAGGCGATTATTGAGGCTCTGCTAGGGTTTTGAGGGCTTGATGGCTGCCGCCGGAGTTCTTGGATCGGCGGCTCCGCCAGGGCATCGGCGGACTTTTGCGGACATGGTAGCGCAAACGCCTCAACTTATCCTGGTGTTGGAGGTTCCTTTTCGTCCGCCGGAACTCATAGATGGGGAGTTTTGTGTTCTGTTTTCGAAGGATGAAATTGAGAAGTCGGCGTTCCCTTTCAGGTACTCTTTGGTGATGAAATTCATTAGACAAAGGCCTTCTCTGGACGTGATTCGCTCTTTATCCGTAATCGCCGGGGTCTTGAGTCTTCAGCCGGTGGTTTCAGCTATGCAGAGACCAAGGAATGTATTTGTGCATTTTTCTAATGAAGCAGATTTTCTAAAAGCCCTTTCGAGGGAGGCAACTGAGGTTGATGGGGTTCAATATCGTTGCTTCAAATGGTCCCCTGATTTCAAAGAAGACGTAGAAGCATCGTTGGTACCGGTTTGGATTGTGTTGCGGGGCTTGCCTCCAAATCTTTATCAGGAATCGTTTATGACTAATATCATTGCACCGATTGGCACATAACTGAGATGTGATAACGCAACTCGTTGCGCAACAAGAACGGATGGAGTAAGGGCTTGCCTCCTGGTTGAGGCGGCTTGGGAACCAGTTCAAAGTATCTGGATTGGTCTTCCACACCAGGAGTCGAGTTTCTATGTCAAGGTGGAGTATGAAACATTGCCAGCGTTCTGCTGTAATTGTCAAACTTAGGGTCACAATTTGAGAACTTGTAAATCGTTGATCAATGGAAACGGTGATGTGCGTATTCCTAAGAAAACAGAGGAGCGGCATTTGAAGGTATGGGCTCCGAAGGAAAAGGAGATGGCGAAGGAGAGTAAAAGTAAGGATATGGCTGGTCCTAGTCATACGTCTTCCTCTGATAAAACGTTTTCCTCTGAAAAAGAGTTGGATGTTGAAGATGTGAATGCAGGTGATAAAATGCTTTCCTCTGATTGCTTGCTTTTGTCAGGGACTAATGAGGAGTGATGTGCTCCTGCTTCAGGGAATGATAGGTCGGTTCTTGATGTGGCTGATACGAATATTATGGCTGTGATTGTTGATGAAATTGTTAAGGATGTTGGTCGGAAGTCAGTGGCGGAAGAGGGGGAAATCATTGAGAATGCAATGGGTGATCAGGGCCTGAATTATGAGAATTCTTTAGTCCTAGTTAATGCCGAGATGCAGGGCACTGATAGAAAGGAATCACAACAGGATGATCCGATTGAGCAGGAAGTCCTGGTTTGGGCTGATGATGAACAAATGCCAGAAGGTGAATCTGTGGCTCAGCTGGTGGAACCACCTTTGGATAATCAGGGAGCTGGGAAGTCAGGGGCTGTCTCGGACTTTGAGGGGGCTGAGACCATGCCACATATTGCAAAAGAAAAGGATGGGGTTTCGGACTCAGAAATTTCAAGAAAGGAAGTGATACTTCGCATGAAGATACATAGCTCTACAAAAGCTTCAAGCAGGCCTGTACGACTTGATTTATGACTGAAAATATCATGTATTGGAATTGTCAAGGAATCTGTTCCTCAAAGGCACGTTTCCGTGCGCTACTAAAAAATCAAAAACCGAAGTTACTTGTTGTGGCTGAGCCTTTTATTCATGATAGTAAGCTGGCTAAATGGCAAGGTATATTAAAGTTTGATGCGTTGTATTCTAATGGTGTTTCTAGTGGTAAGTTGTGGATGTTTTGGCAGGTTGATATTCATATCGGTATTGTTCAGGAATCTAATCAACATATTACGTTTATAGTTAATTCTATATTGATTGTTTCTGCGGATTATGCCAAATGTAAATATATGGAGAGAAGACAATTGTGGTCAGATCTTAGTATTTTTGGAGTGCTCAATATGCCTTGGCTTATTATTGGTGGTTTCAATACTATTAAGCATGTTGGGGAAAGAAAAGGAGGGTGTTCAAGATTGACAAGGGCAATGAAAGATTTCTCTTATTTTATTCAGAATGGAGATTTTATTGATGTCCCTTTTACTGGGAATAAATTTTCTTGGTGTAATGGTCATGGTGGCTTGGCTTGGACTTGGGCTTGTTTGGATAGGGCTTTATGTAACACTCGCCTTTTAGATATTTGCCCACTGATCTCATTGAAGTACCTGTCTTGAAGGTCATCAGATCATGCTCCTATGGCTCTTCGGTTGGTGAATTTTGCAATTAAATATGGCCCAAATATTTTCAGATTTCAGCAGATGTGGACTCTTCATGTAGATTTTTGGGATTTTGTTTCTAATGTTTGGAAGGAAGAAGTGAGTTTGTCTGGCTTATGGAAACTTGCTGTTAAGATGAAAAAGATGAAAGTGGCTCTCCAAAGGTGGAATCTTGAAATCTTTGGATGGACTACCTCTCATATTAAACGCTTAGAAGATAAGATTGAGGCAGGGGAAGCACAGTTGCAAGAAAATTTCTCATTTCAAGTAGAAATGGAATTGATGTAGGCCAAAGCAGAGTTAAATAGTTGGTTGGAAAAGAGGAAGTCAGAATTGCCCAAAAAATTAAGAAGACCTTGATAGAACACGGGGAAGTCAATGCTTCTTTTTTTGCCGCCTTACAGGCAAAAAAGAAGAGTTCTATTACATCAATGCAACTACCGGATGAAAGATTATTGTCTACTCCGGAAGAAATTCACGAGGCAGTTTTACATTTTGTTGATTTTTTGTGTAGTACTCAGACAACTCTGGTTCCGAATTTTACGGATTTGATTCAGGAGGAAGTGATGGAATCCGAAAATCTAAATATTTGCAGGAGGCCTAGTAGCAAGAAATTAAAGAAGCTTTGTTGCTATTCCTATTAACAGTAGTATGGGCCCTGATGGCTTTAATTCGGGTTTTTTTCAACATTGTTGGGAGCTGATAAAAAATGATTTGGTGGAGGCTATTCGAGATTTCTTTGCAGGTACCTTGCTACCTAGATATTATGCTGCCGCTTTTATTGTTTTGGTCCTTAAAGTGTCAAATCCATGTTCCTTCGATAAATTCAGGCCTATAAGTCTATGTTCAGTGATCTATAAAATATGTGCTAAGCTGATTGTGAATAGATTGACGTCAGTCTTAGCTCGTTTGATCTCTAAAGAACAATAAGCCTTTTTATCAGGAAGAAGCATCATTGAGAACATAAGTTTGACGCAAGAATTGATTCAAGATATCAACAAGCCGATTAGAGGGGACAATATGATGATGAAGATGGATATGGCCAAGGCGTACAATACTGTTAACTGTGATTTTTTGATACAAGTCCTAAGGGGCTTTGGTTTTTCCCCAATAGTTTGCCAGTTAATTTATAATTGTATATCTTCGCCATGGTTCTCTGTGGTTATAAATGAGACTCCCAAGGGTTTTTTTAAAGGTGGTAGGGGCTTCCGGCAATGGGACCCCTTATCCCCTAATTTATTTATATTGGTGGAGGAGATTTTTTCTAGACTTTTGCACAAGTGGTTCCAGTCTGGTAATATTGGTTACTACTTGCAACCTCGGGATGGCCCTTTGATTTCACACTTACTCTATGCAGATGACATGGTTATTTTTTCTAATGGTGGCAAGAACTCTATGAAGAAGATTTTAGAAGTTCTAAATCTTTATGCTTGAAAAATGATTATGAAATCAATTCCTTTGGTTATTGAGAAGTCTCTTTGGCATGTTAAAGAATGTGAGTTATCCTTTTGGTGTGATAAGTGGTTGGAATCTGGTCCCATTTGCAAGGATCATCCTATCACTGCTTTTCCTTCTTTAAAAATCAAGGATTGCATGATTGATAATAGCTGGGATGTAGACATGCTTGTTTAGATAGTGGGTCAAGAGGTTGTTGATGACATTCTTTCCTATAGTGGAGGTACTAAACATGGTTCGGATATGTTGATATGGCTTGGGAACAGGGATGGTAGCTTCTCGACAAGAAGTGCATGGGATTGGGTGCGGATTTCAGCTCCTAAACGATAATGGTCGGAATGGATTTGGACCCAACTTTGCCAAGAAAATTCTCTGTTATTATGTGGAAGGCCTTGACGAATAGTCTGAGTGTGAATGAGATAATTCATCACCTTATAATCCCTATTGTTTCTAAGTGTGAATGCTGCCCCTAGGGAGGTTTTGAGGACCTTAGTCATGTCCTATGCGGTGGTCATATTGCTGCCAAGCTTTGGCAAGTTTGCTCTAGAGTTTTGGGAGTCCCTTATGTGGAGAATCGATCTTAGCTTACAACAGCTGAGGCTTGGTTTCAGAGAACAAAGCAGTCTTCTATGGTTGGTTATCTGATTGGTTTGGTTCCTTCTATTCTCGCATGGTGTCTTTGGAAATGGAGGTGCTCGGCATGCATGGAGGGCAACAAAGAATGTTTTAATGTATTGTGGAGGAAGGTCAAGTACTGGTTTCATTGGGTTAGTCTGAAGCTGAGGCAATCTGGTTTGTTACATCGAAGAGATCAAGCTATTTAGGAGGATTTGGATCTACCAGTGGTCGGCCCATTGCACAGAAAGCACATTGCTGTCTTCTGGCAGAAACCTGAAGCAGGTTCGTTAAAACTAAATTCAGATAATGGTAACTTCAATAATCCGGGTGAGTCGGGTGCGGGAGGTCTGCTTCGTGATCATAAAGGTAATACTCTGTTTGCTTATTATCATTATATTGGCGTTGGGTCCAATAACAAAGCTGAGATGTTGGGGGTTTTATTTGGTTTGCGAAGATGCAAGGATATGGGTTTGGATAACATCATTGTGGAATTAGATTCTTCTTTGGTTGTCAATTGGCGGGAAAAAGGAAAATGCCAAATTTGGTACTTGGAGGATTTTTGGGAGGAGTTAGTCTTGCTCATTTGAGATCTAAATATTTGGTTTAAACACGTGTTTAGAGATGGAAATCAAACAGCTGATTGGCTTGCTAAATGCGGCAGCAATGGTGTTTCTCAGGAGTTCACGTTCGATACCATTCTTAAAGATCTCATAGGCATTTTACAGTTGGATAAAGGTGGTATACCATGGTTACGCAATAAGTGTTGGTTTCAAATTTACAGGGTGCTCAAATTTTTTTATTTTTGCTTTGTTTTGAGTAATAATATGGCATGTTGCTAATAAGTGCCTAGGCTTTTTTAGATCTGGTTTGGTTTCTTATTTCCTTGTTGTTTTGCAGATGCTTGGGTTTTGGTTTTATGGTCTATATTGTAACCCTCCAAGCATCTTAGATTGTAATAACGGTATTCCTCTATTACAACTGAGGGTTTTTTTCAATAAACTTGGGACGGGCCACTATGAGTGGGGCTATGGGCTCTTCGGACAAAAAAAAAAAAAGAATGCATAATTTTATTCTGATATCTGTTAGGCCAGTTATTATTTATTACTATTTCTCAATGTGCCCTAAGCTCTACAGACTCTGTGGGGAATGTTTAACCTAATCTACTTTTTCATGATGGTAATAATATTTATGTTTTTGTTCTTATTTATTAGATTAAATTTAGTTATTCATTCTCTCCCTTATTCCATGGTCATATGTAAGGCTGTTCATATGGGCCGGATTTTATCCAGCCCGGATTAATAACCGGATACCCGGATCTTAAATCCGGTTTTCGGATTATATAAAAACGGGCCGGAATCCGGTTTTAACAAACCGGATCAAATTGGGCCGGATATCCATATTCAATCCGAAACCCGGTTTTATCAACCCATACCCGGCTTTCAAATTAAAACGGTGCCGTTTGTATACTGATTTGAGTTTCTTCGGTTCTTCTCTCCGTGGTTTCAAAGACGTTCGCATTCGATTCCTCTCTCTCTCTCTCTCTCTCTGCATAGAAACCCTAGCCCCATCCCGACCTCATCAGTCATTATCGTGTTGAGTCTGCGACCTCATCAGTCATCATCGTGACCCATCGCCGTCTCCGAGTCTCCATCGCTGTCTCCGAAGCTTCGTCGCCGAGTCTCCATCGCCGTAAACATTGTTCGGTACTCTCTCTCTCTCTCTCTCTCTCTCTCTCTCTCTCCCCCTGTAATTGCGTGAGGATTGGAAATGGATTTATTGAAGGAAAATCTAAGTTGATTCTAGGGTTTTATGGGTTTCGTCTATCGCACCCATTTTCTCGTCTCACTCACCCTTTTGTCCCGTAAAGAATATTTTAAATTAAACACTCTTATTTGTTGATATAAATGAGATTTGTTGATATAAGTTTTCAAATTATTTATTTGTCTGTGTTTGTGGTGGGTTTACTATTTTGCTTAAAGCAATGACATTGTACCTACATGGCCCATTTTGGTCTAGATCTTGAAAAACCTCGGGTTGCAGTGAGTGGCCTTTTCTTAACAATTAACATGGCATATGTTTGTCTAAATCTAGAAGAACCTTCAAAGCCCAAGTGTACATGATGGATTTTGTTAGAAAGAGTTTTTTTTTTTTTTTTTTCACAGTTAGAAAGAGCTTTATGTCAAAGTACATGCAGTATATATTATTAAATTGTTCAATAATTTTCTGCACTCAGTGATCTTCACGGGTCGATTGATTGATAAAATTGTTCAATAATTTTGTTAGACTATAGTATATATATAGTATCTAATTCCAATGAAAAAGGAAATTAAATTAGTTGATAAAACATTAATATTATAATATATGGTATCTAATTCTTCATCCATAGATCAATCAATCATTTATTCATGAAATTAAACTAGTGTTTGTTCATTGCATAATGATCACTATGAGAAACGTTGAATATATGACCAGCTTCAATAGACTAGTACTGTTACTCTTTATGCTTTGAAGTTCACGTGTTTTGGAATAGTTTTTTCTTGCATAAAACATGTTTCTCTCTTTTTTATAGTGAAAGAAAATGATAGACATATTAATGAACAAATAATTGACAAGTATGAGTACAGTAGCTAAATATGTCCCATAAAAAAATGTAATGAAATTAATGAAATAAATTTGGACATTTCCATGCTTTAGCCTTTTATAAGCTTTGGCGTTAGACATTAATGCGTAATGCCTTCTCCTTGGTACAAGCAGCAACCTAAATGGCATATTATAATTTCTCTTGGTACTTGTAAATTCTATATGAGTGTGCATTTGTTTCTGTATAGGGATACAGGGGCTTTTTGTATTACTATTACCAGTCGATCAATCCAAAAAGATATTATAATAATTATTTATATTACCATTTTAAAATATTTGTTACATTTGTTATTGTATTGTTTTTTATTTTCTCATTCATTTTTTTGCTGTAAGTTTGTCCGATAAACAATTTATCTTGAGATGTATGTGTAATAAATAAATGGATATGGACATGATGACAGTACTGGAAGATCATTTGGAATATTCTCTATCTTCTTTCTTTTTGTCTTGTGGTTTCCTTTTTTACTCGGTGAACATTTTCTTTTCCTGAAATGGGTTTTTTTGTTGTCGTGTTGCGGTATATTGGGTTTTATATTTTCTATATTTTATAGTTTTTCATATATATATATATATATATATTTCTGAAGAGCGTGCTATATTTCTATATTTTTTCGTTCTCATTGTGTGCTTCTTTTGATTTTTTCTTTCAGAAATGAAACTTTAGTTATATATGCATTTTCCTTTGTGATTTTGTATCTCATTTTCTATACTGGATGCTGTTTTTTTTTCCTGTATATATTTAATCATCCAAAAAGCAATAACGGCGAAGAACAACAACAAAGTAGAACGGAATATCTTTATAAAAGCAGCGGCAAAACAGAAACGTACAATATGATTAATAACAGATGGAATATGATTTTTTATGCATATATCAACTTTGTATGTCTAGTTGGGTTGACTCGAGCATGATTTTCATTTTCTTATGGCTTATGAACATATTTTGAGCATGATAAAAAAAAAAAATGATTGATGAACTACTATTTGGAAGTCTCTATTCTTAGCATTCATGGTGTGCAAAGTTTTATAAGCAATCATTACATTGTTAATGATGAGTCTCCTAGATACAATGCACACTTTGGTGGTTGGATATAATGGAAGGCAATACTTTTTTCAATCTGTCTGCTAGCACTTTTGATACAAGTAACAAGTTTTTTTAAAATACTTTACATAAGCTAATTTGTCTAAATCACTAACATATGGATAAGTCCAGTTGTTATTTATTATATTGATAATGTGCATGTTATCTTCACATGACTTACTTACTCAATTTATATAATTTTTTTAGTAATATTTTAGTACTGATACTTTAATAAATGTAGAGTATGGCTGGAGAGAGAGATGGATGATCGACTTCTTTGGATTGTCGTTGATCAGGGTTTGATGTGTCGGGAATAAATGATGTAGAATGGTCCCACGGAAGCGCCAAAAGTTTCTTTTATTAAAATTAAGAATTGCGTCGTTGTAATTAAGGTGGAACCCCCACCGCATTGCTGCAGATCATTTTGTATATACAGCCATATGGAAGAATATAGTTTTTCTCGCAGCTATTCACAGTATAATGATTAGCCAAACAAGAAACAGCTATATGCAGCTATAATGCTTTAAAATGAGTTTAAAGCATATCAATGCTAATAATTAATTATTCTCCAATCTATTAAACCATCACCCAGAAATCAAGGTTTATCTAATCCTTTTTTTTAACTACTAATTAATTACTATCTAACCCAGAACAGGTATTTAAAAAAAAAAAAAAAACCGGGTTCAAATCCGGAATCCGGATCCGGATCCGGATTTTTATGGGTTCCGGCCCGGATTTCAAATCCGGATCCGGTTTAAAATATCCGGATCCGGATCCGGATTTGAAATTCGGATCCGGATCAAGATACCCGGGTTTCCGGATCCGGAACCCGGGTGCACAGCCTTAGTCATATGTACTGTCAACAATATTGCGGCACAACTAACACCTCCAATCTCAGCACAAACATGACATTGTCTCTTTTGAAAGATGGAATATAACAACTGCAGAACGAATGGAATACTAGTTTTTAAAACATGATATAGTTTTTGTGAAAATCTGAGTCCCAATTTTAAAATATTTAACTGATTTATTTTAATGAGAAGTTGTAAAATATGCAAAGACTGGAAAAAAGTTTTGGAGCTCAATACCAAAACAGGGCAATGTATTGTAGTAAGTTGCTAGCTGTGTATAACATCTGTATTTGAATGGTGCTCATGTATATCCTCCTTCTGTCTTGTATGCTAGTGAGTCAGGAGAAGTAAGGCTAACAAAACTAAAATAAATTGAGATCGAAGAATTTTGTATGTTTGGGAAGAAATTAAGAATTATCTAGTAGTACTGTAGATAAAAATAAAATAAAATAAAATAAAACTTTGCTATAATTGAATATGTCAAACATGTGCAAACTTCAAGATGATAAGAAAAAGAGAAAAAGAGAGATGCAAAGAAGAAAAAGAAGGGGACAAAGAGATATATACAAAAGGAGAAAATATAGAAATCTCGCATTAGCTTATCACTCGGATTGCAATTATACTTCTAAACTATGAAGAAATTGAATGTACCCCTCCATCACAAATTTGATATTGATAACCTTGAAAAAAATAATTAAATAAAACCCACGAAAAATGTATATTTTTCTTATCAATCTTTTCAAAAAGTAATTCTTTAACAAATTCAATTTTATTTAATTTACTAGGGGCATTTTTATGTTCTGAGAGTTCTAAAATTAGGTAAAAGGGTTAAATTAAAATTCAAAAAAGTTTCCACAATATGAAAGAAACAATAAATTGAACTATGAAGTGAGAAGATCATCCAAAATTGATGGAATCAAGACATTTCTTTCAAGAACTCAGCTCCATCCGGAATTAGAATTATATAAAATTGGCATCAACTATGACAGCACTTCGATAATATCCAACACGATAACACACTAATAAATTGGTACACCAAAAGTGCACCACAAAAGGGAGTTGTTAACTGTTCAGACTTCAGTGTGAATAAAATATCTTAAAAACTCTGAGCGGTTTGGAGAATAAGATGAGATGTGATGGTTTTAAATGAAAGTTGAAAGTCGAATAAAATATAATTATAATATTATTTTTTTAATAATATTATTGTTTTAAAATTTAAAAAAGTTGAATTGTGTATTTTATTTTGTGTGTCAACTTGAAAAAATTGTAGTGATGAAATAAAATGAAATGTTTTCACTATCCAAAAAAGGCTTAAATAATAATAATAATAATAATAATAATAATAAAAAGAATGCACAAAGACGCCCCAAATAACAAAATGTCAAATTGCAAATTTTGGTACAGAGGACTTTCACAGGTAGAGAGGACTCTATCCTGCCTTTCATGCCTAAACTTCAGAACAAATTTAGTTACGGGGACACTATCTTCTTGTATATGTTCCATAAAAGTAAACCATCAGATCAGTACTTAGGTTGAATTATACATATTATAGCAAATGAGAAGCTTGCTTCAAATCAACACAGGTGGAAGAGATCAAAGGAAAACCATATTGCAATAAATTGAACTCTGTATACCTCTAAAACACACAGTTGAGCGACATTGTCCTGAAGGCCAAAATGCTTAAACTCTCTGTTCTGTTGATGCAAAAAGGGTAAATCTATTTAGAGTATGATTTTGGGTAAAATTAAGACATTCAATATAATGAAACCAATAATGAGCGAGAAATATTAAACTTGCTGCAAATGATGTGGTCTATAGATATAAAATTGAAGATGGAAGATGGAAGATGGTGAGATGCATGTTTAAAATAAAAAATGAAAGTGCCTCCATGCTTCTTTTTAGATGTTTGAAGTTTAAATTTACTGTAATAGAGGAAGCAAGGAAAGAGGTGAAGAAAAAGTTAACTCCAATAGGTTAAGAGTATAGTGAGACAAAAAGATTTTGCAATTTACAAAAGGGTCAAGACCTTACAATTTGTCTTTCCAGTTTGCAATTTTCTAAAGATAGAGAAACTACATAACAGGGTAAGGCTCACCTATTTTCCCTTCAAAAAAATGAGAAGCATTCATAGTATTGCAAGCAACCCACCCAAATAGAAAAATATTGATGAAAAGGGATTAAGGAACACCATTAAACAGTAATTGCCTTTCTCATGATATCAAACCAAGAGGTAGCAAAATCTATCTTAGTTTCTCAATCAACGAGATAGGAACAACAAATCTATAATACAAACATTCACGGACGTTGATATATAAAGATACATTAGATGGAAATTCTTACACTCCAAGAAGGAAAGGCCAAACCTCTGTTCCAACACTTGGATCAACACCCTGTGCCAAAGCATAAGGAATCATATCTTCACGACATTAACAAATAAAGGATACAAAAAAAATGAAATTTGAAAAAGGAAAACAGGGTAGTTTGAGAAAATTCGATTGCTTACCCCACCTCGGACTTTGTTAAAAAATTTAACCCCACTATCACTAAGCTTTCCATCTGATGTAAAGGAACTTTTTCATTGTTTTGGTAGGATGGCCCATTTTCTTCTGTTGGGAATAAACCGATAAAACAAACAACAAATATATGAAATCAAATGCAGAGATAGCAACTAAGAGAAGTAAAACAATAAAGAACACACAGATTTAAATAGTTCAGCTCAACTGAGCTTAAATCTACTAGGGGTTGGTCCAAACTTCACTATAATCAAATGGAGATTACAGAGAGAGAATCAAAAGATTCTTACAACAGAAATCACTCACCTCACGTGTATACATTCAATCCTCACATGTTTACACTTAACCACTCAAGAAATGGAGAATAAATGATCAAAGGAGGGGCTCTGTTCTTTGGCATCGAAAACAAGGGGCGCGAGCTTCGTCAGGTACGAAGCAGAAAAGAGACCGCGATATTATATGTTGAACATAAGGTTTCAAGTTTTGTGTAATTATAAATCTACACATGGATTTTGATGATAACAAATGAATTCAAAGAATAAAGGAGTCTCAAGCTCAAGTTGTCCACACAATAGAATCAAGCACATCAAAGAACCAAGCATGAGCAAGAAGGGAACAAGTTCACATTAAAATCATAGAGTAATGTTGTAAATCTCTTAAAAATTTGAAATTAGGATTAAGGCTCAAAATTAATATTTTATCATAAAACATTAAAATACATTTTCCACATGTGCATGAATATTTTGAAAATTAAATTTGAAAATTTTGAAAGATGATTGATTGTCATCTTTCACATGTGCATGACATGATTAAAGGTTTGAACTTTGAAAATATTAAGATGATTGATTGTCATCTTTCACATGTGCATGGCATGATTAAATATTTGAATTTTGAAAATATTAAGATGATTGATTGTCATCTTTCACATGTGCATGTTTTATTTGAATATTTTTAAAAGTGGTGGATGCTTTTCTTGACTTATGCAAAAGGTAGATGTCTTTATTTAAAAATTTTGAAAAGTAAAGTGTGCTCCTTTTGTCATATGCAAAAAGTAAAATATTAGGTTTGAAATTTTTGAAAAGTAAAGTGTGCTCATTTTGTCACATTCAAAAAGTATAAAGATTAGATTTGAAATTTTTGAAAAGTGAATGATGATGTCTTTGACATGTGAATCTTTATAAATTTGAATATGAAGTCTCATATGCCTATAAATAGATCATTTGAGAGCTTCACATTCACAACACCAAGAGCATACAACATTCATTCAAAGCTTTCATTCTCTCTTCTCTAAGCATTGAGCCTTAACCCTTGTTCATTTTGAGAGATATATTTTACGCTGTATTGTTTTTATTTCACTCATTGAGGAGTGTTTTCTGATAGCCTACCCACTATCAATTCTTGTATCAGTAAAAGGGTGTGTACAACCCTTGTGTGTGTAGAAGGTATTCTATACGGGGAATAGTTAAATCACCAAGTGTAAGGTGATTAGAAGTGTAGAGGGTGTTCTACACGGATTCTTTGGAACGGTGCTGCTCAAAAGTGTAATAGGTTTCTATCTCCACCTAAAGGAGATTGACTAGTGAATTCGGGATCCTCAAGGGGTAGCTTGAGGCGAGGACGTAGGCAGTGGGGCTGAACCTCGTAAAAATACTGAGTTTGCTTTCTCTTACCCTACTTTTTACATTTTTTACTGCTTTATATTTTGTTTATATTTTATATTGTATATTTGATTTGTAGCTGTTATTTTTTTTAAATACAACTCAATTCACCCCCCCTCTTGTGTTAGTCATCTGGGCAACAATTGGTATCAGAGCTAGAGCTCTATTATAAGATTAACTATCTTTTGAGTTAAGATCTTATGGCTAACATTGCAGCTTCATTTGGTGAAGGTCAATCTAGCAGTCGGCCTCCACTCTTTTGCGGAGACAATTACTCATTTTGGAAAGTTAGAATGAGAATATTTCTTCAGGCTCAAGGTCGAGAAATCTGGAAATGCATTGTAAATGGACCTTATATTCCAACAAAAGTAGTTGATGGAGTAAAGGTCAAAAAGGAAGAAGAAGAGTTTGATCGTGAAGACGATAGACTTTATACTTTGAATTTAACTGCTATGAATTTATTATATAATGCTCTCAATGGTAATGAGTTTAATAGAGTAATGACTTGCGCTACAGCAAAGGAAATTTGGGATAACTTGGAAGTTACTTATGCAGGAACTTCTCAAGTCAAGGAATCAAAAATTTATATTCTTACTCATGAATATGAAATGTTTAAGATGAATGATGATGAATCTATTTCTAGTATGCACACTCGTTTTACTAATATCATAAACAGTTTGACAGCTCTTGGCAAAGTTTATTCCAAAGTGGAGATAGTAAGAAAAATTCTCAACTCTCTACCAAAACGTTGGGAATCAAAAGTGACAGCTATTCTTGAAGCTAGAGACCTCAAGAAGCTCGAAGTAAATGAACTCATCGGGTCACTTATCACCCATGAGTACACATTGAAAAGAGGAGAAGAAGAAGGAAAGCAAAAGAAGAGCTTGGCACTCAAAGCTGTTCCTCATGAAAGTGAAAGCGAAGAAGATGAAGAAAGCGATGACGAAGAGATTGCAATGATCACAAGAAGATTTAAGAGATTCTTGAAAAATAAAGCTCATCCAAGGAAACCTTTCAAAAAATCTTCCAACAAAGATACAGGTAAAAATGATTCATTAATTTGTTATAAATGTAAAAAGTCAGGACATATCAAGGCAGATTGTCCCCTGCTAAAGAAAGATCGAAACAAAGGCAAAAAAGCAATGAAAGCTACATGAGATGATGATTCAAGTAGCTCAGATAGTGAAGCAAGCAATGGAGAATCAGCAAATCTTTGTCTTATGGCTAAAGATGACATTGAGGTAACAAATCTTGATAATATTGAAGATCCTTCATATGAAGAATTGCAAAATGTTTTAGAAGAGGTATATGAGGAATTTGAAAAATTGGGTATCAAATATACTGCTTTGAAAAAGAAAAATTCTTCTTTAACAAACGAAATTGATATTTTAAGAAAAGAAAGTATTGTTTTGAAAAATGAAAATTTTGAGTTGAAGAAAAAGAAAACTGATTTAGAAAATATTATTGAAAACTTTACGAATGGAAAAAGAAATTTTGAAAAACTTCTTGGTAGTCAAAGATGTGTTTTTGACAAGGCAGGCTTGGGATATATGCCAAAACAAAAATACAAACCTTATAAAAACTTCTTTGATAATCCTTCTACATCAAAGTCCAATATTCAAAATTCTTTTCATAAAAATAATTTTGTTAAAAAAGGATACTATTATAATCACTCAAGTTCTTCATATATGTCACATGCTATTTGTAATTTTTGTAATAGAAATGGTCATAATTATCATACTTGTCCTATTAGAAGAAAACATACAATGACTATTAGGGCCATATGGGTACCTAAAAATCTTGTTTCTTCTAATACTAATAAATAAAGGACCCAAAGAACTTGGGTACCAAGAAAAATCATTTTAATTGTTTTTATAGGTGTGCATGAAGTCCTCCACAAACAAAAATAAATGGTTTTTAGATAGTGGATGTTCAAGACACATGACGGGAGACAAGACTAAGTTCTTTGATCTTAGATCTAAAGAAGAAGGACACGTGACATTTGGAGACAACTCGAAAGGGAAGATCATGGGAATAGGTAAAATTGGTAATGAGTCTTCTCTTATAATTGAAGATGTTCTACTTGCTGAAGGTCTAAAACATAATCTTTTGAGCATAAGTCAATTATGTGATAAAGGATTTACAGTTACTTTCAAAATGGATAAGTGCATTATTTTGAATGATCATGATTGTAATATTTGTTTGATTGTTTTTAGAAGTAACAATGTTTATACAATCGATTTTGAAGAAATTACCTCACAAGATGCTATTTATTTTTCAGCTCAAAATTAAACTAATTGGTTATGGCATAGAAGACTAGGTCATGCCAACATGGAACTTATTTCCAAACTTTCAAAAAATGATCTTGTGAGAGGTTTACCAAAGGCAAATTTTCTTAAAGATAAAATTTGTGATGCATGCCAATTTGGTAAACAAACAAAAACTTCTTTTAAAACCAAGAAACATATTTCCACTACTAGACCACTACAATTGATACACATGGATCTTTTTGGACCAAATAGAGTTACAAGTTTAGGAGGAAAATATTATGCATTTGTTATTGTTGATGATTTCTCTAGATATACTTGGGTCATCTTTCTTGCTCATAAAGATGAGGCACATAATGCCTTTACCAAGTTATGCAAGAGAATTCAAAATGAAAAGGGTTATACTATTTTAAGTATCCGAAGTGATAGAGGAAAAGAGTTTGTTAATAAAAATATTGAAATATTTTGTGATGAAAATGGTTTTGTGCATAATTTTTCTGCTCCTCGAACTCCTCAACAAAATGGGGAAGTAGAGAGGAAAAATATATCTCTTCAAGAGATGGCAAGAACAATGCTCAATGAGAACAACTTGCCTAGTTATTTTTGGGCCGAAGCGGTAAGTACTGCATGTTATGTTATAAATAGAGTTATGCTAAGGTCCAAATTAGATAAAACCCCCTATGAGCTTTGGAATGAGAAAAAGCCCAACATTGGTTACTTTCATGTATTTGGATGCAAATGTTTTATTTTAAATGACAGGGATAATTTAGACAAGTTTGATGCAAAATCTGATAAAGGTATCTTTCTCGGGTATTCTACTAATAGTAAAGCTTATAGAGTATTCAATAAAAAGACTTTGACTGTACAAGAATCTATGCATGTAGTATTTGATGAATCTAATTCTCTACTCTCCAAGAAATCCATTGATGAAGAAACAGGAGGTATAAATAAAACGGAAAGTCTCAATCTCAACAAAGAGAACACAATAGAGGAAGTCCAACGTGGAGACATCAGGAAAGATCATCAAAATTTAATACAAGATGCAACCAAACAGTGGAAATTTGTGAAAGATCATCCAGTGGAACAAATTCTGGGAGAACCTTCACGAGGTGTAAGCACTCGATCATCTCTTAGAAATATTTGCAATCATACTGCTTTTCTATCTCAGATTGAACCTAAAAATATTGATGAAGTACTTCTTGATGAATCTTGGATTCTAGCTATGCAAGAAGAGCTTAATCAATTTGAAAGAAATGATGTTTGGACACTTGTTCCTAGACCCAAAAATCATACTATTATTGGAACAAAATGGGTTTTTAGAAACAAGAAAGATGAGTCCGGAGTCATTACTAGAAATAAGGCTCGACTTGTAGCCCAAGGTTTAAATCAAGAAGAAGGAATTGATTATGATGAGACATATGCACCAATCGCAAGATTAGAAGCTATTCGAATGCTACTTGCATATGCTTGTTATAAAGATTTCAAACTTTTTCAAATGGATGTTAAAAGTGCTTTCTTAAATGGTTTTATAAATGAAGAAGTATATGTTGAGCAACCTCCAGGTTTTGAAAATCATATTTCTCCAAATCATGTTTTCAAACTCACAAAAGCACTATATGGACTCAAACAAGCTCCTAGAACGTGGTACGAGAGACTCAGTGGTTTCTTGATTGAAAAAGGCTTTTCAAGAGGAAAAATTGATACAACTCTTTTCATTAAATACGAAAATGATGATATTCTTTTGATTCAGATTTATGTTGATGATATAATATTCGGTGCTACTAATGAAAATATGTGCCAAGTTTTTGCTAAGATTATACAGGAAGAATTTGAAATGAGCATGATGGGAGAGCTTACATTCTTTCTCGGATTGCAAATTAAGCAAGCAAAAAGTGGGACATTCATCAATCAATTGAAATATATTAAGGAATTGCTGAAAAAGTTTGGGATGGAAGGTGCTAAGGAAACTGGAACACCAATGAGCCCATCCACTAAACTTGATAAAGATGAATCCGGTAAACCAGTTGACTCAAAGGTATATCGAGGTATGATTGGTAGCTTATTATATTTGACAGCCAGTAGACCAGATATTATGTTTAGTGTGTGCTTATGTGCACGCTTCCAATCATCTCCAAAAGAATTACATTTAATTGCAGTTAAGCGCATTCTTAGATATCTTAGTGGTACAATTAACTTAGGGTTATGGTACCCTAAGCACACATCTTTCGATCTAATTAGCTACACAGATGCAGATTATGCTGGCTGTAAAATAGATCGAAAAAGTACTAGTGGAGCATGTCACTTCTTAGGTCATGCACTAGTTTCCTGGTTTAGTAAAAAATAAAATTCTGTTGCACTATCTACTGCTGAGGCAGAATATGTTGCTGCCGGTAGTTGTTGTGCTCAAGTTCTTTACATGAAGCAACAACTTGAGGATTTTAAACTTATATACAATCACATTCCAATCAAATGTGATAATACAAGTGCTATAAATCTTTCAAAGAATCCAATACAACATTCTCGGACCAAACATATTGAAATTAGATATCATTTTCTTAGAGATCATGTGCAGAAGGGCGATATTGTATTAGAATTCACTAGTACACATGATCAATTGGCAGACATTTTCACAAAACCTCTACCAGAAGATAGACTATGCACTATTAGAAGAGAAATAGGAATGATGCATGCCATGAATATCTGCTAGATACTTTTATTTCATTATCTTAAATGACCTACAGAAACTTGAGGTTCTTAGCCTCATGTTTGAGACGCTCATTCTCTTCATACAATATCATGTCATCTCTATCCATGGGAACTGGCAAGCGGAATGAAGAATCCAATAGAGATTTCAACTGTTTATTCTTCTGTCGAAGAATCCAATAGAGATTTCAACCTCATGGTTTTTGACTTGTAGCCGCTGGGAAAAAGCAACAATAGAAGATGAGTAGCGAGTCCCGAGACTCACCAAGTCGTAGATAGCATCGGAGTCTGACTTATTAGCCAAATTATTATTCTCTTGCTGCAACATGGCGCCAATGGTAGCTGCAAAAAGAACATGAGATTGAGGTGTAGAATACCTCATAGATAGATCTAGAGGAATGTTAGAAGAATGAGCCATTGAGAAAAGAATTGAAAACTTAAAGCGAGAATATTGAAGGAATGCAGATGAGTTATAGAGATGAGAATAAGATTCGATGCAAATCGGATGAACTTTAAAACTGATTTTATAGAGATAGCATAAAGAACAAGACAAACTATTGTCTCTTCAAATCTTATTTAGTCAAAAGAAATACAAGATATGCTGGACACACATTGTCAAAAGTTTTCTTACTAGAAAACGGTTATCTGCTCCTATCATGGCATTGACAGCCTCAGGAGAGAAGATTGATGGTTGATGCGTCAAGGGTTCCTGATTCAAGTCTGGAACATTAGTGGAAGAGAATTGTTCGGCCATTCTATCGTTATGGAAAAACAGAACTCAGGTCAAGAAGTGATTTTTTTGTATCCGATAGGTGAAAAGGATCATTTTTTTATAGAAACTCAGAGCCTTCAATCCCGTTTGTCAACAACATCAGGCGATTGTTTAAATCTTCAGCCGCACTAAATTCATAGAGTTAGGCCTCGAGGCTTTGCAGCACTTGTCGGGTCACAGACGGCTCCCTTTTTTCAACTATCTACAGTGTCTATTAATGCACCGTTTTCTTCAGTCTATTTACTTGCTGCCGATCCTTTTTAATGATGCCAAAAGGGGGAGAAGTTTTAGACTAGAACATTAACATTGATTTGAAGTTTTAGACTAGAACATTAACATTGTTTAATTTGCTAAACTTGTTATATATGCTTGAATTATATTTATATTTTTGCTTGAAAAACTAACGCACATTCTCAGGGGGAGCTTAAGTATTAATACAGGTTTCAGGTTCTATCAAGTATTTGTCATCATCAAAAAGGGGGAGATTGTTGAACATAAGGTTTCAAGTTTTGTGTAATTATAAATTTACATATGGATTTTGATGATAACAAATGAATTCAAAGAATAAAGGAGTCTCAAGCTCAAGTTGTCCACACAATAGAATCAAGCACATCAAGGAACCAAGCATGAGCAAGAAGGGAACAAGTTCACATTAAAATCATAGAGTAATGTTGTAAATCTCTTAAAAATTTGAAATTAGGATTAAGGCTCAAAATTAATATTTTATCATAAAGCATTAAAATACATTTTCCACATGTGCATGAATATTTTGAAAATTAAATTTGAAAATTTTGAAAGATGATTGATTGTCATCTTTCACATGTGCATGACATGATTAAAGGTTTGAACTTTGAAAATATTAAGATGATTGATTGTCATCTTTCACATGTGCATGGCATGATTAAATATTTGAACTTTGAAAATATTAAGATGATTGATTGTCATCTTTCACATGTACATGTTTTATTTGAATATTTTTAAAAGTGGTGGATGCTTTTCTTGACTTATGCAAAAGGTAGATGTCTTTATTTAAAAATTTTGAAAAGTAAAGTGTGCTCCTTTTGTCATATGCAAAAAGTAAAATATTAGGTTTGAAATTTTTGAAAAGTAAAGTGTGCTCATTTCGTCACATGCAAAAAGTAAAAAGATTAGATTTGAAATTTTTGAAAAGTGAATGATGATGTCTTTGACATGTGAATCTTTATAAATTTGAATATGAAGTCTCATATGCCTATAAATAGATCATTTGAGAGCTTCACATTCACAACACCAAGAGCATACAACATTCATTCAAAGCTTTCATTCTCTCTTCTCTAAGCATTGAGCCTTAACCCTTGTTCATTTTGAGAGATATAGTTTACGCTGTATTGTTTTTATTTCACTCATTGAGGAGTGTTTTCTGATAGCCTACCCACTATCAATTCTTGTATCAGTAAAAGGGTGTGTACAACCCTTATGTGTGTAGAAGGTATTCTACACGGGGAATAGTTAAATCACCAAGTGTAAGGTGATTAGAAGTGTAGAGGGTGTTCTACACGCATTCTTTGGAGCGGTGCTGCTCAAAAGTGTAATAGGTTTCTATCTCCACCTAAAGGAGATTGACTAGTAAATTCGGGATCCTCAAGGGGTAGCTTGAGGTGAGGACGTAGGCAGTGGGGCTGAACCTCGTAAAAATACTGAGTTTGCTTTCTCTTACCCTACTTTTTACATTTTTTACTGCTTTATATTTTGTTTATATTTTATATTGTATACTTGATTTATAACTGTTATTTTTTTAAATACAACTCAATTCATCCCCCCTCTTGTGTTAGTCATCTGGGCAACATTATACTTATGCGATCTCGCTCGAGCGAGAATTAAATTTGCTCGAGCAAACACTGCTAGGTCAATCTCCCTCGAGCTGAACGTCGAGCGAGGGTCGAGCTTATCTCTGCCTGAATCTCGCTCTAGCGGAACCTCGAGCGAGGGTCGAGCGAACTCTCAAGTTGCACTTCGCTTGAGCTAGACGTCTAGCGAAGGTCGAGCGAACTCACGGGTTGGACTCTCGCTCGAGCGGGATCAACTTTGCTTGAGCGAGAGTGCAGGGGAGGCGTGTATCTAAGCCATAACTCAACAAATCTCCACCTTGGCTTGAATACCTAAAAGTCTCACTGAAACCAAATATCAACAGAAGAAACCAACCCCATCAAAATCCCCTAACGGATTTGGAAACCTCGAACTCCAATCAAGTCCAAACAGAGTTTGAATTTGTGTACTGGAACTGGCTTTGTCATCATGTCTGCTGGATTCCCTGAAGTAGCAATCTTCTGAATACTCACAGTACCCTCTGCGACTACTTTTCTGAGAAAATGATACCTGATATCGATGTGCTTTGTCCTCTCATAATATATTTGATTTTTGGTCAAATGTATAGCGCTCTGGCTATCACAAAACACTGTCATCCCCTCCTGCTGAATACTCAAATCATTGATCAGCCCCTTCACCCAAATGGCCTCCTTGACAGCCTCAGCTGCTGCCATGTATTTTGCCTCTGTAATTGATAAAGCAACAGTTGATTGAAGTGTTGCTTTCCAACTAATTGCAGAACCATACATTGTGAAAACATAGTCTATCAATGATCTTCTCTTGTCTAAATCCCCAGCATAGTCAGAATCAACAAATCCAACATCAGAACTGAGATTAACATCTCTATCAAATAACAAGCCAACATGCAAGATTCCCCTCAAGTACCTCAGAATCTATTTCACTGCCTGCCAGTGAACTCTACCAGGCTTAGCCATGTACCTGCTAACCACGCTCACTGCCTGTGAAATGTCTGGACGGGTACAAATCATGGCATACATAATACTGCCAATAGCACTAGAGTAAGGAACTCTTGTCATGGACTGTTCCTCCTCATTTGTCTGGGGAGATAGGGAAGCTGAAAGTCTAAAATGCATCGCCAACGGTGTGCTTACAAGTTTAGAGTTAGACATTCCAAACCTGTCAAGAACCTTCTCAATGTATTTTCTCTGGGACAAATACAAATTCTCAGCTTTCCTATCCCTGTGAATTTCCATTCTTAAAATCTTTCTAGCAGTACCTAAATCTTTCATCTCAAACTCATTTCTAAGTTGAGTTTTCATCAAATCAACATCAACCATGCTTTTAGCAGCTATAAGCATGTCATTAGCATAAAGCAATAAGTGAATGAAAGACTTATCTGACAATTGTTTATGATACACACAACAATCATAACTACTTCTCAAATAGCCATGATCAATTATAAACAAGTCAAAACGCTTATACCATTGCCTAGGCGACTGCTTCAACCCATACAAAGACTTCTTCAGTTTGCACACTCGGTCCTCTTTCCCTTCAACAATGAACCCTTTTGGCTGACACATATAGATAGTCTCTTCAAGCTCGCCATGTAGAAATACAATCTTCACATCAAGCTGCTGAAGCTCCAGATCATACAAAAGCCATGATGGCTAGTAAAACTCTGATTGAACTGTGTTTTACAACTGGAGAGAATACTTCATTGAAGTCGATCCCCTCCCTCTGACTGAAACCTTTAGCAACTAGGCGTGCTTTGTATCTTGCATCTGTCTCAGACTGGATTTCCTCTTTACTTTTGGAAACCCATTTGGAGCCCATAACCTTCGTCTTTGCTGGTAACTTAACCAAATCCTAGATTTGGTTCTTGTGAAGAGATTCAATCTCTTTAGTCATTGCTGAGCACCACTGAGCAAACTCGGTACTCCTCACAGCCTCTGAGTAACTGGAAGGCTCCTGCCCAATAATTTCTTCTGCTATTGCGAGTGCATACATAACCATGTCTGCTTGAGCATATCTCCGAGGTGGTCTGATCTGCCTCCTCTGTCTACCAGTAGCTTACTAGCTATATTGTACTGCTCCTCAACTGGTGCTTCAATCTCATACTCAGAATCATGCTCATCAGCCATAGCATGATCCTGAGTTTGAGGTGGCGTCCTTTGTAGAGCCTGTTGTAGCTCCACCTTCTTCCCTGTAGACACATGAATCTCCTCTCTCGGATTAAGCATAGATTTTTCATCAAAATTCACATCATTGCTAATCACAAACTTGGGTGACTTGGGATCAGTACACCACAACCTATATCCCTTTACCCTAGTAGCATATCCCATAAATATGCATTTCTTTGCCCTAGGTTCTAACTTACCATCATTAACATGAAAATAAGCAGGACAACCAAAAAATTTTCAAATTCAAATAATCAGTAGGTGCATCAGACCATACCTGATTAGGTATCTTCAAACCAATAGCTGTGGCTGGAGAGCGGTTCACTAGAAAGCAGGCTGTGTTGACTGCTTCCACCCAGAAGTCCTTAGTCAGCCCAGTATTGGAGAGCATACTACGTGCTCGTTCTAGGAGGGTACAGTTCATCCATTCAGCTACCCCATTGTTGTGGAGTGTGCCTAACTGTACGATACCTGACAATCCCTTTATTCTTGCAGAACTCATCAAAGTCACCGCCACAAAATTACATTCCATTGTCAGTTCGAAGCCGTTTAACCTTCTTGCCAGTCTGGTTCTCTATTAGAACTTTCCACTGCTTGAAATTCTTGAAGACATCACTTTTCTGCTTCTAAAAATAAACCCACACCTTTCGTGAGTAATCATCAATCAAAGTAAGCAAGTAATTTGCTCCACCCTTCAATGGAACTGAGAATGAACCCCAAAGGTCGGAATGAATGTAGTCCACTGTACCTTTAGTGCTGTGGACCCCTGTTGCAAACTGGACTCTGCTCTGTTTGCCAAACACGCAGTGCTCACACAAGTCAAGTTTGTCTAAATTCTGGTTCCCTAACAACCCTTGCTTACAGAGGATAGACAACTCCTTGTCACTCATATGACCCAATCTCATGTGCTATAGACGAGTGTTATCTGACTCTGTCTCATCAGATACTAAAACTGCAGCTTAATCACTGACAGTACTGTCCTGGAGGAAATAGAGACCATCTTTCTGATCTCTCTTCATAATAATCATGGAGCCTTTGCTGACTTTCAGTACTTCACCTTGTCCCGTGTACTTTAACAAAGAATCAAGGGCTCCCATAGAGATAAGATTCTTTTTCAGATCTGGAATGTGCTGGACATTGGTCAATGTCTTAACTATCCCAGCAAATATCTTGATCTTCACTGAACTCATTACCGCAATCTTGCAAACTGTGTCGTTCCCCAACAAAACAGAACCATTGTTGATTGGTTCATAAGTCATGAACCAGTCCCTTTTGGAACACATGTGAAAAGTGCAAGCTGAGTCCATGACCCACTTGTCACTAAACCGACTGGTTGAATCACTGATTGCAAGGACCACATCTGAGCCATCAGATTCATCAGCAACACTGACGGCATTAGAGGAACTCATGGCTTCCTCCTTTTTCTTCAGCTTAGTACACTCACTCTTGTAATGTCCAAATTTCTGGCAATAATAATACTTGACGTTTTTCTTGTTGGACTTGGATTTCCCCCAGAACTTACCTTTGTCCTTCTCTGAACCCTTATTATTGGATCTTCCTCTATTGGAGGAATCTTTGACAGTCAGCCCACTAACTTGAGTTTCACCACCCTTATCACTATACCTGTTCCTTAACTCCTTCGGGTTCAAAGCTGACTTCACATCAGCTAAGGAGATGGTATCTTGTCCATATAGCATAAAATTTACAAAATTCTCAAATGATGCAGGTAATGAACACAATACTATTAAAGTTTGATCTTCATCATCAAGCTTGATGTCAACATTTCTAAGATCCATAATAATTTTGTTAAACTCATCTAAGTGTTCAGACACAGACGAACCCTCATTTATCTTAAGAGTATATAACCGTTGTTTCAAATATAGCCGGTTAGTAAGTGATTTCTTAATGTACAAGCTCTCAAACTTGTTCCATAGACTCTCAGCAATCTCTTCCTCAGCAACCTCTCTTCACACTCCATTAGATAAAGACAATAAAATAATGCTATGTACATTCTCTTCATCGTCCTTAGATGGTACAGGAGAATCAGCAGACCTCTCATCAAGAACTTTGAACAACCCCTGTTGGCGCAACAAAGTTCTCATCTTCAAGCGCCATAAATTGAAACTGTTATATCCATCAAACTTCTCTACTTCAAATCTGGCTGTGGCCATCCCTTCTGACCTTCACAGAGCTAGATAGCTCTGATACCATTTTGTTGGGAATAAACCGACAAAACAAATAACACAGATATGAAATCAAATGCAGCTGTAGCAACTAAGAGAAGTAAAACAGTAAAGAACACACATATTTAAGTGATTCAGCTCAACTGAGTTTACATCCATTGGGAGTTGGTTTCAAACTTCACTATGATCAAATGGAGATTACAGAGAGAAAATCAAAAGATTCTTACAATAGAAATCACTCACCTCACGTGTATACACTCAATCCTCACGTGTTTACACTCAACCACTCAAGAAATGATCAAAGGAGGGGGCTCTGTTCTTCGACGTCGAAAACAAGGGGTGCAAGATTCGTCAGGGACGAAGCAGAAAAGAGATCGCGATATTTATACTTATGCGATCTCGCTCGAGCGAGAGTTAAACTCGCTCGAGCGAACACTACAGGTCAATCTCGCTCGAGCTGAATGTCGAGCGAGGGTCGAGCGTAGTATCTGCTTGAATCTCGCTCGAGTGGGACTTCGAGCGAGGGTCGAGCGAACTCTTGGGTTGCACTTCGCTCAAGCTAGACGTCGAGCGAAGGTCCAGCGAACTCACGGGTTGGACTCTCGCTCGAGCGAGAGTGCAGGGGAGGCGTGTATCCAAGCCATAACTCAACATCTTCTCCGATAGATCAAGGTGATTTAAGACTTAACCCTTGACAAAGCACAACAATCCATTACTAACTAGAGACTGAACAAGAACAGAATCAATTACAGAGAACTTCATCTTCTTCCACAACAATCCCTCTATATCTTTTTCATAAGTAACAATCCCTCTATATCTCTGTAATTATTATATTCAAACTAAGCCTACCATCATTGTCTTGATACAATTATCACAATAAGTAGAACATATATTACCCTAAGATCTAACAACTTCTCAACATCCACCACAACCATATTTACTACATCCAACTCTATCCCATGATCAGAAACCAACTAATTCTACCTCAAATCTTCTATACACAAAATACATGACCATGAGTGCGAGCCATATTAATATTCCAATTCCAACAGCAACAAGATGAAAGTAAAAATAGAAGTAATGACCATGACTATGAGCCACAATAATATTCCATTTTAAAGACATAACCAACACCCAGATTATTTGCCTATTTGTAACATGCCAATCCAAAAGAAATAAACAACTCAAACTTTTTGTAATTTTTGCTAAATAAATCAGCACCAGAACATCAACGACACCACCACCAAGATGAGAAATAGAGGAACATGTTGAGATGTGTCTTGAATTGTTTGAAAGCACATCAGAATGCTCGTCGCTCGACTCTCGCTCGAGCGGCTCAAGTGAGACTTAACCCGTAAGGTCGCTTGACCCTCGCTCGACGTCCAGCTCGAGCGAGGTGTCAGACAGAGAGTTCGCTCAACCCTCGCTCGACTTCCAGGAAGAGCGAGATTCCAGACAGAGAGTTCGCTCGACCCTCGCTCAACTTCCAGCTCGAGTGAGAATCCAGGCAGAGACTACACTCGACCCTCCCTCGACACTCGCTCGAGCGAGAGTCTACCCTAGACGTTCGCTCAACAGTTCGCTTCGAGCTAATGTTCTCTATACCAGGGTTAGCACCGTTTCAAACAGTGTTCCGCTCGAGCGAGAGTAGTCTCGCTCGAGTGAGATTTGGCTTATAAGTAGGATCACGTTCATTTGAACGCTAAGAGCGTGAGGAACTCATTTTGAAGTTAGATTTGGTTTTGTGAGCATTTGTAAGGGTTTGAAAGTTTGTGAGAGAGAGTTTGCAACTTGTAAGTGATCTAGTGTGAAAATCCTCTGACTCAATCTCTGTAGTCCATCTTTTGTTCTATAGTGATCCATTGAAACCGACCCAACAATGGACGTAGGCTTGTGTTAAGCCGAATCACTTCAAATCTTGGTGTCCAGAGTGTTCTGTGTGATTGTCTTATTTATTTCTGTTACTTTTCCGCTGCACTACTTCATCTATTATTGTTTGTTGACCGGCCCATTCCCAACACAACACAACAAAAAACCATTTTTTACATAAAAATAAAAAGCTTACCAGGAAAAGAATATCTTACAAGCTGCCAAAAACCAGAGCATGGGATAAATTCTCAAATCGCAAATTCAGGTACTGGTGACTTTTAAGCTGCTTATACTAGAAGAAAATCATTGCCAAAAATATAATTTTGTCTGTCAATCACTCAAAGCAAACAGTAGGTATTTATTTCCCAATATTAGTCAAAAATCTTCATTTTCTATGCAACAGCTAGCTGCCAACGTGTTCTTGGAGACAATGTTCAAAGTAGTCAGTGATGGTAGACAATGTTCTTGGAGAGCTTGCACAAAGTAATTGGCTGCATCATACATCATGCTATAGATATCAGCTCCATATGGAGGTACTCCAATGTGTAAACGAAATCATCCCTGCAAGGTTAGACAGATGAGATAGTCTTGAGAAAAGTTGTATGTGTTGCAGTAGCAGTAATCAAGACTAAAAAACACCCAAGTCAGCAAAAATCAAATTACCATCACTTGTCACGCTAAGAATTAAGAAACATGCAGGCCCTGTTGAAATTATTGTAGTGAAAATACCATCCTTATTATTCGATCTCCTGGATGTGAAGAATCATACATATGGTGATATTTCTTATATGAATAGGGAAGAATAAAACAGTAAAGAAAGCGAGGTAATCATAACTAAATTATATACTCATAGAAGTTGCATTGCATTAGATTTTTAACAAACTCTCAATCCCAATCCCCTATTTTTTCTCTACCCGAAGTCATTTATGCAATAGAATTTTATAAGTTGAAAGTGAAGAAGGTGGATGCGGAGATAAAGATAAAATTGGAAGAAAAATACTTGGATCAGTCAAAGATCATGAGCATTAAAATCCAACTCTGGGATGTGAGCAATCTTTGGCCAATCCTCACCTTTGTCTTATTCGCATCTTTGTAATAAGATGGGGCAATCATATATTGCCAACATTTTCAAAGAGGTTAGCCTACTCATTGCTTCCGACAGTGATATTAAACCAGGGCAATTAGAAATTGTCAACTGCTCAAGTGATGCCCAAATTGGAGATCCACACTGGTATATCCATCAAGCTTGAACAATGTGAGATTTTGAGTTGTCATAGAGTGTTAACATGTTGAAGCCCCGACAGCAGAGACACCAATTTCGGAATATTGTTGAAATGCAAAGAGATGTGGCTTTTAAGCCCTTTCCATTACATACCCTGCTCATCGTTGTCTAGATCAAGCTTAGAACAATTACTGATACTCAGGTCGTGAAGTGCAATGAGATATTGTACACCTTGGGAGATAGACTT
The DNA here is from genome assembly GCA_036559045.1 of Platycarya longipes. Classification (NCBI taxonomy): domain Eukaryota; kingdom Viridiplantae; phylum Streptophyta; class Magnoliopsida; order Fagales; family Juglandaceae; genus Platycarya; species Platycarya longipes. The sequence goes on from CM071801.1 coordinate 4,327,256, forward strand.
TAATTTATGGCAGTCACTTATTTACAATCCTTGGAGAGAGATGAGGTTTTGCAACCCATCCCCTGTCAGTGTTTCTAGATCTAGAATTAAAGAAAGGATCATATTCTTCAATTTGGAGAGAGGAGCAGATGAAAAGGCATTCGTTAATGTTTGTTGCACTGCCTTCCAGCTGGCACTCCTTAGGATTAAATCTTTTTGCAGATGTGGAAACATTGGCAATGAAGTCAACATAGGGCAACCATTTACTCGTAATTTTGAAAGACGAGGAAATGAAGGGAGTGGTAAAACATGGCTCGTCATTGAAGGTGTTTCAAAGGATCTCTCATGATCAGTAGTATTGACATCCACATTATCAGAATCACTCCTCCACCAACCCTTCAGATTACTACAGAAGACGAGAGTAATTTCCTCCAGAGATGGGAAGAATGCTGATGAAGAAGAAGAAGAAGAAGAAACCTCATTGTTGTCACTACAATCTGATACATACTCTATTTCATCAAGTTGTTGAAGATAAATACTCTTACGAAAGGGTAGTCGACTCATTGGTGGCAAATATTTCAATTTCCTACAACTCCGTAATTTCAACTCAATAAGATTTGTTAGTGACAAAAGCCACAGCGGAACCCTCACACCCCCATAATAGTATATGTACAGCTTTTTAAGATTTGGGTGAGGTTCCAAGCCTTCCAATGCCATTTCATCACGTACATCAACATTTTATGTGCAGTTTAATATCAAAACCTGAAGATGTGCTTTCTCCTTTAGGTTTGAACCCTTACAGTCCAATGTGAAGTCATCCCCACCTGATCTCAAACCCGCAATAACTAATTCTCCTCTTAAGCTATTTAGTCTATTTAGCTCGCTTAACCCACCACTATCCTATGGGGGCCGAATCAGAGTAGACAATAAAGTCAGATAATGTCTAAAGATTTTTCAATTTCCCCAATCCACGTGTCATATAAGCTAAGCTGAGACATCCATCAATGTAAAGATGCCTCAGGTTGACTAATTTTGTGATTCCCCTAGGCACTTCTTCCAGGTCTGTGCAATTAGAGAGCCTTAGCGTATACAAATTTTGCAACCAACTTATGGAATCGGGCAGCTTCTCAATAATTTGATTCTCTGAAAGATCAAGATCTCTTAAATGCTTCAACTTACATATGGAATTTGGTACAAAATCAAGCTCTCTTCCATGTAGATCCAGCATCCGCAAAAACTTCAGACTTGAAACGATTGCTTCAGCTAAATCTTCTTCCCAATAATTAAATACACCATGCAAATGAAGTGTTCGAATCCTACTGGCTTTAGACGGCAAAGTTCGAATTACAGAGTAAAGATCTATATTGCAATCGATATTATTGACAACTGATACGTGCCGACTTTTCTCACTGATACTTTTTCCCTCAGATTCTAATATGGTGATCAATGATCCCGCCTCAGACATTGCAAGATCATGCACGAAATCGTGCATTTTACACGTAATCACGTTGCCCAAATAATCCATTTTAGCTTCTTGAAAGAACGATCTCCAAAGTAAATCCATGAAATACTCATTACCCACATCTTCAAGACGTTCATTTTGATTGGATAGCTTGATAAACCCCTGTGCTATCCATAGTTCTATCAACCTTGATTTTTCCATCACGTAATCCTTTGGAAATATACTACAATAAGCAAAAGATTGTTTCAAATGTGATGGAAGGTGATCATAACTCAACTTAAGAGTTGGTATGATTTCTTTTTCTTTTATTTTTGTCATTTTGTTTTTTTCGAAAGAATCCCACCTAACTTCAGAATCTTCCAAGGACAGTAACTTGCCAATTGTTTGGATGACAAGAGGGACACCTGAACACTTTTCTACAATCTTCCCTCAAACTTCCACTTTTCTAAAATTCATTGGTTCTTCTCCGTTCACAAATGCCACTTTCTTGAATAAACACCACAATTCCCATTTGCCTAAACCTTGTAAGGGATATGGTTCAAATATTGTTTTGGTAATTCCTGCAACTTGTGCACTACGTGTAGTTACTAGTATTCTACTCCCACTTGCACCACTCATCAATGGTTTCTTCAAATCATTCCATTTTCCAACCTCCTCATTCCAAACATCATCCAACACAAGTAAGTATTTCTTTCCACCAATTTCTTCTTGAAGACTTTGCACCAACGTATTCATTTCAACACTCTCTGGTTTCTTTTTTCCTGCCGATTCTAGGATTTTTTCAACAACTTTTCTAACATCAAAAGTATTAGAGACGCACACCCACATTTTTAGCTTAAAATGTTTATCTATTTCCTCATCATTAAAGATGAATTGAGCTAGTGTGGTCTTTCCTAATCCTCCGAGGCCAGTAATCGGAAGGATTCCTACATTCTGATCTTTAACATTGGAATCAGAACAAAGTATATCTATGATCTCCTTCTTGGCATCCTCTCTCCCAATAACTTCTTCCATGGATACATAGTAATGAGTATCAGCCCTCTTACTAGCCCTAACTTCTCTCTAATTGCCTTAATTTTATGACCCATTTTCCAATTATAGAAAGGCTTGTTTGATTTGGAGAAGAAGATACGTACCTGTTTTGCCATCTTATCCCGAGTCATCATCTCTCGCAACAGACATTCAGTGGAGACACGATCCACCAAGTCGTCTGCATCATAAAGGACATTCTTAAGCTTTTCAAGTTAATCAATAACTTGATGGTTCTTCGCTGCCCGTTGCTCCTCAGCATCAAGAAGCACGGCTTGGATTCTCGAAACGGTGTCCTTGAGCTTCTCAAGCTCATATGTGGCACTGGACAACAATTTGATCTCTTTGAAAGCCTCCTTTCCCAAGACCTCAATGATTCGTCCAGCAATGTCGAAGAGAATGCCGTCAGCCATTTGTGGATGGTTGAAGTAATGGTAAAAAGAGCTCTTGAGTAGGGTTGTGCACCTGGGTTCCGGATCTCAAAACCCGGGTATCTTGATCCGGATCCGGATTTCAAATCCGGATTCGGAAATCCGGATATTTAGAACCGGATCCGGATTTGAAATCCGGGCCGGAATCCATAAGATTCCGGATCCGGATCCGAATTTGAACCCCTTTTTTTTTCCCTGCTTAGATACTTATTGCACCTTAAAATCCATCTTTGAAATGTTTCTATATATATATTTTTTGAATTGTTTCCATTTAACGTGATCATTGTCTATAGATTTCCTAGAACAAAAACTATATGGAATTGATTGGCCGATAACATGCTACATTATGATGACGATTTAAAATAATGGCGTGAACTTTAAAATCAATCCGTTATTGTGACTTTCAGCAGCTAAAATTTTATATTTGTTAACCATCCAGATTCCAGTGTAGCATCATAGAGTAATAACAAAATGCCAACCACGAAACTATATTACACAAAGTGTAGCTGACACAGAAATCATAACACGAACAAACTCGGCATAAAAGTAGCCAATTAAAAAGTACATGAAGTCCACATTTATTCAAGTATGTAAACCAAGTATAACCTTTCAACAGTTCTTATAGAATCGATATGTCCTGAAAAACCATAGCAACTTAAGTTGTAATGAAACTGAACATTTACATCTCACCTCTATATCTTCTTCTGAACTGTAACTAAGTTCAGTTTAGACCCAAAAGTCCTGCGCAGAGCTTCTGAACACCAGCCATGCCCATCATCGACTGTTGGCAGTAGTACTTAGGAATATATAAGACTAGCTATAGCTTGATAAGAATTAAAATCATAGCATCTCATATTATATTTTGCAAAAAACATTTCAAGACCAAACAAAGCTCAACAAGTATCACCTTTTATGCTCACATTGTCATTTCCAGTCCAACCTATAAAACATAAAGAATATATAAAACAAAAATTATTTCAAAAGCTTTGTAATTAATGCACACTAAAGTAATAACATACTTACTCTAATTTTTTTAGCATGAATGAGAAGGTTGACTCATACCAGCCTCAATTCCAGATAAAGCTACTAAATAATCATCTAAAAAAATATTAAAAAAAACTGAGTTAGATATATAATAAGCTAAGTCAGGTATATATTAATAAAATATATATTTCATGTTTCAAATTTACCTTCAAGCTATATCAACTCTATATATTCTTCCAACTCTTGGATGTCGATAGGTTTGTTCCTTAACCAATTTTTGGTACAAATAAGAGCTTCGACAGACTCTGGAGACAATGAACTCCTAAAAGGATCCAAGATGCGTCCTCTAGTACTGAATGCAGATTTCGAGGCAACAGTGGAAATGGGGGTGGCTAATACATCATGTGCTACCTCAGCAAGAATGGGATAATTGGCGGCATTAACTCTCCACCAATCCAAGATATCAAAACTGGATGATTTTCCTGCACGTTCCTCCAACAAATATGTTGAGATGTGGCTTGAATAAAGCACATCAGATTGCATTTGGAGTTTCAACCCGTAACTTCGCTCAACCCTCACTCGACAGCCGCTCGAGCGAGACATCTGACAGAGAGTTTTCGATCCAAGCAGAGACTTCGCTCGACTCTCGCTCGACCTCCCGCTCGAGCGAGAATCAACCCAAGGGTTGCATCACTTCTAGGAATTAGGGTTAGCACTATCTGGAATAGTATTCCGCTCGAGCGAGATACCGCCTAAATAAGGATTGCTGCATTTGAACGGAGTGAGCAGGGCAGAGGGCTGTGAGAGAGCAGAAGATTCTGGTCGAGCAAGAAGACGAACACAGCAGCATCCGTCTCCCCTTTTTCTTCTTGTTTGATTTTGTAGATCAGAGAGCCATTTGTAAAGGGTTTGAGAGCCTTGTGAGAGAGAGAGCTTTGTAACCTCTGAAGTGTACTCTAACTTCTGTTATTATAGTGATTCAGACTGACCCAACAGTGGATGTAAGCTCAGTTTGAGCTGAACCACTTCAAATCTTGGTGTCTATTACTGTTTTGCGTCTTTAGTTTCATTTCTCTTGGTTGCATCCACTGCGTGACTCTATATTTATTGTTTGTTGTCCGGCCTATCCCCAACAAACTGGTATCAGAGCGTTCTTGAGCTCTATGAAGATCTGAAAGGATGACCTCAATAAATTTTGGAGTAGAGAAATTTGACAGTCAGAACAGTTTCAGTTTATGGCGCTTGAAGATGAAGGCTTTGTTGCGTCAGCAGGGTCTGTTCAAGGTTGTAGAATGAGTAACTGGTGAGTCTCCTGCATCGTCAAGGAATGAGGAAGAACTGGCTCACAGTATTATTCTACTGTCACTATCAGATGAAGTTTTGAGGGAAGTTGCAGAGTAGGAGACCGCGGTTGGTCTATGGAACAAGCTAGAGAGCTTGTACTTGAAGAAATCTCTCACTAACCGGTTGTTTGTGAAACAACGGTTATACACTCTCAAAATGGAGGAAGGTACTTCTATTTCTACACATCTAGATGAATTTAATAAGATTATTATGGATCTGAGGAACATAGACATTAAGATTGATGAGGAAGATCAAGCCTTAATTATTTTGTGTTCATTGCCTATTTCGTTTGATAATTTTGTAAACTTAATGTTGTATGGTAGAGATACAATCTCCTTAGTAGATGTCAAGTCTGCTTTGAATTTTAAGGAATTGAGAATAAAATTTGGGGGTTTAGGCATGAACAATCAAGCCGAGGGTTTGTTTGTGAAATGTTCCTCTAGTGATAGATCCGAGGAAGGATGTTCAGGGAAGAATAGAGGTAGTTCCAGTTCCAGTAGCTCTAGATCTAACAAGAGAAAAGTGAAATGTTACCACTGCCATAAGTTGGGTCATTATAGAAGTGAGTGTCCTCAATTGAAAAATGTGGAGGAAAGTTCCTCTAGTAGTGATGACAGTGAAGAAGATGACAGTTAGTCTATACTTCCTTAAGGGTAGTTTGGTAACAAGGTGGAGTATCCCCATATGCTCCAGTTTCAGATATCATTCGCATGTGTCACATGCGAGTGCGCCAGACATGATGGTCATTTATGAGTCGGCAGTTTTTGCTTGGTGTGATCAGAAGACAGTAATCTTGGTTTTTTGCTTGCATTGTATTCTTGGGAAGCAGTGTAGAATCAGGGTTCCTGCAGTATTTATGATCAGGATACATCTTGTGTAAAGTCTTGTTTTGTATTAAACTCATATTTGTTTTATAATCATTGGAAGTTTGGCTTTGTCTATCTGTTTCTTTGTGATGTGTTTGGTGTTCAAACACTTTTGAGAAGACAAATGATCTACAGACAAGAAGGTAGAGCGTTACTCAGACCATACAGTTTTGTTTCACTCCACGGAGTAACTGAATGGAATGAGGTGGACTTTGAGCGACAAAGTCTACAGTTTGCTTTTAGTTTGCCAGACTTGTCTACAGATCGTCAGTGAAGCGGACAGCGCATCTTGCTATTTGATGAACATTCTCTTCTTTTATTCCACAGAAAATGAGAGAGAGTTATAGCAAGAAGGTGGAGTTGCAGAGAGCTTCATAGTTTATTGGCATTGGTGCACAGTGAGAGCATATCTACAGTTGGTAGATAGAGGAGGCAGTTTAGCCACCTTTTGTGTATGCTCATGCAGGCTTTTGTTGGTTCTTACTTTGGCAGAAGAATATTTGGTTGTCTTCATTTGTATTCAAAAGTCGTTTGTTCAAGTAAGCAGTCTGTATTATGGTGCATTGCCGTTTGTGTGAAGATAGTGAATCTTCAGATGTCGTCTATGGTGTTGAAGACTTTTGTGTGGAAAGTGAGTTCTTCAAAGATAGACTTCGTATTTCATGTTGGTATTCCTTCTGTGATTGAAGGATTTGTGGGTCTTAAAATTTTGTGGGGCTTGTGACAATTCAAGCCAAGGTGGAGATTTGTTGAGATGTGGCTTGAATAAAGCACATCAGATTGCACTTGGAGTTTCAACCCGTAACTTCGCTCGACCCTCGCTCGACAGCCGCTTGAGCGAGACATCAGACAGAGAGTTTTCGATCCAGGCAGAGACTTCGCTCGACTCTCGCTCGACCTCCCGCTTGAGCGAGAATCAACCCTAGGGTTGCATCGCTTCTAGGAATTAGGGTTAGCACTGTCTGGAATAATATTCTACTCGAGCGAGATACCGCCTATATAAGGATCGCTGCATTTGAATGGAGTGAGCGGGGCAGAGGGTTGTGATAGAGCAGAAGATTCCGCTCGAGCGAGAAGACCTCGCTTGAGCGAGAAGACGAACACAGCAGCATCCATCTCCCCTTTTTCTTCTTGTTTGATTTTGTAGATCAGAGAGCCATTTGTAAAGGGTTTGAGAGCCTTGTGAGAGAGAGAGCTTTGTAACCTATGAAGTGTACTCCATCTTCTGTTATTATAGTGATTTAGATCGACCCAACAGTGGATGTAGGCTCAGTTTGAGCTGAACCACTTCAAATCTTGGTGTCCATTACTGTTTTGCGTCTTCAGTTTCATTTCTCTTGGTTGCATCTGCTGCGTGGCTCCATATTTATTGTTTGTTGTCCGACCTATCCCCAACAAAATACTTATCCAGTTCTGATCTAAACTCCATAAACCCATGCTGCTCAAGATATTTTTCTAACTTCATGTCAAATTTACTTGAGCTACTAGAAGAAGTAGAAGTAGTGCTTGGCCTCCTTTGAGCCACAATAGAACTTCCCCCACTAGTCACACGAAATCTACTATACTGCTCAGTCAAGCGGCTTAACAAGAGTTTGACTTTGGCCTCTATCTTATCCGCTAACTCATCCCCTTTGCATTGTTCCAACCAAAATCTCAATGACACCATTTTGTAACGTGGATCAAGCACATGAGCAACATATATCAGCAAGTTGAACCTATCCGTATTACCCCAATACTTTTCACACTTTTCTTTCATGTTTTTGCCCATGGTCCTAGTGATGCTATCCTCACTCTTGAACACATCATTTATTGTATCTTTAATTGTGCACAATTTTTGGAAATATACATTAGCCGTCACATACAAAGACCCAGAAATGTTCAATGTGACATCGTAAAATATTTTCAGCAACTCTACAAAAATATGTGCTTTTTTCCAATCATAACTACTGGCGTTCACGAAATCATGATCCACATACATATTATAGCGTTCAAAGGCTTTTTGTGTTTTATAGCGGTACTCAATATCAAATATGTGGAGTTCCATCTAGTAGAAACATCTGTGCACAACATCCTCCCGCTAATATTTTCCTCTAATACACAAGCCTTGAACTTGAAAAATCTCGACGGTGAAGACTTCACATATTTGATGGCTTCTCTAATCGTTGATATTAAATGTTTAACATCTTCCAAACCGTCATTAACAATCAAATTTAGTATATGGGCAGCACACCGCATGTGAAGGAACTCATCATTCAATATGGTAGAATCACTATCTATTATCCTCCTCTTCATATAATCAACACCAACATCATTAGAGGCATTATCAACGGTGATGGTCAAAATCTTATTAATATCCCAATCAAGCAAGCCCAAGTTTAACACCCTCCCAATAGTTTTTTCCCTACAGTTGGGAATTTGGCTAAACTTTAGTATTTTCTTATGCAATTTCCAATTACAATCAATAAAATGTGCAGTAATGCACATGTAATTCACATTTTGCACCGATGTCCAGGTATCGGTGGTTAGACAAATTCTTTAACCCTCTAATAATTTCTTTAGTTGTATTTTCTCTTCATCATACAACTTCATACATTCCCTTTTTAGTGTGGTTCGGAATGGTAAAATAAATCGAGGCTCTAGATCAGTCACATACTCAATCAGCCCTTCGTGCTCTACTAGCCTAAAAGGCAATTCACACCTAATAAAAAACTTAGTGATAGACACTCTAAGTTTTTTAGCATCATAGTTGACTAGACCTTGTGAGCTTGGGCTACATGTTTTTCCCTCCGCATCCCTATTACTACTAGAGGATTTACTTTTTCCAGGACGTTTACGGTAAAGAGGGGATTTTTCACATGTATAATAAAAGTAGTGATTCATAGAAGAAGTGTCATTCTTGTAATGACAATTAAACAACTTATCACAATGTTTGCATCAAGCTTTTGGTTCATCAGGGTCAATAGGTAGCACTTTCTCAAAGTGTTCCCAAGACACCGATTGGTTACTAGATGTTTTCCTATATTTTTTGGGTACAGGTGGAACGGAATGGGTATGTGTGGATGAATGGGATGGAAGACTCCCATGCTCATCCACATCCACTGGAAAAGAGGAGGAATCACCACTAACCCCTTGAGTCGTACCAAAATTCCAACTTGTAGAATCTTCTTCCATCTGTTATTGAGTAACAAAACACAACAAACCAAACCAAACCATATAATTAAGTAAAAAATCATGTACAACTTTAAGCATGGATATTTTCAGCACACAATACAAGCCCATAACTTTCAACTTTAAGCATGGATATTTTGAAACCTTCAATGCCAAGGAAGAAGTCAAGCAAAAACTTATGTTTGGAAATGTCCAAATTTATTTCATTAATTCCATTACATTTTTTTGTGGGACATATTTAGCCTTTCCCCAGAAAGGAAATGTTTGACCAAGCTAGCTTATATCGATATTGCAGCCCGACCCAATAAAAACAAAACAAAATAATCTATATTCTCTTGATCTGTAAACTCCCTTTGTATTTATAACATCGTAATTAACCATCGTACGTTCTTAATACTAATTTCCTGAAGACTTGTATTATTGCAGCTTAATCATTTAAAAAATAAAGTAAAAGAAGAGCCGCTAGCTACTGTACTCATACTTGTCAATTATTTGTTCATTAATATGTCTATCATTTTCTTTCACTATAAAAAAGAGAGAAACATGTTTTATGGAAGAAAAAACTATTCCAAAACACGTGAACTTCAAAGCATAAAGAGTAACAGTACTAGTCTATTGAAGCTGGTCATATATTCAACGCACTACAAGATTTTAGGCTTTTTGTCACAAAGCTACATGGTGACAAAAAGCATATATAAAGTGGAAAATATCTTTTTTCCACCAAATTTGTTGGTGGCATGTTGGTGGCATATAATCCGTGAACAAAAATAATTTTCCACCAAAATTTTATTTCATGGCAAATACGAACTTTTTTCCACCACCTGACCTTGTGGGTATAACATGCAAAATTCGTGACAAATAACATTTCCAATTACTCTATTGTAGTACCAAAGATAATACTATTTATGAAGACAATAGGCTAGAAAAGGATTTTACCCACGAACCATTTTGTGGCAAATTTGGTGGCATATGACTTGTTCCCACTACTAATATTGTGGAAAAATTTCTTTTGGGATGAATTTTTTTTGTGAATATTATTCATTTCGGTACTATACTTTCCCGAAAAAAATTGTTGTCCACCAACATATTTGTTTGCAAATAGGAATTAAATACCAAGTGTATTGTAGGTAAAAAGTGTTTGCCACAAATTACATTCATGGCAAATGCTAACAGATTTAAGAAAAAAAAAATGTAAAAAAAATAGACTTGAGCAAAAAATTATCATAACAAATAGTCTAATAATAGGCTAAAACAAATAAATCTTAATATTAGAGATCGAAATTGACACTTCGGAATATTTACATATGTTTACAAACTTAATCTATATCCAAATATACATTTAAGTAATGCTTTACTCCATTACTTAATCCCAATAAGCACAATGTAATATTGATGTGTTCTCCATACAATAAACACAATGTAACTGTCTTCATGTGACACATATAATTGCCTCTTATTGAGTTACTTGTTAGCTCACAATCAATAAGAAAACTCAGAAAATTTCCTAAAACAAAGCCATAAGAATATCTCCAACATAACCAATCATTTTCCTAAGTCACCCAAGATTACAAGAAGTGTGTTTACAAAAAGTCCAACCATTTTAAATATTCAAAACAAAATACTACAGTGGCTATCTTCAACATACATGGCTATATATAAAAAAATCTAGAAAATACATGGCATGCAAGGCATCAACTAAATAATTTCCACAATGACATTAAAAGAAGTAAAATCTGAAAAAGATAAAAGCTTTCAACTAAAAAAATGGTTCCATTTTTGCATCAACCCTCTTCGAAATACACTATTACACAGCAAAACAACCAGTTAATGATGGTTTAGAAAATAAAAAATAGAGCATTTCGAATTTATAGCACATAATAATTTTAACATGAAGAAAGGCACAATCCAGTTGAGGCTTTAATTTCTACATAAGAAAAAGAAGTCATCTTGGTCCCTTCACAAAACTTTAAAAATATAGGGTCCCTACAGTTGATAAAAAAAAAAAAGAAAAATAAAACTAAGCCCTTAATTTCTAACACAAAAGCTAGCATATAGATTGTGACTTCTAGAAAGGTTTGTTACAAAAATATACTCCAAGCAAACATTACAAAAAGTTAGGCAGAACCAAGACCTAGAAAAAATCCACAAGAACAAAAACAATCATATGGAAAAAAAAATTACATAATCACATTTGCAGTATTCAACATTGCCACCATCAAATTATAGAGACCAATTAAAGTTAGAGACAGATAACATCAAGCACATCAATAGAGAGAACATATGGAGCAAGAAGAGAGAGGTGCCATGGAATCATTCCATAGTCCATAATAGTATAAAATATAAAGTTCATTTTCCTTTTGTATGAAGCTCTTAAATTCTGTCATGAATGTGCACATTCACATACACCTCCAAGAATGGTACCAAAGTTACCTTGGAAAGGTGTAAAACAAGAAAGCACTTTCTTATTTTTATTTTATAAGTAAAAGTAGATTAACAAAAACTGGTTCAAAGTTCACATAATTAGCAATAATTCAATTCGCAAACCTACTCTAATCACATTCAACACACAAAACCATACATATTTCAATAATATTTTATTCTGTTTTTGATGATACATTTTTCTCATCAAGTCATAGCAGAGAAGCCTTTAATGTTATCGTATGCTTTGTATAATGTAACACTTCAATATGACTTTTTGACTACTTAAATTAACAGGTAAAAGGTACAAAAATTTTGGTGAAGATGGAGCATACTTGCATGCATGTGTGCTATTTAGGTATCGAATAGGTTGAGTATAACAAAATTAAATGCCTTGATGAGTATATGTATAGGCAAGTGTTTTAATTATAGAAAAGAACCAAGACGGTGTTACCATTGACGCATAGCAGTGGAATCCATCAAGTATTTTAATTAAAATCTCAATTGAAATCAGAGAATGCTGTATGAATGGAAACAAAAAGATAGAGTGATGCAAGACCAAAAGTAATAAGACAAAATTTATTTTCCTAACTTGTGAAGATATAAGATTTAATTACCTGAAGAACCCTAGGGTGGCTTGAGTGATTCTAGCAAAACATGTAGCTGTGAATGCAAGCTGTCAATACTCTATAGGATTTGTAGTTTGCTCAAAACCATTTGAGATCAATTGAGTGGGATGACAGATCAAATACTAGCTTCTAAGATAAAATGATCCATTAGGAAGAATCAATGGCACCAAAACTGAAAACCATTTATGCATTACGAGAACTTAGCAGATAATCAACAAAAAACCACAAATGTTATAGGCCATGACATCATTTTATATCCAATCAACAAATATCTTGACATGACACAGGACAACCAAGAGAACAGAGCATCTAGAAATTTCTACAAAACCGACCCAATAAATGAATTAAGTTGTAAAGCCCGAAAATAATATCATAAGATTTGTTTTTAGTAGAGTGGTCTACCGAATTGGATTGAAAGCAAGACTAAAATTCTCTGGAATATAAAACAGACAAGATATATTCAAAAACTCTTACTTGAGTTTCAATGGCTCCAATCAGCAACTCTTGGCAACTCGATGCATGCACACTTTCTAAACTAGGGCACTGAAGTAACAATATCTCCGGGCATATGCACTAAGGGAACACTACTGTAATATCATTACTCAATGAACATCATAGCAGTGAACACTACTGTAATATCATTATTCAATGAACACTATCAAACCTTACTTTAAATACCTTAATTTAACCCAAGTTCCTCCAGCCTAAATTTAACAAATTAGTAAACCACCATCCATTTTTTACAAGATTTTCTTCACTTGCTGCTTATATTACAATGGATGTTCACTTTGAGAACATGTTTCTACATGCACAAACAACCTACTTAACTTCTCTTCATACTTAGCACTGAGCCAAATTTTAAAACTCATCATTTCAAGCATTCTAAAGGAATCCATGAACACGACTAATAGCAAAAATGACTTGAAAATTTGGAATTTTTATCAAAAATGGCATTTGACAGCTTTTTAATATTATTCTGCTAATAGTCCAAGTAATATCTATTTAATGAGCCTTAGTTCATTAATAAAAATTAATCACTTTGAATAATTTCCAAAGTTATCTTTAATTTTTATAGGAGTTACTAAATTTCACTAATAACCTAGTGTGTGATTAAACACCTCCTATCAAAGCATTTCAAGGTCTATATTTAAACAAGTCACATGCTTTGTAAAACACTAAATTAAAGTGTTGTAAAAACTTGCATGCCAAAAATCTTACATTAGAGTACCTGTGCACCAAAACTACAAGCATTGCTTACCTTAACCATTGCAATATGCTCAATCTGATCTACGATGGATTTATAGCATCCAGATCAATGGCCCCCACATTGTCGGTATCCTGGCAATAGCATAGCGATAAACCAATATATCTTTTTTTCTTCTATACCTAACAAAAAGTGTCAACATTAGAATGGAGCCTCTTTTATGTTCAGACGAAAGAGCACTAAGACTACAAATACTTTCTGTAGCAAACCCCTAAATATAGAAGTTGATTTAAGACTCTAATCAGTTATGCAATGAATCATTTAAACCACCTAAATCAGATCTATTAAACTGTAAAAACCTAATAATATCAACGAATGGGAGAATAAAATAATATACACATCAATCATAGCATATCAACTATTCATATCAAAATAAAATAATACACACATCAATGATAGTAATATAAATGGTAATCCATTTATAATCAAGGTTTTATATAACTCAAGATAAACTAGCCCCCAAGCAAAAATAATCAAGGTTTTTATAAGAAGGTTTATAGAAGAAACACTACCTCATAGGATAATGATAGTAACATGTGAAACATTGGAGAATTTGGTCATACACTAGTTTTATGTTTTTTATAATAGTAATCAAACAAACTTAACAGGAAAACTTAAAAGTGAAAATTATTTATAGGGGGAATTTTCTATAATTGGCGGCTGTTTCAATGCTTTTTCAGTAATTACTCAATAAACATGCATAAAAAACAGATCAGAATCACAATGAGAAAATTTCAAAGACATTGCCACTTTAAACATGTATTCTTATGGAAAGATTTGTAGGTGAAAAATTCACAGTAAGGCAACTAAATTAGAGGGGAATTACAGTTAAACAGACCCACCAAACGACAATGCAAACGAAATTAGAGAAAATCCCCATATGGGAAAGTTTGAATCACCCACAATTCCTCAAAGCCCAAATAGTAAAACAAAAAAGAATAAATAAAATAAATCAACCAATCCAAGCGACTATATATGTAACGCCCCGTACTCGTAGGGGGTCACGAAGCTCCACCTGCTTGGTATAATCCATCCTCAACTACAAATAATAGGTCTCCGACCATATTCAAAATAACAATATTTTTCACAACCCAATCCAAATAACAATGACCACTAAGTCATAAATAAAAGAATATAAATAAATCATAAATGAGGGGGGTTCACATTCTCCCAAAAAGCTTAACAAATAAGGAATAACTAACATTCTATAAATCCAATGAAATTAGAACCCAAATAATAAATAAATTAATTGTTTTCCCCCATCTAGCTTGTGGCTCTACAGCTTAAAACTTGGTCAAGGCTCTACTCTTGGTCCTCTGGAACATCCAAATCATCTGAAAATATATGAGATAAGAGGGGTGAGTTTTTCCACAACTCAGTAAGCGAAGAACCTATACAAGAGTGTAAACATGAGCATTTACCAAGAAATAAAGTACGGAACAAAACATAATTATGCATAAAAGAAACAAATGATTTTCAAGACAATTTAAATCATAAAGTACTTTGGCATAACAAAACTGAGTATTTTCACTATATCAAACGGAGTATCTCACAAAGCAAAGACCATGTTTAACCCCCGTGGTAGGGTTGTGCAAATCCCGGTGGCCAAACCAGGCAGAGACAGAGGTGGAACTTTCCCTTATTCGTTCTCGGAGCCCCGAGTGTGCACATAGGAAAGCCCACAATAAACCACTTTGTTTCCAAAGTGGGTGCACTCAGAGATAGGAAATTGGTACCAATCCAAACAAAGCAAATACAGAGCAGAGCAGAGCCAAGCAGAGATAGAGTCAAATACTAACCAGAATACTATGCCAAAGATTTTCAGAGTTATTTAAGACACATAGATCCAAACTATTTTCAGAATAAAGCTTATGTAAATAAAACATAGTCAACACAATCAAGGCATAATTTTTCTTAGATAGACAAAAATGTTCTTTCCACATTTCAGAAAATAACACGACAAAAAGCAGCTCATGTCTACACAATGCATGCCTGAAATATTTTTCCTTCTTTTATATAAACTTCATGAATAATGCAAACAATCGACTGATGTTGTTTTTTTCTCAAGTTTTCATTTCATAACTAACAAAAAGCACAAATTTTCAAAAGTCAACCTCAGTCCTCTTTTGGTATAAAACCAAGCATACGAACCCCGCTTACCTGACTGCTATAGCGAAAAATCAAAACTTTGAGTCTCAACGCTAAGAGTTTCGTCACCTATACATGAAAATAATTCCCTTTATATTAATGACCACTCCAAAGGCCTAAAATCATAAATTATAAGTTAACTACAATGCCTGTCTAAATTCATAATTTCTAGCATATCAAGCCCAAGCAACTAGCCACTACGACCCGCAAAACCAGCGCACTCCATACTAAAAAAATATCATTTCAGGCATCCCTCTGATAAAGCCAACCCAAAAAAATTGCATAGTCTCCCATACGTTCAAAACTACCAAACCCAACCATTTACATCACACAAAACATCCCAACCAACCCATCGGCAGCACCAAACAGCAAAAGAAAATTTAGACAACTAACCCTTGAACATCCACCAAAATCACTTCGAATATGGATTCGGAAGTTGGAGAAAATATTCCATAAAATTATCAAATCCAAACATCATAAATAAAATTCGCTAACCTCCCTAACCTTCCAACAATAGCCGTGCACTCTCGGCAACAAACGAAAATTGAACCCAGAAAAACACCACCAAAAATATACCTCTCGGAGAGACCCAGAAATTGAAGAAAAAAAAATCTAAACTATTTCACCCGAGGTGAGCATCCAAGAGGAAAACCCATAATCATACCTCAAACGGCAAAAACACACTAAATGGGGCAGCAAAACACGCAGACAGTGGCCGAATGGAAATAAAATCCTACCTCCCCTATGCTCGGCTGAAACCAACGGTTAACTATCAATAATTCTACCTTACAAGGATAGTAAATAGTTGCAAGAGAAAAAGAGAGAGAGAGATCGGGATGGACTTACCGGCAAAAACAAGAGGTGAACGGAAACAGGGGAGTTCGGCGCAAGAGAGGAGACCCACAATCAAGCTGCAAATGCCGAAAGATGAGAGGGGGAGAAATAAACTTCCGTTGGGCCTTCTAGAAATCGGAACTGCCGAGAAACGTGGGGGAGATGGGCGCTGGGAGTAGTAACTGAAACAGAGGGAAACCGTCGCCCAGGGGAAAGAGAAGGAAAAGAGAAGAAAGAAAGGAAAAGAAAGAAAGAAGGAAGAAAATGGGGCCGGGGGGGGGGGTTTAATTACCTGGGGTGAAAACGACGCCGTTTCTGGGGCTAGGGCTGGGCTGGGTCATGGGCTGGCTGAAAGGCCTTGGGCCGGGCATGACAATATATCTTCAACACTAGCTGAGGCAGATCCAAAAACCCAAAAGTAAAAAAGACCAATTGAAAAAGAAGAAATCAGACTATTGACTTCGATAATCATCTTGTGCAAGGCACTAATGTGAGGCCAGACTTGAGAGAGGGGTAGTGTTAGCAAGAACATATCTCAGCGCAATGCACCCAAGAAATCCTAGCTTCGGATGAGAGATATAATGGAAGATCACAAAAAAATTAGGGTTTTGAGTTAGCAAGAACATATCTCAATGTAATGCATTCAAGAAAAAGTTCAAATACGTACAACCAAGAACAGATCTCAAAATACATACCCTACAATCACAAAAAAATCTCATTTGAAAGCAAACGGTGGTGTCTTGAGTACTGGTAGCGACGAGGAGGAGGAGAAGCAAAAAGTGTAGTAGGCTCATCTCGGGGGAGGAGAAGAGGGAGAGAGAGTCTTCGTGGGGAGGCCGGGTTCGGCAATGGGGAGTTGTTGGTGATGTTCGGCCGCAATGATGGCCGGCAGCTGGGTGTGGCCGAATGAAAACAGAGAAGACGAGAGAGAGTATTGAGAGATTAGGGGAAGTCTGATTTCGAAATGGGGGATGACTTATTTGAATTGTAGCAAAACGACGTAGCTTTGGGCGTGAGAAAGCTATTTAAAATAAGGAGAAGCTTTTTGGCGAAAATTATTCGCCGCTATTAGTGAAAAATGTCGCGGCATAAAATAGAAAGCCACGGAAGATGGGCAGAGTTACTAAAAGTATTTGCGGCGACAAAATGTCGCCGCAAAAAGAGGTACAGCCCGTGGGAAACACTTTTTTCCCAAGAATATAATAATGTCTACTCCTCTTTATATTCCACCAGATTAATCTTGTGGATAAAACTTATTTTCTTGCGGCAAATAATTTTTTTTTGACCAAATTTTTTCCACCACTAATATATAGCGGCAATAACTTGTATTTTATATCTACCAAGATATGTGGTGCTAATAGACTACCTTTTCTCACGAGCGTATATCATGAAAAAGAAATTAGTGGCAAAAAGTCCAAAATCTTGTAGTGACGTTTCTCATAGTGATCATTATGCAATGAACAAACACTAGTTTAATTTCATGAATAAATGATTGATTGATCTATATATATACTATAGTCTAACAAAATTATTGAACAATTTAATCAATCAATCGACACATGAAGATCACTGAGTGCAGAAAACATATTAGTGGTTACCTCTTTTGTTTGAAAATAATCAAGTTGTTGTATGTACCATCCCACATTAGAGGTTACTTGTTTTGTTTTTAGTTTGAGATATTCCTCTGTGAGTCTTCTCAATCAAACAATTATATCATAGCCTCAAAAGCACCAGGTATTATTTTATTCAAAGCATCCAAACTTTCCTTGGACATCTCAATAATATATACTGCATGTACTTTGACATAAAGCATTAGGTTTTATTTTATTCAAACCACCTAAACTCAAATATATAATATCTACTGTCATCACAATAATATCTACCGTTCAGTTTTTTGGCTTTTTTTGGTTTCCAATAGGCTTGTTTAGTTTGATTGATTTATTATATAGGCTTGTAAGATTTTTTTTTTATAGGCTCGTTTAGATTTCTTTGATTTTAGGCTTTTTTAATTTGTTTTCTGGTTTTATGTTTATGTACATCCCAATATAAGTATAAAAGAGATGAGGTCGTATATATAAGAATTTCTTTGATAAGGCTGAATTGCAAGGTAAATAGTTAGGGGTCTCTAAAAGAAACTTATCAAGAATGTATTTGTGCAGAACAGAGAATAGCACAACAGAAAACCAGAGCAACTAGCAAAACAATGAAACTAATCAGCTATGCCACCTAATCAGTAATGCGAAACGAGTGGTCCATGTTCTCTGCATAAAACAACATTGTTTTATTACATCACCTGATTTATTTAGGGTCAATTTGGCAACACAATTATTCTGAGTATTATCATTTTTTTTTTCATATATCTCATTCTAAAAGACTATTTAAACTCAAAACACATTTCAATTTAAGATATTCTAAATTTTTCATATAATCATTACAATTTTTTAGAATTCCCAAATAAAACATAAAAAACAAAACAACTTTTTCAAATAATATTAAAGAGTTATATTCAAACGAGAAATTTATTGAAGTTTTAATGGTCGACATTAAATGTTGAGGTGTCCAATGCAGATCGTGACCAATTCTAATTCAATCTAAACGAGTTAGATATTTCTTATCCTTAATTTGTTAATTGAAAATTGAAAGTGTAAAAATCTTTTGCTAGGCTTCTTTACGGGACAAAAGGGTGAGTTAGACAAGAAAATGGGTGCGATAGACGAAACCCATAAAACCCTAGAATCAACTTAGATTTTCCTTCAATTAATCCTCACGCAATTACAGGGAGAGAGAGAGAGAGAGAGAGTACCGAACAATGTTTACGGCGATTGAGACTTGGCGACGAAGATTCAGAGACGGCGATGGAGACTCGGCGATGGGTCACGAGACGGCGCGAACTCAACACGGGATGGGACTAGGGTTTCTATGCACACAGAGAAAGAGAGACTGAGAGAGTGAATAGCGTTTGAGACAGAGCACTCGAGGGAGAGCCGGAGCGGGGAAAAGCTTGATACAAATGGTGCCGTTTAAATTTTGAAAGCCGGGTTGATAAAAGCGGGTTCCGGATTTAATGTGGATATCCAGCCCAATTTTATCCGGTTTGTTAAAAACGGGTTCTGGCCCGCTTTTATATAATCAGAAAACCGGATTTAAGATCCGAGTATCCGGTTATTGATCCGAGCCGGATAAAATCCGGCCCATGTGAACAGGCTTACGTTTAAGTGTGGGGACTGTGTTTTGTTGGCATTGATGTAGAGACATGTGATTGTGAGAACACTGAGAAGAGTAAGGAAACAGGGTTCCCAGCTGCAGGGTATAAACAACAAACTTTTTAATAAAAACTTGTCAAATTTAGAATATTGTGAATTTTGTTTTCACTAAACTTGTATTTTTACATTGAGGAAATTGTTACATATATAGCCATTGAGGCTTGCATCTAAATATGGAAAGAATATGGACTAATTACATAGTCAAATCTCTAATATCTAATTACATAAATTATGGAAGTAATTACAAGAATCATGGACGGAGATCCGTAACACTCAACTTGCGTGAAAAATGCTGAAAAAGCTCACGCTCTAAAGCTTTGGTGAAGATGTCGTCAACTTGGGCGAGCGAAAGAGTGTGGACTGTGGTGAGAAGCCTAGAGCGAAGTTTATCCTGAACAATGAGACAGTCGATCTTGATGTGCTTAATATGCTCATGGAAGACAAGATTGTGGGTGACGTAAAGGACAGATTGGTTGTCACAGTGTAAAGTGAAAGGTGCGGAATGTGGAATGCCAAGATCAGTAAGTAGTTGCTTCAGTCATGTGAGTTTGCAAGTGGTAACGGCCATAGTGTGATATTCTACCTCAATAAAGGAGCATGCCACTGTTGTCTGCTTCTTAGTATGCCAAGAAATGAGACTAGAGCCAAGTTGGATGAAATAGCCAGTGGTAAAACGATGAGTAGTAGGGCAACTTGCCCAATTAGAGTCAATGTAAGCAGTGTCCTGAGTGGTATTAGAGGAAGGAAGAAGATTCCTTATCCCGGAGTTCTTTTGATGTAGCAAATAACAATCCCTCTATATCTTTTTAATAAGTAACAATCCCTCTATATCTCTGTAATTATTATATTCAAACTAAGCCTACCATCGTTGTCTTGAAACAATTATCCCAATGGGTAGAACATTTATTACCCTAGGATCTCACAACTTCTCAACATCCACCACAACCATATTTACTACATCCAACTCTACCCAATGATTAGAAATAGAAACCATCTAATTATTCCTCAAATCTTCTACACACGATATACATGACCATGTGTGCGAGCCACAATAATATTCCATTTCCAACAGCAACAAGAAGAAAGTAAAAACAGAAGCAGTGATAAGAAAAAACGTAACATCATTAGAGACTGAACAAGAACAGAAGCAATCACTGAGAATTTCATCTTCTTCCACAACAATCCCTCTATCTCTCTTTACGCTCCTCTTTCTCTAAAGAGAGACACATTTTTTATTTATTTATTATATTATAAGAATAAGAATTATGATTATAAGACTGTAAATTATAAGAATAGAAATCTGGGATTCGAGTTATGCAATATCTCCGTCAAGTTTCAATAGCTCTTCCATAGACCTCATGATTATATCTTGGATACCATAGCATCTAAAGCATTAATACTTCTTCAAATGACGCCTTTTGACCACACTTCCAAGGATATTTGCTTACATTTGGGACGATAATATAAAGCATTATCTTTTTTCTGTTTGTTTCTCTCCTCTTCGATAATATAAAATGATAATATGAGTAATATATATTGGTACTCCAATAGCACACCACAAACATGAGTTATGTAACCGTTCAGAGTGAAAAAAAAAAAACAATATCTTACAAGCTTCCAAAAACCAGAGCATAGGATAAATTCAATCGCAAATTCAGGTACTGGCGACTTTTATGCTGCTTATACCAGAAGAAAATCTTCCCCAGAAATATAATTTTGTCTGTCAATCACTTAAAGCAAACAGTAAGAATTTATTTCCCAATATTAGTCGAAAATCTTCATTTTCTGTGCAACAGCTAGCTGCCAGATCAGTGATGGTAGACAATGTTCTTGGAGAGCTTGCACAAAGCAATTGGCCGCATCATACGTCATGCTATAGATATCAACTCCTCAATATTTAATCTCTTGTAATTACAGATTAAAACAATATTGTGTTCAAACAACCCACAATCATATTAAACAGAATAATAATAATAATAATAAAATAGAAGGAACTCCCATTTGATGGGTAGCTGTTCAATACTTAACAGGCCCAACATCTTGGCTTGTTTTGTGCAGTGAAGTGAAAAACATAAATCACGTGACATTTGCAGGTTTTTGGAAATTACTGGCTCAAGTTTTGGACTATTTTTATATACGTAGGAGAATAACCACTAATTCATCAAATAATGTGATCAACTTCGCTTTATTTCCAAGAATTCTAAAGCTTGCAAACGTTAGCTAAAGGTTGAAACACTTGGGAAATCTTGGGAAATCTGGCCTTCTTCTTTGATTATTTAAGGTTTTTTAGATTTTGAGAAATGCTCTTTTATGAAACACTTTCTGATGGTTAAATATTGAGCTAGTTCAATGATAATTTCTATTGATCCTTTTCCTTTCATAGGCCGGAGGAAGAGACTGCTATGAGAGTACAAGATTAGTACTTTTTAATTCTGATCATAACACTCCCGTTCTTGAAATTTGAATAGACAGAGAGGTAGAAAATTACATGTTCTAATCAAATACAAACTGTAATCATAAGGAGATTTCCATGTGCAGCATATGATAGTGGCTTTACAAGTGGATGCTGTTTCTATCTAAACATTTCCATGCAAAACAACATAAAAACTAGAAATGGTAAGACGACCAAAATTGTCAAGCGTCAAGGAATGTTTTTAAATAAATCTACTCAATCTGGGATTGGAATTATGCAATATCTCCGTCAAGTTTCGATAGCTCTTCCATAGACCTCATGATTATATCTTGGATACCATAATATCTAAAGCGTTAATACTTCTTCAAATGACGCCTTTTGACCACACTTCTAAAGAGATTTGCTTACATTTGGGACGGTATTCTGTTTTAGAATTTTGTCATTTCATGATTTCAGGAAAGTAATCAAGTGACGGCTTGGAAAGTATAAAATGATATAACACATGAGTAATAGATTGCTACACCAATAGCACACCACAAACATGAGTTATGTAACCGTTCAGAGTGAAAAAAGTGTCTTGCATGCTTCCAAAAACCAGAGCATAGGATAAATTCTCCAATCGCAAATTTAGGTACTGGTGACTATTAGGCTGCTTATACCAGAAGAAGATCATCCCCAGAAATATAATTGTTTGTGAATCACTCCAAGCAAATAGTACGAATTTATTTTCCAATATTAGTCGAAAATCCTCATTTTCTGTGCAACAGCTAGCTGCCATACACAGAAGGAATAAGAGAACAATACTAGAGCAAGAGAACCAGAGAGCATATCAATGGAGGAAATCTTAATATTCCATTGGTAAAGTGTATGCTATACACAGAAGGTAAGGAAAACATACATACAGAAAATATGTAACAAACTAACAAACCCAACCTATCATATTGTGCCAGCTAAAATACACTTGCAATGAATGAAAGAATAACAAATGCAATACGACAACAGAAGAAGTAAATAACAGTTTACAAAAACGACATGTAGCTTTTAGACTTGGCCAGTATCTGTTAACATTATTTATCTCCATCTTAAAAGATAAAAAAATGATAAATATATGAACAGTTACCATAATGATGTTGATATGTTGATGTTGAAATTTGTTATTATTTAGTGTTGTGCAAGTTAGAGCTTTTGTTTTTGTTTTTGTTTTTTTTAACTAGTTTGATGTTTGGAATATGAGCCCTTCAGTCATAAAGAAATTACACCAAAATAATATCAAATACTGACTTGATTTCATTTGATATATTAAATCTACTATATAATAAAAATAATTTTATAATTTGACGAACTACATCAAATCACATCAATTTGTAAGATTACTTTGAGTAATCGCTTTGTGGCTAAAGCATTTTTCTTGAACCAGATGCCACATAATACAGAAAAAAACCGTTATATTATGGTGGAAGCCCAACAAAGAAAGAAGTTGCATAGACCTCACTGAATACATTCTAATTTCTTTTTTAACTCAAGAAAATCATACTGCTAATCAAGGTATCCACGGATCATTTACATTTAGAAGATCTCTCAGTTAATATCAAATCGCTTAGTTCCCTGGTCTAATGTACAAACACAATTAGATTAGCCATAAAAACGTCTGGCTCTCACAGCCACAGCCACAGCCACAGCCATCAATTTGCAAAAGACTTGCAGAAAGTCAGATTGACAGTAACAGCAACCTAAACTGCACTCTGGAAGAGGATTGTTAGTGATGCAGCTTGTTAACATGGGAGACTCTTTAAGAGAAGATTGGACACATGCTTGTGTTGAAGATAATGACCTCCCTCATCCATTCTGGTTCTATTCTCTCAAATGTTCCCAATGATAAGACACGGTACACAAGTTCTGTTTCCTTTCCAGATGGTTTGCCGATCCATGTTAGACTGAATGAGAGCCCTGAGACAAACATTATTATAAAGGTAGCGTTTATTATGCAGTAACTGAACAATGGAAATCTTGAAGCCAAGACTCAATTGAGTCGATTCCATTAAAGTGCCCAAATTAAGCATAATTTGTCTATGAGAAACAGACAGACCAGAAAGCAGTGTATGCCAATATCTGCTGCAAAATTCGGGTATGATAATGTTGGGGATCCAGCCGACAGATAGACAGCAAATACGGAGCCACGCAGCAGATTCAAACAAGAGAAATAAAACTAAAGATGGAGAACAGAAATGGACACCAGATATGAAGTGGTTCAGCTCAAACTGAGCCTACATCCACTGTTAGGTCAGTCTAAATCACTATAATAAACAAAGATGGAGTACACTTCTTGGAGGTTACAAAGCTCTCTCTTTCACAAGGCTCTCAAACCCTTTACAAGTAGGCTCTCACTGATTTACAAAATCAAACAAGGAGAAAATGGGAGACGGACGCCTGTGTTCGTAATCTCGCTCGAGCGAGCCCTTCTCGCTCGAGCAAAATCGCCTTCACTCCACAGCTCTCTGCTTCCGCTCTCTTCTGCACAAATGGCCCAAATCCTTATATAGGCTGTATCTCGCTCGAGCGAGACATTCTCGCTTGAGCGGAACACTATTCCAGACGGCGCTAACCCTAGTTCCTGGAAGCGATGCAACCCTAGGATTGATTCTCGCTTGAGCGGGAGGTCGAGCGAGAGTCGAGCGAAGTCTCTGCCTGGATCCAAAACTCTCCGTTTGATGTCTCGCTTAAGCGACTGTCGAGCGAGGGTCGAGCGAAGTTACGGATTGAAAACTCCAAGTGCAATCTGATGCGCTTCATTCAAGCCACATCTCAACAGATAAGATAACAAATAGATACACCAACATGAATATAGGTTTTAGCTTATTATACACCCGACTTAAAGCTCTAATGATTTTGCAAGATCAACAATTTTTTTCTTTTCTAGAATATTACTTGCTGAAAGAATATAGGGTTGAGGCCCTGACCCTGACAACCAAGTAAAAATCAAAAAGAAAGAAGAGAACAGAACTTTGTAATTTTGCATTTGAGAATTCTTAATTGGCACATGTGGCCTTTTTAATATTTTAAATTGATATATATTTTAATGAAAAAGTTGTAAAATATGCAAAGACTGGAAAAATGTTTTGGTGCTCAATACAAAAACAGAGCAATTAATGTAATGTAGTAAGTTGCTAGCTGTGTATAACATGTGAATTTGAATGGTGGTGTATATCCTCCTTCTGTCTTTGTATGCTAGTGAGTCAGGAGAAGTAAGTCGAACAGAACTAAAATAAATTGAGATCGAAAAGTAATTCTTTCAAAACTTCAATTTTATTTAATTTACTAGGGGTATTTTTATATTCTGAGATCAGTTTTGAAAGGTAAAAGGTTTAAATTAAAATTCAAAAAAGTTTCCACAATATGAAAGAAACAATAAATTGAACTATGAAGTGAGAAGATCATCCAAAATTGCTGGAATCAAGACATTTCTTTTAAGAATTCAAGATTAGTACTTTTAATTCTGATCACAAATAACTACTTCAGAGGAAGAGACTGCTGTGAGAATACAAGATTAGTACTTTTAATTCTGATCATAACACTCCCGTCCTTGAAATTTGAATTATAAGAATAGAAAATATAAGACTCTTTAAATTATAAGAATAGAAATCTGCGATTGGAATTATGTAATATCTCCTCATTTTCTGTGCAACAGCTAGCTGCCAGATCATCCTGCACAAATTGTTTTAGTGAAAAATACCATCCTTATTATTCGATCTCTTGGATGTGAAGAATCATGCATATGGTGATATTTCTTATATGAATAGGGAAGAATAAATCGGTAAAGAAAGCGAGGTAATCATATCTAAATTATTTACTTGAAGAAGTCGCTTTACATTAGATTTTTAACAAACTCTCAATCCCAATCCCTGTTTTTTCTCTACCCAAAGTGGTTTGTGCAAATAGAATTTTATAAGTTGAAGGTGAAGAAGGTGGATGCGGAGATAAAGATAAAATTGGTAGAAAAATACCTGGATCAGTCAAGGATCAAGTCAAATACAAAGGAGGCTCAACACGAAACTCCAACTCTAGGATGTGAGCAATCTTGGGCCAATCCTCACCTTTTTCTTGTTCGCATCTTTGTAATAAGATGGGGCAACCATAAATTTTCAACATTTTCAAAGAGGTTAGCCTACTTATTACTTCAGGCAGTGATAATAAACCAGGGCATCTAGAAATTGTGAACTGTTCAAGTGATGCCCAATTGCAGATCCACTCTGGTATAGCCATCAAGTTTGAACAATTTGTGATTTTGAACTGTCGTAGAGTGGTAACATGTTGAAGCCCCAACGGGAGAGACACCAATTTTGGAATATTATCAAAATCCAAAGAGATTAGGCTTTTAAGCCCTTTCCATTGCATCCCGTGCTCATCGTTGCCTAGATCAAGCTCGGGACAATCACTAATACTCATTCTGTGAAGTGCAGTGAGATATTGCACACCTTGAGAGATAGACTTTAATTTATGGCAGTTATCTATCTTCAATCGCTGGAGAGATATGAGGTTTTGTAACACATCCTCTGTCAGTGCTTCTAGATCCTCAATTGAAATAAGGGTCATAATCTTCAATTTGGAGAGAGGAGCAGATGAAATGGCATTCGTTAATGTTTGTTGCACTGGCTTCCAGCTGGCACGCCGTAGGTATAACTCTTCTTGCAGATGTGGAAACATTGGCAATGAAGTCAACATAGGGCAGAGCAATATTCCTAATTCTGAAAGACGAGGAAATGAAGGGAGTGTTAAAGCATGCCTCGTCATTGAAGGTGTTTCAAAGGATCTTACAGGATCAGTAATATTGACATCCACATTATCAGAATCACTCCTCCTAAACCAACCCTTCAGATTACTACAGTCATTGAAATCAATTACCTCCAGAGATGGGAATAATGCTATTTGAGTCGTCGAAGAAGAAGAAAACTCATTCATGTTGTCGCTACTATCTGATACGTACTCTATTTCTTGAAGGTCTTCCAGATAAATACTCTTAAGAAAGGGTAGTCGACTCAATGGTGGCAAATATTTCAATTTCCTACATTTGAATAAACTCAATTCAACAAGATTTGTGAGTGACGAAAGCCACATCGGAACCCTCTCACCCCTATAATCAAGTATACTCAGCTTTTTAAGATTTGGGTGAGGTTCCAAGCCTTCCAATATCATTTCATCACGTGCATTAGAAATATTTGCTCTAGTGCTCCAATATAAACACAAAGTCTGAAGATGTTCTTTGTCCTTTAGATTTGCACCCTTACAATCTAATGCCACGTCTTCCCCACCTGATCTCAAACCCCTAATAGATAATTTTCCTCTTAAGCTATTCATTCTATTTAGCTCAGTTAACTGGCCACTATCCTCTCGGTCCGAATCAAAGTCGACAACAAATGTAGATAATGTCTGGAGATTTGTCAATTGCCCCAATCCACGTGGCATATGACTCAAATTGTCACATTCATCAATGTAAAGATGCCTTAGGTTCACTAATTTCGTAATTCCTCTAGGCAATTCTTTAAGCTTTTCGCAACCAGAGAGTCTTAGTGTGTACAAATTTTGCAACCTATTTATAGAATCGGGCAGCTTCTCGATTTTATCATTCCATGAAAGATTGAGATCTCTTAAATGCTTCAGCTTACATATAGAACTCGGTACTAAATCAGGCTGTCTTCCATATAAATCCAGCACTCGCAAGAACTTCAAACTTGATAAGATTGCTTCACAGAAAGTAGTACTTGACACTCTCCAAGTTTCGTATCCATCGACAAAAAGAAGTGTTCGAATCCTACAGGCTTTAGACGGAGAAGTTGGAATTACAGAGGAAAGATCTATATTGTTGACAACTGATACGTGCCGAGTCTTCTCACTAATACATTTTCCCTCAGATTCTAATATGGTGATCAACGATCCTGCCTCTGACATGGCAAGATCATGCATGAGATCGTGCATTTTACACATAATCACATTGCCATAATAATCCCTTTCAACTTCTTGAAAGAAGGATCTCCAAAGTAAATCTATGAAATACTCATGACCAACAACTTCAAGACATTCATTTTCATTGGATAGCTTGATAAACCCCCGTGCTATCCAAAGTTCTATCAACCTTGATTTTTCCATCTCGTAATCCTTGGGAAATATACTACAATAAGCAAAACATTGTTTCAAATGTGATGGAAGTTGATCATAACTCAGCTTAAGAGTTGGTAAGATGTCATTTTCTTTTATTTTTGCTATTTTATTTTTTTCGAAAGAATCCCACCCAGCTTCAGAATCTTCCAAATAGAGTAACCTTCCAATTGTTATGATGACAAGAGGGACACCCGAACACTTTTCTACAATCTTCTTTCCAACTTCCACTTTTCTAGAATTCACCGGCTCTTCTCCGTTCTCAAATGCCACTTGTTTAAATAAACACCATGACTTCTGGTTGTCTAAACCCTGTAAGGAATATGGTTCAATTGTTTGGGTAATTTTTGCAACTTTTGCACTACGTGTAGTTACTAGTATTCTACTCCCACTAGCACCACTCATCAATAGTTTTTTCAATTCATTCCATTCTCCAACATCCTCATTCCAAACATCATCCAAAACAAGTAAGTATTTCTTTCCACCAATCTCTTTTCGAAGACCATGCACCAATGTGTCCATTTCACCACCCTCTGGTTTCTGTTTTGTTGCCGATTCTAGGATTTTTTCAATAACTTTTCTAACATCAAAATTATCAGAGACACACACCCACATTTTTAGCTGAAAATGTTTATCTACTTCGAGATCATTAAATATGAGTTGAGCTAGTGTGGTCTTTCCTAATCCTCCGATGCCAGTAATTGGAAGGATTCCTACATTCTCTTTGACATTTGAATCAGAAAGAAGTATATCTATGATCTTCTTCTTGTCATCTTCTCTACCCATAACTTCTGCTTCACGTACAAAAGAATGAGTGTCATCCCTCTTCCTAGGCCTGACTCCTATCTCTCCAAGGCGTCCCTCCGCTTGGAATCTCTTATGGTCATTTGTGATGGTATCTAACTTCTGTGTAATCGCCTTAATCCTATGCCCCATTTTCAGTTTATTGAAAAGGTGCTTTGATTTGGATAACAAGTTACGCACCTTTTTGGGCATCTTATCCGGAGTACTCGTCATCTGATCTCGCATTAACAGACAATCAGTGGAGAAACCATCCAGCAAGTCGTCGACATCATAAACGACATCCTTAAGCTTTTCAAGCCAATCTGTAACTACATGTTTGTTCGTTGCCCATTGCTTCTCCTCAGCATCAAGAAGCACAGCTTGGATTGTGGAAAGGGTGTTCTTGAGCTTCTCAAGCTCATCTGAGACACCCCAAAGCTTTCCGATCTCTCTGAGAGCCAGGGATCCCAAGCTCTCAATGATTTTTGCTGCAACGTTGTAGGCAATGGCTTCAGCCATTTGTTGATGGTTGGTGAAGGAATGGTAAAAAGGGGCTCTTGGGAAATCAGTAGAGGGATACAAGGAAGATATGTTTGCTTTGAATACGTAGAGAGGACATGAAGACGGTACCAACATTTAATAAGGCCTTGCATGGGAAAGTTC
This sequence comes from Platycarya longipes, assembly GCA_036559045.1. Classification (NCBI taxonomy): domain Eukaryota; kingdom Viridiplantae; phylum Streptophyta; class Magnoliopsida; order Fagales; family Juglandaceae; genus Platycarya; species Platycarya longipes. The sequence continues at coordinate 4,357,084 of CM071801.1, forward strand.
CTATTGGCAGATATTTTATGAGTTCTTGCTGCGTGTGAAACTAGAATTTTCTTTTTCTTGCCTTATTTTTAATTCTTTATTTCTTTAATTCTTTTTAATTCTTTAATTCTTTTTAATTCCTTAGTCCTTACCTTGTTTTTGTAACCCCAAGATTAATTAATGCCAATTTCATTATTACACCCAACATTCCAGCTATCTTTCCCCTGTTTTCTTGCCATTACATGTATTGAAATTAGAATGCAAGCATTCCAAGACTAATGGGAATACATTTATTTAATATTTTTTTGGCTTCAATGTGATTACATTTATGAAAAATGATAAATCTATAATTTGTGTACAACTATTTAACCACTCTATTCAAATAGTCTTAATTAAAAACGACATCATGTGTAATTATCAAAATTTTCACCAAAATCTTGGTCCACTACGACATAAAAATTTAAGCTTTATTACATAATCTGACAAATTGGGCCTTAAGTATTATTAAGATATAAATTCTGAATCTTGTTTGCATTAAAATGTGGTAGGTTCGCCTTAACCATATGGTATCTATATTTGGAGATGTAATAGTAGTTTACTACAAAGTACGATAGAGAGTGCAATGGCTGGGACCAATTGGACCAGCAATTTGTTTGAAGTACTGTCCTTTAGCTTGATGCTCTGCTCATGTTGCTGTCAGTTTTCTTAATTCTTGCTTTATTTTATTAATATTTGCTATATATATGGCCATTGAATGTCGTCATGATAGGTTGTAGGTTAATTTTTGTTAATTGCATTGAAACTATGACTTTCAAGCTGCCATCTACCATTAGCATATTCAATAGGGTCCAACGCAACTAACCACTTGACAATTCCATCAAGATAAGATAGCGATATTTCAGAAATATTTTAGAAGTCCCTGCACATGGGAAGGTTCTATTGGAATTTGGAGAGTACAGACGCGTTAAAGAAGAAATTATTGATGAACCTACACTATTGTTGAGGGAGAGCTGGGTATTGGCGGAGACGTCCAATTCAACCAGCAATTTCTTTGATGCTCTGCATGCATGTGGTCAGCTTTCTTAATTATTTATTTTATAATTTTTTATTGACTGGTTATGGAGTCCGTCGACTACGTCTAGATCCATCTTATTGACCCCATCAACTCGTTCCCCCCAATGATCACTGGGTGTGACGGGAGGTTGAGCTCCACCGGAGCCCAAGCGGGATCTGGAAATGGAGTTGGTAGGCTGACTTGGTTGTTTTGAAGATTTCTTAAAATACCAGAGATTTAATTTTGATAAGACTCCAGTATAAAACAATATAATAAACTATATCAAAGCATATACGTTTTTTGCCTGGCTATTTTATTGAGATCATGTAGATATTTTATATATATATTGATCAGATCATCACTAAAGGAATAGATCAAGGAAATTATGTTTGCTTTGAGTTTAAATACAGATCAGGACAAGCCGGGACCAACATTGAATAAGGCCTTCATGTCATCGTCTACTTTCCAAGCTAGCATAATTCCATCCACACCTCTAATATTTATGTTATCCTGTGCACTGTCATTATAGATGAGGATTTTTTTTTCCCTTTTTTATATACGTAATCCCTGACATCACTTTGGTATAAAATACCTTTGAGCTTCCTTTTATTGTTCCAGCTGGTGGATTTGGTTTGTTTTCATAAATAAAATTAAAAATTAAAAATAATATAATAATAGACTTTGCAAGCTGTATGCCACTCAGGTGTTATTTGTTTTATAAATGAGATGAGATAAAGTTAAAGAAAATAAAATATTATTATAAAATCTTTATTTAATATTAGTTTCGTTTTAGAAATTAAAAAAATTATTTTAGAATTCGAAAAAATTGAATTGTTTATTTTATTTTATATGAAAATTTTAAAAAATATAATGATAAATTTGAAATAAGATGATGTGATTTGAGAAAACAAACCAAACCTTAATTTATTGACAAAATTTAAATAAGAGAGAGTGATCAATGTTAATGGAGCAAAAGAAAGAAAGCACTTAGCAACAAAATTAAGTAAGAGAGAGTGATCAATGTTAATCAACAAAAGAAAAGGAAGTGCATGTTTTAGTAATCCGAACAGTACTTTTTTTCCTGGCTATTTTATTGAGATCATCACTAAAGTCTAACGCGATAGAAGGAAGATATGCATGCTTTGAATACAGATCGATGGAGGACAAGCCCGGACCATCTAACAAGGCCAACTTGCATATGATGGACATGGACCTGCTGAAAGTCTGAAACTATGACTCGCCATCTACTTTAACTTTTCAAGGACATTACCATCCACACGCCTAACATGATCACTCTCATTATTGATCAAGATTTTTTAATCCCTGACAATATCACTTCGGTGGACTAAAAAAAAAGAAACATTTCGCATGTAATTTGGCACCCTTGAACTTCCTTTTATTATAGGTTTTGTTTATTTTATCAGATGAGAAAAATTGATATAAATTAAGATGATAATTAAAAATTGAAAATTGAAAAAAAAAATATTGTTTGAATACATTTTTTAACATTATTTTTATTTTAAAATTTGAAAATGTTAAATTGTTTATTTTATTTTTGTAGAAATAAAAAAGTTCTAATGATTAGATAAAATGATACGAGAATTATTTGTAAAGTTTGTATCATAATATGAAGTTTATTGTTTCATTGCTAAATCGATGGGTGCACTCATTTAAATTTACATAAAAAATTGAAACTTCTTCTCTTTGTTTTTGTTTCGATGGTGGGAGTTCTTCTATGCACAATCGGCTCATAGTGAAGAGGAAGAATGAGTCATTCTCGGCTCATAGTGACAATTCGGGTCTCAATTGCTCTGGATTTGAGTGCCTCATGGTAGTTCGTAGTAGCAATACACTGCACTCACAAAATATCAAAGTTTAGCCTCATTCGAACAAGTCGGGGACGGACCAGAGAACAATTGGAAGCACCATTTGGCAAATATAAAGATTTTCTTTTTTTCAAGCCACGAGTAATTAGTACCTTAAAATGTCGAGTAAAATCACAATATAAAATGGAGGCAATGGAGAAGATCATTCTAGAGACAAGCTCTCAACAATAATAGAAGGAAAAGAGAGATGGAAATGCAACGAAGAAAAATAGAGGGTGAAAGAGGAAAAGAAAAGGAGAAACTATAGAAGCCCCATTCAGCTTATCATTCAATTTGCAGTTTTACATCTAAACTTGACATTAATAACCTTGAAAAAGTTAAACAAATAAAAACAGAGGAAGATTGATATACAAGTCGTTTCTGGGAATTGAATTTTATAACTTGAAGGTCATGAAGAAGGTGGATGCGGGGAAATTGGACAGATTGGTTTTTCGTTTTAAAAAGATTACATGTAATTCCAACATATTGGATTTTGTCGCCACAATTTCCTCTACCAAACGTTAAAGCTGTTATTAATAAAATTAGGATACTATCATCTTTGAAAAGTATGCATATTTGTGTGTCAAATATTGAAGCCATCCCTGTGGTGGTAATATATATTGAAGCCAGCAAAGTCAACTAAATAAACCAAATGGTGTTGAGAAGGGAAAAGAAATTGTTTCTGAGCATGTTGATCAAAATATGTTAAGTGGCTTGGGTGGTATTGAGAACCATGAGATTATGTCTAAGGAGGAGGATGAGTCTTTGAAGGCTCAAGAAGTTTGTGAAGTTGATAGGGAGGATGTTGAAGTTAGGAATGTTGATGTTGATTTGGAAAATCATCTATCTCAGAAAGAAAAATGTTCGCTTGGTGTTGAAAATCAAGATGGGAGCAATGTAGAAAGAGAAGAGAACCGTGAAATGGTGCAGCACTTTGGAGAAATGGTAGTAGGTAATAAAGGGGTTCTTCCTATTACCTTTGAAAAGGGGCTGCTTTAAGAAATGAGGATGAAGGAGAAGTGGAAGAAATAATGGCGGTAGCTGATAATAATCCTGAGAATGTTGTACGGTTTGCTTGGTGAACCAAATGGCATAATTAATGAAAAGAAAAAACAGAGTGTTTTAGCTATAATCCAGACTATGGTAGAAAGAAATGATGAGGAGGAGGTTTGGGAAACAGAAAATGAAGAGTATGAGGAGGATCTTTGGAAAACAGGAAACGATGTTTATCTTCAAAATATTGCAGGATTTTGGGATGTTTTTTCGAACCACACTAAATCGAATATAGAATGTGGAGATAAACCAAAGCATTTGAGCAAAGAAAAAGATTATTATACAGACATGGAGATATCAAAAAATAAAAAGGATTTTAAGGTAAAAAGTTCTACCTGGGCCGCAAGAAAGGCGGCATGAATAAATCCTTGAAGTCATGTAGTTCGTTGTGGGTTGTTTTTTTGGTTTTGTTAGTGTTGTTGTTTGGGATGAAGTAGTTTATTGAATATTTGCAAATCCCTAATTTTTTTGTTGTTATCAAGGTTTTTCTCCATCATAAATGAGGGTTTTACTAATAAATTTTTTTATTAAAAAAAAAAGTGTGAATAAGCAACAGATTAGTTTTCCCTTCATCTGATTTTTTTTTTAAAGAGACAGAACATTTCATTTGAGTTCAAAGTTCATCAAATCACCTTAATTATAAGAAGACTTGACAATTTTACCCTTTAATTGGGTGCAAAAAGTGAGAAAAATCTCATGTTTGCCAATCAGACATTACAAATATAAACTGAATAAAAAACAAGTAGGTGATGCAACCTTGTCCCCCTGGCACTAGTATTGGGGGCCCACCCCTGCTGTGCAGTGGCGGGGTCGGGAAGGTGCAACCTCATCCCGTTAGAGCTGTGATATTGGTTGGTGTTAGTAAGTTGAGTAACAAAAGATCAAGTCGATCAAGTCTAACCTCATTCAACTAGTTGGGGACTAGAGAACAATTGGTAGTACTATTTGGTTTAAAAAAACTCTCAATTAGAGGGATTTCCAAAAACTAAACAAAATATCATTTTTAGAAGGCAATGGAGGGGTAATGGATAGAAGGCATATATACAAATCATTCCTCTCCCCCCCCCCCCCTCCTCCCTAGAATGCCAACCAAGTGTGAATGAAGCAACGGATTAGTTTTCCTTCATCTGTGTTTTTTTTTTTTTTTTTGAAAGAGGACGGAACATTTCATTTGAGTTCAGAGTTCATCAAACCCCCTTAATTGTAAGAAGACTTGAAAATTTTACCCTTTAATTGGTTGCAAAAAGTGAGAGAAATCTCATCTCTGCCAATCAGACATTACAAATATAAACTAAATAAAAAATAGGCGGGTGATGCAACCTTGCCCCCTAGCACTACCGCACTGGTACTGGGGGGACATCCATGGGGTCGAGAAGGTGCAACCTCATCCCGTAAGATGCGGATAGTACCTCTAGGCTAGAAGACCCGTACGTGATATTGGTTGGTGTTAGTAAGTCGAGTAACAAAAGATCATTCGAACTAGTTGGGGACTAGAGAACAATTTGTAGTACTAATTGGCAAATATGATAGAATTGTTTGTTTTTTTTTTTCAAGCCACAAGAACTAACAACTTCAAAATTTAATCATTAGATACCTGTGTATAATGGAATGGATCTAGTGTCTATTAAGTTACAATATCCAAAGGAGGCAATTGAGAAGATTGTAGCACACATGCTTTCAACAATAATTGAAGAAAAAGAGAGATGCAAATGCAAAGAAGAAAAATAAAGGTTGAAAGGGAAATAAAAACGGAGAAAATATAAAGTATTTTTCTCCTCTGTTTTCTTTTTTTTTTAAGAAGAGCCAGTAGCCCCACTCATAATGGCCCCGTCCCGAATTTATTAATCAATCCTCATATATAACAGAGGAAAACCGTGGTTAAACACCAAGCATCGGGGAGATTACAGAAACTCTCCCAAATACAAAACCAAACCAAAAAAAAAAAAAAAAAAGGCCAAAAAAAGCCAAAACTAAACAAGCCTATAACAAGACAGATCTAAACAGGCCTACATAAGATTAAAAAAAAAAAAAAAAACTAATAGCAAACGGCCGGGAGCCCCATTTTATCCACTTTCAAAACACCTTTAAGCTCCCTTGGAAGATCATTGAAGTTGATCCAAGTGCCAGAAATATGGGCCGAAGCTAAACAAGCTAAAAAATCCACCCCAACATTACATTCTCGATAAACATGCCTTATCTTGACTTGAAAGCTAGAAATCATCTCTTAAATTCTTTTCCAATAGTCTTCAAAATACGATATTCCACACTGCCTTTTTCTAACCACTTGACAATTAACAACAAATCAAGCTCAATTTCCACTCTACTAATATTCAATTCTTTGCAATGTTGCAAACCATAATTAAGTGCCAAAAGTTTGGCTTCATTGTTCAATTCGTGAGACAAGTCTTTGGCAAAAGCCAACCTTAGGCATCCCTTATCATCTCGAACATTTCCACCTGCTTCCCATCCGGCCTGGGTTCCCCAAAGAACTTCCATATACATTTAATTTGAACCATCCCCTACTCGAAAAGTGCCATTTCACAAAACATGCATTCTTGGACTTGGCAACTTTTAAAGGAATAGAGAAGGCATTCAAGATCTCTTCATCGCCAATCTTAAACTTTTTACTAGCATGCAAACGCAATCCAACCCACGCAATTCCTGCTTTGATCGATCCCCACAAAGAATCCACCAAACTCTTTTTACCTTCCATACGAGCTCTACATCTCCACACCCAAAGGGACCAAGTTAAAATAATAGGAATAAGTCCGAGCAAAGTACCTTTTTGAGAGGATTTAGAAGCACATCTGAACCATAATTCCAAGTTTACTCTCCAAGGGCGACGAGAGTCATAGGGCATACCCAGATGCAAAGAAACACGACGCCATATTTCTCTAGCAACCATGCCTTTCATCAGGACATGGTCTTGATCCTCCATACAACCCTAAGCACAACATTCAAATTTTGAAACCATCGGAATCCCCAAAGTTCTTATACGGTCATCAACACTAAGACGAGTTTAAAGCTTTCCATCAACACTAGGAATTTTTCTCCTCTGCTTATCATTCAATTTGCAATAATACTTCTAAATTTTTGCATTAATGACCTTTAAATTTTAAAAAAAAAAAAAAAAAAAAATTACTATTCCTATTCTTTTTTTAAATTAGAATTTTACTCATATTCATTAAGAACTCATGACATTATTTCCCATAGAGCCTTACATTCTGCCACGAAAGGGGGTTCCCATAAGCCTTAATGACCTTACATTCTTCCACCCTTTCCCCTTACTGATTGCCGAAATAAATCCTGCAGCCCTGCAAGAGCTAACTGTACAACCTTACCTGGACAAAAATTTGTTTATTATATTTTGTTTGTAAATTTAAAAAAGTTATAATGATGAGATAATATGAAACACTTTCACCATCTAATCGAAGCTTAAATAAAAGAAAAATAATGCATAAACACCCCCCAAATAACAAAATGTCAAATTGCAAATTCAGGTACAGAGGACTTTCACAGGTACAGAGGACTCTATCCTGACCCTCATCTTGCTGAAGCAATGGCTGCCTTAAGGTTTGCAATTGAGCTGGGATACATCAAGTATGGTCATATCTGATGGTGAAAGAGCACTTTCACAGTTGCAGCAGTGGTCTATTTCACATGTTAATAGAGACTGCAATCATATAGCTCATGTTTTGGCAAGAGATGCTCTACATATTTCTGAAACTACCGTTGATGTAGAGGTATTGATTGATAAAAAAAAGGTACGGGGGAATTTAAAGTAGGCAACTGCTTTAAGGTACGACCCATATGAAGAAAAAGGTACAGAGGAATTTAAAGTACGCATGTAAGGTATGACCCATATGAAGAAAATCATCCCCAAATATATCATTTTGTATGTCAATCATTCAAAGCAAATCAGAAGAATTTCTCTCTCAATATTAGTTCTAAAATTCTCATATTCTATACAACATGCTTGCCCAATGACTGGCCTATTATGTATCACATATCAGTTGTCTTTCCCTCCAAGTTTTAGCATTTTGTAAATTGCATGAATTAAATTGGTATTCCTACTAGTCATGACGAAATGACATCATCACATGTAGAGCTGTACATCCGGTGCCCAAACCGGAATTCCGGGTCAACCCGGACCGGAACCGGGTGTCCAAAACCGGGTTGGAGTCCAACCCGGTTTTATCCGGGTTGAAATCGTGTTTGAATCCGGATCAATCCGGTTTTTTAAAAACCGGAAATCCGGTTTCCGGATTTAAACCGGTTTTTTTTTTTTTTTTTTATAATTTGTTGTAAAAATATTTATCAAAAATACTTTGGAACAAAAGTAGAAATTTGTTGTCGATATGCATAAACTAAACTATCAATTATGCAATGCCTATGTGGAATAACACAACCTGAGCCTTAGGTGAATCCAGATTCATGCACTCACAGATCAATCATTCAAAGTCATCAACCAAACGGTCTATGTCAAAGTAGTATAGCTTCATATAAATTGTAATTGGGCCTCCCTCCCTATCTCGGTTTAATATATAAATGATATTGAAGCTCTATTATCAATGGGGGTGCAATTTCATAAGCAGAACCCATAACGACCACCATTTAAAAAAAAAAAATCAACTTTAATTCATAATAAATCACTTAATACATTGTTTCTCAGAATAAACAAGACTTTGAATACATTCAGGCCCCTCTTCCAGACCCACAGTTTCAACTACAACCTCTAATTATGGTGTAAAAACTTTTGAATATAATTTTTCATAATGAAATGACAAATTAATAATATCGTGTCGATCAAATGCATGATTTCCATCTGATCCACTGATTTTGGTGCCTTCACCAGTCTACCCTTTGAATATCTCTTCTTCTGCCCACTCTGATCTTCAGCCTTTTCCTCGTGATCCCTTTGATAAAATTCAAGCATATAAAACTCCCCATTACATGTAAAGTATGAAAGATGGTGAGAGTAATATCATTTGAGGCAAAACATCCTTTTTTTTAAAGTAATTTATAATCAGTTGATTTTCTAATTTTCCCATCATAAGGGGTTCGTAAGCATTGATGCCATCCACACCAAAAGAAGATGAATCCATTTTCGAAACTGAAAAGTAGTATTCCTAAAAGGATAAGTGGGATTGCAACAAAAAAAGAATATATATCTATATATATATACACATATATATATGCACATATATATATACACATATATACATGCATACAAGAATATATATTAATATTTCTGAGATACTAATTAACTATATATATGCTATATGCCATAGGAAAATTCGAATCCACATCCAAGGTGCAAAATGACTGGATAAGCCAAACTCTAAAATAGCATTTTGTTAGACAGATTAAATAAATTTATAGGAGCAATATATGGAATGTGGTCCAAATTTTTTTATTTAAACTCTAACTGACTCTAGACATGGATGATCGGGAGCTACCTATTAATTAGAGGTTGAAATGATATTGCATAATCAAATAAGACATCATATATAACAGTTTCCAGATATAATATCCAAATGATCTCTAGAACAAAGTCATGATGTATGCTCTGGTGGTCCAACCATTTGCTGCTGCATGCTGCAATATATATATATATATATTTATAAAAAAAATTAATAATAAAAGAAGAAAAATACATTAGACACAGAGAAATTATACAAAAAAGAGAATAAAACACTTACTCTAGATTATCATGAATGGGAAGGAAGATTCACAGCAACCTCGGTTGAAATTTCACCTATATCATCATCTAAAAAAGTATTAAACATTAAGTTAGATAGATAATAAATTAAGTTCAATAAATATTAAAAAATTATATTTCAAGTTTTAAACTCACCTTCAAGATCCATCATCTGTACGTATTCTTGTAACTCCTCAATGTCTAAAGGTTTAGTCCTCAACCAATTTTGTGTGCAAATGAGGGCTTCGATTTGTTACTATGTGATTCACATGATTGCAGCTTCTACCATAGGCAGTTCATGAAATGGTCTTAAAAAATGAAAGGAAGTTAAGAAACTGCATTTTAATCAAGTTTGTTCAGTCTTGTTTCCATTGAGTCAATGACTTTGATTGCAAATCATATTTACAAACCTTGCATACAGATAGTTTTTCCAACGTAAACTATGTGGTGGGTGTTTGTGCGTGTGTGTGTGTGTGTGTGTATATATATATATATATATATATTGAAATGCATGTAATAGCAATCAATATTAAATAGTATACATTTTAGAGGTTTGGGGACACTTTCTCTTCTGCAACACTTCGTTTTCTTTCCTCAATATTTAATTTCTAGTAATTATTAATTAAAACAATCTAATGTTCAAACAACCCACATCAGATTGAACAGAATAAAAAAAATAGAAGAAACTCCCTTTCTATGGCTAGCTGTTCATACTTATCAGGCACAAACTTATCAACTTGAGCAAAGCAACCTTTTCAGGATCAGGATCTGAACGATAAATAGGATAAAATTAGGGAAATTAGTGAGATAGTTGAAGCCCCCCCCAAAAAAAAAAAAGATACTTGAGGATAAAACGATGTCGTTTAATGCTTGGCCATGTATTGCCCCCCTTTTTGTTTTTAAATACCATTAATGTCATGCAACCGCAAAATGCCCAACATCTTGGCTTGTTTTGTGTGAAGTAAAAGAGCATAAATCATGTGACATTTGCCGGATTTTGGAAACTGGCTCAACTAGTTTTGGACTACTGTTATATCGGAAAATAACCAATAATTCTTCAAATAAAGCGATCAACTTCGCTTAATTTCCAAGAATTATAAAGCTTGCAAATTTTAGCTAAGGTTCAACACCCGGTGGCACTCCAAGTCTCCAACAATCCTTGTGAAGCTCCTCAAGCATTTCCTGCGATTCTATTGAGTATTATACTCAACTGAACCAGATTATTACAACCTATAGTAGAACATCACTGCGTGGTTTGCCGGCTTGTTCATTCATTGGCAATCATTCAGCAGATGCCCTCACCAAAATTCTGGTGTTTTCTCCAGCAACAACACGCGGAATGGAAGCGAGTTCTTTATATTGTCATGATTTTAACACGAACATTCATTTTCTGCAGTTCACTTTAATAACAATTTAGGAAATCTCGCCTTCTTCTTTAATTACTTAAGGTTTTGCGGATTTTGAGAAATACTTTTTTGTGAAACACTTTCTGATTGTTAAATATTGAGCTAGTTCAATGATCAATGCAATTGATCCTTTTCCTTTCACTGGCCGGAGGAAGAGATTGCTGTGAGGTTCCATACGTACACGGTTAGTACAAATGTCACAGACGTAAATATAAGCCTTGGTGGAGGGATGCAAGCTTTTCAGTTCTCTTAAAAAGCTCATGTCCTTGAATAGACAGAGAGGTAGAAAGATTACATGTTCTAATCAAATACAAAATGTAATCATAAGGAGATTTCCATATGCAGCATGTGATAGTGGCTTAGCAAGTAGATGATATTCATATCTAAACAGTTCCACATAAAAACAAGAAATGGGAAGAAGTGCAAAATTTTCAAGCATCAAGGAATGTTTTTAAATAAATCTACACAATCTGGGATTGGAATTATGCAATATCTCCACCAAGTTTTGACACCTCTTCAATAGACCTCATGATTATCTCTTGGATACCACAATATCTAAAGCGTTAATACTTCTTTTCAAATGATGCCTTTTGACCACAGTTCCAAGGAGATTTGCATTACATTTGGGAGGACATTCTTTTTTAGAATTTTGTGCTGCCATTTTTTCAGGAAAGCAAACAAAATGATAACACGGTAATTTTGTCTGTCAGTCACTCAAAGCAAACAGTAAAAATTTATTTTCCAGTATTAGTCGAAAATCTTCATTTTCTGTGCAACAGCGAGCTGCCAGATCAGTGATGGTCGACGATGTTCTTGGAGGCTTGCACAAAGCGATGCTATAGATATCAACTCCATATGCATGTGCTCCAACATGTAAACGAAATCATCCCTGCAAGGTTAGGCGTATGAGATAGTCTTGAGAATAGTTGTATGTGTTGGAAAAGCAGTAATCAGGACTAAAAAAATCCAAGTCAGCAAAAATCAAATTACCATCACTTGTCACGCTAAGAATTAAGAAACATGCAGGCCATGTTGAAATTGTTGTAGTGAAAATACTATCCTTACTATTCGATCTCCTGGATGTGAAAATCATGCATATAGTGATATTTATTATTTGAATAGGGAAGAATAAAACAATAAAGAAAGCTTAGTACTCATAACAAAGTAATTTACTTGTAGAAGTCGCAGTGCATTAGATCTTTTAACAAACTCTCAATCCCTCTCCCGTATTTCTTCTTTACTCAAAAGTAGTTTCTGCAAGAGAATTTTATAAGTTGAAGGTGAAGAAGGAGGATGCGGAGATAAAGATAAAATTGGTAGAAAAATACCTGGATGAGTTAATGACCTTCAGCTTTGTGATGTGAGCAATCTTGGGCCAATCCTCACCTCTCTCTTGTTCGCATCTTCGTAATAAGATGGGGCAATCATAAATTTGCAACATTTTCAAAGAGATTAGCCTACTCATTGCTTCAGGCAGTGATACTAAATCAGGGCATTCAGAAATTGTGAACTTCTCAAGCGATGCCCAATTGCAGATCCACTCTGGTATAGCCATCAAGCTTGAACAATTTGAGATTTTGAGTTGTCGTAGTGTGGTAACATGTTGAAGCCCCAACGGGAGAGACACCAATTTCGGAAGACTGAAAAACTCCAAAAAGATGAGGCTTTTAAGCCCTTTCCATTGCATACCTTGCTCATCGTTGTCTAGATCAAACTCGGGACAATCAATAATACTCAGGTGGTGAAGTGTAGTGAGATATTGTACACCTTGGGAGAGAGACCTTAATTTACGGCAGTGCCTTATATCCAATCGTTGGAGAGAGATGAGGTTTCGCAACCAATCCTCTGGAAGTGTTTCTAGATCCCAAATAGTACATAATGATATTTGGTTCAATTTGGAGAGAGGAGCAGATGAAAAGGCATTCGTAAATGTTTGTTGCACTGGCTTCCAGCTGGCAACCATTAGGTCTAACCATTCTTGCAGATGTGGAAACATTGGCAATGAAGTCAACATAGGGCATACTAGTACTCGTAATTTTGAAAGACGAGGAAATGAAGGGAGTGGTAAAACATGGCTCGTCATTGAAGGTGTTTCAAAGGATCTTTCATGATCGGTAGTATTGACATCCACATTATCAGAATCACTCCTCCTAAACCAACCCTTTAGATTAAAACACCAATTGAAATAAATTTCCTCCAGAGATGGGAAGAATGCTAATGAAGAAGAAGAAGAAGAAGAAGAAAACTCATTGTTGTCACTACTATCTGATACGTACTCTATTTCATGAAGTCTATCCAGAGAAATCCTCTTAAGAGAGGGTAGTCGACTCAATGGTGGCAAATATTTCAATTTCCTACATTCACTTAATGTCAAATAAACAAGACTTGTGAGTGACGAAAGCCACATCGGAACCCTCTCACACGCATAATTAAATATGTACAGTTTTTTAAGATTTGGGTGAGGTTCCAAGCCTTCCAATATTATCTCATCACGTGCATTAGAAATATTTTCTCTCCTCCAACATAAAGACAAAACCTGAAGATGTTCTTTCTCCTTTAGATTTTCACCCATATAGTCTAATGCCACGTGTTCCCCATCTGATCTCAAACACTTAATAGTTAATTCTCCTCTTAAGCTATTCATTCTGTTTAGCTCACTTAACCGACAACTATCCTTCCGGTTCGAATCAAAGTGGACAGCAAATTGAGATAATGTATGCAGATTTTTTAATTCCCCCAATCCACGTGGCATATAAGTCAATTGCTCACACCCATCAATGTAAAGATGCCTCAGGTTGACTAATTTTGTGATTCCTCTAGGCAATTCTTTAAGTTGTGTGCAACTAGAGAGTCTTAGTGTATACAAATTTTGCAACCTAGATATGGAATCGGGCAGCTTCTTGATTTTATCATTCCATGAAAGATCAAGATTTCTTAGATGCTTCAGCTTACATATGGAGCTCAATACTAAATCAGGCTGTGTTCCATATAAACCCAGCACTCGCAAGAACTTCAAACTTGAAATGATTGCTTCACATGAAGTAGTACTTGACTCTTTCAGAATTTGGTATCTACCGACCGAAAGAAGTGTTCGAATCTTACTGGCTTTAGACAAGGAAGTTGGAATTACCAAGGAAAGATTTGAATTACTGACGACTGATAGGTGCCGAATTTTCCCACTAATACTTTCTCCCTCAGATTCCAATATGGTGATCAACAATCTTGCCTCAGACATTGCAAGATCAAGCATGAGATCATGCATTTTACTCGTAATCACGTTGCCCAGATCATCCGTTTTAGCTTCTTGAAAGAACGATCTCCAAAGTAAATCCATGAAATACTCGTGACCAACATCTTCAAGACATTCATTTTCATTGGATAGCTTGATAAACCCCTGTGCTATCCAGAGTTCTATCAACCTTGATTTTTGCATCACGTAATCCTTCGAAAATATACAACAATAAGCAAAACATTGTTTCAAATGTAATGGGAGTTGATCATAACTCAGCTTAAGAGTTGGTAAGATGCCATTTTCTTTTATTTTTGCCATTTTATTTTTTTCGAAAGAATCCCACCCAGCTTCAGAATCTTCCAAGGATAGTAACCTTCCAATTGTTATGATGACAAGAGGGACACCTGAACACTTTTCTACAATCTTCTTTCCAACTTCCACTTTTCTAGAATTTGCCAGCTCTTCTCCATTCTCAAATGCCACTTGCTTAAATAAACACCATGACTTCTGGCTGTCTAAACCCTGTAAGGAATAGGGTTCAATTGTTTTGGTAATTCTTGCAACTTGTGCACTACGTGTAGTTATTAAAATTCTACTCCCACTTGCACCACTCATCAATAGTTTTTTCAATTCATTCCATTTTCCAACTTCCTCATTCCAAACATCATCCAACACAAGTATTTTTTTCCACTAATTTCTTTTTGAAGACCATCCACCAATGTATCCATTAGACCACTGTCTGGTTTCTTTTTTGTTGCCGATTCTAAGATTTTTTCAACAACTTTTCGAACTTCAAAATTATCAGAGACACAAACCCACATTTTTAGCTGAAAATGTTTATCTACTTCCAGATCATTAAATATGAGTTGAGCTAGTGTGGTCTTTCCTAATCCTCCGATGCCAGTAATCGGAAGGATTCCTACATTCTCTCTAACATTTGAATCAGATAGAAGTATATCTATGATCTTCTTCTTGTCATCTTCTCTACCCAAAACTTCCGCCTCACGTACAAAAGAATGAGTATCATCCCTCTTCCTAGGCCTGACTCCTATCTCTCCAAGGCGTCCCTCCGCTTGGAATCTCTTATGATCATTTGTGATGGCATCTAACTTCTGTGTAATCGCCTTAATCTTATGACCCATTTTCAGTTTATTGAAAAGGTGCTTTGATTTGGATAACAAGTCACGTACCTTTTTCGGCATCTTATCCGAAGTCGTCATCTCTCGCAACAAACAATCAGTGGAGAAACCATCCAGCAAGTCGTCCACATCATAAACGACATCCTTAAGCTTTTCAAGCCAATCTGTAACTACATGGTTGTTCACTGCCCATTGCTTCTCCTCAGCATCAAGAAGCACGGCTTGGATTGTGGAAAGGGTATTTTTGAGCTTCTCAAACTCATCTTTGACACCCCAAACCAGTCCGATCTCTTTGAGAGCCAGGGATCCCAAGCTCTCAATGATTTTTGAAGCAGCATTGTAGGCAATGGCTTCAGCCATTTGTTGATGGTTGGTGAAGGAATGCTAAAAAGGGGCTCTTGGGAAATCAGTAGAGGGATACAAGGAAGATATGTTTGCTTTGAATACGTGGAGAGGACATGAAGACGGTACCAACATTTTATAAGGCCTTGCATGGGAAAGTTCCTTTTGGCAAATAGACTAATTCAACCGGTAATTAATATTTTATGAGTTCTTGCTGCGTGTGAAACTAGAATTTTCTTTTCCTTGTTATGCAGAAGATGCTTTGCCTACTGCCTTTTAATTCTTTACCTTATTTTTGTAACCCCAAGATTAATTAATGGCAATTTCATTATTACACCCAACATTCCAGCTACCTTTCCCCTGTTTTCTTGCCATTACATGTATAGAATGCAAGCATTCCAAGACTAATGGGAATACATTTATTTAATATTTTTTTGGCTTCAATATGATTACATTTATGAAAAATGATAACTTTAATTTGTCTACAACTATTTAACCACCCTATTCAAATAGTCTTAATTAAAAATGACATCATATGTAATTATCAAAATTTTTACCAAAATCTTGGTCCACTACGACACAAAAATTTAAACTTTATTACATAATCTGACAAATTGGGCCTTAACTATTATTAAGATATATAGTCTGAATCTTGTTTGCATTAAAATGTGATAGTGTCGCCTTAACCATATGGTATCCATATTTGGAGATGTAATAGTAGTTTAATACAAAGTATGATAGAGAGTGCAATGGCTGGGACCAATTCAACCAGCAATTTGTTTGAAGTACTGTCCTCTAGCTTGATGCTCTACTCATGTTGTCAGCTTTCTTAATTATATTATATTTCTTTAATTTGTTAATATTTGCTATATGGCCATGGAATGTCGTCGATCATAGGTTGAGTAACCTAACCGTATTAATTTTGTTAATTTGTATTGGAACTATGACTTTCAAGCTGTCATCTACCATTAGCATACCCAATAGGGTCCATTAACGTACCTAACCACTAAACAATTCCATCCATACGTCTTTCCAGAATACTAATTATTAGCCTGATTATGTTATAATATACTTTAATTTTTCGTCTAACAAATCGATGGATATGCTTCTCCAAATTTACATAATTATTCAATTTTTTTCTCTTTTAAGTATGTTATGATGGTCGTATTATTTATGCAAAGCCATCCATCTTTTAACTTAGTAAGCAATAAAACTATACTAATATATAAACATGAGTCAGTTACCGAATGTGGAACAAAAGAGACTATCAAAATAAAAGAGTGATATTTCAAAAATACTTATTTACAGTAATAGTATATAGAACATATAACATCGTTTTCTCATATATATCAATTCAGACTAATCATCGTTTCCAACATTTTATAAGGCATTTGATCGAGCTGCAAGGAAAGCTCTTATAATTGGAGAGTGCGTAGTGACGCATTAAAGAAAATAGTTTATTAATACAAAGTATGATAAAGAGGGTGTCGGCAGAGACCAATCGAGCCTGCAATTTGTTTGAAGTGTCATCTACCATTAGCATGCAGATCATCATGATGCTGATCTGCATGTTATCAACTTTCTTAATTTCTTTATATTTTTTTATTATTAATATTTTTTTATTATTGGATGTGCCATCTACCATTAGCATATCCAATAGGGTCCAACGTACCTAACCCGGCCACTAGACAACTCCATTTTCATCCATAAGTCTTTGCAGAATACTAATTATTTGCCAGATTCATAGATATCTAATAGGTACTTGTATTTGTCTGTTTAGTCTTAGAAATTTTTTTATTGAGTGGTTAGGGAGTCCATCGACTACCTGGATCCATCTTAGGCAATTACCGAGTCCATCACCTCGTTCCCAAAGACAACCTCCCGATCACCGGGTGTGGCGGTAGGTTGAGCTCGACCAGAGCCCAAGCGGGATCAGGAAATGGAGTTGAGACGAAAATTGTATTGGTCTTTTTGATGAATATTGGATAAATGGACTAGAGATGAAGTGTTGTTTAGTCGGTCCCAATTTTAAAACCTGCTTAAATATTAAATTTCTTAACTTTAAAGGCTATAATTAAAAATAAAAATAAAAATAAAAATTCCGTTTTGTGTTTTTAAGTTTGAGGCCTTCTAAATTTATATATTTTAATGAAATAAGTAAAATATATTGAGATGAAGAATTTTGTATATTTTAATCTGTATCCAAACATGCATGGGCTATAACAAACCTTTGATTTTAAAAGATGAAAAGTAAATAAAATATTATTTTTTATTATATATTATTATTATATCAAAAGTTATATAAGTTTGAAAAAAAAAATTATAATGATAAAATAAAATAAGAAGCTTATTGAATCTACAGCAACTATCGCGTGGCTACTGCTGATTTAAAAGTACGAGTGAATCATGAATGCTAATTAGCTGTATGCATGATTTGTCGAAGGCGTTGTCTTGCCATGAGCTGAAGCATGATTATGCATTGATTCGTGAGAGAGATCAACGCGTTTTATGGCGATTTCATTGATTCGTGCGATGCAATAGCATTTGCCAAAATATCAGAACCTCCCAAGTCTAAAAGGATTGTCATGAAGAGAAATCAGAGTACTACTACTGCTCAATCTGAGTGATTTCAAACGGGGACAACTGCGGCCAAAAGCTATCAGAATTTCTGAAGTTGAAGCAACCTCACCCCATCTCTTATATGATAAAAAACCGAAGCTCCTTGCAGCAAGTCCAAGGTATCTGAGCTCCCAGTTTGAACTGTTAAAAAATGACATCAAAAGGCGTTAATCCAAACACCACCTAAACACTTAAATTGCAGAGGAAAAAAAGTGCTCGATCGAATAAATTAAATAAAGCTCAAATATGTGTAGTGGGGATCAGGACTACTCCAAATCATGAACTAATTTAAAGCCATCTGCCCCTTTCAACAAAAAAAAAAAAAAAAAAAAAATTAAAGCCATCTACCAAAGCATGCAGTTCTCACGTATATATGCATTAATTACTGACTACTGAGATCAACAAAAGAATTCAACAACATCAGTACTACAAATAAAATATTACTCGATAATCAAAAGGTTCAATTTTCAAAACAAACGCAAACAAAGTCAGAAAATCACATACTAATAAAAACATACATACATAATAAAATGGATGAAAACAAAATTATATATAATACCGCTCAATAATGTACTTGAGGAGCTCCTCATTGAAAAAGTGGCCGAACTCGATTGCCACCAACTGGAGCATACCTATATCGAGTTTTGAATTGTAACTAGGTGTTATATATCTATTTATACTTCCTGTGTTCTTGGGCTTGTATTTTGTCATAACTTTGATTTTCTCTCTTTCTCTGTGTCTAGTTCACTGGATACTTTTTGATGACTGATTTTTCCATCACATTTGGATAAAATTTATAACCTTTCCTTAGTCAAGGAATTTTCTGGCTTGTGCTACACGGCATGGTAGTGATGTTGATGATGCAAGAATAACTTGGTCAGCCATTGATGATCTATAACGTCTGAATTTGAATGGTGCTGTATATCCTCCTTCTGTCTTGTATGCTAGTCAGTCAGGAGAAGTAAGTCTAATAGAACTAAATTAAATTGAGATCGAAGAACTTTGTATGACTTGGGAAGAAATTAAGAATTATAGAGTAGTACTGTAGATAAAAAAAAAACTTTGTTATAATTAAATATGAAATCTCTATCCAAACATGTGCAAACTTCAAGATGATAAGGAAAACAGAAAAAGAGAGATGCAAAGAAGAAAAAGAAGGGGACAAAGAGATACATAAAAAAAGGAGAAAACATAGAAATCTCGCATTAGCTTATCACTCGGATTGCAATTATACCTCTAAACCATGAAGAAATTTGAATGTACCCCTCCATCACAAATTTGATTTTGGTAACCTTGAAAAAAAAATTAAATAAAACCCACGAGAAACGTATATTTTTCTTATCAATCTTTTCAAAAAGTAATTCTTTAAGAACTTCAATTTTCTTTAATTTACTAGGGGCATTTTTATGTTCTGAGAGTTTTGAAAGGTAAAAGGTTTAAATTAAAATTCAAAAAAGTTTCCACAATATGAAAGAAACAATAAATATTGAACTATGAAGTGAGAAGATCATCCAAAATTGCTGGAATCAAGACATTTCTTTCAAGAAATCAACTCCATCCGGAATTAGAATTATATAAAATTTGCATAAACTATCACAGCACTTCAGAGAGTAGTTTACGAACAGAGCATTAGCAATGATCTTGCTAAAATTAAGTCTAAAATGAAGTTCAATTTTACTCTCTTGGCTATAATCCATATGGTTTAGCCAAGAGATCCACATTAGTCTAGCTAAATTATAGTCCAAATAATAATATAATATTATATATTATAATATAAAAAAAAATTTTAAAAAAAATTTGCAAATACAATTAATATATAGAATATTAATTTTAGTAAACAATAAATTATTTTTCTAATTTTGCAAATGCACGTAATGTATTAAATATTAATTAGGCATAAGAAATATTTTTTTTACAATTATATCTTCTCTAAAACACTAGCACAACTTGATTGTATCAATAGATAGGAATAAAATAATAGGATAGCTTGTGAATAGTAACTCTCTATATTTGGAGGGAATAGATGATTTACTATTCATCAAGACTAAAATTATTTGGAGATGGCAAGATCAATGTGGGGTAAATTTAATAGATTTAACTTCATTTTAGCTAAGAGATAAGTTTTAGCAAGACTATTGAGAATGCTCTAATAGGTTTTTGATAGACCGAATCGAAAGATAACAAAACTCCTCGCCTAGTGAGAGAAGCTATTTCTTCTCTCTAAAAATCCTAGCCGGCATCTCAGTTGTGAGGGGGGTGGGAGCTTCGCTGTCCCCTCCCTCGTCTCCTTCCTCCCCCCCCCCCCCCAAACAATCCCTTCTTCGGCTTCCCTTTCCCCTCCCCTTACTCTTCTTTTGTTTTTTTGGTTTTTGGTTTTCGTTTTCTTTTCTTCTGGTTTTTTCTCATCTCCTTCGTCATTTGCAGCTAGGGCTGCCTCTCTTGGTCTCTCGTTGCTGGTTTCCTTTGCTTCTCCCTCTTTTCCTTCCTTTTTCACTTCTTTTTTCGCTTCTTCTTTTATTTTTTGTAGATCGGTAGATCGGGGTAGTATAGTTCGTGACTTTTTCTAGTGGCTTTCGCCCACCTCGCGCCATGCCGAGGAGTTCCTCAACCACCAATCCACTTGTCCACCAATGGGTTTGCCATTTACAGTGGTGCGTGCTTCCCATGCACTCGATACCACGTGCGTCTTTGCTCAACGTGCCTCTTTTAGTGGATTTGTAGCCGCCACCAGCGATGTTCTCTAGTTTAGTAGTATTGGCAGCCCTCTTTAATCAACTTGGCCGGTCCTTCCAAGTGTGGCGCGTGCTCGTCACGCGCCACTACCACCACACTGTGTTTTGTTTCCGTCGATTGTTGGTTTTCGTTGTTGTTTCCTTGTTTGGTTTTTCTATTTATACGTATTGGTGTCTTCTTCTAATAAAAAAGGAAGTTACTTTCTTGTTCCTCCTCTCCCCTCTTAGAAGTTTAGAGAAGGAGGGTTATGCTTCCCACCCCGGTTGGGATTTGGGTTCTCTTTGGCTGATTTCTATTTAGTCAGAAGGTCTCACTCTCAGACAAATCAAAATTCGAAATCTCGAAATAGTTTGTCACAAGAAAGTGTTTAGAAGTATAGACAATGTTCGTCACACATTTTATTTGTGCACAAAGATGCTCCAACCAGAATTTAGTTTGGGTGTAATCAAGATTTTGGCTTATATTTCAGTCACAGCTGTAACTTCATATTATGAAATGAAATGATATCTTCCCTTTAAAAAAAAAAAAAGAGAGAGTAGTTTACGAACAAAAAAAGGCTGACATGGCAAGGCGATTTTTTGACCTCTACTAGGGTTCTGTCTTTGCGATTTTGTGCGCTACTGGTCTCCGGTACCTTTACCGGAGGGATGGTCGAGGGATCACAGGATGAAGCGCGTGGAGGGAATTGTTGAGTATGGCTTTTGATACACGCCTCAGTCCTGTCTCACTCGAGCGAGACTTCCAAACTTCCAGACTTGCCACAACCCGAGAGTTCGCTAGACCCTCGCTCGACCTCCAGCTCGAGTGAGGATCAGGCAGTGACTTCGCTTGACAGTCGCTCGACCTCCCGCTCGAGCGAAATGCCACGTGTTGCCAGATGTCCGTTTGCTAGTTGAGCGAATCTGACCTAGAAGTCCTCGCTCGAGCGAGTTTAAGTCTCGCTCGAGCGAGATTGCATAATATAAATATCGCAAAGGCATTTCGCGCGGATGCAGACGACGAAGCGCAGAGGCCCTGTTTTGGACACCGAAGAACAGAGCCCCCTCCTAGATCATTTCTTCTCCATTTCTCCACTATTTTTAGTAAAACTTGTGAGGATTGAGTGTATACACGTGAAGTGAGTGTTCTCTGTTGTAAGAATCTTTTGATTCTCTCTCTGTAACCTCCATTTGATCTAGTGAAACTTTGAAACCAATCCCACAGTGGATGTAAGCTCATTTTGAGCTAAACCACTTAAATCGCTGTGTTCTTTCTTTATTTACTGTTTTATTTCTCATTGTTGCATCCGCTGCGGTTTATTTCATATCTTTGTTGTTTGTTTCATCGGCTATTTCCCAACAAACTGGTATCAGAGCGTTTCAGGCTCTGTGAATATTTGAAGGGATGGCTATAGCAAGATTTGAAGTTGAGAAATTTGACGGTCAGAACAGTTTCAGCTTATGGCGCCTGAAGATGAAGGCATTGTTGCGCCAGCAGGGGTTATTCAAAGTTCTAGAGGAAAGGACGTCAGATTCTCCTGTACCGTTTAAGGACGATGAAGAAAAGGTACATAGTACTATTTTATTGTCATTCTCTGATGGGGTGTTGAGAGAGGTGGCGGAGGAGGAGACCGCTGAGGGTCTTTGGAACAAGCTTGAGAGCTTGTATATTAAGAAGTCTCTCACTAACCGGTTGTATTTAAAACAACGGTTGTATACACTCAAAATGACTGAGGGTTCGTCAGTTACTGAACACCTAGATGAGTTTAACAAGATTGTTATGGATCTTAGAAATGTTGACATCAAGCTTGATGATGAAGATCAAGCTTTAATTGTGTTGTGTTGTGTTCATTACCTGCCTCATTTGAGAATTTTGTAAATTCTATGCTGTATGGTAGAGATACTATCTCCTTAGCAGATGTGAAGTCAGCTTTGAACTCGAAGGAGTTGAGGAGTAAGTATGATAAGGGTGGTGAAGCACAAGCCAGTGGTTTGTTTGTCAAAGATACATCCGACAGAGGAAGATCTAGTCAGAAGGGTTCAGAGAAGGGCAGAGGGAAGTTCCGGGGGAAATCAAAGTCCAAGTCCAACAACAAGAATGTAAAATGCTATTACTGTCAGAAGTTTGGATACTACAAGAGTGAGTGTACGAAGCTGAAGAAGAAGGAGGAATCTACGAGTTCCTCTAATGCCGTTAGTGCTGTTGATGAATCTGATGGCTCTGATGTAGTTCTTGCAATCAGTGACTCGAACAGTCGGTTCAGTGATAAGTGGGTTATGGACTCAGCTTGCACGTTCCATATGTGTCCCAGAAGGGACTGGTTCATGTCTTATGAACCAGTCAACAGTGGTTCTGTTTTGTTAGGGAACGACACAGCTTGCAAGATTGCAGGAATGGGCTCTGTGAAGATCAAGATGTTTGATGGGATAGTTAGGACATTGACTAATGTCCGGCACATTCCAGACTTGAAAAAAAATCTTATCTCCATGGGGGCCCTTGATTCTTTGGGTTTGAAGTACACGGGACAAGGTGGAGTTCTAAAGGTCAGCAAAGGCTCCATGATTATTATGAAGGGAGACCTGAAAGATGGTCTCTATTTCCTCCAGGGTAGTACTGTCAGCGGTGAAGCTGCAGTTTCAGTATCTGATCAGTCAGAGTCAGATGTTACTCGTCTATGGCACATGAGATTGGGTCATATGAGTGAGAAGGGGATGTCTATCCTCAGTAAGCAAGGGTTGTTAGGGAATCAGAATTTGGGCAAGCTAGACCTGTGCGAGCACTGTGTATTTGGCAAGCAGAGCAAGGTTCAGTTTGCAACAGGGGTCCACAGAACAAAAGGTACAAGGGACTATATTCATTCCGACCTTTGGGGTCCGTATTCAGTTCCATCGAAATGTGGAGCTAATTACTTGCTTACATTCATTGATGATTACTCACGGATAGTGTGGGTTTATTTTTTGAAACAGAAAAGTGATGTCTTCAAGAACTTCAAGCAGTAGAAAGTTCTAATAGAGAATCAGACCGGTAAGAAGGTGAAACGGCTTCGGACTGACAACGGGATGGAATTTTGCGGTAGTGACTTTGATGAGTTCTGTAAGAACGAAGGAATTGCCATACACCGTACAGTCAGGTACACTCCACAGCAAAATGGAGTGGCTGAACGGATGAACCGGACCCTCCTAGAACGAGCACGTAGTATGCTTTCCAATGCCGGCCTGCCTAGGACTTTTGGGCGGAAGCAGTCAATACAGCCTGTTTTCTGGTGAACCACTCTCCAGCCACAGCTATTGAGTTGAAGACACCTAATCAGGTATGGTCTGATGAACCTACTGATTATTTGAACTTGAAGATATTTGGTTGTCCTGCTTACTTTCATGTGAATGATGGTAAGCTAGAACTTAGGGCAAATAAGTGTATTTTTATGGGATATGCTTCTGGGGTGAAGGGATATAGATTGTGGTGTACTGATCCCAAGTCACCCAAATTTGTGATTAGCAGAGATGTAGTTTTCGATGAAAAATCTATGCTTAATCCAAGAAATCAGATTCCCATGTCTACAGGAAAGAAGGTGGAGTTCCAGGCTTCACTTGAGACACCACCTGTAACTTAGGATCATGCTATAGCTGATGAGCATGATTCTGAATCAGAGACTGAGACACCAGTTGAGGAGCAATACAGTATAGCTACTGGTAGACAGAGGAGGCAGATCAGACCACCTCAGAGATATGCTCATGCAGATATGATTAGTTCTGCACTCGCTACAGCGGAAGAAATTGTGGGGCAGAAGCCTTCCAGTTACTCAGAGGCTGTGAAGAGTACTGAGTCTGCACAGTGGTGTTCAGCGATGACTGAAGAGATTGAGTCTCTTCACAAGAACCAAACCTGGGATTTGGTTAAGTTACCAGCGAAGACCAGAGCTGTGGGCTGCAAGTGGGTTTTCAAGAAAAAAGAGGGAATCCAGTCTGATGCAAGATATAAAGCTCGTCTAGTTGCTAAAGGCTACAGTCAGAGAGAGGGGATCGACTTCAATGAAGTGTTCTCTCTAGTGGTAAAGCACAGTTCAATCCGAGTTTTATTAGCCATTATGGCTTTGTATGATCTGGAGCTTCAACAGCTTGATGTGAAGACAACGTTCTTACATGGTGAGCTTGAAGAGACTATCTATATGCGTCAACCAGAAGGGTTCATAGTTGAAGGTAAAGAAAACCGTGTATACAGACTGAAGAGGTCTTTGTATGGGTTGAAGCAGTCACCTAGGCAACGGTATAAACGTTTTGATTTGTTTATGAATGATCATGATTATTTGAGAAGTAATTATGACTGTTGTGTATATCATAAACAATTGCCTGATAAGTCTTTCATTTACTTATTATTTTATGTTGATGACATGCTTATAACTTCTAAAAGCATGGTTGATGTTGATTTGTTGAAAACTCAACTTAAATATGAGTTTGAGATGAAAGATTTAGGTGATGCTAAGAAAATATTGGGGATGGATATCCACAGGGATAGGAAAGCTGGGAAGTTATACTTATCCTAGAGAAAGAATATAGAGAAGGTTCTAGACAGGTTTGGAATGTCTAACTCCAAACCTGTCAGCACGCCGCTGGCGTTGCATTTTAAACTTTCAGCTTTCCTATCTCCCCAGACAGATAAGGAGGAATAGTCCATGGCAAATGTTCCTTACTCTAATGCTGTTGGTAGTATTATGTATGCCATGGTGTTTACCCGTCCAGATATTTCACAGACAGTGAGTGTGGTTAGTAGATATATGGCTAAGCCTGGTAGAACTCACTGGCAGGCCGTGAAATGGATTTTGAGGTACTTGAAGGGAACCTCGCATGTGGGCTTGATATTTGATAGAGATGTAGATCTTAGTTCTGTTGTTGTTGGTTTTGTTGATTCTGACTATGCTGGGGATTTAGACAAGAGAAGATCATTGACAGGCTACATTTTCACATTGTGTGGTTCTGCTATCAGTTGGAAAGCAACACGTCAATCATCTGTTGCTTTATCAACTACAGAGGCAGAATACATGGCAGCAACTGAGGCTGTTAAGGAGGCCATTTGGGTGAAGGGGCTAATCAGTGACTTGGGTCTTCAGCAGATAGAGATGACAGTGTTTTGTGACAGCCAGAGTGCTATACATTTGACTAAAAATCAAATGTATCATGAGAGGACGAAGCACATTGATGTCAGGTATCATTTTATCAGAGGAGTAGTGGCAGATGGTACAGTTAGTATTCAGAAGATTGCTACTTCAGAGAATCCAGCAGATATAATGACCAAGCCAGTTGCAATATACAAGTTCAAATTTTGTTTGAACTTGATAGGGGTTCGGGGTTTCCAGGTTCCTTAGGGAACTCAGATAGGGTTGGTTTATCAGTTGCTGCATTTTACATTCTTGGGTTGATCTGGATTTTATGAGGCTTTTAGGTATTCAAGCCAAGGTGGAGATTTGTTGAGTATGGCTTTTGATACACGCCTCAGTCCTGTCTCGCTCGAGCCTCGCTCGAGCGAGACTTCCAGACTTCCAGACTTGCCTCAACCCAAGAGTTCGCTCGACCCTCGCTCGACCTCCAGCTCGAGCGAGGATCAGGCAGTGACTTCGCTCGACAGTTGCTCGACCTCCCGCTCGAGTGAAATGTCACGTGTTGCCAGGTGTCCGTTTGCTAGTTGAGCGAATCTGACCTAGAAGTTCTCGCTCGAGCGAGTTTAAGTCTCACTCGAGCGAGATTGCATAATATAAATATCGCAAAGGCATTGCGCACGGATGTAGACGACGAAGCGCAGAGGCCCTGTTTTGGACGCCAAAGAACAGAGCCCCCTCCTAGATCATTTCTTCTCCATTTCTCCACTATTTTTAGTGAAACTTGTGAGGATTGAGTGTATACACGTGAGGTGAGTGTTCTCTGTTGTAAGAATCTTTTGATTCTCTCTCTGTAACCTCCATTTGATCTAGTGAAACTTTGAAACCAACCCCACAGTGGATGTAAGCTCATTTTGAGCTGAACCACTTAAATCGTTGTGTTCTTTCTTTGTTTACTGTTTTATTTCTCATTGTTGCATCCGTTGCGGTTTATTTGATATCTTTGTTGTTTGTTTCATCGGCTATTTCCCAACAGGGATTCTGAGGTTGGGCATGAGAAGAAGAAGCATGAGATAGACTCGGCGGTGGGAGATCGGCAATCTTTTGTGCAGGCTTTGCAAAGGCCCCTGCAGCAACCAAAAATTCGATTGGCATTGAGAAAGCTTGAAAATATTAATGGGGAACTTGGATTTGTTTTCTCTGATTTGGAGATGGACAGAGTGGCTGAAGACCTCAAATTTGCCCTAGTTCTCAAATTCACATCAACAAGGCCTTCGATTGATGTCCTGCGCTTGAATATCATTAAGACTTGGGGAGTTAGTGAGGTTCCTATGGTGAGTTTTATGGATGATTATCATGTGCTTTTACATTTGGCTAATAAAAAAGATTATTTCATGCTTGGGCTAGAGAAGGACGGTTTGTGGCTGGTTTTCAATTTAGGCTGTTTAATTGGACTGTTGATTTTGATGTTAAGAAAGAACCATCAATTGCCCCGCAATGGATTTTCTTGCCTAGATTGCCTTTGCAACTTTATCGGTTGGATTGTCTTCAGAGTTTTGCAACACGATTTAGGAAATTCCTTGCGACGGACAATGCCACTTTGTATCGTACCCGTGTTACAAGGGCGCGTTTCTATGTAGAAGTGGATCTTTTGGAATAGAAAGTAAGGCCTCATGAATTTCCTCATTTGATGGAGCCAACCTTAAATATCTCACCTTATGTTCGCCCATCACTGGACTAATAAGATGGGATAAATCTGGCAGTTCCAAATTCTCCTCTTCAGCCAAAAGTAGTTTGAAATATCTTGTGGCTTCATCATGAATTTTCTCAGGAGACTCAAGAAAGAACTTTCAATTACCCCGCAATGGATTTTCTTGCCTAGATTGCCTTTGCATCTTTATCAGTTGGATTGTTTTCAGAGTTTTGCAACACGATTTGGGAAATTTATTGGGACGGGCAATGCCACTTTGTATCGTACCCGTGCTACAGGGGCACGTTTTTGTGTAGAAGTGGATCTTTTGGAATAGAAAGTAAGGCCTCATGAATTTTCTCATCTGATGGATCCAATCTTAAACATCTCACCTCATGTTCGCCCATCACTGGACTAATAAGATGAGATAAATCTGGTAGTTCCAAATTCTCCTCTTCAGCCAAAAGTACTTCAAAATATCTTGTGGCTTCATCATGAATTTTCTCAGGAGACTCAAGAAAGAACCGTCAATTGCCCTGCAATGGATTTTCTTGCCTAGATTGCCTTTGCATCTTTATCGGTTGGATTGTTTTTAGAGTTTTGCAACACGATTTGGGAAATTCCTTGGGACGGACAATGCCACTTTGTATCGTACCCGTGCTACAAGGGCGCGTTTCTGTGTAGAAGTGGATCTTTTGGAATAGAAAGTAAGGCCTCATGAATTTCCTCATCTGATGGATCCAACCTTAAACATCTCACCTCATGTTCGCCCATCACTGGACTAATAAGATGGGATAAATCTGGCAATTCCAAATTCTCCTCTTCAGCCAAAAGTACTTCGAAATATCTTGTGGCTTCATCATGAATTTTCTTTAGAGACTCAAGAAAGAACCTTCAATTGCCTCGCAATGGATTTTCTTGCCTAGATTGCCTTTGCATCTTTATCGGTTGGATTGTCTTCAGAGTTTTGCAACACGATTTGGAAATTCCTTGGGACGGACAACGCCACTTTGTATCGTACCCGTGCTACAGAGGCGCATTTCTATGTAGAAGTGGATCTTTTGGAATAGAAAGTAAGGCCTCATGAATTTCCTCATCTGATGGAGCCAACCTTAAACATCTCACCTCATGTTCGCCCATCACTGGACTATTAAGATGGGATAAATCTAGCAGTTCCAAATTCTCCTCTTCAGCCAAAAGTACTTCGAAATATCTTGTGGCTTCATCATGAATTTTCTCAAGAGACTCAAGAAAAGTGCCATTGGAAAGCCTCATATTTTTCACCATGGCATTACGTCTTCTTTGAGCAATCAACGCATGGAAATACTTAGTATTTTGATCTCCATCATCCATCCATTTATGTTTTGCCTGTTGCATTAACCTAGTATCTTCCCGTTGAACCCACAGATCCAGCTCATCTCTGGCTTCAAGAAATTCATCTTCCAACTCCCTAGTATACTGGTTTTGCAGACCCACATCGAGCACCTCAACTTTTTCCTCTAGAGCTCTAATATTCCCCTCCACTCTACCAAAGACATCTTTATTCCAAGAGCGCAAAACCACTTTAATCTCTTCAATTTACCAGCCAAAGTAAATAAACCATTTCCAGGACCAAAAGGTTCAGTCCAAGATTGCTCAACAACCTTAAAAAAATCAACATGTGATACCCACATATTTTGGAAACGAAAAGGTACCGGTCCATACCTAGCCAATTCTACCGCAAACTGCACCAACAAGGGAGCATGATCAGATGTTCTTCTATCTAAAAACTGAGCTGAGACATTCCCAAACTAGACCACAAAATCATTATTAGCAAGCATACGATCAAGTTTTGCCCAACTCCTCGTCATTCCTTGCTGCCCATTACACCATGAAAACTGTTTGCCTTCAATTTTCCAATCAAGCAATCCACAAGAATCAATACAAGAATTAAACTCATTCATAGCAGTCCTCGACCTAGGATGGCCACCAACACACTCATCGTCAGAGCAAATAATATTAAAATCCCCACTGACAATCCACAGAATACCAACACAAGAAAAACTGCACAAGTGGTCCCCAAGTTGTCTTCGATCCACCATTAAACACTTCGCATACACAAACGTAGCCAAAAGAAAACTGTCATTTTTCGAAAACAGTCCTGTAAGGGATTGGTTAGTAACACTCACCAAATCCATATTCAGGTCATTCTTCCAACATATCCATATCTTACCACCATCTTCAATATTCGACTCAAAATTATTGAAACCAATCCTTGAAGCCCATCTTTGAATTTTGTTAACATCTAAAAAGGGTTCCAAAATCACCAGAATAGAAATGTTATAATTACGGATCAAGTTTTTAGCCGAGGGACCTTTATGTGATCATGTGCAACATTCGGAGTTCCCTGAGATTAGAATTAGAGAACTTGTGATTAATGATCACTGGGATATTACAAAGTTGCAAGCAATGGTAGGTGCTCAATTGGCTACTAATGTTATGGAGACAATTGGAACATTGAAAGACAGGAAGGATATGTTGATTTGGCTCCCGGAAAACAGTGGTGTGTTCTCTACAAAGTCGGCCTAAGATATATTGAGAATTAAAATGCCTAGGAATGATTGGTTTTTTGGGTGTGGAATAATCTGATTCCAAAATAAAATGTCTTTATGTATGTGGAAAGCAGTTTTCAGATGTCTTAGTGTTGATGATCAAGTTCAAAAGATTTGAATTCCTCTTGCATCATGTTGTAATTGTTGTGACATACGACAAATTGAATACATAGATCATGTGTTGGGTAGTGGACAGTTTGCAAGATCTGTGTGGTGCAAAGTTTCGGCTGAATTAGCCATTCCTTTTGTTCCTCAGCAATAATGGCGTGATAGGATTCAGGCATGGTTTTTTCAAGCTTCTCGGCAGTCACAGGTGGGCACTTCAATAGGTTTAATTCCTATTATTGTGACTTAGAGATTGTGGCAAAGGAGATGTGCAGCTAGGATGGAGGGTAGATATGAAAATCTGGGAGTAGTTTGGAGGTCTATTAAATATTGGTCTCGTAGCGGATAAAATGTCAAAGGTGAATAAGTTGACAAATCTGGATATTGTTATATAATAGGTGGATGACCACCAATTACCACACATGGTTTGTTATAAATCTAACCATTCAAAAATTTGAATTAGTTGTTGAGCACGTGAGAGTTTGTTGTACTTGTAACTTAGTTGTTGTGTATGTGAATTGATTAGCACAACAAACCACCATGTAAGAATTGGTTGTTGAGCATGTGAGCATATGTTATACTTGTAACTTAGTTGTTGTATATGTGAATTGATTAGCACAACAAACTACCATGTAAGTTGCCTATAAAAGAGGTTTTGAGGATCATTTGTAAGATATAAGAAAATAAGTGAAGTGAATGATATTGAGTTCTTTAATAACAATTTTTTTTTTCTCTCAATCTTTCTTTTTGTTTTTTGTAATCTTTCAATCATTTGCTATTCTTCTTTAGTTTTATAACACGTTATCAACACAAAGTTCTACCGATACTGAAACTAGTGGTCTTCTACTTCAAGTAAGTTTTTTAATATATTATTTGCAGTCATCGATATAAATATAAAATGTAATATTGTTGAATATTACTTGATAAAATTCTACTTTTAATCTCATAATAATAATGTCAAATATTGAGATTTATTACTATTGACATTTTAAAAAAAAAAAGTTATTTATCCAGAATTCTTGATGAGATCCATTTGGATATGTTGTTTATCTCATAGTGAAAAATCTTCTTATTGTGTGAAATGATTTAAGGGAGAAATATGAGCACCAGAATATGTAATTCTCCCAAAAGATTATTATGACTTATTGTACCTGAAGTTGCAAGATTTTAAGAGTGGTAGAGAATATAATTTTACACTCTTTAAAATCAGCTCAATATTAAAATTATGCAGTAAGAAGATCACTGATGATGATATTTTTAAAAGAAGACATTATTTTTCATGTCTCGAATGTGCTCCTGCAGCAGCAATATCGAGAGCGAAAGTTCAACTATTCAGAACATTTATTTTGTCTTTTAGTGATTATACTAAATAATGAGTTTTTGTTAATAAATCACCAGTTATGTCCATTAATTTCACATCATTTCCTGAAGTTAATGATATTAGATTTACACTATTCCTAGAAGTAAAAAGTGCATCCTTCCAAATAAACCAAAGGCGTAAATATGGTAGAAAACTTATAGAAATGTGAGTTCCAGAAACAACAACACTAAAAAGGATAAGGATAATAATATAAATATACTGTATCACCAGAAGTGATTAAATTCAGAAAAGGGTAAAGGCCCTTAGAATAATTCTTCATAAGAAATATGAAGATATTTGTCATAGATGTAGTATGACTGAACATTGGTCACGTACCTGTTAAACAAACACTTGATTTACTTATACTGAGCTTTTATATATTATAGTAAAGCTTTTTAATATTTTATCATGTTTTGAAATAATGAAAAGTTGGTGCCTGAAGCACGACAAGAAATTACTTGGGATAATAAAATCTTGTCTAAATTTGATCCTTTTACAAATGAATGTGAACCAAAAGTTCAGAGGATTACCTATTTGTAAAGTGTTGCAAATCAATTACTAGATGTATTTACTAACACTAAAAGTGTTATAAAATCATATATTACTGCTACTAATGCTTAAGTAAGAATTGAAATCCTTGAATGACAAGTTGTTAAAACATCAATAGATGGGTCTAAAACATAGCTGAAGTGTTGAAGACTTATTAATACAAAAGAAAAGAAATCGGTATTCATGAAGAAACCATACCCACAAAACAAGTAATAAGATCTATTTAGACTTTCTGTATAAAGTACAAACCTCCTGAAGAATACAAACCTCCTAAAGAGGAAATTCGTACAAACCTCCTGAAGAGGAAACTCCTGAAGAGTACAAACCTCCTGAAGAGGAACCTCCTAAAAAGGAATTTCTTGAAGAGTACAAACCTCCTGAAGAGTAAACTCCTGGAGAGTACCTCCTAAAGAGGTGTTTCAAGAAATGTTTTCCTCTGAAGAGGAACAATGAGATCTCAATACATTTCATGAATATTGAAAAAATTATGGATAGAAATAAAATTGTTGTCGACAACATATTTTCATATATGATGACCCTTGACATTATCAGAAGTAAAGAAGAAAGTGAGCCAAAAATCATTGAAGAATGTCGATGTAGAAATGATTGGCCAAAATGAAAAACGGCTATTGAACCTGAATTAAACTCGTTAATGAAGCGAGATGTATTTGGACCTGTTGTCCAAACACCAAATGATGTAATACTTGTCGGATATAAATAAGTAATTATACGAAAATATAATGAAATTATGCAGTACAAAGCACAATTTGTCGCACAAGATTTCCTGCAAAAACCCGAGATTAGTTATGAGGAAACATATTTTCTTGTTATGAATGCAATCACATTCATAATTTTAATTGGCTTGATTCTTACAAAAGGATTAGGTATGCGGTTGATAGATGCGATCATGCATATTTATAAGGATCATTAGATCATGACATATATAAAGATATACAATGCTTGAAACATCTAATCCAAGTACATTTAGAAGTATGTACTTTATGGGTTAAAACAATCCAGACGCATGTGGTATAATTGAATCAGTGAGTATCTATTGAAAGAAGGATTTGAGAATAATTCTATATGCTCATGTATTTTTATTAGAACCCGGATTTATCATTATTGCAGTTTACGTTGATAATTTACCTTATTAGAACTCCTGAAGAGATCACAAGGATTGATATAAATTCAAAGAAAGCATTTGAAAAAGAAATATCTTATTATTCAAATGTTAGATGAGTTATAAAATTTTGAGACTTCTAGCCTCATCTTTCAAATGCATTTGCTCTTCATAAAGCAACATATCATCCTTATCTAAAGGATTAGGTAGTCGAAATGAAGAGGCAAGTAAGGATTTTAAATCCTTATTCTCTTGCTTTAAGTCTACTATTTTTCTATTAGACTCGAACGAGTCGTTGAAGCATGGAAACCTTCTGGTTAAGCTCCTCAATCTCACGATTTTTGGATTGTAACCAGTCGGAAAACCCAACAATAGAAGAGGAGTATCGGGTTCCAAGAGTCACCAGCTCATAAACAGCTTCAGGATCTGACTTATTAGCTAGATCATTCGCTTGGTACAACATGGCATCCGCAGAATATGCATGAACAACTTGTAACTGAGATGAATGATACCTTATATGTTGATCGTGAGAAATATTGAAAGGAAACTGATGAGCTATTCAAAATTTGTAGAATAAGAATGTAAATGTAGATGAAATATAGATATGAGAATAAGATTTGATTCGAATTAAATGAAGCTAAAAATGATTATTATAGAGTTGAAAATAAGAACAAGACAAACCATCATCTCTTTAAATCTCACTTAGTTAAGATTACAAGATATGCTGGATGCATAATTTCAAAAGCCAACGAGATTAATTGCAGCCATCCCTATTTTTTTGTAAATGCTGAACCTCTGCCGTTAGCTACTGTTGTTGAATTTGTATTTGAGCTCTCTCTCGTTCCAGCTCTTTTATTCGTGTTTTCAGGTCACGAGAATATCAGTCTACAAATTTTTTCAGCTCCTTGTTTTATTGTCTTAAATTTTTATTTTTTCTATCTTTAGTTGCAAGCATTTGATGCAACTTAGATATTTGATTTTTAAGATAATTAACCTCACTCATTTTCGTCAGTAGCCTCTGAGACATGGTTGTAAGAAAGACAGCATATTAATCACTGAGGGTTCTTGATGCTACAACAATTTCAGGATCAGTTTTACTAGAAAAATATATATTTGCTGCTATCATGGTGTTTAGAGTCTCAGGAGAAAAGATTAGTGGTTGAGGTATAAAATGTTCATGGTTCAAATCTGGGATATTAACACAAGAATTTCTATCAGATATAATATCGTTCTGGATGAACAACAACTGGATCTATGAAGAATGTGAGATTTTTTGCTGGAGTAAACAAATGGTAAAAATGTTATATTTAAATAGCAACCCAAAACTTTCAAATCTCTTTAAGATCTCATTTGTCAACAACGTCAAGCGGATTTGATTTTCTAC
Source organism: Platycarya longipes (assembly GCA_036559045.1). Lineage (NCBI taxonomy): Eukaryota > Viridiplantae > Streptophyta > Magnoliopsida > Fagales > Juglandaceae > Platycarya > Platycarya longipes. Next base: position 4,392,074 of record CM071801.1, read on the forward strand.
CGAACTGATGTTGGGGAAACGACCGTTGAAACAAACAGCAAACTCGGAGCCACGCAGCGGATTCAAACACAGAGAAATAAAACTAAAGACGGAGAACAGAAATGGACACCAGATATGAAGTGGTTCAGCTCAAATTGAGCCTACATCCACTGTTGGGTCGGTCTAAATCACTATAATAAACAAAGATGGAGTACACTTCTGGGAGGTTACAAAGCTCTCTCTCTCAAGACTCTCAAACCCTTTACAAGTAGGCTCTCTCTGATCTACAAACTCAAACAAGGAGAAAAATGGGAGACGGAACGCCTGTGTTCGTAATCTCGCTCGAGCGAGCCCTTCTCGCTCAAGCGAAATCGCCTTCAATCACAGCTCTCTGCTTCCGCTCTCTCCTGCGCAAATGGCCCTCGATCCTTATATAGGCTGTATCTCGCTCGAGCGAGATATTCTCGCTCGAGCGAGTTACTATTCCAGACTGCGCTAAACCTAGTTTCTGGAAGCGATGCAACCCTAGATTGATTCTCGCTCGAGCGGGAGGTCGAGCGAGAGTCGAGCGAAGTCTCTGCCTGGATCCAAAACTCTCCGTTTGATGTCTCGCTCGAGCGAGAATCAAGCGAGGGTCGAGCGAACTTACGGGTTGAAAACTCCAAGTGCAATCTGATGCGCTTCATTCAAGCCACATCTCAACAAATCTCCACCTTGGCTTGAATAAGCCCCACAAAATGATTCTGGACAAAAGACCCACAAATCCTTCAACCACGGAAGGAATACCCAACACGAAATACGAAGTCTATCTTTGAAGAACTCACTTTCCACACAAAAGTCTTCAACACCATAGACGACTTCTGAAGATTCACTATCTTCACACAAACGGCAATGCACCACAATACAGACTGCTTACTTGAACAAACGGCTTCTGAATACAAATGAAGACAACCAAATATTCTTCAGCCAAAGTAAGAATCAACAAAAGCCTGCATGAGCATACACAAAAGGTGACCAACTGCCCCCTTTATCTACCAACTGTAGACCTGCTCTCACTGTGCACCAATGCCAATCAACTATGAAGCTCTCTGCAACTCCACCTTCTTGCTATAACTCTCTCTCCTTTCTGTGGAAACAAAAGAAAAGAAAATTCACCAAATAGCACGATGCGTTGTCCGCTCCACTGATGATCTGTAGACAAGCCTGGCAAACCAAAAGCAAACTGTAGACTCTGTCACTCAAAGCCTACCTCATTCCATTCAGTTACTCCGTGGAGTGAAACAAAACTGTATGGTCTGAGTAATGCTCTACCTTCTTGTCTGTAGATCACTGTCTTCTCAAAAGTGTTTGAACACCAAACACGTCACAAAGAAACAGATAGACAAAACCAAACTTCCAATGATCATAAAACAAATATGAGTTTAATACAAAACAAGACTTTACACAAGATGTATCCTGATCAGAAATACTGCAGGAACCCTGATTCTACACTGCTTCCCAAGAATACAATGCAAACAAAAAACCAAGATTACTATCTTCTGATCACACCAAGCAAAAGCTGCTAACTCATAAATGACCATCCTGTCTGGCGGATCCGCACGTGACACATGCGAATGAATATCTGAATCTGGAGCATGTGAGCATACTCCACCTGTCACCACACTGCCCTCAATGAAGTAGAGACTAACTGTCATCTTCTTCACTGTCATCACTACTAGAGGAACTTTCCTCTTCCTCGACATTTTTCAATTGAGGACACTCACTTTTGTAATGACCCAACTTATGGCAGTGGTAACATTTCACTTTTCTCTTGTTAGATCTGGAGCTACTGGAACTGGAACTACCTCTATTCTTCCCTGAACATCCTTCCCCGGATCTATCATCAGAGGAACATTTTACAAACAAACCGTCGGCTTGATTGTTCATGCCTAAACCCCCAAATTTTGTTCTCAATTCCTTAGAATTCAAAGCAGACTTGACATCTACTAAGGAGATTGTATCTCTACCATACAACATTGAGTTTACAAAATTATCAAACGAAATAGGCAATGAACACAAAACAATTAAGGCTTGATCTTCCTCATCAATCTTAATGTCTATGTTCCTCAGATCCATAATAATCTTATTAAATTCATCTAGATGTGCAGAAATAGAAGTACCTTCCTCCATTTTGAGAGTGTATAACCGTTGTTTCAAAAACAACCGGTTAGTGAGAGATTTCTTCAAGTACAAGCTCTCTAGCTTGTTCCACAGACCAATCGCGGTCTCCTCCTCTGCAACTTCCCTCAAAACTTCATCTGATAGTGATAGTAGAATAGTACTATGAGCCAATTCTTCCTCATTCCTTGACGATGCAGGAGACTCACTAGTCACTCCTTCTACAACCTTGAACAGACCCTGCTGACGCAACAAAGCCTTCATCCTCAAGCGCCATAAACTGAAACTATTCTGACCGTCAAATTTCTCTACTCCAAAATTTACTGAGGCCATCCCTTAACGCTCTGATACCAGTTTGTTGGGGAAACGACCGTTGAAACAAACAGCAAACTCGGAGCCACGCAGCGGATTCAAACACAGAGAAATAAAACTAAAGACGGAGAACAGAAATGGACACCAGATATGAAGTGGTTCAGCTCAAATTGAGCCTACATCCACTGTTGGGTCGGTCTAAATCACTATAATAAACAAAGATGGAGTACACTTCTGGGAGGTTACAAAGCTCTCTCTCTCAAGACTCTCAAACCCTTTACAAGTAGGCTCTCTCTGATCTACAAACTCAAACAAGGAGAAAAATGGGAGACGGAACGCCTGTGTTCGTAATCTCGCTCGAGCGAGCCCTTCTCGCTCGAGCGAAATCGCCTTCAATCACAGCTCTCTGCTTCCGCTCTCTCCTGCGCAAATGGCCCTCGATCCTTATATAGGCTGTATCTCGCTCGAGCGAGATATTCTCGCTCGAGCGAGTTACTATTCCAGACTGCGCTAAACCTAGTTTCTGGAAGCGATGCAACCCTAGATTGATTCTCGCTTGAGCGGGAGGTCGAGCGAGAGTCGAGCGAAGTCTCTGCCTGGATCCAAAACTCTCCGTTTGATGTCTCGCTCGAGCGAGAGTCGAGCGAGGGTCGAGCGAACTTACGGGTTGAAAACTCCAAGTGCAATCTGATGCGCTTCATTCAAGCCACATCTCAACAACTGATAATATTAGACCTCAAGTTTTTATAACTTTTATTATACATAGATGGTTTCCAATGCTATTTCCGCCTTACATAAACAAAGTCTCCCTAATAACGCCGAATGAGGGGGAGAAAATTTTAAGATGAGAATATTATTATGTTCTCTCTAATACATTATTTAGATGAAAATTATATTTGAATTCTTAACCCTGTTATATATGCTGAAATCATGTTTGCTTATTACTTGAAACACTAATGCATATTATCAGGGGGAACTTAAGTCTTACTGCATATCTCATATTTCTACTAAGTCTGTCAACCAAACATTATCTTCCACATTTTCAAATCACTCAGAGATCATTGCAATTCATGAAACAAGTTTAGAGTATATTTGACTCAGATTAGTGATTCTACATATTCAAGAAAAGTGTGATCTTTCTGTCATCACACTTTTATCTGAAGATAATACTGCTTATATCAGAGGAGAATATATCAAAGATACGATCAAGTGATAATCTGGCAGATTTATTCACAAAGGCATTACCAACTGTGACATTTAAGAAGATTGTGCAAAATATTGGAATGCGAAAACTCAAAGAACTATCGTCATGCACTTTTCAGGGGGAGTAAATACGTTGAAGACTTGTATTGATTGTACTCTTTTTTCTTTGCTGAGGTTTTGTCTCACTGGGTTTTCATTTGCAAGGTTTAATCAGGCAATCTTAAAGTACTTGGAGATACATAAGAATACTGTACTCTTTTTCTTTCGCCATTAGTTTTTCTTCTCACTGGATTTTTTCTTGCAAGGTTTTAACGAATCAGATTTTTTATAGATGGTCATCTAAGGGGGAGTGTTAAATAATAGGTGGATAATCACTAATTACCATACATGGTTTTTTATAAACCTAACCACTCAAAAATTTGAATTAGTTGTTAAGCATGTGAGAGTTTGTTGTACTTGTAACTTAGTTGTTGTGCATGTGAATTGATTAGCACAATAAACCACCATGTAAGAATTGATTGTTGAGCATGTGAGAGTATGTTGTACTTGTAACTTAGTTGTTATGCATGTGAATTGATTACCACAACAAACTACCATGTAAGTTGCCTATAAAAGATGTCTTGATGATCATTTGTAAGATATAAGAAAATAAGTGAAGTGAATGATATTGAGTTCTTGAAGAACAAAATTTTCTCACAATCTTCCTTCTTCTCTTTTGTAATCTTTCAATCATTTGTTATTCTTCTTTAGTTTCATAATAGATATAGTTATTTTGAAAAGGTTGGAAATCAAAATTGTGGAAAAATGTAGAAGGATGCCGCGCATTATTCATTGGTCTGTACCTAGTCCAGGAAGATTTAAATTGAATATTGATGGAAGTAGTATTGGCAATCCAGGAGAGGGAGGTGGAGGAGGGGTCTTGCAGGATGATTCCGAAAAACTGTTATTTGCTTTTACTAGATATTTTGGCCATTGCTCGAATAATGAAGCGAAACTAAGAGCTTTTTTAGAGGGCTTGTTTTAATGCAAACAGATGAGTTTTGACAAGATTGACATTGAATGTCTTTCTTTGTGGTTGTTAATTGGATTTTTGTTGAGATGTGGCTTGAATGAAGCACATCAGATTGCACTTGGAGTTTTCAACCCGTAACTTCGCTCGACCCTCGCTCGACAGTCGCTCGAGCGAGACATTAAACAGAGAGTTTTGGATTCAGGCGGAGACTTCGCTCGACTCTCTCTCGACCTCCCGCTCGAGCGAGAATCAATCCTAGGGTTGCATCGCTTCCAGGAACTAGGGTTAGCGCCGTCTGGAATAGTGTTCCGCTCGAGCGAGATATAGCCTATATAAGGATCTCGGGCATTTGTGCAGAAGAGAGCGGAAGCAGAGAGCTGTGGAGAGCTGGCGATTTCGCTCGAGCGAGATTACGAACACATGCGTCCGTCTCCCATTTTCTTCTTATTTGATTTTGTAGATCAGAGAGTCTACTTGTAAAGGGTTTGAGAGCCTTGTGAGAGGGAGACCTTTGTAACCTCTAAGAAGTGTACTCCATCTTTGTTTATTATAGTGATTTAGACCAACCCAACAGTGGATGTAGGCTCAGTTTGAGCTGAACCACTTCATATCTGGTGTCCATTTCTGTTCTCCGTCTTTAGTTTTATTTCTCTTGGTTGCATCCGCTGTGTGGCTCCATATTTACTGTTTGTCTGTCGGCCCGATTCCCAACAAACTGGTATCAGAGCGTTAAAGGATGGCCTCAGTAAATTTTGGAGTAGAGAAATTTGACGGTCAGAACAGTTTCAGTTTATGGCACTTGAAGATAAAGGCTTTGTTGCGTCAGCAGGGTCTGTTCAAGGTTGTAGAAGGAGTGACTGGTGAGTCTCCTGCATCGTCAAGGAATGAGGAAGAATTGGCTCACAGTACTATTCTACTATCACTATCAGATGAAGTTTTGAGGGAAGTTGCAGAGGAGGAGACCGCGGTTGGTCTGTGGAACAAGCTGGAGAGCTTGTACTTGAAGAAATCTCTCACTAACCGGTTGTTTTTGAAACAACGGTTATACACTCTCAAAATGGAGGAAGGTACTTCTATTTTTGCACATCTAGATGAATTTAATAAGATTATTATGGATCTGAGGAACATAGACATTAAGATTGCTGAGGAAGATCAAGCCTTAATTGTTTTGTGTTCATTGCCTATTTCGTTTGATAATTTTGTAAAGTCAATGTTGTATGGTAGAGATACAATCTCCTTAGTGGATGTCAAGTCTGCTTTGAATTCTAAGGAATTGAGAACAAAATTTGGGGGTTTAGGCATGAACAATCAAGCCGAGGGTTTGTTTGTGAAATGTTCCTCTGGTGATAGATCTGGGGAAGGATGTTCAGGGAAGAATAGAGGTAGTTACAGTTCCAGTAGCTCTAGATCTAACAAGAGAAAAGTGAAGTGTTACCACTGCCATAAGTTGGGTCATTACAGAAGTGAGTGTCCTCAATTGAAAAATGTGGAGGAAGAGGAAAGTTCCTCTAGTAGTGATGACAGTGAAGAAGATGACAGTTAGTCTCTACTTCCTTGAGGGCAGTGTGGTGACAGGTGGAGTATCCTCACATGCTCCAGATTCAGATATCATTCGCATGTGTCACGTGCGAATCCACCAGACAGGATGGTCATTTATGAGTCAGCAGCTTTTGCTTGGTGTGATCAGAAGACAGTAATCTTGGTTTTTTTGTTTGCATTGTATTTTTGGGAAGCAGTGTAGAATCAGGGTTCCTGCAGTATTTCTGATCAAGATACATCTTGTGTAAAGTCTTGTTTTGTATTAAACTCATATTTGTTTTATGATCATTGGAAGTTTGGCTTTGTCTATCTGTTTCTTTGTGACGTGTTTGGTGTTCAAACATTTTTTTGAGAAGACAATTGATCTACAGACAAGAAGGTAGAGCGTTACTCAAATCATACAGTTTTGTTTCACTCCACGGAGTAACTGAATGGAATGAGGTGGGCTTTGAGTGACAGAGTCTACAGTTTGCTTTTAGTTTGCCAGGCTTGTCTACAGATCGCCAGTGAAGCGAACAACGCATCTTGCTATTTGGTGATTTTTTTTTTCTTTTGTTTCCACATAAAGGAGAGAGAGTTATAGCAAGAAGGTGGAGTTGCAGAGAGCTTCATAGTTGATTGGCATTGGTGCACAGTGAGAGCAGGTCTATAGCTGGTAGATAAATGGGCCAGTTGGTCACCTTTTGTGTATGCTCATGCAGGCTTTTGTTGGTTCTTACTTTGGCTGAAGAATATTTGGTTGTCTTCATTTGTATTCAGAAGCCATTTGTTCAAGTAAGCAGTCTGTATTGTGGTGCATTGCCGTTTGGGTGAAGATAGTGAATCTTCAGATGTCGTCTATGGTGTTGAAGACTTTTGTGTGGAAAGTGAGTTCTTCAAAGATAAACTTCGTATTTCGTGTTGGGTATTCCTTCTGTGGTTGAAGGATTTGTGGGTCTTTTATCCAGAATAATCTTGTGGGGCTTATTCAAGCCAAGGTGGAGATTTGTTGAGATGTGGCTTGAATGAAGCACATCAGATTGCACTTGGAGTTTTCAACCCGTAACTTCGCTCGACCCTCACTCGACAGTCGCTCGAGCGAGACATCAAACGGAGAGTTTTGGATCTAGGCAATGACTTCGCTCGACTCTCGCTTGACCTCCCGCTCGAGCGAGAATCAATCCTAGGATTGCATCGCTTCCAAGAACTAGGGTTAGCTCCGTCTGGAATAGTGTTCCGCTCGAGTGAGATACAGCCTATATAAGGATCTCGGGCATTTGTACAAAAGAGAGCGGAAGCAGAGAGCTGTGGAGAGCTGGCGATTTCGCTCGAGCGAGAAGTGGTTGCTCGAGCGAGATTACGAACACAGGCGTCCGTCTCCCATTTTCTTCTTGTTTGATTTTGTAGATCAGAGAGAGTCTACTTGTAGAGGGTTTGAGAGCCTTGTGAGAGGGAGACCTTTGTAACCTCCAAGAAGTGTACTCCATCTTTGTTTATTATAGTGATTTAGACGGACCCAACAGTGGATGTAGGCTCAGTTTGAGCTGAACCACTTCATATCTGGTGTCCATTTCTGTTCTCCGTTTTTAGTTTTATTTCTCTTGGTTGCATCCGCTGCGTGGCTCCGTATTTACTGTTTGTTTGTCGGCCCGATTCCCAACAATTTTAGATAAAAAGTGTGCAGTTTGGTATCTTTGGGATTATTGGGATAAAGTAGTCTCACTCTTAAATGATTTTGACTATACTATTATTCATTGTTTTAGGGAAGCTAATAAGGTTGCTGATCTCTTGGCAAAATCTGGTGCTCAAGGGGTGAATAAGGTTGTCTGTAACGTTGGGCAGGTGGATATAGAATTAAGAGGTATGTTTAGATTCGATAAGTCTTCTATGGCTGATATTTGGGATTAGCTTTTTGTGTTTAGCGGTGTAGTCTGTGGGTGAAGTCGTTTTCTGTTGGATTTGGGTTATTTATTTTGTTAAGTTGTTCAGGATGTTGTTTAGTTTGGGTTTTGTTTTGGTGTTGGTTTGTTTTTATCCCAAGTTTGTAATTATGGTTTTCTTCCACCATATGTGAGGATTTATTAATAGACTTAGAACGGGACCATTATGAGTGGGGGAGGATTTATTAATAGACTTGGGACGGGGCCACTATGAGTGGGGCCACCGGCTCTTTACCAAAAAAAATCACAGCACTTCGATAATACCCAACACGATGACACAGTAACAAATTGGTACACCAAAAGTGCACCACAAACGGGAGTTATTAACTGTTCAGACTTCAGAGTGAATATAATATCTTAAGAACTCTACGCAGTTTGGAGAATAAGATGAGATGTGATAATTTTAGATAAAAATTGAAAATCGAATAAAATATAATTAAAATATACTTTTTTTAATAATATTATTGTTTTAAAATTTGAAAAAGTTGAATTGTTTATTTTATTTTGTGTGTGAACTTGGAAAAGTTGTAGTGATGAGATAAAATGAAACGTTTTCACTAACTAAAAAAGGCTTAAAGAATTAAAAAAAATAAACACAAAAACGCCCCAAATAACAAAATGTCAAACTGCAAAGTCTGGTACGGAGGACTATTACAGGTACAGAGGACTCTATCCTGCCTTTCATGCCTAAACTTCAGAGCAAATTTAGTTACGGGGACACTCTCCTCTTGTATATGTTCCGTAAAAGTAAACCATCAGATCATCACTTAGGTTGAATTATTCAAATTATAGCAAATGAGAAGCTTACTTCAAATCAACGCAGGTGGAAGAGATCAAAGGAAAACCATATAATTACAATAAATTGAACTCTGCATACCTCTAAAACACACAGTTGAGCGTGACATTGTCCTGAAGGCCAAAATGCTTAAACTCTATGTTCTGTTGATGCAAAAGGGTAAATCTATTTAGAGTATGATTTTGGTAAAATTACGATATTCAATTTAATGAAATGATGATGAACGAGAATAATTAAACTTGCTGCAAAAGACGTGCTCTATAGATATAAAATTGAAGTTGGAAGATGGTGCGATGCATGTTTAAAATAAAAAATGAAAGTGCCTCCATGCTTCTTTTTAGTTGTTTGAAGTTTAAATTTACTGTAATAGAAGAAGCAAGGAAAGAGGTGAAGAAAAAGTTAATTCCAATAAGACAAATAACAGATGAGTTGCAAGATAAAACTAATTACTTGGAAGTATCATACGTTAAAGAGTATAGTGACACAAAAAGATTTTGCAATTTACAAAAGGGTCAAGACCTTACAATTTGTCTTTCCAGTTTGTAGCTTTCTAAAGATAGAGAAACTACGTAATAGGGAAAGGCTCACCTATTTTCCCGTGAAAAAAATGAGAAGCAGTCATAGTATTGCAAACAACCGACTCAAATAGAAAAATATTGATGAAAAGGGATTAAGGAACACCATATAACACTAATTGCCTTTATCATGATATCAAACCAACAGGTAGCAAAATCTTTCTTAGTTTCTCAATCAACGAGATAGGAACAAGAAATCTATAATACAAACATTCACAGACGTTGATACATAAAGATACATTAGATGGAAATTCTTACACTCCAAGAAGGAAAGGCCAAACCTCCGTTCTAACACTTGGATCAACACTCCGTGTCAGAGCATAAGGAATCATATGATCTTCACAACATTAAAAAATAAAGGAAAAAAATCAGAAGAAACAAAATATAAAAATAAAATTGGAATTTGCAAAAAGAAAACAAGGTGGTCTGAGAAAATTCGATTGCTTACCATCACTGAGCTTTCCATCTGGTGTAAAGGAACTCTTTCATTTTTTTGGCAGAATGGCATGTTTTCATCTCTTATAGATCAAGGTGAATTAAGACTTAACCCTTGACAAAGCACAACAATCCATTACAATCCTAGAGATTGAACAAGAACAGAATCAATTACAGAGAATTTCATCTTCTTCCACAACAATCCCCCTATATCTTTTTGATAAGTAACAATCCCTCCATATCTCTGTCATTGCTATATTCAAACTAGGTCTACCATCATTGTCTTGATACAATTATCACAATAGGTAGAACATATATTACTCTAAGATCTCACAACATCTCAACATCCACCACAACCATATTTACTACATCCAACTCTACCCAATGATAAGAAACCATCGAAAAAAGTTGAATGTGTTGCAAAAGCAGTAATCAAGACTAAAAAAGACCCAAGTCAGCAAAAATCAAATTACCATCATTTTTCACGCTAAGAATTAAGAAACATGCAGGTCCTGTTGAAATTGTTGTAGTGAAAATACCATCCTTACTATTCGATCTCCTGGATGTGAAGAATCATGCATATGGTGATATTTCTTATATGAATAGGGAAGAATAAAACAGTAAAGAAAGCGAGGTAATCATAACTAAGTTATTTACTTGTAAAAGTTGCATTACATTAGATTTTTAACAAAACCTCAATGCCTCTCCCCTGTTTTTTCTCTACCCGAAGTGGTTTTTGCAAATAGAATTTTAAAAGTTGAAGGTGAAGATGGTGGATGTGGAGATAAAGATCAAATTGGTAGAAAATACCAGTCAATGATGTCGTATGGAGGCGTAGGATAAAGGACCAGCTCTGGGATGTGGGCAATCTTGGGCCAATCCTCACCTCTCTTGTTCGCATCTTTGTAATAAGATGTGGCAATAATAAATTGTCAACATTTTCAAAGAGGTTAGCCTACCAATTGCTTCAGGCAGTGATGTTAAACCAGAGCATGTGTCAATTGTGAACTGCTCAAGTGATGCCCAATCGCAGATCCACTCTGGGATAGCCATCAAGCTTGAACAATTTGAGATATAGAGCTCTCGTAGAGTGGTAACATGTTGAAGCCCCAACGGGAGAGACACCAATTTCGGAATACTCTCAAACTGCAAAGAGATGAGGCTTTTAAGCCCTTTCCATTGCATACCCAGATCATCATTGTCTAGATCAAGCTCGGGACAATTACTAATACTGAGGTGGTGAAGTGCAGAGAGATATTGTACACCTTGGGAGAGAGACTTTAATTTATGGCAGTTATATATTGTCAAATGCTGGAGAGAGATGAGGTTTTGCGATTTATCCTCTGACAGTGTTTCTAGATCCTCAATAAATTTAAGGGTCATATTCTTCAATTTGGAGAGAGGAGTAGATGAAAAGTTGTAACTCCTCTTGCAGATGTGGAAACATTGGTAATGAAGTCAACATAGGGCAGAATTTTACTTGTAATTTTGAAAGACGAGGAAATGAAGGGAGTGGTAAAAATGCCTCGTCATTGAAGGTGTTTCAAAGGATCTTTCACTATCAGTAGTATTGACATCCACATTATCAAAATCACTCCTCCTCCACCAACCCTTCAGATTATCACAGAATTTGAGAGTAATTTCCTCAAGATATGGGAAGAAGAAGAAGAAGAAACCTCATTGCGGTCACTACAATCTGATACGTACTCTATTTCATCAAGTTGTTCCAAATAGATACTCTTAAGAGAGGGTAGTCGACTCAATGGTGGCAAATATTTCAATTTCTTACATCCCCATAACCTCAATTCAAGATCCTCATAACCTCAATTCAACAAGATTTGTTAGTGACAAAAGAAACATCGGAACCCTCTCACCCCCATATTGACCTATGTAACACTCCGTATTCGTAAGGGGTCATGAAGTCCAACCTGTTTGATATAATCCATCCTCAACTACAAAAAAAATAGGTCTCCGACCGTATTCAAATAAAAATATTTTCCACATCTTAATTCATATAACAATGTCCACCAAGTCATAAATAAAAGAATATGAATAAATCATAAATGAGAGGGTTCACATTCTCCCAAAAAGCTTAATAATAAAGAATAACTAACATTTTAACAATCCAATAAAACTAGAAACCAACATAAAAAAAATTAATTGTTTTCCCCCATCTAGCCTGTGGCTCTAACTGCTTAAAACTTGGTCAAGACTCTACTCTTGGTCCTCTGATGGAACATCCAAATCATCTGAAAAATATATGAAATAAGAGGGTGAGTTTTTCCACAACTCAGTAAGCGAAGAACTTATCCAAGCGTGTAAACATGAGCATTTACCAAGTAATAAAGTACGGAACAACACATAATTATGCATAAAAGAAACAATGAATTTCAAAACAATTAAATCATAAAGTACTTTGGCATAACAAAACTAAGTATTATCACTATATCAAACGGAGCACCTCACAAAGCAAAGACCATGTTTAACCCCCGTGGTAGGGTTGTACAAATCCTGGTGGCCAAACCAGGCAGAGACAGAGGTGGAACTTTCCCTTATTCGTTCTTGGAGCCCTGAGTGTGCACATAGGAAAGCCCACAATAAACCACTTTGTTTCCAAAGTGGGTGCACTCAGAGATAGGAAGTTGGTACCAATCCAAACAGAGCAAATACAGAGCAGAGCAGAGCCAAGCAGAGATAGAGTCAAATACCAACCAGAATACTATGCCAAAGGTTTTCAGAGTTATTAAAGACACATAGTTCCAAACTATTTTCAGAATAAAGCTTGTATAAATAAAACGTCGTTAATGAAATCAAGGCATAATTTTTCGCAGATAGACAAAAACACTCTTTTTCACATTTCAGAAAATAACATGACAAAAAGCAAGCTCATGTCTACACAATGCATGACAGAAATATTTTTCCTTCTTTTATACCAGCTTCATGAATAATGCAAACAATCGACTGAGGTTGGTTTTTCTCAGGTTTTCATTTCATAACTAACAAAAGCACAAATTTTCAAAAGTCAACCTCAGTCCTCTTTTGGTATAAAACCGAGCATACGAACCCCGCTTACCTGACTCTTGCAGCGAATTATCAAAACTTTGAGTCTGACTTCTAAGAGTTTCGTCACCTATTCATAAAAACATATTCCCTAATGTTAAAGACTACTCCAAAAGCTTTAATTTGAAAATTATAAGCTAAACTACGCTGCTTGCCTAAAATCATAAATTTCTAGCATATCAAGCCCACGCAAACTAGCCACTACGTAACCTGGACAGCCCCCAAAGATGCACGGAAAAACCAATATTTTAATCATTTTAAAAAAACTCTAAGATGCACTGAATCTATCTCCTTCAATCCACACCACCAGCTACTGTTTATCTTCTTAATCAAAACACATTTAACTTAACACTGCCAAGAACATGAATTTTCATAATCCACTTCAACCTGCAAAACCAGCGCACTCCATACTAAAAAATATCATTTCAGCCCACTACCAACTCATTTCAGGCATCCCTCTGATAAAGCCAACCCAAAAAATTTTATACTTTCCCATACGTTCAATACTACCAAACCCAACCATTTATTTCACACAAAACATCCCAAACAACCCATCGGCAGCACCAAACAGCAAAAGAAAATTAATATCGAGTCCCCTGAACATCCACCAAAAATCACTTCGAAAAATGGATTTGGAAATTAGAGAAAATTCCATAAAATATTATGGAGAGAAATCTATTCATAGTATCCTTAATTTCTTACCCGAAACAGCCCCTATCGCACGAAAATTAGGCAACAAACACACGGAAAAGCAGAGGTCAAGAAGTCGGATTTTCGCCTTTCCTATGCTCTGCTTCACCCATCGGAAAACCCACAAAAATAACAGTGATTAGAAGTACCAAAACCGAAACCCATGGATAGAAGAATTTCGAGAAAAATAATGGGATGAAAAGAGAACTTACCGGTGCTCTGTAGATGGGTGAGTCGGAGGGAGAACGGAAAAGAATGAGACCAAAATAGAAGAATACCTGCCGAAGGGAGGGAGAGAGAGATAAATATTCTGTTGAGTTTTCAAGTGAGTTCGAAACTGCCGAGAACGTGGGGGAGTGGGCGCTGGAAGTGGCGACTGAAGCAGAGGAATGCGCTGGGCAGGGGATGAAGAAGGCGGAAGAAGAAAGGAAGAGAAACGAAAAGAAGAAACTGACCTAAAACTGGAACGGCGCCGTTTGAAGACCCGGGCTGGGCTGGGCTGGGCCCAGGCGTTACAACCTATCTCCAGCATTTTAAGGTTTGGGTGAGGTTCCAAGCCTTCCAATATCATTTCATCACGTGTATTAGAAATATTTTCTCCGCTCCACCATAAATACAAATCCTGAAGATGTTCTTTCTCCTTTAGATTTGCACCCTTATAGTCTAATGCCACGTCTTCCCCACCTCTCAAACCGTCAATAATTAATTGTCCTCTTAAGCTATTTAGTCTATTTAGCTCAGTTAACTGGCCACCAACCTCTGGGTCCGAATCAAAGTGGAAAACAAATTTAGATAACGTCTGGAGATTTTTCAGTTCCCCCAATCCACGTGGCATATAAGCCAAACGGTTACATTCATCAATGTAAAGATGCCTCAGGTTGACTAATTTTGTGATTCCTCTAGGCAATTCTTTAAGTTTTGTGCAATAAGAGAGTCTTAGTGTATACAAATTTTGCAACCTAGATATGGAATCGGGCAGCTTCTTAATGTTACGATTCTGTGAAAGATCGAGATCTCTTAAATGCTTCAACTTACATATGGAACTCGGTGCGGAATGAAGCCCTCTTTCATGCAAATCCAGCACTCGCAAGAACTTTAGACTTGAAAAAATTGCTCCACATGAAGTATTTGCAGACTCTTCTTCCCAATAATTGAATTCACCATGCGAACAAAGTGTTCAAATCCTACTAGCTTTAGATGGGGAAGTTGGAATTACAGAGGAAATATCTATATTGCTGACAACTGATACGTGCCGAGTTTTCTCACTAATACTTTTTCCCTCAGATTCTAATATGGTGATCAATGATCCTTCCTCAGACATTGCAAGATCATGCATGAGATCATGCATTTTACTCCTAATCACGTTGCCCAGATAATCCCTTTCAGCTTCTTGAAAGAATGATCTCCAAAGTAAATCCATGAAATACTCATTACCTACATCTTCAAGACGTTCATTTTGATTGGATAGCTTGATCAACCCCTGTGCTATCCAGAGTTCTATCAACCTTGATTTTTCCATAACATATCCTTGGGAAATATACTACAATAAGCAAAACAATATTTCAAACGTGATGGAAGTTGATCATAACTCAGCTTAAGAGTTGGTATGATTTCATTTTCTTTTATTTTTGTCATTTCGTTTTTTTCGAAAAAATCCCACTTGCTTCAGAATCTTCCAAGGACAATAACTTCCCAATTGTTTGGATGTCAAGAGGGACACCCGAACACTTTTCTACAATCTTCCTTCCAACTTCCACTTTTCTAGAATTATCTGGCTCTTCTCCTTTCACAAATGCCACTTTCTTGAATAAACACCACGACTTCGGTCCGTCTAAACCCTGTAAGGGATATGGTTCAATTGTTTTGGTAATTCCTGCAACTTTTGCACTACATGTAGTTACTAGTATTCTACTCCCATTTGCACCACTCATCAATGGTTTCTTCAAATTATTCCATTTTCCAACCTCCTCATTCCAAACATCATCCAACACAAGTATTTCTTTCCACCAATTTCTTCTTGAAGACTTTGCACCAATGTATTCATTTCAACACTCTCTGGTTTCTTTTTTCCTGTCGATTCTAGGACTTTTTCAACAACTTTTCTAACATCAAAAGTATTAGAGACTCACACCCACATTTTTTGCTTAAAATGTTTATCTATTTCCTCATCATTAAAGATGAATTGAGCTAGTGTGGTCTTTCCTGATCCTCCGAGGCCAGTAATCAGAAGGATTCCTACGTTTTCTTTAACATTGGAATCAAACAAAGTATATCTATGATCTCCTTCTTGGCATCCTCTCTCCCAATAACTTCTGCCTTGGATACATAGTAATGAGTATCAGCCCTCTTACTAGCCCCGACTCCTATGTCCACATGGCGTTCCTCCAGTTGGAGTTTCATCCTATCATTATCGATGGCATCTAACTTCTCTCTAATCTCCTTAATCTTATGACCCATTTTCCAATTATAGAAAGGCTTGTTTTGTAACATCCCGCTCCGACATCAAACTGCTTTATAAAATTTTAGGTTTTATATGTTCAAAATGTCTTTTGGAGTGTTTCGATTTTTTTTAATTACATTACATTCTTAAATTATTGTTTTATTTATTTATATTTTTACGAGAATATAACTTATCTTTTGTTTTAAATATTTGTTATATATTTTAAATGGCTAGAATTTTTGGTTACTATATTCTAGATTCCTTTTCTCTTTAATATTTTAAAACCCTTGTTTTTTTATATATACATTTAGATATATAGGGATATTATAACGCGTGGTGAAAAGTTTTTGTTTCAAAACTTGCTAGCTGTCCCCTTCACGTTCACTATATATGCATGACTCAACTTCCACTCCATGCATGCTTCAAATCCCACTCCACAACTTTCACGGGAATAGTTCGCATATGATATTCATTCAGTTATTTCCACTATGGAATCTCATAGGCAGATACTCGATCCAGCAGTCCTACCTCCTGGCCAAGCACTGCAAAACTGTTCCTCCACTATCGTTGCACCATTGCCTTGGTGCACCTACACATAGCCATAGCCCAGCCTCCTTTGAAACCCATCTCCCTACATGGAAATCAGCAGCCGCTGCACCAAGCAGCAATGCTAAGGGATTTCTATCACCACCCCACCTTTGGAAACCACCAATGTTTTGCCCATGCACGTGCTGCCCCAGTCGTGCGCACCACCCAGAACCTCCTTGTGACCACCACCGAAAAATCGAAGCAAGCTACCTGCGTAAACCTCTGTTTTTCACACTCAAAAACAGAGCAACAAAGCCCAAGCATGTTGTATCCCTCTTCGCGTACTATCATGCATCACCGAGTAGAAATTGCCATGTTACTCAACCTTGCACCACCCCTGGATCACCATACTCAAACATTGCCCAGCCCTTCACCCCTCTTGGGCCCTACTCAACGTAAGCACCCTCTCTCTCTCTCTCTCTCTCTCTCTCTCTCTCTCTCTCTCTCTCTCTCTCTCTCTCCCACTGTCATGCACCAAGAACAACCGCAGCCATTACGTTTCCCCCACCGTTCATTGCCTCACATGCACGAACGAACCCACATGCACCACGTCACAGCCAATCGGCACCACCACCTAACAACCCTTCCCAAGCATCGTGAACCCACCCCGGATAACACCACCGTGAGCCTCATGCCTTTCAGTTAACACCAAAGAAAATCTGCCCCTGTTTTCCATACTCAAAACAGAGCACACTCGTCCCCACCGTGAGCCAAAGCACACCCCTACCGTGAGTCTATTACTCCGGAAACGACCATAATAGCCCAGAAGAGACTGACCTTGTTCTCCGGTCCGTCGTTCAGGAGGTCACGGTGAAGCACCAACGACCTCTCCGTGTTTTTCTCCCTCGGCTTTTTCTCTTGCACCGTGTCTCCCTCGGTCGTCACTCACCCTCTCTTTGTCTCTCTGTCTGGCGCCCATATCTCCACCGGTTGTTTGCCCTTCTCCTCTCGCGGTGAGCCTCTGGTTTAGGTTTTATCTTGTTTTGTTATATTCCCCTGCATCTCTTTTTACTCTTTGCATGATGTGTTTTTAAGGCCTTTGTGTGGTTAAGAAAGTATAAGTTTGTTTACATAATTACGGTTTTCAAAACTAATTAGATTTTAAAGTTTTATTTATTTATTTATTTATTTATTTTAATGATTTGTTTTTTCTTGGGACTTTATGGGTTTTTCGATACCGGATTTCTTTTATTTTAAGTGTGTTGTGCTATTTTGTTTTAAAGTTAAATGTGTGATGGTAAAATATCCTAAGTAGGGTCCAGATCTATTATGTAGTACACTAAAAGATAAGAATACATGGGGGACAGGCATAAAGAATGTAGACTGATACACGCAACCCAAATGATCTATAAAATGACCTTGATCAGATAACAACAGGAGGGGCTCTCTGGATGGACAACAATTCCTCTCTTCTCTCGGATCGCCTGCTTCGTCTTCTCAGATGAATCCAATAATTCATACCAGTAGAATTATGTATATTATTCATATACAGTGTAAGACCTGAGAGACTGTAAAAATACTCATTATAGTGGATCCCCTTTCCCAAACCCCCGTGGATGTAGGCCTTACGCCGAACTACGTAAATATTGTGTCTCTATATTTATTTATCTACTATCCGCGTACGTATGGCCGCACTGCCACCTTGCCGGGGGTCCCAAATGACACCCATCGAAACCCAACTCGCTCCAGTAGGCCGAAAATGACTCATTTTCTTGCCCTGGCCTGTTGATCGATTTTTATGGTATCAACAAAATGTTATGTATTGGTTCAGTGTCTCAAATTGTTTTGAACCTGTTTTCTAAATGGTTCCTTCTTTTCTTATGTGAGTTAATTTAAATCGTTTTGAAATCAAATGTTTTTGAACCGGACTTGGGTCTTGAATTATTTAGACTTGGTTTGATGTTGGAATTTGGGTAAAGCATTCATTAAGTCAAATTTGAGGAATTTGAGTATTTAGGAAAATTTCTTTGGAGGAATTTGATGATTTTAATACTTAGGTTTAAATATCAAAATACATGGGTGATTTGAGAATTTATAGATGCGCATGCTTATTTTTATAGGTAAGGATTGATCTGTATTCAGCTTTATTGAGGATATTTTGAAAAGCTAAGAAGTTCAGGTAAACGGGGTTCCTATACTTGGCTTTACACCAACTCTAAGATCGAGGTTGACTTTCTGAAAACTTTGCATGTTTTTGTTATAAATGAGAACTTGAGAAAAACAATCTCGGTCAATTATTGCATTACTCATGAAATCTATGTGATAAAGAGAAAAATGTTTCTGTCATGCATAATGTAGACATGAGCAATGTTGACATGTTTATGAAATGCATAAAAGAACGAGTATGAAAATTGATATTTTATTTATGTGATGTGAAATATTTTAGAATTGTTGATTATCTAAAAATGATATGAACAAGTTTGGTACATGATTTGATATGATATGACATGATATGATATAGATATGAAAACTTTTGGCATTCTTATCTGTTTGATCTGCTTTGGAATATGGTTCTCATATGATGATATAGATTAACGTGATATGGTTGGTACCACCATGATATGATATGACAGGAATGCAACTATTTTGGAAACAAAATAGTTCTTTATGTATTTCATTCCTATGTGCACACTCGGGTCTCCGAGAATGAATAAGGGAAAGTCTCATAATATAATACCGCCTGGTTTAGCCACCGAGGATAGCACAATTCTACCACAGGAGTTAAACAGGTACATGTTCTGATATGAGGATAAGATGAGATTGTACAGTTACTTGTGCCAAAGTATTTTTAATAATGAATAGTGATTTTCTAAATGTAAAAGGATTAAAAAGTCACTCTATTTTATTATTATTTTTTTGGAAATTTATATATGAAAATAAAAGGATTTCTAGTTCGTGCATATGAAGTTTCTTTTGAAAATGCTCATATTTGCACTCTTGTATATGTCCTCTACTTACTGAGTTGTGGTTAAACTCACCCCTTATCTCTAAATATTTTTCAGACGAGTTTGGATATTTCAACTAAAAATTGGATTATGAAACATTGGGTAAAATGACTTAAGAATGCTTGATTAAGTATAGAGAATTTATATGAATATTGATAAGGTTTAGTAAAAAAGTATTATTGTATTTTGGTGACTTAGCATTTCTGGAATTGGTCATATTGAGGATAGTGATTTTCGAACGAAGTTTTATATGATATTTGAGAATTTAGAGTCTATAATTATAATGTTGAATGTGAGTATATGTGATAAGTAGTAACTCTCGGACCCCTATAGGACTGGGGCGTTACATGTTTGATTTGGAGAAGAAGATAGGTACCTTTTTTGCCATCTTATCCTGAGTCATCATCTCTCACAACAGACATTCAGTGGTGACACCATCCACCAAGTCGTCTGCATCATAAAGGACATCCTTAAGCTTTTCAAGCCAATCAATAACTTGATGGTTCTTCGCTGCCCGTTGCTCCTCAGCGTCAAGAAGCCCGGCTTGGATTCTCGAAACGGTGTCCTTGAGCTTCTTGAGCTCATCTGGGGCACCCAACAGCAGTTTGATGATCTCTTTCATAGCCTGGTCTCCCAAGCGGCCAAGCCCCCAATGATTCGTCCAGCAATGTCGAAGAGAATGCCGTCAGCCATTTGTGGACGGTTAGTGAAGGGATGGTAAAAGGGCTCTCGAGAAATCAATAAAAGGATGGAAGGAAGATATGTTTGCTTTGAGTGCGTACAGAGGACAAGGAGGGACCAACGTTTGATAAGATCTTGCATGGGAAAGTTCCTACTGGCATGCAGAGCCTAATTCAACCAGTAATATTTTATTTAATAATAACATTTTATTCAACCTTTAACTTTCATCTAAAATAACGTACTTCCTATCTATAAAAGTGTTAAATATTACCACCTCGACAATATGTTTCTATTTATCAAAGATACGTTTGCTCTGAATACAGAGGACTGGGCCGACTGGCCGTGATATTTTATGAGTTCTTGCATGTGCTGCTGCATGCTTGTTAACTGTTAAACAAGAATTGGACCTTAATTATTATTAAGATATATAGTCTGTAAGGCCGTAGCCAGGCCCAGACCGGTTTAAGCAAGACCCAGCCCAGCCCCCCAGAAACGGCACCGTTTCTGTCCCAGGTAATTAAACCCCCCACCCCCCCTTTCCTTCCTTCTTTCTTTCTTTTCCTTTCTTTCTTCTCTTTTCCTTCTCTTTCTCCTGGGCGACGGTTTCCCTCCGTTGCAGTTACCACTTCCAGCGCCCATCTCCCCCACGTTTCTCGGCAGTTCTGATTTCTAGAAGGTTCAACGGAAGTCTATTTCTCTCCCTCTCTTCTTTCGGCAGTTGCAGCTCAGTTGGGTCTCCTCACCGCCGGCTCCTCTGTTTTCCTTCACCCCTATTTTTTCGCGCCGGTAAGTCCATCTAAATTCCCCCCTCTTCTCTTGCGTTTTACTATTCAGGCAAGGTATTATTTTGGGTTTTAATCACTGTTATTTTTGTGGGTTTTCCGATGGGTGAAGCAGAGCATAGGAGAGGCAAAAATCCGACCACTGTCCGCGGGTTTTTACCGCCCCGTTTCGTGTGATTTTTCCATTCGAGGTAAGATTTATGAATTTTCCTCTTGGATGCTCATCTCTAGTGATTTAGTTTAGATTTTTTTTCTTCAAATTCTGGGCCTCTCCGAGACGTATGTTTGTGGTATTTTCTGGTTTCAATTTCCGTATTTGTTGCCGAGGGTGTACGGCTGTTGTTGGAAGGTTGGGGACGATAGCGAATTTATTTATGATGTTTGGATTTGATAAATTTACTGGATAGATTTCTCCCCGTAATATTTATAGAATATTTTTCTCCAACTTCCGAATCCATTTTCGAAGTGATTTTTGATGGATGTTCAAGGGTTGGTTATCTAAATTTTCTTTTACTGATTTGGTGCTGCCGATGGGTTGTTTGGGATGTTTTGTGTGATGTAAATGGTTGGGTTTGGTAGTTTTGAACGTATGGGAGACTATACAATTTTTTGGGTTGGCTTTATCAGAGGGATGCCTGAAATGAGTTGGTGGTGGGCTGAAATGATATTTTTTAGTATCGAGTGCGCTGGTTGCTTGGGCTTGATATGCTAGAAATTATGATATTAGGCAGGCATTTTAGTTAACTTATAATTTTTCAGATTTAGGCCTTTGGGGTGGTCATTAACATAAAGGAAATTATTTCCATGTATAGGTGACGAAACTCTTAGCGTTGAGACTCAAAGTTTTGATTTTTCGCTACAGCAGTCAGGTAAGCGGGGTTCGTATGCTCGGTTTTATACCAAAAGGGGACTGAGGTTGACTTTTAAAAATTTGTGTTTTTGTTGGTTACGAAATGAAAACTTGTGAAAAACCAACCTCAGTCGATTGTTTGCTTTATTCATTAAGCTTATATAAAAGAAGGAAAAATATTTCAGGCATGCATTGTGTAGACATGAGCTGCTTTTTGTCGTGTTATTTTCTGAAATGTGGAAAGAACATTTTTGTCTATCTGAGAAAAATTATACCTTGATTGAGTTGACTATGTTTTCATTTACATAAGCTTTATTCTGAAAATAGTTTGGATTTATGTGTCTTTAATAACTCTGAAAATCTTTGGCATAGTATTCTGGTTAGTATTTGACTTTATCTCTGCTTGGCTCTGCTCTGCTCTGTAATTGCTCTGTTTGGATTTGGTACCAATTTCCTATCTCTGAGTGCACCCACTTTGGAAACAAAGTGGTTTATTGTGGGCTTTCCTATGTGCACACTCGGGGCTCCGAGAACGAATAAGGGAAAGTTCTACCTCTGTCTCTGCCTGGTTTGGCCACCGGGATTTGCACAACCCTACCACGGGGGTTAAACATGGTCTTTGCTTTGTGAGATGCTCCGATTGATATAGTGATAATACTCAGTTTGTTTATGCCAAAGTACTTTATGATTTAAATTGTCTTGAAAATCATTTGTTTCTTTTATGCATAATTTTGTTTTGTTCCGTATTCTATTTCTTGGTAAATGCTCATGTTTACACGCTTGTATAGGTTCTTCGCTTAGTGAGTTGTGGAAAAACTCACCTCTCTTATCTCATATATTTTTCAGATGATTTGGATGTTCCAGAGGACCAAGAGTAGAGTCTTGACTAAGTTTTAAGCTGTAGAGCCACAGGCTAGATGGGGGAAAACAATTAATTTATTTATTATTTGGGTTATAGTTTCATTGGATTTATAGAATGTTAGTTATTCCTTAATTGTTAAGCTTTTTGGGAGAATGTGAACCCCCCTCATTTATGATTTATTTATATTCTTTTATTTATGATTTAGTGGTCATTGTTATTTGGATTGAGTTGTGAAAAATATTGTTATTTTGAATATGGTCGAAGACCTATTATTTGTAGTTGAGGATGGATTATACCAAGCAGGTGGAGCTTCGTGACCCCCTACGAGTACGGGGTGTTACAGTTGGTATCAGAGCCAGGTTTTAGATTCTGCAGACTTATGCATTAAGGTTTTAGGAAATTGAGGTTCTAGAAATTGCCAACTTTAGGAATTATTTGAGGTGTAGAATTATATAGGCTTGTGAGCTGATTTCATATTGTTGGAGAGTTAAGGGTTGTATATTTATGTCTTTTATTTTTGGTATCATGTGATCTTGTTTGTGGTGGGTACCTCTTTTGTTTGGGGAGGATTATATACTTTGTTTTGACTACTAAGATTACCTGTAGATGGTTATTTTTTTTTTTTAGCTAGTTGGTTATATGTTTTAGTGAACGATGTGTTTAATAGTCCAAGTGTTCTCAGGATGCCACCTCGACGTGAGCGAAGTGTGTCGGACTTGAATGCGGCTAGAAATGAAAGGGAAGCAAATTCAAGAGCTTCTGAAGTACTTCGAGCAGCAGTGCATCAACTGATTGATGATCTCGCACAAAATTCATCTGGCCGTCACCGCACCACAAGTGAAAGGGGTTGCACTGTGGAAGATTTCAACAAGTTGCATCCCACGTCTTTTGATGGAAGAGGCGACCCGATACTGGCAGAGGATTGGGTACAGGATATTGAGGAGATATTCCGAGTCTTGCCTTGCACGGATGAGCAAAAGGTGGCGTTTGCTACATTCAAGCTGACCGGGGAGGCGAAAAGGTGGTGGATCTCTGAAAGGACTATCAGGGAAGCTGAAAAGACGGAAATAAAAAGTTGGTTGCTGTTCAAGGAAGTTTTCCTATAGCGTTTCTTCCCAGTCTTAGTTAAGGAAGATAAAGCTATGGAATTTGCCACCTTAGTTCAGGGAGCGATGTCAGTACATCAATATGCAGCAAAATTTACCGAGCTGGCACATTTTGCGGCATATCTGATTCCAGATGAAGAGAAGAAGTGTCGCAAATTTGAACAAGGGCTGAACGAGAAGCTTTTTGAGCGAGTAGTGGGCTTCCAAGTAAAAAAATTCACAGAATTGGTGAATAAGGCTACAGTGTTTGAAAGAAGCCTTCAAAGAAGTACAATTTTATCTGATCAAAGGAAGAGATCTACCTCATCTGGATACCATGCAAGCGTCAATCAAGGATCGTGGAAGAAGAAAAATGAAGGGGGTAGCTCAAGCAATAGACCAGGCCAGAGTAACCGGCAGCCCTACCAGTGTAAGACATGTAACCAAGTGCATTCTGGAGAATGCAGAAGAGAGGCAAGACTATGTTTCCGTTGTGGCAAGTCAGGACACTACATCAGGAATTGCCCTCTGCAACCGGACAACAATAACGCGAGCATGTTGCCACCCCAGAGAAACGAAGTTACAGGACGAGGTAACAATCAGCGTCCTACTGCACCTGCTCGAGTCTTTGCATTGAAACCAGGAGAAGCTGAAGGCAGGGAGGATGTGATCACAGGTATTTTCGGTTCTCGTTTTCTTTTAGGATTAACTTGGTATTCAATGCGGATCTTTACTAGAAGGAGTATGTCTTTATTTTTTTTTTTTTGTGATCACAGGCATTCTTTCATTGTTTTCTAACGATGCTACTGTATTATTTGATTCTGGGGCAACGCATTAGTTTATTTCTTTGAATTATGCTAAGTTTTGCACTTGGGAAGGTGAAAGGTTGGAGTATAGCCTAGTAGTCGCGACACCGACAGGAAATTCAGTATCTTGTCATAAAATTCTCCGTGGCTGCCCCATAACTGTTGAAGGAAGATTAATGCCAGCTGACCTTATAATTTTTGATATGTTTGGATTCGATGTAATTTTGGGGATGAACTGGCTGGCTTCATACCATGCCAGTATTGACTGTTTTAAAAAGGAAGTAATCTTCAAGCCTCCTGAGGGAGGTGGAATTCGATTTGTGGGGTCGAAAGTGCGATCACATCCATCAGTCATATCAGCAGTTCAGGTTGGAAAATTATTGCGAGATGGTTGTCAAGGATTTTTGGCTTGTGTGATAGATGCACCAAAGGAAGAGTTGAGTTTAGAAGAGATTCCGGTTGTGAGGGAATACCCAGAAGTGTTTCCTGAAGACTTGTCCGGATTACCACCCGACCGAGAAGTAGAATTTGCGATTGATCTTACTCCCGGCACGGCACCGTTGTCCAAGGCTCCTTATAGAATGGCGCCATCAGAGCTCATCGAACTCAAAGAGCAGTTGCAAGACTTATTGGACAAGGGTTTTATCCGACCCAGCGTGTCCCCATGGGGTGCGCTAGTTTTATTTGTTAAAAAGAAAGACGGGACAATGAGAATGTGCATCGACTATAGCGAACTCAACCGAGTAACTATCAAGAACAGATATCCTTTACCCCGTATAGAGGACCTCTTTGATCAACTACAGGGTGCACAAGTTGTCTCTAAGATTGACCTTCGGTCAGGGTATCACCAATTGAAGATCAAGGCAGAAGACGTATCTAAGACCGCTTTCAGAACCAGATACGGTCACTATGAGTTTTTGGTCATGCCTTTCGGCTTGACTAATGCTCCTGCGGTATTCATGGATTTAATGAATAGAGTATTTCATGAATTCCTGGATAAATTTGTGGTCGTCTTCATTGATGACATCTTGATCTATTCTAAAAGTAATGAGGAGCATGAGGAACACTTGAGGCTAGTACTCAGAACACTTAGGGAGGAAAGGTTGTTTGCTAAACTAAAGAAATGTGAGTTCTGGTTGGATTCAATTATATTTTTGGGGCATGTGGTTTCAAAAGAAGGTATTTCAGTAGACCCAGGGAAAGTAGAAGTAGTAGTTAACTGGTTGGCACCGAAGAATGTTCGTGAGGTTAGGAGTTTCTTGGGATTGGCGGGATACTATCGTCGATTCATTGAGGGTTTCTCCAAAATAGCAGTTCCTCTCACCGCTCTTACCAGGAAGAATAACAAGTTTGAGTGGACAGAAAAGTGTGAAGAAAGTTTTCAGACCTTGAAACAAAGACTTGTGACCGCCCCAGTTTTAACAGTTCCCATGGCGAGAGGTGGTTTTGTGGTGTATAGTGATGCTTCAAGATTGGGTTTGGGGTGTGTATTAATGCAACATGGAAAGGTTATAGCTTACGCTTCTCGACAACTGAAAACTTACGAACAAAACTACCCCACACATGATCTATAGTTGGCAGCGGTGGTATTCGCACTCAAGATTTGGAGGCATTATCTATATGGGGAAAAGTGCGAAATCTACACAGATCATAAAAGTTTGAAATATTTCTTCACCCAGAAAGAATTAAACATGAGACAGAGAAGATGGCTCGAGTTAATAAAGGATTATGACTGTACTATAAATTACCACCCAGGCAAAGCGAATGTTGTGGCTGATGCCTTAAGTAGGAAATCTTTGAGTCCAGCAATGGCAACCCTTACCACCCAACCCCAGTTGTTAATGGACTTAGAGAGGGCCGGTATTGAGGTTATCACTACTGATACAAGCACTTTCGTGGCCAGTTTAATAGTGCAACCAGATTTGTTAGAGAGAATTAAAATAGCTCAGAAAGTGGATTCAGCGTTGACAAAGCTAGTTGAAGAAGTTAAAAATGGGGACAAGGCTGATTTTAGCATTTCTGAGAATGGAGTTTTAAGGTTTAGAGACAGATTGTGCGTGCCTGCAGATGATTCATTGAGGATGGAGTTTTGTCGACCTGTCACACCGCTCTTTATACACAGTCCATCCGGGGAGTACCAAGATGTATCGGGACTTGAGAGAGTCTTTTTGGTGGAACGGTATGAAGAGAGAAATTGCTAAATTCGTAGAACAATGCCTAACATGTCAACAGGTGAAAGCAGAGCATCAGAGACCAGCAGGATTGTTACAGCCATTGCAAATTCCAGAATGGAAGTGGGAGCATATATCCATGGATTTTGTGACAGGTCTACCGAGGGCTTTAAACGGACAGGATGCAATATGGGTAATTGTGGATCGCTTAACGAAGACTGCACGTTTTGTGCCCATTAAAGTTTCTTATAAATTGGAGAAACTAGCTGAACTGTACATACAAGAGATCGTGAGATTGCATGGGGTACCAGTGTCCATTGTGTCAGATAGAGACCCTCGTTTCACTTCTAGATTCTGGAGAAGTTTACAAGAGGCAATGGGTACTAAGTTAAATTTCAGTACGGCTTATCACCGTCAGACAGATGGACAATCAGAAAGGACTATTCAGATTTTAGAAGATATGTTGAGGGCATGTGTGATGGACTTTAAAGGAACTTGGATACGACACTTACCATTGGTGGAATTTGCTTATAATAACAGTTTCCAGACTAGTATTGGGATGGCACCGTATGAGGCTTTGTATGGCAGAAGGTGTAGGTCCCCTTTATATTGGGATGAGGTTGGTGAAAGAAAAATACTGGGACCAGAGATCATTCAGAAAACCACAGAAAAGGTTGACATCATTAGGGCTAGAATTAAAGCAGCTCAGGGTCGACAAAAGAGCTATGCTGATAACCGACGCCGTCCACTAGAGTTTGAGGTTGGAAATGAAGTATTCTTGAAAATAGCACCAATGAAAGGGGTTATGAGATTTGGAAGTAAGGGCAAGTTGAGCCCTAGATATATTGGACCCTTTGAGATTCTAGAACGAGTTGGACCATTGGCTTATAAGTTAGCACTTCCTCCAAATCTTGCGGGAGTGCATAATGTATTTAACGTGTCCATGCTAAGAAAGTATATTCCCGACCCAACCCACATCATTCATTATGAGCCGCTGCAGATTCAGGAAGATATGACATATATTGAAGAACCAGTGCGGATCTTGGAAAAGAAAGCACACATGTTGCGGAATCGTAGCATTCCCATGGTTAAGGTTTTGTGGAGTAATCATACAAGCAGTGAAGCTTCCTAGGAACTCGAGGAGGAAATGCGAAAGAAATACCCGCACATCTTCAACGAGGAATATGAACTCTTGTAGCAATTTCCGAGGACGGAAATTTTTTTTTTAGGAGGGGAGGATGTAAGGCCGTAGCCAGGCCCAGGCCGGTTTAAGCAAGACCCAGCCCAGCCCCCCAGAAATGGCACCGTTTCTATCCCAGGTAATTAAACCCCCCGCCCCCCCTTTCCTTCCTTCTTTCTTTCTTTTCCTTTCTTTCTTCTCTTTTCCTTCTCTTTCTCCTGGGCGACGGTTTCCCTCCGTTGCAGTTACCATTTCCAGCGCCCATCTCCCCCACGTTTCTCGGCAGTTCTGATTTCTAGAAGGTTCAACGGAAGTCTATTTCTCTCCCTCTCTTCTTTCGGCAGTTGCAGCTCAGTTGGGTCTCCTCACCGCCGGCTCCTCTGTTTTCCTTCACCCCTATTTTTTCGCGCCGGTAAGTCCATCTAAATTCCCCCCTCTTCTCTTGCGTTTTACTATTCAGGCAAGGTATGATTTTGGGTTTTAATCACTGTTATTTTTGTGGGTTTTCCGATGGGTGAAGCAGAGCATAGGAGAGGCAAAAATCCGGCCACTGTCCGCGGGTTTTTACCGCCCCGTTTCGTGTGATTTTTC
Organism: Platycarya longipes; assembly: GCA_036559045.1. Taxonomy (NCBI): domain Eukaryota; kingdom Viridiplantae; phylum Streptophyta; class Magnoliopsida; order Fagales; family Juglandaceae; genus Platycarya; species Platycarya longipes. Next base: position 4,420,732 of record CM071801.1, read on the forward strand.
CATTCGAGGTAAGATTTATGAATTTTCCTCTTGGATGCTCATCTCTGGTGATTTAGTTTAGATTTTTTTTTCTCCAAATTCTGGGCCTCTCCGAGACGTATGTTTGTGGTATTTTCTGGTTTCAATTTCCGTATTTGTTGCCGAGGGTGTACGGCTGTTGTTGGAAGGTTGGGGACGATAGCGAATTTATTTATGATGTTTGGATTTGATAAATTTACTGGATAGATTTCTCCCCGTAATATTTATGGAATATTTTTCTCCAACTTCCGAATCCATTTTCGAAGTGATTTTTGATGGATGTTCAAGGGTTGGTTATCTAAATTTTCTTTTACTGATTTGGTGCTGCCGATGGGTTGTTTGGGATGTTTTGTGTGATGTAAATGGTTGGGTTTGGTAGTTTTGAACGTATGGGAGACTATACAATTTTTTGGGTTGGCTTTATCAGAGGGATGCCTGAAATGAGTTGGTGGTGGGCTGAAATGATATTTTTTAGTATCGAGTGCGCTGGTTGCTTGGGCTTGATATGCTAGAAATTATGATATTAGGCAGGCATTTTAGTTAACTTATAATTTTTCAGATTTAGGCCTTTGGGGTGGTCAGTAACATAAAGGAAATTATTTCCATGTATAGGTGACGAAACTCTTAGCGTTGAGACTCAAAGTTTTGATTTTTCGCTACAGCAGTCAGGTAAGCGGGGTTCGTATGCTCGGTTTTATACCAAAAGGGGACTGAGGTTGACTTTTAAAAATTTGTGTTTTTGTTGGTTACGAAATGAAAACTTGTGAAAAACCAACCTCAGTCGATTGTTTGCTTTATTCATTAAGCTTATATAAAAGAAGGAAAAATATTTCAGGCATGCATTGTGTAGACATGAGCTGCTTTTTGTCGTGTTATTTTCTGAAATGTGGAAAGAACATTTTTGTCTATCTGAGAAAAATTATACCTTGATTGAGTTGACTATGTTTTCATTTATATAAGCTTTATTCTGAAAATAGTTTGGATTTATGTGTCTTTAATAACTCTGAAAATCTTTGGCATAGTATTCTGGTTAGTATTTGACTTTATCTCTGCTTGGCTATGCTCTGCTCTGTAATTGCTCTGTTTGGATTTGGTACCAATTTCTTATCTCTGAGTGCACCCACTTTGGAAACAAAGTGGTTTATTGTGGGCTTTCCTATGTGCACACTCGGGGCTCCGAGAACGAATAAGGGAAAGTTCTACCTCTGTCTCTGCCTGGTTTGGCCACCGGGATTTGCACAACCCTACCACGGGGGTTAAACATGGTCTTTGCTTTGTGAGATGCTCCGATTGATATAGTGATAATACTCAGTTTGTTTATGCCAAAGTACTTTATGATTTAAATTGTCTTGAAAATCATTTGTTTCTTTTATGCATAATTTTGTTTTGTTCCGTACTCTATTTCTTGGTAAATGCTCATGTTTACACGCTTGTATAGGTTCTTCGCTTACTGAGTTGTGGAAAAACTCACCCCTCTTATCTCATATATTTTTCAGATAATTTGGATGTTCCAGAGGACCAAGAGTAGAGTCTTGACTAAGTTTTAAGCTGTAGAGCCACAGGCTAGATGTGGGAAAACAATTAATTTATTTATTATTTGAGTTATAGTTTCATTGGATTTATAGAATGTTAGTTATTCCTTAATTGTTAAGCTTTTTGGGAGAATGTGAACCCCCCTCATTTATGATTTATTTATATTCTTTTATTTATGACTTAGTGGTCATTGTTATTTGGATTGGGTTGTGAAAAATATTGTTATTTTGAATATGGTCGGAGACCTATTATTTGTAGTTGAGGATGGATTATACCAAGCAGGTGGAGCTTCGTGACCCCCTACGAGTACGGGGTGTTATATAGTCTGAATCTTGTTTCCATTGAAATGTAATAGTTTCGCCTTAACCATATGGTATCTATATTTGGAAATGTAATAGTTCAATACAAAGTATGATACAGAGTGTAATGGCTGATCAGAGCAATTGAACCAGCAATTTGTTTTTACAGATTTCAATATTAGATATCTCTCTCAGTGAATTACGTTCAAACTTGTAAAGGATTAGGTTATTAACTAGTAACTACTTTTAAGTTTTTTGACAGATTAATGGCTTTTCGTTTTAAAAAGATTACATGTTGTAGTAACTTCACCAATGTCAAAGAGAACCCCTTCCGCCATTTCTTGGTCGATAGTTGGTTTTTCGTTTAAACTTGCCTGTGTAGCTGCCTGTTACGTAATCGAGAAATATCATGTTGTTGCTGTAGAAGATGCTTTTCCTCCTGTTTTTTCTTTACCTTTTTATTTTTATTTTTAATGAAGAGAAGTATCTAGTACTATAAAGAGAATGGACCTACACTACTTTTAAGTTAATATATGTTTTAACGAAAAAAGTAAAATAGATTGAGATGATGAAGTTTATATATGTCTGGGAAGAAATTACGAAAAAGTGTCTATTAAAGATCAAAAAAAGAAAAAAAAATTAATAACTCCAGTATAAAACAATATAAACTATATCAAAGCATATACGTTTTGTTCCTGGCTATCTATTTTATTGAGATCATGTAGATATTTTATATATTGATCAGATCATCACTAAAGGGACAGAAGGAAGATATGTTTGCTTTGAGTTTGAATGCAGAGGACAAGCTGCCGGGACCATTAACATTGAATAAGGCAAGGCCTTCTGGTCATCGATCGTCTACTTTCCAAGCACAATTCCATCCACACCTCTAATATCAGTTATCCAGGGGCCAGGGCACTGTCATTATTGATGAAGACTATATATATATTCAAAATCACATGTTTTGGAGATTAATTTTGCATATCAAGAAAAATTCTCATATTTGATTATGCATTTTTTAACCAAATAATAATCAAATAGTCCTCTGCATTGATTTCTCGTTTGTTTTCATAAATGACATGAAATAAATTGAGATAAAAATTCAAAATTTAAAATAATATAATAATGGGCTTCGCAAGCTGCATGCCACTTGGCTTTGTTTGTTTTCATAAATGAGATGAGATAAAATTTAAAAAAGAATAAAATATTTTTATAAAATATTTTGTAATATTAGTTTTGTTCTAGAATTTGAAAAAATTATTTTGGAATTTGAAAAAAGTTGAATTGTTTATTTAATTTAATTTATATGAAAATTTGAAAAAATGTAATCATAAATTTGAGATAAGATGATATGATTTACTGAATCAAACCTCAATTATAAGGGAACAAGTAGGCCTGCATGCAGCCTCAATTAATTGGAGCAAAAGAAAGAAAGCACTTAGCAACAAATTTAAGTAAGAGAGAGTGATCAATGTTAATCAACTGATATAGCTAGCTGAAAAGGAAGTGCATGTTTTAGTAATCCGAACAATACTTTTTTTCCTGGCTATTTTATTGAGATCATCACTAAAGTCTAACGGGATAGAAGGAAGATATGCATGCTTTGAATACAGATCGATGGAGGACAAGCCTGGACCATTAACGAAGGCCAACTTGCATATGATGGACATGGACCTGCTGAAAGTCTGAAACTATGACTCGCCATCTACTCTTACTTTTCAAGGACATTACCATCCACACGCCTAACATGATCACCCTCATTATTGATCAAGATTTTATAATAATATACGTAATCCCTGACAATATCACTTCGGTGGAAAAAAAAAAAAACATTTTGCCCGATTCATTTTCCTCCATGTAATTTGGCACCCTTGAACTTCTTTTTATTATAAGTTTCGTTTATTTATCATATGATATAAGATGATATAAATTAAGATAAAAATTAAAAATTAAAAAAAAATATTCTTAGAATACATTTTTCAACATTCTTTTTATTTTGAGATTTGAAAATGTTGAATTGTTTATTTTATTTTTTGTATAAATATAAAAAATTTGTAATGATTATTTGGGAAGTTTGTACCATAAAACGAAGTCCATTGTTTCATTGCTAAATCGATGGATGCACTCATTTAAATTTACATAAAAAACTGAAACAACTTCTCTTTGTTTTTGTTTCGTTGGTTGTTGTTAGAATTCTTCTATGCATAGTCGGCTCATAGTGAAGAGGAAGAATGAGTCATTCTCGGCTCATAGTGACAATTCAGGTCTCAATGCCTCTGGGTTTGAGTGCGTGATGGTGGTTTGGAGGAGCAATACACTGACCATACTGTTGAGAGATGACTTGAATTCTAGTCTACCCAGTATTTTCGCTCGACCCTCGCAGCTAGATTCAACCCGAGAGTTTGCTCAACCCTCGCTCGACATCCAACTCAAGCGAGATTCAGGCAGAAACTTCACGAGACCCTCACTTGACATCCAACTCAAGCGAGTCTGCCCTAGTAGTGTTCGCTCAAGCGAGATTGCATTAATATAAATATCGCGGGGTTCATTTCGTGCGAAGCCAGACGAAGAACTCAGTGCACCTGTTTTCGCCCCGACGAACAGAGCATCTCCCAGACCTCATCTCTTATCCATTTCTTGAGTGATTGAGTGTAAACACATGAGGATTGAGTGTATACACATGAGATGAGTGATTTCAGTTGTACGAATTTGTTGATTCTCTCTCTGTGTACTCCATTTGATTATAGTGAAGTTTTGAAACCAACCCTTCAGTGGATGTAAGCTCAGTTGAGCTGAACCACTTAAATCCAGTGTTCTGTATTGTCTTTATTGTTTTACTTCCCTTAGTTGCTACCGCTGCATTTGATTTCTTTTATGTGTTGTTTGTTTTATCAGTTTATTCCCAACAAACTGGTATCAGAGCTATCTAGCTCTGTGAAGGAAAGAATGGATGGCCACAACAAGATTTGAAGTAAAGAAGTTTGACGGGATATAACAGTTTCAGTCTATGGTGCTTGAAAATGAAAGTTTTGTTACACCAGTAGGAGTTATTCAAAGTTCTTAAGGAAATGTCTGTTGATTCTCCTATACCGTCTAAGGACGATGAAGAGAAGGTACACATCACTATTTTATTGTCATTATCTGATGGTGTATTAAGAGAGGTAGCTGAGGAAGAGACTGCTAAGAGTCTCTGGAACAAGCTTGAGAGCTTGTACATTAAGAAGTCTCTTACTAACCAGTTGTATTTGAAACAACGGTTATATACACTCAAGATGAATGAGGGTTCGTCTATTACTTAACACTTAGATGAGTTTAACAAGATTTTTATGAATCTTATAAATGTTGACATCAAACTTGATGATGAAGATTAAGCTTTAATTGTTTTGTGTTCATTACTTGCATCATTTGAGAATTTTGGAAATTCTATATTATATGGAAGAGATACCATCTCCTTAGAGGATGTGAAGTCAGCGTTGAACTCGAAAGAGTTGAGGAGTAGGTACAGTAATAAGGGTAGTGAGACTCAAGCCAGTGGGTTGATTGTCAAAGACTCCTCCAACAGAGGAAGATCCACTGATAAGGGTTCAGAAAAAGGCAGAGGGAAGTCTCAGGAGAAATCGAAGTCCAAGTCCAACAAGAAAAATATCAAGTGTTACTACTGCCAGAAGTTTGGACATTACAAGAGTGAGTGTACAAAATTGAAGAAGAAGGAGGAATCCACGAGTTTCTCTAATGCCGTCAGTGTTGTTGATTATTCCTGATGGTTCAGATGTGGTCCTGGCAATTAGTGATTCGAGCAGTCGATTTAGCGACAAGTGGGTCATGGATTTAGCTTGCACTTTTCATATGTGTCCCAAGAGAGAGTGGTTCATGACTTATGAACCAATCAACAGTAGTTCTGTTTTGTTGGGGAACGACATGGCTTGTAAAATTGTAGGTTTGGGCTCAGTGAAGATAAGGATGTTTGATGGGATAGTTAGTACATTATCTAATATCTGGTACATTCTAGACTTGAAGAAGAATCTTATCTCCATAGGGGCTCTTGATTCTTTGGGTTTTAAGTACATGGGTCAAGGTGGAGTACTAAAAGTTAACAAAGGCTCCATGGTTCTTATGAAGGGAGATCAGACAGATGGTCTCTATTTCCTCCAATGCAGTATTGTCAATGGTAAAGCTGCAATGTTAGTATCTGATGAGGCAGAGTCAGATGTCACTCGTTTATGGCATATGAGATTGGGCCATATGAGTGAGAAGTAGATGTCTATCCTTAGTAAGCAGGGGATGTTAGGAGGCAAGAATATTGGTAAACTTGATTTGTGCGAGCACTGTGTGTTTCACAAACAGAGCAGGGTCCAGTTTGCTACAGGCGTCCATAGAACTAAAAGTACAGTGGACTACATTCATTCTGACTTTTGGAGTCTATCCTCAGTGCAATCGAAAGGTGGAGCAAATTACTTGCTTACTTTGATTGATGACTACTCACGAAAGGTGTGGGTTTACTTTTTGAAGCAGAAAAGTGATGCCTTCAAGAATTTCAAGTAGTGGAAAGTCCTGATAGAGAATCAGATCGGTAAGAAGATTAAACGGTGTCGGACTGACAATGGAATGGAATTTTGTAGCAGTGACTTTAATGAGTTCTGCAAGAATGAAGGAATTGTCAGACATCGTACAGTTAGGCACAGTCCACAACAAAATGGGGTAACTGAACGGATGAACTGAACTCTGCTAGAACGAGCATGCAGTATGCTCTCAAATGCCGGCCTGTCTAAGGACTTTTGGGCGGAAGCAGTCAACATGGCCTGCTTTCTGGTGAACCGCTCTCCAGCTACAGCTATTGGTTTAAAGACACCTAATCAAGTATGGTTTGATGTACCTAGTGATTATTCAAATTTGAAAATTTTTGGTTATCCAGCTTACTTTCATGTTAATAACGGTAAGCTAGAACCTATGGCAAAAAAATGCATATTTATGGGATATGCTACTGGGGTAAAAGGATATAGGCTGTGGTGTAGATCCCAATTTACCCAAATTCGTGATTAGCAAAGATGTTATTTTTGATGAAAAATCTATGCTTAAGTTGAGAAAGGAGATTCCTGTGTCTACAGAGAAGAAGGTGGAGTTACAACAGGCTCTACAGAGGACACCACCTGATTCTTAGGATCATGCTATAGCTGATGAGCATGATTTTGAATCAGAAACTGAAGCACCGGTTGAGGAGCAGTACAGTATAGCTACTGGTAGACAGAGGAGGCAGATCAGATCACCTCAGAGATATGCTCAAGCAGACATGGTTATGTATGCACTCGCTACACCAGAAAAAATTGTTGGGCAGGAGCCTTCCAATTACTCAGAGTACCGAGACAGCTTAGTGGTTCTCAGCTATGACTGAAAAGATTAAATCTCTTCACAAAAACCAAACATGGGATTTGGTTAAGTTATCAGCAAAGACGAAGGTTGTTGGCTGCAAATGGGTCTTCAAGAGAAAAAAGGGAATCCAGTCTGAGACAGATGCAAGATACAATGAAGTGTTCTCTCCAGTTGTAAAACACAGCTCAATTAGAGTTTTACTAGTCATCAGGGCTTTATATGACCTGGAGCTTCAGCAGCTTGATGTGAAGACAGCATTTCTACATGGCGAGCTTGAAGAAACTATCCATATGCATCAGCCAGAGGAATTTATTATTGAAGGCAAAGAAGACCGGGTATGCAAACTGAAGAAATCTTTGTATGGTTTGAAGCAGTCGTCTAGGTAATGGTATAAACGTTTTAATTTGTTTATGATTGATCATGGTTATTTGAGAAGTAGCTATGATTGTTGTGTGTATTATAAACAATTACCTGATAATTCTTTCATTCACTTATTATTTTATGTTGTTGACATACTTATAGCTGCTAAAAGCATGGTTGGTGTTGATTTGATGAAAACTCAACTTAGGAATGAGTTTGAGATGAAAGACTTAGGTGCTGCTAGGAAAATTTTGGGAATGGAAATTCACAGGGATAGGAAATCTGGAAAGTTGTATTTGTCCCAAAGAAAGTACATTGAAAAGGTTCTTGATAGGTTTGGAATGTCTAACTCCAAACATGTAAGCACACTGTTGGCATAGCATTTTAGACTTTCAGCTTCCCTATCTCCCCAAATAGATGAGGAGGAACAATCCATGGTAAGAGTTCCTTACTCTAGTGCAGTTGGCAGCATTATATATGACATGGTTTGTACCCATCCAGACATTTCACAGACAGTGAGCGTGGTCAGCAAGTACATGGCTAAACCTGGTAGAGTTCACTGGCAGGCAGTGAAATGGATTCTGAGGTACTTCAAGGGAACCTCGTATTTTGGCTTGATATTTGATAGAGATATTTATCTTAGTTATAATGTTGTTAGATTTGTTGATTCTGACTATGCTGAAGATTTAGACAAGAGAAGATCATTGAAAGGTTATATTTTCACATTATGTATTTTTGCCATTAGTTGAAAAGTAACACTTCAATCAATTGTTGTTTTATCAACTACGGAGGCAGAATACATGGCAGCAACTAAGGCTGTTAAGGAAGCCATTTGGGTGAAGGGGCTGATCAGTGACTTGGGTCTTCAGAAGGAGGGGATGATAGTATTTTGTGACAGTCAGAGTGCAATACATTTGACCAAAAATCAAATATATCATGAGAGAACGAAGCACATCGATGTCAGGTATCATTTTCTCGGAGAAGTAGTTGCAGATGGTACTGTGGGCATTCAGAAGATTGCTACTACAGAGAATCTAGCAGACATGATGACAAAACAAGTTGCAGTACACAAGTTCAAACTCTGTTTGGACTTGATTGGTGTTCGGGGTTTCCAAATCCCTTAGGGGATTTTGATGGTGTTGGTTTCTTTTATTAACAGATGGTTTATTTTTGTTAGGCTTGTGATAATTCAGACCAAGGTGGAGATTTGTTGAGAGATGGCTTGAATTCTGGTCTACCCAGTATTTTCGCTCGACCCTTGCTCGACATCCAGCTCGAGCGAGATTCAATCCAAGAGTTCGCTCAACCCTCGCTCGACATCCAGCTTGAGCAAGATTTAGGCAAAGACATCGCGAGACTCTCTTTCGACATCTAGCTTGAGCGAGTCTGCCCTAGAAGTGTTCGCTCGAGCGAGATCAACTTTCGCTCGAGCGAGATCACATTAATATAAATATCGCTAGAGGATGCCGTCTTACATAAAGATGGAAATAAAATGTTTGCATAAAAGCAAACTATGGAATCATCGCGGGAAATGATGGTTTTGCTGCACAAAGTGGAGAAAATGGTGGGTGCAGTATTGTTTATTATTTGTAAATACTTGTTGAAGAAATTCACAATCCCTTGCTCGAGAACATTAATTAGGGAAAGGAGTAGCATAAAGAAGACGGAATCTGGACTGAATCGTCGGTGAATGTGTCAGAACCCCTACGTGTCAGAACCCCTAGGTGAATGCCTCGACACAGCCCTTGGAGGGTCAGGATAGTCACTTGGCTAGCCTGCACAAATGTCTTGGCTCAGGCCCTGACACGCAGTAGGTAACCATGAAGGCTACTAGCCGTGCGCAGTCCATGCGCACAGCTAAGCGTGCACCCAGGCTCGCCCCACAGCGCATTCGCTTGCGCGCGCTTGCGTGTGCACCTACGTACCATCACCCGCGTGCCCCTGCACCACTTAGCAAGGCCAGTAGCATGTTTTCACAGGCACGCCATCCAGCGCACAACACCAGCCCGCGCCTTGCAAAGCAGGCTAGTGGCATGCCCACAAAGTATGTCATCCAGCGCGCAACACCAACCAGCGCCTTGCAGGACAAGTCAGTGGTATGCACACCATGCATGCCATCCAGCGCGCTGCACCAGCCCACGCCTTGCAACCCACAGCTCCCAAACCACCAGCTTGGGCCATGCATGATCATCACCCCGGCACCTAGCTCGGGCCATGCAGGACCACCGCCCAAGCCACATGACTGGGCCACACCAGTGCAGCGTGGCTTAGCCATGTGCCTACCACAAAGACCATGCATGGCACCCTGTCATGAACATCACCAGTTGGCCCTGCACAGTGTCATGCCACACGCACCATTAGATGCCACACAAACAGATAACATGAAGACTAACCCGGCCGTGGACCTTGCAACACCATAGCCCACCATGAGTCCATGCAAGCCACGACCTCACCATGCATTGGACGCCCATCTATCTTTTATTTATTTTATTTATTTATTTATTTGCATTTGGTTAATATAGAATTATCTTATTTTAGTTAGGGACCTATTAGAGGTTTCCAAGTTATAAAACCATATAAGTAGGACTTTCAGGTTTTCATTTCACATCTTTTGGACATTTGAACATTTGAGTTGCTCTTGAGAAAGAGTTAGGCCGGCCACTCTCCTAGTGATTTAGATTATTTGGTGCTTTGGCACTTGGACTTTAAATAGTGCAATTCGTAAATCCCTTTGAAGAGAAACTCACCGTGCAATTCGTAAATCGGTGTGTTTCACATCCATCTTTCATTTATAATATTTGAGGTATTTTTCAATTGTTGGTTTCATGTTTGCCATTGTTATTAAGTGTTGGAAGCGTTGAGTTATTCTTGTGTTGATTGCTTAATCTTGGAGTTGTGTGAGAGTGAGAGGCCTAATCCACACCACTTGTAGATTTGAGAAATTGTGTGAGTGTCCCTTAGAGTGAGTGCCGAATACACCCTACTGGTGAATTCGAGAATTGTGAGTGAGTGTGTGATTAAATGTTGTGTTTGATCCCTTAGAGTGTAGTTGGATCATTTGGAGTGTTGAGATTGAAGTCCTTGAAGAGGAGTAGCCAAAATCACTAGTGGAAGTCACTAGTGAATTTCGGATTTCACTTGTCTTGGGTGTTCATCCTCTTACTTGGATGTTCATCTATTTTTCCTTGAAGTTTCTTGCATTATCCTTCTCCCCAATCACCAGACACGACCAACCCTAGCTCCACCTTCCAAATTTGCCCTCCACCAATCCTAATAGTCGGCCATCCAAGTAAACCTTCAACTTACCATATTTGCCTCACACGGCCACATCACCCTTTGACTTGGCCAGCCACCAATTAACCATATCTTCCCATATTTTTCTCTAATCAAATCCATTTCCCACTCCCCAAAAATAGCCCACTTCGACCAGAACAAGACCCCCTTCAATCGGCCACCTCATTTCCCTCCAACTCAAAATCTTTCCAAAATCAAAACATAATCACTTCCCTAATCTCAAGATATTCGGTCAAGGCAACTTGCCATAACCGAAAATCCTCATTGCCACCTGATATAATCTAATATCTCTCTCCCAAATTGATTTATCAATCAACCCTTGATTGGCTTAATCAAATCTCAACCCTCTAATCCAAGCCGCCCACCTCATTGGCTATTTCCCAAAACCGGCCATCATCATATCTCTTTGAATTTAAAATCTCCTCAATTCAAGGGATCATCTTACCAACCTAAACCCTAGCCCAAATGACCTAAGCTACCCCTATCTGAAAACCCCCGTTGCCCTAGCACCCATTCGGCCATTCTAAGCCCTAAGCAAACACACATCTCACTCAAACCCCAAGCCATTGCCGTGAACCCTCTTGACCCCATAGCCAAATCCTTTAGCCCCAAAACACATACCCTTTTGCTCCACATAACTTATCCTTATTTTACCCATACCATCACCCTTGTGATTATCACCAAGCATTGGAATCCATCTCAGTCATTGGAAGGAGCAATGAGGGAAGGAGGGCCCCTTAGGTGTTGGAAACTTGACCGAGGTCTCTATCAACCTAAATTGGTGTTTTCATTGAGAGTCTCATCCAGAGACTCTTACTTGGTGTTTTGAAAAGTTTTATCTTCTCACCAAAGTAAACAATGCGATAACTTAATCTTTGTGAATTTGTTGGGAGGACCACGAAGGTCCTCGACGTTGTTTATATTATTATTATTATTGTTGATTGTTGAAAGAAATTTGTGGGTTGAGGAAGAGAATGGAGAATGTTCTTGAAGGGGTCGGCTACCATTAAAGGTAGAGGACCCAATGGTGGCAAATATTTCAATTCCTTACATTCCCATAAATGCAATTTAACCAAATTTGTGAGTAACAAAAGCCACATCGGAACCCTTACACCCCCATAATAACATGTGAGTAGGTTTTTAAGATTTACATGGGCGAGGTTACAAGTCTTTCAATGCCATTTCTTGATCACGTGCATTAACATTTTCTCTGCTCCATTTTAAATACAAAACTTGAATATGTTCTTTCTCCTTTAGAGCACCATTATAGTCTATTGCAACGTCTTCCCCACTTCTCAAATGGGATATCTTTAATTCTCCTCTTAAGCTATTTAATCTCTTTATCTCATGTAATTGGCCAGTATTCTCTGAGGCCTATTCAGAGTGGACAACAAATTTAGGTAATGTCTGTAGATTTTTCATTTTGTCCAATCCACGTGGCATATAAGTCAACCTATACGACGTCCGTCAATGTAAAGATGCCTGAGGTTGACTAATTTCGTAATTCCTCTTGGCAATTTTTGACTTTTGCAATAATTAGAGTCTTAGTATATACAAATTTTGCAACCTAGTTATGGAATCAAGCAGCTTCTTGATTCTATGCCTCCATGAAAGATCAAGATCTCTTAAATGCTTCAACTAAGATAGGGATCTCGGTAATAAATCAAGTTGTCTTCCATATAAACACAGCACTCGTAAGAACTTCAAACTTGAAAAGATTGCTTCACATGAAGTACTTGACTCTGCCAAATGCTTGGATCCACCAAGCAAAATAAGTGTTCAAACCCTATTGGCTTTAGACAAGAAAGTTGGAAATAAAAAGGAAAAACCTATATTCTCGATGAATGATGTGTTCCGAGTTTTCTTACTAACACTTTTTTCTTCAAAATCTAATATGGTGATCAATGATCCTGCCACTGACATTGCAAGATTATGCATGAGGACGTGCATTTTACCCGTAATCACGTTGCCCAGATCATCCATTTCAAGTTCTTGAAAGAACGATCTCCAAAGTAAATCCATGAAATACTCATGACCAACATCTTCAAACATTCATTTTGATTGGATAGCTTGATAAACTCCGATGCTATCTAGAGATTTATCAATTCTGATTTTTCCATCTTGTAATCCTTTCGAAATATACAACAATAAGAAAAACATTGTTTCAAATGTGATGGAAGTTGATCACAACTCATCTTAAGAGTTAATATGATTTCATTTTCTTTTATTTTTTGCATTTTATTTTTTTCGAAAGAATCTCACCCATCTTCAGAATCTTCCAAGGACAATAACCATCCAATTGTTTTGATGACAAGAGGGACACCTGAACACTTTTCTAGAATTCTCTACTCTTCTCCATTTTCAAATGCCACTTGCTTGAATAAATACCATGACTTCGGGTTGTCTAAACCCTGTAAGGTCGAATATGGTTCAAATATTGTTTGGGTAATTCTTGCAACTTTCACACTACGTGCAGTTATTGTAACGCTCCGATTTTTTCGCCTAGATTAACACATAAATCGAAGCGTCCGGATATGTAACACAAGGCTACCTACCCTTCATAAACGTAAGGAGTAGCATGCATGCATCTAAACTTACTAATTAAATGCAATACAAAATACAGCAGAAAGAGAACAATCTACAATATATGTAAGTGATCTAACTCCTGTATAAATAGATTATATGATATGGTAAAACTATAACCTTCATAACTTCATATTTATAGAAACATCTTGTATCCAAAAATTACATAACCCAGTTAATTTTCTTAAAACCAATATCATATCCTACTGTCGTCCGATAATCTTGCTATTTCACTTGATCACATACACGAGAGATCATTCCATTCGAAGTCGGAGAAGAGTATTTTGTAGGACCCTCAGGGTACCTCAGAATTTCCTATGTTGTCTGAGTCTCATTGCAATTTATCTAATCCTGCACAACTTAAGGAGTGAAATTTTCAAGAAATTTTAGTAAGTACACACGTAATTTAATAAAAGTATAGATATCATAAAATAATCACATACAAGCCAGACAACTAGAGTATGCATTTATGACATGCTTCATATGACTCATGTATGACTTAAATTTATCTCTTATGTGGATTTACACTAATATCTTTTTTTTCCTAAACAAACTTATCTCATGTATGGACTTTTCATTCTTATCTTAAAATTCTTATTTTTATAAGTCTTTACTTATACCTATTATTATTACTCGTGGTTGGGGCCCTATCCAGTATTGTTTCTCCTGGTTGGGCCATATCCAGTATTGTTACTCGTGGTTGGGCCATATCCAATATTATTACTCTTGGTTGGGCTATATCTAGTATTGTTTTTCCTGATTGGGCTATATTCAATATTGTCTCTCTTGGTTGTGCCATATCCAGTATTGTTATTTCTGGTTGGACCATATCCAATATTGTTTCTCTTGGTTGGGTCATATCCAGTATTGTTACCCCTGGTTAGGCTATACCCATATTCTCGTTAGTCGTATGGGCGTTACATATCGCCTTTCCTGTCATGACGAGCCTTATCATTTCCGTCATACGAGATTACGTATCATCGTCTCCATTATGATGTGACTGACTTATTAATATAATTTTTATGAAGAATATAGCAAAACAATTTAAATTCAACTTGAAATTTAACTTGATCATACTTAAAACCTATATATTAATAAACCATTATTGAAAATCATAGTTTAATACTACTAACATGAAAAAAATAGTAAGAAATCTTAAATCTCTTAAACAAAAGTAGTTTATAAACCATCCTTAATAATACTTACATCAAAACTCAAAGGAAACTATTAACCATATCTATTTGAAACCATCAAAGATTTATTTCCATAAAGTAGGTTTAAAGTGTTTAAATAACATATTGAACACTTAAAATTTACTACCAAAAAATATATTATAAAACTAATACCAAGTAATATAACCAAAGTCTTTAAACATTCCCAGCAAAAGCAAGATAATGGAATAATATATTTATCCAAGTAAAATCATGCAAAATCTTAAAGATAGCTAAACACTACTCAAATTAAAATAATATATTAATTTCATGATACAATAAAATAAAGCACATTTATAAATTGCCAACACAGTTTCGGTAAGAAGTAACAAACCCAATTTTTAACATTAAGTCCATATGCAAAACAGTCCATTTAAAACTACCAACAGATTCTAAAATACAAACGCCAAACTACACTTAGTAAAATAATTATATCAAATTCAAATAGAGAAGGAAACTCATTTAATAAAAATATACATATTTCGATTTTAAAGCATTCAAAATAACATAAAATCTCATTATTTATTTCATATAAATTCTACATATATATTTAAATGATAAAACCCATATGAAGATAAAATTTAAGGGCAATGCTATATACAGTCCATTTTTATGGACTACTTTGCAATCCAAGCAATAGACAGACAACAAAATCTCAAGTTTAGAATAAAATTAAAATCTCCTTATTTACAAATCAAAAACTCCAAAAATTTGAAAAAAAAATTATTTTATTTATCTATGAAACCGGAGCGTTTTACTTAGGCTTGCAATGCGGTCCACAAATATGGATTATAAGAAGAATTATTCCAAATTAATACAAAACACTGCACTTTAAGAATATAAACACGGCGCTTAAGTCCATAGTACAGTAACTTCTTCAACCTGTAGAGTTTTTCTTTATGTCTTTCAATCTGGAATCCTTCTGATTAAATCATAAAGATATCCTCTTTTAATTCACCATTGAGAAAAGCTATCTTTACATCTAACTGATGTAATTCTAAATTCATCCGGGCAACGATGGACATGATGATCCTTGTGGATGTGAATTTCGCCACAAATGAATATGTGTGAGATCCTAGATTTACGTGTATTTTTACACGTTATTTTATTATCGATGTTAATTATTTTAATGTATTTTAATAATATTATTAGTCGTGTTTTATTTATTTAAGATAGTTATTTGAGCTATTAATTAGTTAATATTGAGTTACGTTGCTTTTCTTATTAATTTTAATGTGAGGTAATTATTTTAATAATTGGAATTAAATTCTTTTATTTTATTATGTGATTTTATTTGATGTGCTTTCTTAATGATAATTAGTATTTTATATTTAAATTATTCTTTAAATTAAATTAGTTTATTGTTGGTTTTAAATATTTTATTTTATTTATATTAAATTGTAGTATTATCAGTCAGCTTTTATTTAATTTATTGTGTTTTTTTTTTTTGGACTATTTTTCCCTTCTTTTTCCTTTTTCTCTTTTTTTTTTTTTTTTTTTTTTTTTTTTTTTTTTTTTTTTCTTTTCTTTTCTTCCTCTGCATCGGCCCCAGCCCCGCGCGACTTCTTCCCCCCCCCCCCCCCCCCCCCCCCCCCCCCAGGTTACAACCAGCCATCCCTACGCCGGCCGCCTGCCCTCACATTTAGACAACACGGAATGCCAAATTTGAAGGAAACCGTCGGGATGAACTTGTGGAACTTACCAAACCACGCCGTTGCTTGAAAGAGTACATATATAGATATAGATAACTAGAAATCTGGAGAGAATGGGGAGAGAGGGAAACATGCTCTAGACTAAAACAAATAATACACGTGTATATATTTATATAATAATAGAAATATCTTCAAGAATTTTAATGAGAAAAAGATTCCAGAGTTACAAACCTAGTTTGTTTGAAATAGATAACAACATTATAAAATAAATAAATAAAAACAAACACAAGTTTCGCAGTGGGCCGGGGTATTACATTTTAAGTTCAGAAACAAGCTGCAGATCTGTTATGGGTTCAAACCCCACTCCTCATGATGCCCTGTTTCAGCCCAATCCCCCTTCCCCTGCGGCATCATCCAATATGCCATTCACTTCTGAGCAATACCAGCAACTCCTCTCCATGCTGAAGCCTACAGGTTCTGCCAATCTCGCATTCTCTCACAACATCTCAGGTATAGCATACTACTCTCCCCATTCTTTATCGAATCACTCAGCCACCTAGATCAATGATACAGGAGCCTCGACTCACATGGTCAATGACCCTTTCACTTTACATCACTGTACTCAATGTCCTTTGCATACCCACCTTCCACTTTAATTTAATTTCAGTTAGCAAACTATCTCTTGATTCTAACTGCTCATTTGTTTTCCTGCCCAATGATTGCTTGATACAGGACCATACCAGCAAGAGGATGATTGGAGTGGGGTGAAGAGAGAGATGGACTCTATTTCTACAGACAAGCAGCCTCGAATGCTTCTATTTTTAGTAACTCTGTCAAGCCATGTGGTTTTGATTTATGGCATTTTAGACTAGGACACATTTCTACTTCTAGATTCAGTTTATTGCAAAAACTTGATTCTACTATTACCTGTTCAGATCTATTGCATCGTGCTACTTGTCCTATAGCAAAACAGAATTGTCTTCCTTTTAATGTTAGCAGTTCTATTTCTTCTCACCCATTTGATCTTATCTATTGTGATATTTGGGGGCCCTTTTCTGTGCCCACATATTCTGGTTTCAAATACTTTCTTACTGTCCTGGATGATTGGACTAGATGTACTTGGACCTACTTAAGAAACACAAATCTGATACTAGGTCTATTCTCAAGACATTCTTTGCACTTATATCCACTCAATTTAACTCTAACATTAAAAGCATTCAGACTGATAATGGTTTAGAGTTCCTCATGACTATTTTTTACAAATCTAAGGGTTGCATTCATAAAAAATCTTGTATTGAGACCCCCCAACAAAATGCCCGAGTAGAGAGAAAACATAAAACCCTATTCCATGTTGCTAGATCTCTTAGGTTCCAGTCAGGTGTTCCACTTTCCTTTTGAGGTGACTGCAACATGACTGCAACATACCTCATTAATAGGATATCATCCCGTGTTATTGGCAACATTTCCCCTTATGCAGCTTTGTATGACACTAATCCATCCCTCCCTCATTTAAGAGTCTTTGGATGCTTGTGCTATGCCACCACCCCTTTTAGCCAGAGACAGAAATTCTCTCCTAAGGTAAAACAATTCTTATTGGGTACCCATATGCTGTCAAAGGTGATACTCTCTTTGACCTTTCTAGAAAAACAGTTTTTTTTATCAAGGGATGTTGTCTTCCACGAGTCCATTTTTCCCTTTCTAAATCCTGTTTTACCTCCACCCCCTTCTCATGATCCACCCCCCCCCCCCCCCCGCTGCCCTGTCTTCCTATCCCTTTGCCCGATTTCCCAACTGAGATGCCCCTTGCCTCACCTCATATTTCTGACGCTAACATATCCTCTACAGATTCAGAAACATCGTCCTATTCTCCTATAGATCCATCCCATGTTTCTGTCTCTCACTTGCACTCACCTCCACCTCAAGTCTCCACTAGAATTAGGAAAGTTCCTAGCTATTTATCTGATTTCCATCACAGGTTACTTCCCTCTCAGACTCCACCTCAGTCATCCCCTTCCAATGGCCTACTTCAAGCAGGTACTCCTCATTCTCTATCCTCCATACTCTCTTACAGTCATCTCTCACCATCACACAAAGCATTCACTCTATAATTATCCACTCTTCCTGAACCTTAGTCATTTAATGAGGTTGTTTGTCACCCTTATTGGAGACAAGCCATGGAAAGTGAAATAGCTGCTTTAGAAGCAAACAAAACCTGGGAAACCACCTCTCTACCTACTGGAAAATCTACAATTGGTTGTAGATGGATTTATAAGGTTAAGCTGAAGTTAGATGGCACTCTTGAAAGGTATAAAGCCTGTTTAGTGCCCAAGGGCTATACACAATTAGAGGGATTTGACCACTCTGAAACATTTTCCCCCGTTGCTAAAATGACCACTTTCAGAACCATATTGGCACTAGCATCTATCTTTAATTGGCACCAATTCAATTAGACGTCAATAATGCATTTTTGCATGGCGAACTTCATGAAGAAGTTTATATACAATTGCCACCAGGATTTGCTAAAAAGGGGGAGAATACTCAAGTTTGCAAGTTACTTAAATCCCTTTATAGCTTAAAACAAACCTCAAGACAATAGTTTAGCAAATACTCGGGCACATTAATTTCTCATGGTCTTTCCCAATCAAATGCAGACCATTCCCTTTTTGTTAAGGTCTCGGGTTCATCTTTTATAGCCCTTCTTGTTTATGTTGATGACATAATGATAGCCTCCAATGACATGAAAGCTGTTGAAGAACTTAAATCCTTCTTAGATAGCAAATTCAAACTAAAGGATTTAGGGTCTCTAAAATATTTTCTTGGCATTGAAATAGCTAGGACAACCAAGGGAATTCTGCTCAGCCAGAGAAAATATGCATTAGAAACTCTTGAAGATAGTGGAATGTTAGGAATCAAAGTGCAAAAATTCCCAGTGGAGCAAAATTTGAAGCTTAGTAAAACAGAGGGAACATTGCTTGATGATCCAACACAATATAGGAGATTAATTGGCTGATTGATATACTTGACCATTACAAGACCTGACATCTCTTTCTCGGTACAAACCCTCTCTCAATTCATGGACAAACCCACAAATATTCATCTTACTGCAGCAAATAGAGTACTACAATACATCAAAGGTACTCCGGGTCAAGGCCTCTTCCTTTCCTCCAAATCCAAGCTCCATTTGAAGGCATTTGCGGATGCTGACTAGGCAAGGTGTGTTGACAATAGAAAAAGTGTCACTGGTTTTTGTATTTAGTTTGGAGAATCACTGATTTCTTGAAAATCCAAGAAACGACCCGCTGTTTCTAGAAGCTCGGCAGAGGCTGAATATAGGTCCATGACATCCACTGTGAGTAAATTAACCTGGCTGATTCAACTACTCAAAGACCTGCAGAGTCATCACCACATCCAGCCTTACTCTTTTGTGATAACTAAGCGGCATTGCATATAGCTTCCAAACCTGTCTTCCATGAAAGGACAAAGCATATAGATATTGATTGCCATATAGTGAGGGAGAAACTACAATCTGGTTTGATCAAGACTTTACATGTTAGGAGCAACATGCAGGTGGCGGACATCACGACAAAAGCACTGGGACAGCAACAATTTGCAGCACTAATTGGCAAGATGAAACTATTAAACATTTATAATCCATCTTGAGGGGGAGTGTTGAAAGTATTAAAATTGTATAAATTGTTTTTTATGTAAATGCTTTTTACTTTATTGTTGTCACGACAATAAGATTGTAAGGAATGTTTTGTATTTATCTGCCCTTTTGTCATAACATAGCAGAGGAGACAATTGTATATAGTGGGCACTATGAGCAGCCTTGTAAGCCGTTCAATTAAATTCAGTGAAAAGGATCACTTTTTACATATTCTCTTTTGGTATTACTATTAACAAAATTTTGAAGTATTTCAAATCTCGGAATGAATAATAAATAATTCTGCTCAACTCACTTCATCTCATCATTACAACTTTCTAAATTTTCCATATACTTTTTCAAATTTTCATACATAATATAATAAATAATTCAATTTTTTTAAATCCCAACACACTCATAATATTAAAAATGAATATTTTAAAAATATTATATTCAACTCAATTCAACTCAGCTTAGCTCAGACATCCAAACACAGTTTCATCTACCAAATAGATGGATGCACTCCTTCACTTTCCATAAAAATTGAAAACATGACTCAACAGTGGATGAATGGAATACTGGTTTTAAAACATGACATTGTTTTTGTGAAAATCTCAGTCCCAATTTTAAAACATGCATGTCTAAATAATAAATTTATTATGTGAGGCATCGACACGCAGATATGAGGGTGTGGAGTCATTGCCCAGGACTTTGAGGGGCACCAATATTCTGTTATCATAAAACCGGATACATATTTGTAGTAAGAAAAACCTGGGACAGCAAGAGAGATAACTATGACTAGAAAAGTTTCCAGAAAATTCGAAACTTGAATAAAAACCTCCTAAAAAGCAATATGAGCAACATGACCAGTATTAAGGCAGTAGCCTTATCAGCAAATAAACCAGAAGCACATTCCAGAAACTTGGAGAATAATTCTACGGAATCTTCTTGTTATGTAAAGGGCAGCTAGACTACCAGGTGTCATGTGATGAGTGGGCAATGCCTTGTATTCTGTTATGTAATATTGCTATAAATATTCTCTGTCAAACACTGTTTTTCTATATATATTTTTGCAGTAACAGAGTACAAGAATATATAACGATACTCGGAGAGTTATTCTAAGGCATACATGTCCTAAGGCTATAATTATGGTTCACCCTTTAAATGAGAGATTTACAATGACATAATTTCTATAAATACTCTGATTAGAAATTTCTATATTAGCTTGTATGACAGCTCATGCCAACACTCCCCCTCAAGTTGGTGCATAGATATCTCTAATGCCCAACTTGTCAAGTGAGATGTAGAAGTTTCTGCTGGATACAGCCTTCGTGAGGACATCCGCCAGCTGGTCTTCTGACTTGACAAATGGGAACTGAATGATTTTCTCTTCAAGATTTTGTTTGATGAAGTGCCGATCAACCTCCACGTGCTTAGTTCTATCATGTTGGATAGGATTGTGAGAGATGTCAATGGCTGCCTTATTGTCGTAGAACAAGTTCATTTCTGAGCTGGGAGCAAAGCCTATCTCAGTTAGTGGTCTTCTCAGCCAGAGCAGTTCACACACACCCTTAGCCATACCTCGAAACTCTGCTTCGGCACTAGATAGAGCAACAACCTTTTGTTTCTTACTCCTCCACGTAACGAGATTTCCTCCTACAAATGTGAAGTAGCCTAAAGTAGATTTCCTATCAGAAATATTTTCTGTCCAATCTGCGTCGGTATATCCATCAATATTCAAATGATTATTTTTCCTAAATATTAGTCCTTTCCCGGGAGAGAACTTTAAATACCAAAGAATTCTAGTTACTGCATTCATATGTGCTTCACTAGGGCAGTGCATAAACTGGCTCACTACGCTTACGGCGTAGGCAATGTCTGGTCGAGTATGAGACAAGTAAATAAGCTTGCCAACTATCCTTTGGTACCTCTCCTTGTCAGTGGGCACTTGATTGGCATACATTCCAAGTTGATGGTTTTGGACAATAGGAGTGTCTGCTGGCTTACACTCTAACATCCCTACCTCTGATAATAAGTCTAAAACATATTTCCTTTGAGATAAAAATATGCCTTGTTTTGATCTGGATACCTCTTTCCCTGAAAGTATTTGAGTCCCCCTAAGTTCTTCATCTCAAACTCAGTTGACAATTGCTTTTGAAGCTTGGAGATTTCTTCTTTGTCATCACCTGTGATGATCATGTCGTCCATGTAAACAATTAGTGCTGTTACTTTTCCCGATTGGTGTTTTAGGAAAAGAGTATGGTCTGAATTACTCTGCTAGAAGCCATATTTTTTCATAGCTGCACTGAATCAGCTGAACCATGCACGGGGTGATTGCTTTAAACCATACAGTGCCTTTTGTAGTTTGCATACTACTTTATCTTCAGGATTTGCTGAGTATCCAGGTGGAAGGTTCATGAAAACTTCTTTTTCTAAATTACCATTAAGGAATACATTCTTCACATCAAATTGATGTAGCGGCCAATTTAAATTTGCTGCAAGAGATAACAAAACTCTAACAGTATTTAGTTTTGCTAGTGGTGAGAACGTTTTTTGGTAATCTATACCATATGTCTGTGTGTATCATTTTGCCATGAGCCCTGCTTTGTACCTGTCAATGGATCCATTAGCATTGTATTTACTGGAGAAGACCCATTTGCACCCTACTATTTTTTTTTTCCTTCGGGTAGTGAGACCAGCCTCCAAGTTTCATTTTTTTTAAACCTTCAGTTCTTCTTTTATCGCTTGACTCCATTGTGGATCAAGTAGTGCTTCTTCTACGTTCTGAGGAATATAATCTGAGGACAGTTTATGTGCAAAGGCCTTGAGTGGTTCGGATAGCCTGTGAGTGGACACATAGTTGGCTATAGGAATTTGGATCTTCTATCTTCTACTTCTGGGGAGTATCAGCTTGGTGGTTTGCCACGGTTATGTCTGTCAGGCAAAGTATATCGCACAGTACTATTATCAATAACAGGAGATATGGCAGGGGAACTTACCTCAGCGATATTCTCAGGAGAGGGGCCTTCGGGTACTAAAGAAGGGAAGTCATTACTGGTTGTTGTATCTCTTTCATTGACAGATGCTGGTGTTTCGTTACCTTCCATATTACATGGTTCATCAAAAGTTGGTTCTTCAGCTGGAGAATGTTCCTCAAAAATTGGTTCTTCAACTAGAGAATGTTCCTCTATCAGCCTTACCTCAGTATTTCCATCACTTGGTTGTTCTGAGACCTCTTCCGATTCTAGCCATGTTTTTGCTAGCCAATTCACCTCTTCTGCTTGAAACTCCCCCTGAAGAGATGATTTGGTGGCAGGTGATGGATAGTGTTGAGTATGGCTTAGGAATACAAGCCCAGTCCTGTCTCGCTCAACCCTCGCTCGAGCGAGACTTCGAGACTTCCAGAATTGCTCCAACCCGAGACTTCGCTCGACCCTCGCTCGACCTCCCGCTCGAGCGAGGTTCAGGCAGTGACTTCGCTCGACACTCGCTCGACCTCCCGCTCGAGCGAGATTCCACGTGGCGCCAGGTGTCCGATTTCTAGTCGAGCGAATCTGACCTAGAAGTCCTCGCTCGAGCGAGTTTAAATCTCGCTCGAGCGAGATTGCAGAATATAAATAGCGCGAAGGCATTTCACGCATCAGACGACGAAGAAGCAGACGAAGACGCAGGCCTCTGTTTTCGGCGCCAGTGAACAGTAACTCCTCCTAGATCATTTTCTTCTCCATTTCTCCACTATTCTGAGTGAAACTTGTGAGGATCGAGTGTATACACGTGAGGTGAGTGTTCTCTGTTGTAAGAATCTACTGATTCTCTCTCTGTAACCTCCATTTGATCTAGTGAAGCTTTGAAACCAACCCCACAGTGGATGTAAGCTCATTCTGAGCTGAACCACTTAAATCTGTGTGTTCTTTCTGTGTTTATTGTTTTATTTCTCATTGTTGCATCCGCTGCGGTTTATTTCATATCTTTGTTGTTTGTTTCATTGCCTATTTCCCAACAAACTGGTATCAGAGCGTTTTCAGGCTCTGTGAATATTTGAAGGGATGGCTACAGCAAGATTTGAAGTTGAGAAATTTGACGGTCAGAACAGTTTCAGCTTGTGGCGCCTGAAGATGAGGGCTTTGTTGCGCCAGCAGGGGTTATTCAGAGTTCTAGAGGAACGGACGGCAGATTCTCCTGTACCGTCTAAGGACGATGAAGAAAAGGTACATAGTACAATTCTGTTATCATTGTCTGATGGAGTGTTGAGAGAGGTGGCGGAGGAGGAGACCGCTGAGGGTCTCTGGAACAAGCTTGAGAGCTTGTACATTAAGAAGTCTCTCACAAACCGGTTGTATTTAAAACAACGGTTGTATACACTCAAAATGACTGAGGGTTCGTCAGTTACTGAACACCTAGATGAGTTCAATAAGATTGTAATGGATCTTAGAAATGTTGACATTAAGCTTGATGATGAAGATCAAGCTCTTATTGTGTTGTGTTCATTACCTGCCTCTTTTGAGAATTTTGTAAATTCTATGCTATATGGTAGAGATACTATCTCCTTAGCAGATGTGAAGTCAGCTTTGAACTCGAAGGAGTTGAGGAGTAAGTATGATAAGGGTGGTGAAGCACAGGGCAGTGGTTTGTTTGTCAAAGATACCTCCGACAGAGGAAGATCCAGTCAGAAGGGTTCAGAGAAGGGCAGAGGCAAGTCCCGGGGGAAATCAAAGTCCAAGTCCAACAAGAAGAATGTAAAATTTTATTACTATCAGAAGTTTGGACACTACAAGAGTGAGTGTACGAAGCTGAAGAAGAAGGAGGAATCTACGAGTTCCTCTAATGCCGTCAGTGCTGCTGATGAATCTGACGGCTCTGATGTAGTTCTTGCAATCAGTGACTCAAACAGTCGGTTCAGTGATAAGTGGGTGATGGACTCAGCTTGCACGTTCCACATGTGTCCCAGAAGGGACTGGTTCATGTCTTATGAATCAGTCAACAGTGGTTCTGTTTTGTTGGGGAACGACACTGCTTGCAAGGTTGCGGGTATGGGTTCTGTGAAGATCAAGATGTTTGATGGGATGGTTAGGACATTGACCAACGTCCAGCACATTCCAGACTTGAAAAAGAATCTTATCTCCATGGGGGCCCTTGATTCCTTGGGCTTAAAGTACACAGGACAAGGTGGAGCTTTGAAAGTCAGCAAAAGCTCCATGATCATCATGAAGGGAGACCTGAAAGACGGTCTCTATTTCCTCCAGGGCAGTACTGTCAGCGGTGAAGCTGCAGTTTCAGTATCTGATCAGTCTGAGTCAGATGTTACTCGTCTATGGCACATGAGATTGGGCCATATGAGTGAGAAGAGGATGTCTATCCTCAGTAAGCAAGGGTTGCTAGGGAATCAGAATTTGGGCAAGCTAGACCTGTGCGAGCACTGTGTATTTGGGAAGCAGAGCAGGGTTCAGTTTGCAACTGGGGTCCACAGAACAAAAGGTACAGTGGACTACATTCATTCCGACCTTTGGGGTCCGTCTACAGTTCCATCAAAAGGTGGAGCTAATTACTTGCTTACATTCATTGATGATTACTCACGGAAAGTGTGGGTTTATTTTTTGAAACAGAAAAGTGAAGTCTTCAAGAACTTCAAGCAGTGGAAAGTTCTGATAGAGAATCAGACCGGAAAGAAGGTAAAACGGCTTCGGACTGACAACGGGATGGAATTTTGTGGCAATGACTTCGATGAGTTCTGTAAGAACGAAGGAATTGCCAGACACTGTACAGTCAGGCACACTCCACAGCAAAATGGAGTGGCTGAACGCATGAACTGGACCCTCCTAGAACGAGCACGTAGTATGCTCTCTAATGCCGGCCTGTCTAAGGACTTTTGGGCGGAAGCAGTCAATACAGCCTGCTTTCTGGTGAACCGCTCTCCAGCCACAGCTATCGAGTTGAAAACACCTAATCAGGTATGGTCTGATGAACCTACTGATTATTTGAACCTGAAGATTTTTGGTTGTCCTGCTTATTTTCATGTAAATGATGGTAAGCTAGAACCTAGGGCAAAGAAGTGTATTTTTATGGGATATGCTTTTGGGGTAAAGGGATATAGGTTGTGGTGTACTGATCCCAAGTCACCCAAGTTTGTGATAAGCAGGGATGTTGTGTTTGATGAGAAATCCATGCTTAGTCCGACAAAACAAATTCTCGTGTCTACAGGGAAGAAGGTGGAGCTGCAGGCTTCACTTGAGACACCACCAGCAACTTAGGATCATGCTATGACTGATGAGCATGGTTCTGAGTCAAAGACTGAGACACCAGCTGAGGAGCAATACAGTATAGCTGCAGGTAGACAGAGGAGGCAGATCAGACCACCTCAGAGATATGCTCATGCAGATATGATCAGTTATGCACTCGCTACAGCGGAAGAAATTGTGGGGCAGGAGCCTTCCAGTTACTCAAAGGCTGTGAAGAGTACTGAGTCTGCACAGTGGTGTACAGCGATGACTGAAGAGATTGAGTCTCTTCACAAGAACCAAACCTGGGATTTGGTTAAGTTACCAGCGAAGACCAGAGTTGTGGGCTGCAAATGGGTTTTCAAGAGAAAAGAGGGAATCCAGTCTGATGCAAGATACAAAGCTCGTCTAGTTGCTAAAGGCTACAGTCAGAGAGAGGGGATCGACTTCACTGAAGTGTTCTCTCCAGTAGTAAAGCACAGTTCAATCCAAGTTTTACTAGCCATCACGGCTTTGTATGATCTGGAGCTTCAGCAGCTTGATGTGAAGACAGCGTTCTTACACGGTGAGCTTGAAGAAACTATCTATATGCGTCAGCCAGAGGGGTTCACAGTTGAAGGTAAAGAAGACCGTGTATGCAGACTGAAGAGGTCTTTGTATGGGTTGAAGCAGTCACCTAGGCAATGGTATAAACGTTTTGATTTGTTTATGAGTGATCATGATTATTTGAGAAGTAATTATGACTGTTGTGTATATCATAAACAATTGCCTGATAAGTCTTTCATTCACTTATTGCTTTATGTTGATGACATGCTTATAACTGCTAAAAGCATGGTTGATGTTGATTTGTTAAAAACTCAACTTAAGGATGAGTTTGAGATGAAAGATTTAGGTGATGCTAAGAAAATACTTGGGATGGATATTTACAGGGATAGAAAAGCTGGGAAGTTATACTTGTCCCAGAGAAAGTATATAGAGAAGGTTCTAGACAGGTTTGAAATGTCTGACTCCAAGCCTGTCAGCACGCCGTTGGCGTCGCATTTTAAACTTTCAGCTTCCCTATCCCCCCAGACAGATGAGGAGGAACAGTCCATGGCAAATGTTCCTTACTCTAATGCTGTAGGTAGCATTATGTATGCTATGGTGTGTACCCGTCCAGATATTTCACAGGCAGTGAGTGTGGTTAGCAGATATATGGCTAAGCCTGGTAGAACTCACTGGCAGGCCGTGAAATGGATTTTGAGGTACTTGAAGGGAACCTCGCATGTAGGCTTGATATTTGATAGAGATGTAGATCTCAGTTCTGTTGTGATTGGTTTTGTTGATTCTGACTACGCTGGGGATTTAGATAAGAGAAGATCATTGACAGGCTACATTTTCACTTTGTGTGGTTCTGCTATTAGTTGGAAAGCAACACTTCAATCAACTGTTGCTTTATCAACTACAGAGGCAGAATACATGGCAGCAGCTGAGGCTG
The DNA here is from genome assembly GCA_036559045.1 of Platycarya longipes. Lineage (NCBI taxonomy): Eukaryota > Viridiplantae > Streptophyta > Magnoliopsida > Fagales > Juglandaceae > Platycarya > Platycarya longipes. The sequence goes on from CM071801.1 coordinate 4,448,384, forward strand.
TTAAGGAGGCCATTTGGGTGAAGGGGCTCATCAGTGACCTGGGTCTTCAGCAGACAGAGATGACAGTGTTTTGTGACAGCCAGAGTGCTATACATTTGACCAAAAATCAAATGTATCATGAGAGGACAAAGCACATTGACGTCAGGTATCACTTTATCAGAGGAGTAGTGTCAGATGGTACAGTCAGTATTCAGAAGATTGCTACTTCAGAGAATCCAGCAGATGTAATGACCAAGCCGGTTGCAGTATTCAAGTTCAAACTTTGTTTGGACTTGATAGGGGTTCGAGGTTTCCAGGTTCCTTAGGGAACTCAGATGGGGTTGGTTTTCTCAGTTACTGCATTTTACATTCTTGGGTTGATCTGGATTTTATGGGGCTGTAGGTATTCAAGCCAAGGTGGAGATTTGTTGAGTATGGCTTAGGAATACAAGCCCAGTCCTATCTCGCTCGACCCTCGCTCGAGCGAGACTTCGAGACTTCCAGAATTGCTCCAACCCGAGACTTCGCTCGACCCTCGCTCGACCTCCCGCTCGAGCGAGGTTCAGGCAGTGACTTCGCTCGACACTCGCTCGACCTCCCGCTCGAGCGAGATTCCACGTGGCGCCAGGTGTCCGATTTCTAGTCGAGCGAATCTGACCTAGAAGTCCTCGCTCGAGCGAGTTTAAATCTCGCTCGAGCGAGATTGCAGAATATAAATAGCGCGAAGGCATTTCGCGCATCAGACGACGAAGAAGCAAACGAAGACGCAGGCCTCTGTTTTCGGCGCCAGTGAACAGTAACTCCTCCTAGATCATTTTCTTCTCCATTTGTCCACTATTCTAAGTGAAACTTGTGAGGATCGAGTGTATACACGTGAGGTGAGTGTTCTCTGTTGTAAGAATCTACTGATTCTCTCTCTGTAACCTCCATTTGATCTAGTGAAGCTTTGAAACCAACCCCACAATGGATGTAAGCTCATTCTGAGCTGAACCACTTAAATCTGTGTGTTCTTTCTGTGTTTACTGTTTTATTTCTCATTGTTGCATCTGCTGCGGTTTATTTCATATCTTTGTTGTTTGTTTCATTGCCTATTTCCCAACAGATAGAAGGTCTCTGTTTTGAGAAAGGTGACATCCATGGTGATGTATGTACGTTTAGTGATGGGGTCGAAACATCTATACCCTTTCTGATGCAGAGCATAGCCCATGAAGAGACAGCGGACTGCACATGGATCTAACTTGGTTCGCTGGTTTTTATGGAGATGAATGAAAGCAACGCATCCAAAGATCGGGGGTGGGAGCATTAATACCGTGGGTAATATCATCAATGAAAATAACAAACCATTTATTTCCAGATGGGGTAATAACATGAGAGGGTCCCCATACATCCGAATGGATTAAAGAAAAAGGCATGTCTCTTTTTGTGTGGCTTACTGGGTAAGGAACTCTATGACTTTTGGCTACAATACATGTTTCACATTTAAAAGATATTGGTTGTAATGTAGAAAATAAGGCTGGAAAGAGATGCTGCAAGTATCCAAATGAAGGATGTCCCAAGTGGTTATGCAGAAGCCAAATTTGTCGTTCTTTATCATTGGTGTGCCGAGTGTGATGTGCTTTCCCTGAACTGAAGTCATCCATGTAATAGAGTCCCCCTTTTTTAGTACCACGCCCAATGATCTCCTTAGTGAGAATATCTTGAAGAAGACAGAAATTTGGATACATTAATACAACACAATTGAGATCATTTGTAACTTGACTAACAAAGAGCAATTTATTTGATAAGGATGGAACAAGTAAAGTATGGTTTAGCGGAAGAGATGAGGAGAGGGCCACTGTTCCCGCTCCTGTGACCGGGTATTGAACTCCATTAGCATTTGCAATATAGGTTCTCCTGGGCTGAGTGATATGTGAGAAATCATAAGAATCAAAAGTCATGTGATCGGTAGCCCCAGAGTCTAGAATCCACCTGCTTTCAGCGTGACCATGACATGTGACTAGAGCTTGTCCACAGTTACCTTGATCACTGAGGACAGTAAAAGGATTTGTTGATTCTGGTTGAGCAGTAAGAGAGAATTGTGGTTCTGCACTTGCAACTGCTGCCCTTCCCGCGTCTTTATTTGTGCCAATCCCCTCATGTTTTTTCCGTGCCTGAAAATCATTCCACCACTCAAGATACCCGTGTAACTTAAAGCAAGTTTCATGGGTATGTTTTGTGTTGCCACAATGAGTGCATTTCGGACCATCAGATTGTGGTTTTGATTTTGGTTTTCCGGGTTCGAATCCTTTTGATGCCATAACCGTACCTGGAGCAATGTCACTACCTGATGTCATAACTGCTTGCCTAATGTCTTCACGTCGGACATGAGCATACGCCTGCTCAACTGTAGGGAAGGGTTGTAATTGAAGAACATCACTTCGAATCTTGTCTAGCCGATCATCTAAACCATCAAGGAAGGCATAGACTCTATCTTCCTGTAAGATGGAGATATACTTCTGAATATCTCCTGCACAGATCATTAGATTAGGACGACGGCAATCAATTTCGCGCCATAAGCCTTGAAGATCATTATAATATTTTTCAATGGAACTACCTGCCTACTTCATGCGAGTTACACGGCGCCGAAGGTCGTATACTTGAGATGTATCATTTCTATCAAAAAATGTTGTAGCAATTGAGTCTCATACCTATTTAGCAATTGGGAATCGAATAAAATTACCAATCAACGAGGGGTCCATCAAGTTGATCAGCCATCCTTTGACAATGCCATTTTCAGTTCTCCATTTCCGAAACAATGGATCGGTTTCGAGAGGTTGTAGAGAGTCACTAGTAATATATCCCAGTTTGCCTTTTCCTGAGATATACATCTCAACAACTTGGGACCATAAGGCATAGTTGGAGCCATCCAATTTAATGCCAATAGGAGCATTGGAGAAATCAGATGGAGTTTGAGAAGAGGTCTGGACTTTGTTCAAGACCTCTGTCATTTTTGTTGTCCAGTCGTCGAGACTGGTGTCTGCCATGGCTGCTAACTGTTAGAAGTTGTGATCAGTGGGTGGACGGAGCGAAGATCCTAGGATCCTGCTCTAATACCATGTCAAACACTCTGTTTTTCTATATATATTTTTGCAGTGGCAGAGTACAAGAATATATAACGATACTCGAAAAGTTATTCTAAGGCATACATGTTCTAAGGCTATAATTATGGTTGACCCTTTAAATGAGGGATTTACAATGACATAATTTCTATAAATACTCTGATTAGAAATTTCTATATTTGCTTGCATGACAGCTCATGGCAACATTCTCTACTGTACAGATGTCATTAACACAAAAACATTTATTGAAATACAATACACAGAATTCATTCTAACCTTTTCTCAAACATGTATTAGGCATAAGTTTCTTCTACCAGAAAGGTAACTAACAAAACCAGCTAGACCCCATCCATTCCTATATGTCTATGGTTTGCTAACATCCATTCTCTATAGGGAGATGCTAGGGTGCGGTCGGGCTGCACCCCAGCATTTTGCAGCCTACCTCTTTTCACACCCTAAACTCTTATAATTAATATAAAAATATTAAAAATATTAAAAAAATTTAAAATACAAAAAATAATATTAAAAAATACAAAAATAAAAAATAAAAAACACAATAAAATAATAAATTGAAGAAAACATAATAAAAAACACAATAAAAAATAAAATGAAGATAAATTTTTAAAGGGATTTCAGCCTCACCCAGCCCCCGCCGTTCCCGGCGGCAGTGGGCGACACCACCCACTCCATCGGGACCGGAGAGAGCCGGCGACCTTACCCCTGCGACAGCGAGCCCCAGCGACCTTCTGTGTGCTCTCGGCGGCCTTAAACCCGTCCGGGTCCGAAATGGGTATAAGGCCGTCGAGGGCACACCAGAGGTTGTAGGATTGAGGTCGCTGGCTCCCTCCGATCTTGATAGGCTGTAAAGGTGGGGGGCTTGGTCGGATCAAACCCCAACTTTTTCCTTCTCTATAACATAGCCCACTTTGGGATAGCCCAGTTGTTTTTGGGAGAAAAACAGCCCTCCAACAAGGTGAGTACACGTAAAAAAAGGGATCAAAATACACTGCGTAGCAGGTGATTAAATCCTTCAATAGCAAAACAAATGCACCAATTCGGCCCTTCACCTTCGAAACTCGCCTTTCCCCACTGAAACCCTTCCCCACCCTTCTCCATTGCAAGATTAGGCTTTCTGGGTTGGATTATGCCTGTATGATTTCCTAGTTGCTGGCAGTTCGGGTAATGTTAGGTTTGATGAAGAGAAAAAAATCTCAACCCCAATCAACGGAGAGGAGCTCGACCCTCACAGCTAAATCTGTCTTTCCACCTTGTTTTTTTATCTTGTATATAATGAAAATGCTTACGTGGCTGGCTGCTATTGGTGGGCTGGTTTTGAAATATATCAGTTGGGCTAGTTCTCTAGGTTTTCCCTGAGATAAAAACCTTCGATCAGAATGGGTGTTAAGAAGAGATTTACCCCGTCTAATACTATTATGATAATTACTATTGAAGATATTCAAGCACCTGGATACACGGCAACTAACTCAACAAACACTGGAGACAAATCCTCCCCTGATGAAGCCTCGGCAACAGATCATGATCTGCATAAAGATTCAAATACGTGATCTTGTTTTTTATGTTGGGAATAAACCGATAAAACAAGGAACACATAAGAAATCAAATGCAGCAGTAACAACTAAGAGAAGTAAAACAATAAAGACAATTCAGAATATTAGATTTAAGTGGTTCAACTCAATTGAGCTTATATCCACTATAGGGTTGGTTTCAAAATTTTACTATAATCAAATATAGTAGAGAGAGAGAGAGAATCAACAGATTCTTACAATAGAAATCAATCATCTCACGTGTATACACTCAATCTCACGTGTTTATACTCAAAAACCCTCAAGAAATAGAGAAAGAAATGAAATCAAATGGGTGCTCTATTCGTCTGGGCGAAAACAGGGCTTGAGAGTTCGTCGATCGATTTCACGAAATGAAGTTAGGATATTTATATTAATGCGATCTCGCTCGAGCGAAAGTTAATCTCACTCGAGTGAACACTTTTAGGTCAAACTCACTCGAGCAGGACGTCGACCGAGGGTCTTGCAAAGTCTCTGCCTGGAACTCGTTCGAGGTGGACGTCGAGCGAGAGTCTCACAAAGTCTTTGTCTGAATCTCGCTCGAGCTGAATGTCAAGCGAGGCTCGAGCAAACTCTCGGATTGAGTCTCGCTCAAGCTAACGCTCCAGCGAGGGTTGACGGAGAATACTAGGCAGACCAGAATTCAAGTCATCTCTTAACAATTTAAAATTCAAATGTAAAGCTGCGCTTATATAAAGCGAAGTAAACAATTGTGAATCAACAAGAATAAATTCTCCCAGTTTAACGTACTTTTTTCATAAAAGATAATCAGAATGGCTGTGGTTCTGCCACTAATTTGATATATCATAGCAGCAGCTTTTGCCACTGATCTAATCTTTTTGCTCACCGGCTTTTGCCACTGATCTATCTATTTGCACACCTTTGCACTCATTTCTCAACTTTGCTTGCACTCTTTGAGTGACTATTAGAATAGTTCATAGGTGTCTTCATAGAAATGGGAATAGCGAGTCGCAGGGCCAGATACCCTTGAATTACTCAAGTTGTACTTGCAAAAAAACTCCTTTCAAAGGGACTATGCACCTTTAGGATTAGTTGAGACTTTATTCTCTAACACCCGGTGCCATGCATTAAAAAGGAAAAAAACCAGATACCCTCATCTCACAACCGCTACAAGTTCTCTTTTGTAACTACTACTGTATGCATTCTGCTTTTTAATCACTTCAATTGCAACTTAAAGGGTAATTTAATGAACTTCGAGGATACTTGTACTATTCATGTATTAAGCAAAAGAAGAGGAAGAAGTGGGTAAGATTCTACGCATTATATGCGCTATGAAAGTGACTGACTGAAGATTAGAGAGCGATCATGAGGATGTTGTGCCCCACTCACTCTCTCCAGAAACAATTTTAGATATGGTTATATAAAAGCTCCATATATTCCTTCGCAGCAATCATCACTCAGTGATGTTGTAGAATTTTTCTAAATGAGCTCCATGTTACTAAGTTAAATGTGTTGAAAAATTCTAGTGGGAAGTCTCACATCTGCACACTCACCGTACCCCCCTTGTAAAATGTGATTTTACATTTTTATCTTATTTTATTTTATACTTAAAAACTTTTAGTGTATATGGTGTGCAGGCTTCCATGGAACAAATGTTCAATCTGATTGGCTTCCATCCATATAATCTTTCAGTTATGTAATTTCTTTTGTTAATCCTTTGTTGACCATTTGAATGCATCTAACTAGCATAAGATGGTGAGCAGGGGAACATTTCTTTGGACCAGCTGTTATAAAACATGGAACTTTGTTTATTCCTTGTTGCAGTGTATAGAAAAACCTTGCATACGATAGATAATTAAAACCTTTTCTCACGTCTCTTCTGATTATTGTACTCATATTTGTCACATAAATGCACCCAGCCGCATGTTTGTGTATCATTGTAAGTTTATATATATATATATATATATATGTATTGTATTAAATTAGGGTAATTACCTTATTGTGACTCTTCAGTGTGGTACTTGTTAGTGAAAGTTGTCCATGCTAGATTTAATTTAATAACACAGTCCTCTTAGGGTCTAAGGTAGAATCTGCATCAACTGAATTTCATTAATTATCTAAACATGCATAATGCTTATCTAATTCAGTGTAGGAGTGGGTTTATTCTTGGAAATGAAGTTTTAAACCTTGGAATCAGCATCAACTGAATTTCATGCTAGACGATGATATCTATTTCAGATTCTTTTGCTTTCAGACTGTACAAGCCCTGGGATTTGCATAAACTGAATTTATGTTAGACAATATCTATTCAGATTCTTTTGCTTTCATACTGTACTTAGCAATTATTATCAACTGATTTTCAGGCAGCATCCACGTTCGAAGGACCAGTTCCTCCTCCCATGCATCGTCCCATTTTCTTTAGGGTCTCTTGGCTTTATGACCCCTTTCCTTATCCTAGTCCTCCTTGTATAAATGCTTTAGTTTCTCTAATAGTTTGGTAATTTAATCACACCACTTTATACAATGGCCTCAGTCATCAACATCTTTTTAAGACATCTTTCACATACTTGTTGGCTTTCTCCAATCTGACTGGAAGTTGGTCCTAGCACAAGTGCTCTAAAATTATTTTTCATCAAGGAAATGGTCATACTATTCTTGATTCTTGATTCTTGAAGCATCTCAACAGTTGCAGAATACGAAATGGCTAAGGACTGCAGGAGATGCTCTTGTGTGCAGCATGGAGGAGCCTTGGCCGGTGCCCATGGCGTGTCTGGTTGATTCCACAAATGACTTCTTATGCAGCATCCATGAGGACCTCCACTGGAATCTGAGAAAGACAGAGTCTTTCTCAGACACATTGCATAGTGTCATCGTAGAAGGGGCCTTGGGGGATGTAACTTAAATTTTTTTGCTCCTTTTCTTATTGTTCTACCCCCATATGAAGAGTGCATTTATGCATAATATGGAAGTAGTAAAGCTGAATGTCAGCAGATAATGATGAAAAGTAGAAGATAGACAGTGTTTGTTTTAAGATGTATGTATGTATGGCATGAAAATTGCAAGGACTTGTTCTGTTCTCCCTAAGCTCCTGCAACCTCCTCTGCATAACTCCGTTTAAAAAAGCTGAATGCATGTATGCTACTGTCCTTGAACAGCAGAGAGGTTGAAATTACAGGTTCTAATAAGATACAAATTGTAATCATAAGGAAAATTCCATATGCAACAAATGGTAGTGGCTTAGCAAGTGGATGTTTATATCTAAAGATTTCCACACAAAACAACATAAAAACTATGAGTTGGGAAGATCAGCAAAATTTGCAGATGTTAAGGAAAATCTTTCAATAAATTTGCTCCGTCTGGGATCGGAATTATAAAATATCTCTGCCAAGTTTAAACAGCTGCTCCATCAATCTCATGATTATATGTTGGACCATAATGCCTCAAACTGACATTCCTTCTTCAATGAGGCCTTTCGACCACAATTCCAAGGAGATTTGCTTATATCTGGGAGGACAGAGGACATACTTTTTCTTGATGAGTTTTTAGAATCATGTTTTCAAAAACGCCAACCAAGTTAGCTGACGGTCTGGAAAGTCTTGGAGCATCTAGTTTCTCTGTTTCTCTCATATGTTCATCAACTTCCTTGTGCCTTGAATGAATTTTTACTTCAGATAAAATTCACAAATGTTAGGTACCGATGACTTTGAAGTGACCAAAACTTGGGTAGACAACTGTCGAGAGGTGTCTCCCATCTAAAAAAAAAAATCAGAATATTTTGTCGCCCAATATTAGTCAAAAATCCTCATTTTATGTGCAAAAGCCAGATGCAAGATCATTGATGGTAGAAAATGTTCTTGGAGAGCATGCACAAATAAAGGAGTTCAAAGCAATTGGTCACACCATCCATCATGTAACTATGATCAACTTTATATCCCTGTAAGTTTAGACATATGAGATAGTCTTGAGAAAAGTTTAATGTGTTGCAAAGTAGTAATCAAGACCACAAAAGCACCCAAGTTCAGCAAAAATCAAATTACCATCACTTTCCACGCTAAGAAACATGCTTGCCCTATTGAAATTGTTGTCGTAAAATTACACAGCCTCAACATTGCGCCTCCGGATTCAAGTCCTAGTTCTCCTCTGCAACCCTCTTCTATATTTCTTCCCTTTGCTCTTCATCCGCCTCCTTACTATTCTCCTGGATGTGAAGAATCGTGCACATGGTGATTTGAATAGGGAAGAATAAAACAATAAAAAAAGCGAGGTAATCATAGTAACTTCTTTATTTGTGAAGTCGCAGTTCATTAGATTTTTTAACAAACTCTCAATCCCTCTCCCCCATTTCTTCTTTACTCAAAGTCATTTATGCAATTAGTATTTTATAAGTTGAAGATGAAGAAGGTGGATGCGGAGATTAAGATAAAATTCGGAGAAAAATACCTAGCTGAGGATCAAAGTACTCCCTCCAGCTTCAGGATGTTAGCAGCAATAAACCTCACCCGTGTCTTTTTCCCATGTTTGTGATAAGATGGAGCAATAACGAATGTTCAAAATTTTCAAAGAGGTTAGCCTACTCATTGCGTCAGGCAATGATGTTAAACCACAGCATAAAAAAATTGTGAACTTCTCCAATGATGGTTAGAGCTTTTGATTTTGTTTTTGTTTTTTTTAACTACTTTGATGTTTGGAATATGAGCACTTCAGTCATAAAGAAATTACACCAAAATAATATCAAATATTGACTTGATTTCATTTGATATATTAAATCTACTATATAATAAAAAATAATTTTATAATTTGATGAACTATATCAAGTCACGTCAATTTGTAAGATTACTTTGAATAATCGCTTTGTAGCTATAGCATTTTTCTTGAACCACTAGATGCCACATATACAGAAAAAAACCGTTATATTATGGTGGAAGCCCAACAAAGAAAGAAGTTGCATAGACCTCACTGAATACATTCTAAATTCTTTTTTAACTCAAGAAAATCATACTGCTAATCAAGGTATCCACGGATCATTTACATTTAGAAGATCTATCAGTTAATATCAAATCGCTTAGTTCCCTGGTCTAATGTACAAACACAATTAGATTAGCCATAAAAACGTCTGGCTCTCACAGCCACAGCCACAGCCACAGCCATCAATTTGCAAAAGACTTGCAGAAAGTCAGATTGACAGTAACAGCAACCTAAACTGCACTTGGGAAGAGGATTGTTAGTGATGCAGCTTGATAACACGGGAGACTCTTTAAGAGAAGATTGGACACATGCTTGTGCTGAAGATAATGACCTCCCTCATCCATTCTGGTTCTATTCTCTCAATTGTTCCCAATGATAAGACACGGTACACAAGTTCTGTTTCCTTTCCAGATGGTTTGCCGATCCATGTTAGACTGAATGAGAACCCTGAGATAAACATTATTATAAAGGTAGTGTTTATTATGCAGTAACCGAACAATGGAAATCTTGAAGCCAAGACTCAATTGAGTCAATTCCATTATAGTACCCAAATTTGTCTATGAGAAACAGATAGACCAGAAAGCAGTGTATGCCAATATCTGCTGCAGAAACTTGAACTGTGGAGGTTTTAGAGGCTCAATTAGACAAGCAAACAAACCTTTTTGAGGTCTAAGTTTCTAGCCAAGCAGGATTTGGGTATGATAAGATAACAAATAGACACACCAATATGAATATAGGTTTTAGCTTATTATACACCCGACTTAAAACTCTAATGATTTTGCAAGATCAACAATTTTTTTCTTTTCTAGAATATTACTTGCTGAAAGAATATAGGGTTGAGGCCCTAACCCTGACAACCAAGTAAAATAAAAAAGAAAGAAGAGAACAGAACTTCGTAATTTTGCATCTGAGAATTCTTAATTGGCATATGTGGCCTTTTTGATATTTTAAATTGATATTCTATCACATATTTTTTGACTTCCCAGCTTTGTAAAAGGACTTGTTGAAAATACTAGGGGTGTCATGAATTAGCCTCGATTCAAACACTTATTCGGGAAACGTATTTTCTTCATATATTTTGTTTTTACCCTTTTTTTTGTTGAATTAATTGCTACAATAGGTACTTTTATTTTTCTGTTTAATTATAGAAAGTTTAATTTGCACTTATCAAAAAAAATAGAAAGTTTAATTTGTATAAGTAGAATATTTTTCTTATTATATTTGTGATACTTATATGTGTATTTGTGTAAATTAATACGTTAACGTTTATATGTACGACAATCTTAATTGAGAAAACTTATGTAAAATAATGTACTTTTATATTAGGGGCTTGTTTCTTACGCAAATAAGATTATATCAAAGTTAAAAGTCGAATAAAATAGAATTAAAAATATTTATTTTTAATTTTAAAAAATTAATTAAATTGTTATTGTATTAATTTTATATAATTAAGATGATATAAGATGAAATAGTTTGATTTATACTTTCTATCAAAATGAGGCGTTATTTTCTATGTATCAAAGTGTTTTTATCTTACAAAATATTACCACCTCGACAATAAAAAGATATGTTCGCTACCTTTGAATACAGAGGACAGGCCGCGCGTGTCTAAAAGGCTAATATTGTTTGAGTTATTGCATGTGCTTCTGGGTATTAACCAAGAAATGAAGATGCTTTGCCTACTGCTTTTTCTTTAAACAAGAAATATATTAAGGAATCTAATAAATAAATTAGTTTAAATCAGTTAGGTTAAATAATAATAAAATTAGTAGTTGGGATGAATTGAATAAGTTAATGGATGGTTGAGATGAATTAAAAATACGAAATGAATTATGAATAATAAAAATAAGTTTTGAAAACACCGACTCTCAACATCTTCTTTACAGCTGAAACAAACCGACTCAGATTAATTTGTTAATCTGAACAGCTGAAACTTTGACTATAGACATCTTCTTCAAGGTGCCATCTAGTACCACTAGACAATTTCAGTGCGATGATTATTTTATTTTGAAGGTCATGTACCATCTCGATCTATGCAAACTATGAGATATATTAATTAATTATCCTGAGATTCGTTTTCGGTATTGTAATTCCGCATCCTTGAGGTTCCTAATTTTAATATTGTTGGCCATGTGCGACTATAATTTAGGGGACGTTGGACATAAGAGTTGGGATATGAAACTTTTTAATTTTCTCATAATTTATTTTCCAATATTCTTTAAACACAAAACACTTATTTGTTTCAAATCTTTAGTTTTTTTTATCTAATTATTATTTAATTATTATGTAAACACAAAAATTAATACAACTTTTACAAACTAATTTAAAACATAACACAAAAATCAACATAAAATTTTCAAACTTTAAAAAAAATATATTAAGAAAATTATTCTCAAACAATTGTTAGATAAAAAAACTAAAGTTTGAGAGGGTTTTGTTGCTCAAGGAACAGAGATGAATGTTTTCTCTGATAATGATATGCTTACATTTTATTTATCATTATTTTATTATTTATAGTATATTTTTTTTTCTTTCAAGTATTTTTTAACATCCTTAATCATTAAAAAAATTTAAAAATATATAATTTCACTAATAATCATAGACTTAACTATTAAGTAAAAAGTTTTTAAAAAATAATTAAAAATTAAATAAAATGATAAAATAGTGATAAATAAAATATAAGCGAATCATTATTCTTTCTCATATATGATTTTGCTCCAAATGAGAACCTGTACAGATATCCTGATTTAGACTATGAAGAAAATGACATTGAATCAATTAAAGAATGAATAAAAGTAATGGAGGGTGCTTGGCAGCAGCCACTGTGAGGCTGCACACCTGCATATCCCCCCTCACATAATATTTTAATATTTTTTTTTCCTTCAAACAGTCTCTCAGAAACCTGCAACAAGAGAAGATGAAGGGGACTGCTCAACAATGAAGGGGACAACACAATGCAGGCCAAGGATCAAAGCAGAGCAGAACAGTGAAGGGGACTGCTCAACCCCATCCTGCTGCACTGTTGCAGAATTACCAGAAATGCATAGTGCAGAAATGCATCTATGAAATGTATAGTTGACCTTACTATGTATAGTGCAGGATTTGTGTATATATGTAACCTCTACCCTTTGTATCATTGTTCAGATTATTAGTTGAATCAAAATCAGAGTGGTTCACACTTCTCCCACTTCAATTTCACTCTTTCTCATTTCTCAATCTTCAACACTTTTTTCAACAATCTTCAAAATGGTATCAGAGAGGGTTTAGTACTCCTCTCATTTCAACAATCTCTCAAGAGTTTCTGGTACGTAGTATCATCTCAACTTCATCTTTCAAAGTTTCTTTCATCTCTCAAAGTTCCTTTCGTCTCTCAGAAATTTTCTCAAACACCTTCTGTGCATATCACTTCACTCACCTTTTTCAATGGCAAACACCCACAATGCTTCCATGTCACCCACAGAAGACCCAACTAAACCCTTTTACCTTCATCACAGTGATAACACTCATACGATTGTTATCTCACCTCCACTCACCGGGCCCAACTATGTTTCATGGAGTCGTTCTTTTATCTTGGCCATTTCAATCAAGAACAAACTTGGGTTTCTCGATGGAAGCATCGTGACCCCGGAACCCTCTGACCCACTTTATACACCTTGGTTGCGCTGCAACAACTTGATCATTTCATGGATTCTCAACTCCATCTCGAAAGAGATAGCCTCCAATGTGTTTTACATTAGCTCTGCAAGAGAGGTTTGGGAGAAGCTCAAAATACGCTTTTCTCAACCCGATAATGTGCGAATATATCAGTTGCAACAACAACTTGGAACCATTACTCAAGGGACACGATCGGTTGGTGAATACTTCACCCAACTCAACGCCGTTTGGGAGGAGTTGCGCAACTATAGACCATTGCCATGTTGTTCTTGTGGACTATGCTCATGCAAAGCACTCAGCTCCATTGGTGAGGTACAAATCTCAGATTATGTTTTTAAATTTTTAATGGGTTTGAATGATTCCTATGAAAGCATTAGGGGACAAATCTTGCTTATGAGTCCAATCCCCTCTTTGGACAAAACCTTCTCCATGATTATTCAAGAAGAAAGGCAACGAGAGGCACGCACCTTGACCCTTCCCATTGCTGAATCTTCAGCATTGGCAGTGGTCAATAATCAAGCCAAGAGAAGGGACAAGATGGATGTATCATGCCAACACTGTGGAAAATCTGGACATACCCGAGAAAAATGTTATAGACTTGTTGGTTTTCCACCAAACTTCAAGTTTACAAAAACCAAACAAGGGCACTATAGCAGCAACACTTTTGCTCCATCTCATGCGGCAAACCAAGTCCTCTCTCAAACGCAACAGTATGAGGAAATGCCACAGCTATTGTTGCTTCAAGATCAAGTTCAGAAACTCATGGCTCTTGTCAATGGAAAGGCACCGCAGCTTAATCATAGCCAACCCCCTGCACCCGAACAGCCAAAGTCGCCTCACCGCTCCAATATGGCAGGTATACTACCTTTCAACAATCTCATTTTTCCAACTTCTACTCTTCATTCTTGTAGTGCGTCTAGTCATCATTCAGCACCATGGATAATTGATACTGGTGCTACAGACCATATGATTTGCTCACCTTCACTGTTCACGACCATCACTTGCACCACACAAGCTCATGTCCAACTACCAAATGGTACTCAAGTCGCTGTCACACATATGGGAACTGTGCAACTCTCACCTGAAATCATGCTCACCAATGTTCTATGTGTCCCCTCCTTCACCTTTAATTTACTATCTGTCAGCAAACTCACTCACAACCCCTCTTTGTGCGTTGTGTTCCTGCATGATCATTGCTTTATACAGGTCCTTTCTTCATGGATGACGATTGGACTTGCTAAGAATAGTCATGGTCTTTATTACCTTCTACCCAGCTCTCTCGGATTCAAGTCTTCAAATTCCAAGTTCAACTCACAAGTTGCCTGTACCACAAAACAACCAGAAATTGATGTTTGGCATTTTAGACTAGGGCATTTGTCAAGTCAAAGGATGAATTTAATTCAATCCTCATTTCCTGATGTAAGATTTAGCAATCAAGATCACTGTACTGTTTGTCATTTGGCTAAGCAAAAGAGAGTTTCTTTTCCCACTAGCATCACTCGTTCTGATTCAATTTTTGATTTAATACATTGTGATGTTTGGGGACCCTATTCTCAACCATCCTTGCAAGGACATCAATACTTTCTCACAATTGTTGATGATCACAGCCGTGTAACATGGGTCCACTTAATGAAATTCAAATCTGAAACCAAACAAATTCTGCAATCCTTCATTAGAATGGTAGGCACTCAGTTCAACTCCAAGGTTAAACAAGTTAGAACCGACAATGGTATGGAGTTTCATATGCCAGATTTTTTCAACACCCATGGGATCCTACACCAAAAAACTTGTGCTTATACTCCACAACAGAATGGTGTCGTGGAAAGAAAACATCAACATCTTCTTAATGTGGCTAGAGCGTTACTTTTTCAAGCTAATCTCCCACTGAGATTTTGGGGTGATGCTGTATTAACAGCCACCTATTTGATTAATAGGATTCCCACACCAATTCTGGACAATAAAACTCCATATGAGCTTTTGTTTGGTTCTACTCCCTCCTATGACAATTTAAGAGTTTTTGGTTGTTTATGCTATGTGTCCACCCTCAAGCATGCCAGAACGAAACTTGATCCGAGAGCTAAACCATGCATCTTCATTGGTTATCCAGCTGGGGTAAAATGTTATAAGGTCTATGACTTGTACACTCACTCCATTTCGATTTCTCGGGATGTCACTTTCCTAGAGTCCACATTTCCTTTCACCCAATCAAGTTCCATATCGGTTTCAGACCCAAGCCCTTCTAATCTTACTTTACCACCAGTCCTACCAGACATTTCCTTCCCTTTTTCCACACCCAGTGATCTCGCTCGACCTTCGCTCGACACCTCGCTCGAGCGAGGGTCAGGCAGTGACTTCGCTCGACCTTCGCTCGACACTCCGCTCGAGCGAGTTTCCGAAAACACTAGGCGTTCTGATCGTGTTAAACGTGCTCCCTCCTACCTACTTGATTATCACTGTGCTGCAGCCTCATCACAGAATCCTCCACATAACTCTCCAACCATTCACCCTCTCGTCTCTCATCTTTCATACACTCACCTATCTCCCTCTCATAAATCCTATGCATTATCCCTCTCTCTCATCCATGAGCCAAAAACCTACGATGAAGCGGTTGTGTCAAACCATTGGAAAGAAGCCATTCAATCTGAACTTTCAGCCCTTGAAGCTAATGGTACTTGGACCATCACCTCTCTACCACCTGGACAGAAGAGCATTGGTTGTCGGTATGTTTTCAAGACTAAGTTGAAATCCGATGGCAGCATTGACAAGCATAAAGCTCGCCTAGTAGCTAAAGGTTACACTCAACGGGAAGGCTTTGACTATCAAGAGACTTTTAGCCCTGTTGCCAAACTTACCACCGTGAGATTATTTCTTTCTCTTGCTTCTGTCCATGATTGGCATTTAACCCAACTTGATGTCCACAATGCATTCCTTCATGGCGACCTTAATGAAGAAATATACATGGATCTTCCTCCTGGTTTTCAGCTCAAGGGGGAGTCTCACACACAAGGTGAAAAGCTTGTATGCAAACTACACAAATCTCTCTATGGCTTAAAGCAAGCCTCTCGGCAATGGAATTCAAAATTCACTTCATTTCTCATCTCAATGGGATTTCATCAATCACAATCAGACTACTCATTGTTTACTAGACATGACAAATCTGGTTTTGTTGCTCTTCTTGTATATGTGGATGATATCATATTGGGCAGTGGCAACTTGACAATCATTGAAGAAATTAAGGACCATCTACATTCTCAATTTAAAATTCGAGACTTAGGAGTCCTTAAATATTTTCTTGGATTAGAAGTAGCAAGATCATCATCAGGTATTCACCTGTGTCAAAGAAAATACACTCTAGAAATTCTAGAGGATGCTGGACTACTTGGGAGTAAGCCTGTTAGTACACCGATAGAGCAGAATCACAAGTTATCTCACTCTTCCACGGATTACTTGACTGATACTACAAGTTATCGTAGACTAATTGGAAGACTCATTTACCTATCCAATACTCGGCCAGATATCACATATGCAGTCAATGTTTTGAGCCAATTTGTTGATAAACCGGCACAAGAACATTTACGTGCAGCTCATAGAATTCTAAAGTACTTGAAAGGCTCGATTGGGCAAGGCGTTTTCTACTCCTCTAAAACAGATGTGCACCTCAAAGCTTATAATGACTCAGATTGGGCAACTTGTCCTGAGACACGAAGATCAGTGACTGGTTTCTATGTGTTTCTTGGAGACTCATTGATTAGTTGGAAGTCCAAGAAACAACCCACTGTATCTAGATCATCAGCTGAAGCTGAGTATAGAGCATTGGCACACACGAGCTGTGAAATTGTTTAGCTTAACTACTTGTTGAAGGATTTTAATGTACACCAAGAAAAACCAGCAACTCTCTATTGTGATAGTCAATCGGCGATTCATTTGACCAAAAATCCTATCTTTCATGAGAGAACCAAGCATGTTGAGTTAGACTGTCATTTTGTTCGGGAAAAGGTCTTGGCTGGAATCATTACTATGGTTCATGTAGCCTCAAGGTTCCAATTGGCTGACATCCTCACCAAGGCATTATCAGCTCCCACTTTCCAGTTTCTATTATCCAAGATGGGTGTACTCAATATCTATGCCCATCTTAAGGGGGAGTCTCAGAAACCTGCAACAAGAGAAGATGAAGGGGACTGCTCAACAATGAAGGGGACAACACAATGCAGGCCAAGGATCAAAGCAGAGCAGAACAGTGAAGGGGACTGCTCAACCCCATCCTGCTGCACTGTTGCAGAATTACCAGAAATGCATAGTGCAGAAATGCATCTATGAAATGTATAGTTGACCTTACTATGTATAGTGCAGGATTTGTGTATATATGTAACCTCTACCCTTTGTATCATTGTTCAGATTATTAGTTGAATCAAAATCAGAGTGGTTCACACTTCTCCCACTTCAATTTCACTCTTTCTCATTTCTCAATCTTCAACACTTTTTTCAACAATCTTCAAAATGGTATCAGAGAGGGTTTAGTACTCCTCTCATTTCAACAATCTCTCAAGAGTTTCTGGTACGTAGTATCATCTCAACTTCATCTTTCAAAGTTTCTTTCATCTCTCAAAGTTCCTTTCGTCTCTCAGAAATTTTCTCAAACACCTTCTGTGCATATCACTTCACTCACCTTTTTCAATGGCAAACACCCACAATGCTTCCATGTCACCCACAGAAGACCCAACTAAACCCTTTTACCTTCATCACAGTGATAACACTCATACGATTGTTATCTCACCTCCACTCACCGGGCCCAACTATGTTTCATGGAGTCGTTCTTTTATCTTGGCCATTTCAATCAAGAACAAACTTGGGTTTCTCGATGGAAGCATCGTGACCCCGGAACCCTCTGACCCACTTTATACACCTTGGTTGCGCTGCAACAACTTGATCATTTCATGGATTCTCAACTCCATCTCGAAAGAGATAGCCTCCAATGTGTTTTACATTAGCTCTGCAAGAGAGGTTTGGGAGAAGCTCAAAATACGCTTTTCTCAACCCGATAATGTGCGAATATATCAGTTGCAACAACAACTTGGAACCATTACTCAAGGGACACGATCGGTTGGTGAATACTTCACCCAACTCAACGCCGTTTGGGAGGAGTTGCGCAACTATAGACCATTGCCATGTTGTTCTTGTGGACTATGCTCATGCAAAGCACTCAGCTCCATTGGTGAGGTACAAATCTCAGATTATGTTTTTAAATTTTTAATGGGTTTGAATGATTCCTATGAAAGCATTAGGGGACAAATCTTGCTTATGAGTCCAATCCCCTCTTTGGACAAAACCTTCTCCATGATTATTCAAGAAGAAAGGCAACGAGAGGCACGCACCTTGACCCTTCCCATTGCTGAATCTTCAGCATTGGCAGTGGTCAATAATCAAGCCAAGAGAAGGGACAAGATGGATGTATCATGCCAACACTGTGGAAAATCTGGACATACCCGAGAAAAATGTTATAGACTTGTTGGTTTTCCACCAAACTTCAAGTTTACAAAAACCAAACAAGGGCACTATAGCAGCAACACTTTTGCTCCATCTCATGCGGCAAACCAAGTCCTCTCTCAAACGCAACAGTATGAGGAAATGCCACAGCTATTGTTGCTTCAAGATCAAGTTCAGAAACTCATGGCTCTTGTCAATGGAAAGGCACCGCAGCTTAATCATAGCCAACCCCCTGCACCCGAACAGCCAAAGTCGCCTCACCGCTCCAATATGGCAGGTATACTACCTTTCAACAATCTCATTTTTCCAACTTCTACTCTTCATTCTTGTAGTGCGTCTAGTCATCATTCAGCACCATGGATAATTGATACTGGTGCTACAGACCATATGATTTGCTCACCTTCACTGTTCACGACCATCACTTGCACCACACAAGCTCATGTCCAACTACCAAATGGTACTCAAGTCGCTGTCACACATATGGGAACTGTGCAACTCTCACCTGAAATCATGCTCACCAATGTTCTATGTGTCCCCTCCTTCACCTTTAATTTACTATCTGTCAGCAAACTCACTCACAACCCCTCTTTGTGCGTTGTGTTCCTGCATGATCATTGCTTTATACAGGTCCTTTCTTCATGGATGACGATTGGACTTGCTAAGAATAGTCATGGTCTTTATTACCTTCTACCCAGCTCTCTCGGATTCAAGTCTTCAAATTCCAAGTTCAACTCACAAGTTGCCTGTACCACAAAACAACCAGAAATTGATGTTTGGCATTTTAGACTAGGGCATTTGTCAAGTCAAAGGATGAATTTAATTCAATCCTCATTTCCTGATGTAAGATTTAGCAATCAAGATCACTGTACTGTTTGTCATTTGGCTAAGCAAAAGAGAGTTTCTTTTCCCACTAGCATCACTCGTTCTGATTCAATTTTTGATTTAATACATTGTGATGTTTGGGGACCCTATTCTCAACCATCCTTGCAAGGACATCAATACTTTCTCACAATTGTTGATGATCACAGCCGTGTAACATGGGTCCACTTAATGAAATTCAAATCTGAAACCAAACAAATTCTGCAATCCTTCATTAGAATGGTAGGCACTCAGTTCAACTCCAAGGTTAAACAAGTTAGAACCGACAATGGTATGGAGTTTCATATGCCAGATTTTTTCAACACCCATGGGATCCTACACCAAAAAACTTGTGCTTATACTCCACAACAGAATGGTGTCGTGGAAAGAAAACATCAACATCTTCTTAATGTGGCTAGAGCGTTACTTTTTCAAGCTAATCTCCCACTGAGATTTTGGGGTGATGCTGTATTAACAGCCACCTATTTGATTAATAGGATTCCCACACCAATTCTGGACAATAAAACTCCATATGAGCTTTTGTTTGGTTCTACTCCCTCCTATGACAATTTAAGAGTTTTTGGTTGTTTATGCTATGTGTCCACCCTCAAGCATGCCAGAACGAAACTTGATCCGAGAGCTAAACCATGCATCTTCATTGGTTATCCAGCTGGGGTAAAATGTTATAAGGTCTATGACTTGTACACTCACTCCATTTCGATTTCTCGGGATGTCACTTTCCTAGAGTCCACATTTCCTTTCACCCAATCAAGTTCCATATCGGTTTCAGACCCAAGCCCTTCTAATCTTACTTTACCACCAGTCCTACCAGACATTTCCTTCCCTTTTTCCACACCCAGTGATCTCGCTCGACCTTCGCTCGACACCTCGCTCGAGCGAGGGTCAGGCAGTGACTTCGCTCGACCTTCGCTCGACACTCCGCTCGAGCGAGGGCCAGGCAGTGACTTCGCTCGACCTTCGCTCGACACCTCGCTCGAGCGAGGGCCAGGCAGTGACTTCGCTCGACCTTCGCTCGACACCTCGCTCGAGCGAGGGTCAGGCAGTGACTTCGCTCGACCTTCGCTCGACACTCCGCTCGAGCGAGTTTCCGAAAACACTAGGCGTTCTGATCGTGTTAAACGTGCTCCCTCCTACCTACTTGATTATCACTGTGCTGCAGCCTCATCACAGAATCCTCCACATAACTCTCCAACCATTCACCCTCTCGTCTCTCATCTTTCATACACTCACCTATCTCCCTCTCATAAATCCTATGCATTATCCCTCTCTCTCATCCATGAGCCAAAAACCTACGATGAAGCGGTTGTGTCAAACCATTGGAAAGAAGCCATTCAATCTGAACTTTCAGCCCTTGAAGCTAATGGTACTTGGACCATCACCTCTCTACCACCTGGACAGAAGAGCATTGGTTGTCGGTATGTTTTCAAGACTAAGTTGAAATCCGATGGCAGCATTGACAAGCATAAAGCTCGCCTAGTAGCTAAAGGTTACACTCAACGGGAAGGCTTTGACTATCAAGAGACTTTTAGCCCTGTTGCCAAACTTACCACCGTGAGATTATTTCTTTCTCTTGCTTCTGTCCATGATTGGCATTTAACCCAACTTGATGTCCACAATGCATTCCTTCATGGCGACCTTAATGAAGAAATATACATGGATCTTCCTCCTGGTTTTCAGCTCAAGGGGGAGTCTCACACACAAGGTGAAAAGCTTGTATGCAAACTACACAAATCTCTCTATGGCTTAAAGCAAGCCTCTCGGCAATGGAATTCAAAATTCACTTCATTTCTCATCTCAATGGGATTTCATCAATCACAATCAGACTACTCATTGTTTACTAGACATGACAAATCTGGTTTTGTTGCTCTTCTTGTATATGTGGATGATATCATATTGGGCAGTGGCAACTTGACAATCATTGAAGAAATTAAGGACCATCTACATTCTCAATTTAAAATTCGAGACTTAGGAGTCCTTAAATATTTTCTTGGATTAGAAGTAGCAAGATCATCATCAGGTATTCACCTGTGTCAAAGAAAATACACTCTAGAAATTCTAGAGGATGCTGGACTACTTGGGAGTAAGCCTGTTAGTACACCGATAGAGCAGAATCACAAGTTATCTCACTCTTCCACGGATTACTTGACTGATACTACAAGTTATCGTAGACTAATTGGAAGACTCATTTACCTATCCAATACTCGGCCAGATATCACATATGCAGTCAATGTTTTGAGCCAATTTGTTGATAAACCGGCACAAGAACATTTACGTGCAGCTCATAGAATTCTAAAGTACTTGAAAGGCTCGATTGGGCAAGGCGTTTTCTACTCCTCTAAAACAGATGTGCACCTCAAAGCTTATAATGACTCAGATTGGGCAACTTGTCCTGAGACACGAAGATCAGTGACTGGTTTCTATGTGTTTCTTGGAGACTCATTGATTAGTTGGAAGTCCAAGAAACAACCCACTGTATCTAGATCATCAGCTGAAGCTGAGTATAGAGCATTGGCACACACGAGCTGTGAAATTGTTTAGCTTAACTACTTGTTGAAGGATTTTAATGTACACCAAGAAAAACCAGCAACTCTCTATTGTGATAGTCAATCGGCGATTCATTTGACCAAAAATCCTATCTTTCATGAGAGAACCAAGCATGTTGAGTTAGACTGTCATTTTGTTCGGGAAAAGGTCTTGGCTGGAATCATTACTATGGTTCATGTAGCCTCAAGGTTCCAATTGGCTGACATCCTCACCAAGGCATTATCAGCTCCCACTTTCCAGTTTCTATTATCCAAGATGGGTGTACTCAATATCTATGCCCATCTTAAGGGGGAGTCTCAGAAACCTGCAACAAGAGAAGATGAAGGGGACTGCTCAACAATGAAGGGGACAACACAATGCAGGCCAAGGATCAAAGCAGAGCAGAACAGTGAAGGGGACTGCTCAACCCCATCCTGCTGCACTGTTGCAGAATTACCAGAAATGCATAGTGCAGAAATGCATCTATGAAATGTATAGTTGACCTTACTATGTATAGTGCAGGATTTGTGTATATATGTAACCTCTACCCTTTGTATCATTGTTCAGATTATTAGTTGAATCAAAATCAGAGTGGTTCACACTTCTCCCACTTCAATTTCACTCTTTCTCATTTCTCAATCTTCAACACTTTTTTCAACAATCTTCAACACAGTCGGTGTGCAGCTGCACACCGACTATTGATTTTCATTTTCTAAAATTAATTGACGTTTTGCCTCTAGGCTACAGTCACTGTGTGCTACAGCCTAGAGGCACACTGAAGAGATTTTAAAAAAATGAAAAAATACAAGTAATGTGCTGGGTTGCTGGTGTGCTGCTGCACAAGAGCTGCAGCCCAACACATCTTTTTCTTGAATCTCAAGGATGCTATATGTGCACATGAGATAAATAAAGAGGGAAATATGCAATTGCCTTAAGAAGAGAGAGGGATGAAAATACCTCAAGAGAGAGAGGGAGGGGGGTAGGGGGTGCGGAGAGCAACAAAGGGGGTGTATGGGAGAGGTAAGCTGCAATTACTTTTCCACTATGATAAACCATGTGGCATAATGTCATTGGATAGTTTATATATACTCTTATCACCCATCCAACCCCAAGCGTTCTCTTCTTTAAAATTTATCCCAAACCATTTTTGCCATATCAATTGCTTTCTCAACACCAATGTTTGTAAGGTATAACGATTATTTTAAATTTTTATTGGCATGAAATTTGTTAAAATATTACCACTGAAATATATGAGAAATTATATACACAAGTCTTAAATACACAAATTTTACACAATATTTTATAAAATAATAGACTCCACATGAAAAAGTGAGAAAAATTCACTTTTCTTGTTGGGGCCTACATCATTACAAAAGACTTGTACAAGACTTGTAAATTAAAGACTTGTACCTAACATTATTCAAATCATATTGTAATATTGTTGTACTTAAGGTGAGAGATACATAAAATGATTTCAATTTATTGATCATTTAATATTATGCAAAAGATTATATCGCACGATGTACTTTATATATTTTGTAAGGAATAAGAGAACAATACTAGAGCAAGAGATCCAGAGAGCGAATCAATGGAGGAAATCTTAATATTCCATTAGTAAAGTGTATGCTATACACAGAAGGAAAGGAAAACATATATACAGAAAATATGAAACGAACTAACAAACTCAACCTATCATATTGTGCCAGCTAAAATACACGTGCAATGAATGAAAGAATAACAAATGCAATACGACAATAGAAAAAGTAAATAACAGTTTACAAAAACGACATGTAGCTTTTAGATTTGGCCAATATCTGTTAACATTATTTATCTCCATCTTAAAAGATTAAAAAATGATAAATATATGAACAGTGACTTATATTTCATGACTTTCAAAGATTTTAAATCCTTCAATTCGAGCCAAACTTCCTTCATGGTTGGTTACCATAATGATGTTGATATGTTGATGTTGAAATTTGCTATTATTTTGTGTTGTGCAAGTTAGAGCTTTTGGTTTTGTTTTTGTTTTTTTTAACTACTTTGATGTTTGGAATATGAGCACTTCAATCATAAAGAAATTACACCAAAATAATATAATATACTGACTTGAGTTCATTTGATATATTAAATCTACTATATAATAAAAAATAACTTTATAATGTGACGAACTACATCAATTCACGTCAATTTGTAAGATTACTTTGTGCAATCGCTTTGTGGCTAAAGCATTTTTCTTGAACCAAATGCCACATAATAGAGAAAAAAACCGTTATATGTTGGTGGAAGCCCAACAAAGAAAGAACTTGCATAAACCTCACTGAATACATTCTAAATTCTTTTTTAACTCAAGAAAATCATACTGCTAATCAAGGTATCCACGGATCATTTACATTTAGAAGATCTCTCAGTTTATATCAAATCGCTTAGTTCCCTGGTCTAATGTACAAACACAATTAGATTAGCCATAAAAACGTCTGGCTCCCACAGCCATAGCCACATCCACAGCCACAGCCATCAATTTGCAAAAGACTTGCAGAAAGTCAGATTGACAGTAACAGCAACCTACACTGCACTTGGGAAGAGGATTGTTAGTGATGGAGCTTGATAACACGGGATACTCTTTCAGAGAAGATTGGACACATGCTTGTGCTGAAGATAATGACCTCCCTCATCCATTCTGGTGCTATTGTCTCAAATGTTCCCAATGATAAGACACGGTAGACAAGTTCTGTTTCCTTTCCAGATGGTTTGCCGATCCATGTTAGACTGAATGAGAACCCTGAGATAAACATTATTATAAAGGTAGTGTTTATTATGCAGTAACTGAATAATGGAAATCTTGAAGCCAAGACTCAATTGAGTCAATTCCATTAAAGTACCCAAATTAAGCATAATTTGTCTATGAGAAACAGACAGACCAGAAAGCAGTGTATGCCAATATCTGCTGCAGAAACTTAAAACTGTAGAGGTTTTAGAGGCTCAATTAGACAAGCAAACAAACCTTTTTGAGGTTTAAGTTTCTAACCAAGCAAAATTCGGGTATGATAAGATAACAAATAGATACACCAATATGAATATAGGTTTAAGTTTCTAATGATTTTGCAAGATCAACAATTTTTTTCTTTTCTAGAATATTACTTGCTGAAAGAATATAGGGTTGAGGCCCTGACCCTGACAACCAAGTAAAAATCAAAAAGAAAGAAGAGAACAGAACTTCGTAATTTTGAATCTGAGAATTCTTAATTGGCACATGTGGCCCTTTTAATATTTTAAATTGATATATGTTTTAATGAAAAAATTGTAAAATATGCAAAGACTGGAAAAATGTTTTGGTGCGCAATACAAAAAAAGAGCAATTAATGTAATGTTGGTGCTGAATTTGAATGGTGCTGTGTATCCTCCTTCTGTCAGGAGAAGTAAGTCTAACAGAACTAAATTAATTTGAGATCAAAAAGTAATTCTTTCAAAACTTCAATTTTATATTCTGAGATCAGTTTTGAAAGGTAAAAGGTTTAAATTAAAATTCAAAAAAGTATCCACAATATGAACGAAACAATAAATTGAACGATGAAGTGAGAAGATCATCCAAAATTGATGGAATCAAGACATTTCTTTCAAGAATTTAACTCCATCCGGAATTAGAATTATATAAAATTTGCATCAACAATGACAGCACTTCAATAATATAAATTGGTACACCCAAAGCGCACCACAAACGGGATTTATTAACTTTTCAGACTTCAGAATGAATAAAATATCTTGAAAACTTTAAGCGGTTTAGAGAATGAGATGAGATAGGATAGTTTTAGATAAAAGTTGAAAGTTAAATAAAATATAACTACAACATTATTTTTTTAATATTATTATTGTCTTAAAATTTGAAAATTTTAAATTTTTTATTTTATTTTGTGTGTGAACTTGAAAAAGTTGTAGTGATAAAATAAGATGAAACGCTTTCACTATCTAAAAAAGGCTTAAATAATAATAAAAGAAAAAGAGCGCACAAATACGCCCAAATAACAAAATGTCAAATTGCAAATTCAGGTACAGAGGAATTTCACAGGTACAGAGGACTCTATCCTACCTTTCATGCCTAAACTTCAGAACAAATTTAGTTACGGGGATACTCTCTTCTTCCTCTACAACACTTCATTTTTTTTCCTCAATATTTAATTTCTTATAATTATAAATTAAGACAATATTGTGTTCAAGCAACCCACAATCATATTAAACAGAACAATAAAAAAAATTGGAAGGAACTCTCATTCGACGGCTAGCTGTTCATACTTATCAGGCCCAACATCTTGGCTTGTTTTGTGCAGTGAAGTAAAAACCACAAATCATGTGACATTTGCAGGTTTTAGGAAACTGGCTCAACTTTTGGATCATTGTTACATATATAAGAGAATAACCAATAATTTTTCAAATAATGTGATCACGCTTTATTTCCAAGAATTATAAAGCTTGCAAACTTTAGCTAAAGGTTGAAACACTTGAGAAGAATAACCAATAATTTTTCAAATAATGTGATCATGCATATGGTGATATTTCTTATATGAATAGGGAAGAATAAAACACTAAAGAAAGCGAGGTAATCATATCTAAATTATTTACTTGAAGAAGTCGCTTTACATGAGATTTTTAACAAACTCTCAATCCCAATCCCCTGTTTTTTATCTACCCAAAGTGGTTTTTGCAAATAGAATTTTATAAGTTGAAGGTGAAGAAGGTGGATGCGGAGATAAAGATAAAATTGGAAGAAAAATACCTGGATTAGTCATCACTCCAATATAAAGTAAGAGGCTCAACACGAAAATCCAACTCTAGGATGTGAGCAATCTTGGGCCAATCCTCACCTTTCTCTTGTTCGCATCTTTGTAATAAGATGGGGCAACCATAAATATTCAACATTTTCAAAGAGGTTAGCTACTCATTGCTTCAGGCAGTGATAATAAACCAGGGCATCTAGAAATTGTGAACTGTTCAAGTGATGCCCAATTGCAGATCCACTCTGGTATAGCCATCAAGTTTGAACAATTTGTGATTTTGAACTGTCGTA
The DNA here is from genome assembly GCA_036559045.1 of Platycarya longipes. Classification (NCBI taxonomy): domain Eukaryota; kingdom Viridiplantae; phylum Streptophyta; class Magnoliopsida; order Fagales; family Juglandaceae; genus Platycarya; species Platycarya longipes. Next base: position 4,475,569 of record CM071801.1, read on the forward strand.
GAGTGGTAACATGTTGAAGCCCCAACGGGAGAGACACCAATTTCGGAATATTATCAAAATCCAAAGAGATTAGGCTTTTAAGCCCTTTCCATTGCGTCCCGTGCTCATCGTCGCCTAGATCAAGCATGGGACAATTATAGATTTGGAGGTCTCGTAGAGTAGTAACGTGTTGAGCCCCAATGGAAGATACACCAATTTCGGAATTCTCTCAAACTGCAAAGAGATGAGGCTTTTAAGCCCTTTCCATTGCATACCCTGCTTATCGCTGTCTAGATCAAGCTCGGGACAATCACTAATACTCAGGTGGTGAAGTGCAGGGAGATATTGTACACCTTGGGAGAGAGACTTTAATTTATGGCAGCTTCTTATCTGCAATCGCTGGAGAGAGATGAGGTTTTGTAACATATCCTCTGTCAGTGCTTCTAGATCCTCAATTGAAAAAAGGGTCATATTCTTCAATTTGGAGAGAGGAGCAGATGAAATGGCATTCGTTAATGTTTGTTGCATTGGCTTCCACCTGGCTTCCCTTAGGTATAACTCTTCTTGCAGATGTGGAAACATTGGCAATGAAGTCAACATAGGGCAGAACCATATTGCTAATTTGGAAAGACGAGGAAATGAAGGGAGTGGTAAAGCATGCCTCGTCATTGAAGGTGTTTCAAAGGATCTTTCAGGATCAGTAGTATTGACATCCACATTATCAGAATCACTCCTCCACCAACCCTTCAGATTACTAAAGCCAGTGAAATCAATTACCTCCAGAGATGGGAAGAATGCTATTTGAGTCGTCGAAGAAGAAGAAAACTCATTCATGTTGTCACTACTATCTGATACGTAATCTATTTCCTGAAGGTCTTCCTGATAAAAACTCTTAAGAAAGGGTAGTCGACTCAATGGTGGCAAATATTTCAATTTCCAACAATTGTATAATTTCAATTCAACAAGATTTGTGAGTGACGAAAGCCACATCGGAACCCTCACACCCTCATAATGAAATATGTACAGTATTTTAAGATTTGGGTGAGGTTCCAGGCCTTCCAATATCAGTTCATCACGTGCATTAGAAATATTTGCTCTAGTGCTCCAATATAAATACAAAGTCTGAAGATGTTCTTTCTCCTTTAGATTTGCACCCTTACAATCTAATGCCACGTCTTCCCCACCTGATCTCAAACCCCTAATAGATAATTTTCCTCTTAAGCTATTCATTCTGTTTAGCTCAGTTAACTGGCCACTATCCTCTCGGTCCGAATCAAAGTCAACAACAAATGTAGAGGTCCGAATCAAAGTCGACAACAAATGTAGATAATGTCTGGAGATTTGTCAATTGCCCCAATCCACGTGGCATATAACTCAAATCGTCACAAGCTTCAATGTAAAGATGCCTTAGCTTCAATGGAGATTTGTCAATTGCCCCAATCCACGTGTCAATTGCAATTGAGCTGGGATACATCAAGTATGGTCATATCTGATGCTGAAAGAGCACTTTCACAGTTGCAGCAGTGGTCTATTTCACATGTTAATAGAGACTGCAATCATATAGCTCATGTTTTGGCAAGAGATGCTCTACATATTTCTCAAACTACCGTTGATGTAGAGGTATTGATTAATAAAAAAAGGTACAGAGGAATTTAAAGTAGGCAACTGCTCTAAGGTATGACCCATATGAAGAAAAAGGTACAGAGGAATTTAAAGTAGGCAACTGCTGTAAGGTATGACCCATATGAAGAAAATCATCCCCAAATATATCATTTTGTATGTCAATCATTCAAAGCAAATCAGAAGAATTTCTCTCTCAATATTAGTTCTAAAATTCTCATATTCTATACAACATGCTTGCCCAATAACTGGCCTATTATGTATCACATATCAGTTGTCTTTCCCTCCAAGTTTTAGCATTTTGTAAATTGCATGAATTAAATTGGTATTCCTACTAGTCATGACGAAATGACATCATCACATGATTGCAGCTTCTACCATGGGCAGTTCATGAAATGGTCTTAAAAAACGAAAGGAAGTTAAGAAACTGCATTTTTATCAAGTTTGTTCAGTCTTGTTTCCATTGAGTCAATGACTTTGATTGCAAATCATATTTACAAACCTTGCATACAGATAGTTCTTCCAACGTAAACTATGCGGTGGGTGTTTGTGTAGAGGTTTGGGGACACTTTCTCTTTTTCCTCTGCAACACTTCATTTTCTTTCCTAAATATTTAATTTCTAGTAATTATTAATTAAAACAATCTTATGTTCAAACAACCCACAATCAGATTGAACAGAATAAAAAAAATAGAAGAAACTCCCATTCGATGGCTAGCTGTTCATACTTATCAGGCACAAACTTATCAACTTAAGCAAAGCAACCTTTTCAGGATCAGGATCTGAACGATAAATAGGATAAAATTAGGGAAATTAGTGAGATAATTGAGGCCCAAAAAAAAAAAAAAAAAAAAAAAAGGAGATACTTGAGGATAAAACGATGTCGTTTAATGCTTGGCCATGTATTGCCCCCTTTTTTTTTAATACCATTAATGTCATGCAACAGAAAAATGCCCAACATCTTGGCCTGTTTTGTGTGAAGTAAAAGAGCATAAATCATGTGACATTTGCAGGATTTTGGAAACTGGCTCAACTAGTTTTGGACTGCAGTTATATCGGAAAATAACCAATAATTCTTCAAATAAAGTGATCAGCTTCGCTTTATTTCCAAGAAAGCTTGCAAATTTTAGCTAAGGTTCAACACCCGGTGGCACTCCAAGTCTCCAACAATCCTTGTGAAGCTCCTCAAGCATTTCCTGCGATTCTGTTGAGTATTATACTCAACTGAACCAGATTATTACAACCTATAGTAGAACATCACTGCGTGGTTTGCCGGCTTGTTCATTCATTGGCAATCATTCAGCAGATGCCCTCACCAAAATTCTGGTGTTTTCTCCAGCAACAACACGCGGAATGGAAGCGAGTTCTTTATATTCTCATGAATTTTAACACGAACATTCATTTTCTGCAGTTCACTCTAATAACAATTTAGGAAATCTCGCCTTCTTCTTTGATTACTTAAGGTTTTGCGGATTTTGAGAAATACTTTTTTGTGAAACACTTTCTGATTGTTATATATTGAGCTAGCTATAGTTCAATGATAATTGCAATTGATCCTTTTCCTTTCACTGGCCCGAGGGAGAGATTGCTGTGAGGTTCCATACGTAAATATAAGCCTTGGGGGAAGGATGCAAGCTTTTCAGTTCTCTTAAAAAGTTCGAAATGAACTTATACTTTTAATCAAATAATAGATTGGTACTATTAGTTCTGATAATAACGCTCATGTCCTTGAATAGACAGAGAGGTAGAAAGATTACATGTTCTAATCAAATACAAAATGTAATCATAAGGAGATTTCCATGCAGCATGTGATAGTGGCTTAGTATATGATATTTATATCTAAACAGTTCCACATAAAAACTAGAAATGGAAAGAAGTGCAAAATTTTCAAGCATCAAGGAATGTTTTTAAATAAATTTACTCAATCTGGGATTGGAATTATGCAATATCTCCACCAAGTTTTGACACCTCTTCCATAGACCTCACGATTATCTCTTGGATACCAAAATATCTAAAGCGTTAATACTTCTTTTCAAATGATGCCTTTTGACCACAGTTCCAAGGAGATTTGCTTACATTTGGGAGGACATTCTTTTTTAGAATTTTGTGCTGCCATTTTTTCCGGAAAGCAAACAAGTTAGCTGGCGGCTTGGAAAGTCTAGGAACATCTGGATTCTCTGTTTGTCTCTCTCCTGTTTGATATTAGAAAATGATAACACGGTAATAGATTGGTACTAGTCCAATAGCGAATTATTTAAATGTTCAGAGTGAAAAAGTATCTTACAAGCTGCCAAAAACCAGAGCATAGGAGAAATTCTCAAATTGCAAATTCAGGTTCAGGTGACTTTTAAGCTGCTTATACAAGAAGAAAATCATCCCTAGAAATATAATTTTGTCTGTCAATCACTCAAAGCAAGCAGTAAGAATTTATTTTCCAGTATAAGTCGAAAATCTTCATTTTTCTGTGCAACAGCTAGCTGCCAGATCAGTGATGGTAGACAATGTTCTTGGAGAGCTTGCACAAAGCGATTGGCCACATCATACATCATGCTGTAGATATCAATTCCATATGCATGTGCTCCAACATGTAAACGAAATCATCCCTGCAAGATTAGACGTACGAGGTAGTCTTGAGTATAGTTGTATGTGTTGGAAAAGCAGTAATCAGGACTAAAAAAAAATCCAAGTCAGCAAAAATCAAATTACCATCACTTGTCACGCTAAGAATTAAGAAACATGCAGGCCATGTTGAAATTGTTGTAGTGAAAATACCATCCTTACTATTCGATCTCCTGGATGTGAAAATCATGCATATAGTGATATTTCTTATTTAAATAGGGAAGAATAAAACAATAAAGAAAGCTTAGTACTCATAACAAAGTAATTTACTTGTAGAAGTTGCAGTGCATTAGATCTTTTAACAAACTCTCAATCGCTCTCCCGTGTTTCTTCTTTACTCAAAAGTAGTTTCTGCAAGAGAATTTTATAAGTTGAAGGTGAAGAAGGTGGATGCGGAGATAAAGATAAAATTGGTAGAAAAATACCTGGATGAGTCAATGACCTCCAGCTCTGGGATGTGAGCAATCTTGGGCCAATCCTCACCTCTCTCTTGTTCGCATCTTCGAAATGAGATGGGGCAATCATAAATTTCCAACATTTTCAAAGAGATTAGCCTACTCATTGCTTCAGGCAGTGATACTAAATCAGGGCATCCAAAAATTGTGAAGTTCTCAAGTGATGCCCAATTGCAGATCCACTCTGGTATATCCATCAAGCTTGTACAATTTGAGATTTCGAGCTGTCGTAGAGTGGTAACATGTTGAAGCCCCAACGGGAAAGACACCAATTTCGGAATACTCCTCAACTCCAAAAAGATGAGGCTTTTAAGCCCTTTCCATTGCATACCCTGCTCATCGTTGTCTAGATCAAGCTCGGGACAATCACTAATACTCAGGTGGTGAAGTGCAGTGACATATTGTACAAATTGAGAGAGAGACCTTAATTTACGGGAGTGCCGTATTTCCAATCGCGTTGGAGAGAGATGAGGTTTTGCAACCAATCCTCTGGAAATTAATCTAGATCCCAAATAATACTTAATGATATTTGTTTCAATTTGGAGAGAGGAGCAGATGAAAAGGCATTCGTTAATGTTTGTTGCACTGGCTTCCAGCTGGCAACCTTTAGGTCTAACCATTCTTGCAGATGTGGAAACATTGGCAATGAAGTCAATGAAGGGCAGTCTTCTACTCGTAATTTTGAAAGACGAGGAAATAAAGGGAGTGGTAAAACATGGCTGGTCATTGAAGGTGTTTCAAAGGATCTTTCATGATCATGAGTAGTATTGACATCCATATTATCAGAATCACTCCTCCTAAACCAACCCTTCAGATTAAAACACCAATTGAAATCAATTTCCTCCAGAGATGGGAAGAATGCGGATGAAGAAGAAGAAGAAGAAACCTCATTGTTGTCACTACAATCCGATACGTACTCTCTATCACGAAGTCTGTCCAGAGAAATCCTCTTAAGAGAGGGTAGTCGACTCAACGGTGGCAAATATTTCAATTTCCTACGTTCACTTAATGTCAAATAAACAAGACTTGTGAGTGACGAAAGCCACATCGGAACCCTCTCACACTCATAATTAAATATATCGAGTTTTTTAAGATTTGGGTGAGGTTCCAAGCCTTCCAATATCATTTCATCACGTGCATTAGAAATATTTTCTCCGCTCCACGATAAATACAAATCCTGAAGATGTTCTTTTTCCTTTAGATTTGCACCCTTACAATCTAATGCCACGTCTTCCCCACCTGATCTCAAACCCATAATAACTAATTGTCCTCTTAAGCCATTTAGTCTATTTAGCTCAGTTAATTGGCCACTATCCTCTCGGTCCGAATCATGGTCGACAACAAATGTAGATAATGTCTGGAGATTTGTCAATTGCCATAATCCACGTGGCATATAACTCAAATTGTCACAAGCTTCAACGGAAAGATCCCTTAGGTTCACTAATTTCGTAATTCTTCTAGGCAATTCTTTAAGCTTTTCGCAACCAGACAGTCTTAGTGTGAACAAATTTTGCAACCTATGTATGGAATCGGGCAGCTTCTTGATTTTATCATTCCATGAAAGATCAAGATACCTTAAATGCTTCAGCTTACATATGGAGCTTGGTACTAAATCAGGCTGTGTTCCATATAAATCCAGCACTCGCAAGAACTTCAAACTTGAAATGATTGCTTCACATGAAGTAGTACTTGACTCTTTCAAAATTTGGTATCTACCGACCGAAAGAAGTGTTCGAATCTTACTGGCTTTAGACGAGGAAGTTGGAATTACCAAGGAAGGATTTGAGTTGCTGACGACTGATAGGTGTCGAGTTTTCTCACTAATACTTTTTCCCTCAGATTCCAATATGGTGATCAACAATCCTGCCTCAGACATTGCAAGATCATGCATGAGATCATGCATTTTACTCGTAATCATGTTGCCCAGATCATCCGTTTCGGCTTCTTGAAAGAACGATCTCTAAAGTAAATCCATGAAATACTCGTGACCAACATCTTTAAGACATTCATTTCAATGGATAGCTTGATAAACCCTTGTGCTATCCAGAGTTCTATCAACCTTGATATTTGCATCACGCAATCCTTTGGAAATATACAACAATAAGCAAAATATTGTTTCAAATGTAATGAAAGTTGATCATAACTCAGCTTAAGAGTTGGTAAGATGTCATTATCTTTTGTTTTTTCCATTTTATTTTTTTCGAAGAACCCCACCCAGCTTCAGAATCTTTCAAGGACAGTAACCTTCCAATTGTTATGATGACAAGAGGGACACCTGAACACTTTTCTACAATCTTCTTTCCAACTTCCACTTTTCTAGAAGTCGCCAGCTCTTCTCCATTCTCAAATGCCACTTGCTTAAATAAACACCAGGATTTCTGGCTATCTAAACACTTAGGGAATAGGGTTCAATTGTTTTGGTAATTCTTGCAACTTGTGCACTACGTGTAGTTACTAGAATTCTACTCCCACTTGCACCACTCAATAGTTTTTTCAATTCATCCCATTTTCGAACCTCCTCATTCCAAACATCACCCAACACAAGTAAGTATTTTTTTCCACCAATTTCTTTCCGAAAATCTCGCACCAATGTATCCATTTCAACACTCTCTAGTTTCTTTTGTGTTGCCGATTCTAGGATTTTTTCAACAACTTTTCGAACTTCAAAATTATCAGAGACACACACCCACATTTTTAGTTGAAAATGTTTATCTACTTCTAGATCATTAAATATGAGTTGAGCTAGTGTGGTCTTTCCTAATCCTTTGATGCCAGTAATCGGAAGGATTCCTACATTCTCTCTAACATTTGAATCAAATCGAAGTATATCTATGATCTTGTTCTCGTCATCTTCTCTACCCAAAACTTCTGCCTCACGTACAAAAGAATGAGTATCATCCCTCTTCCTAGGCCTGACACCTATCTCTCCAAGGCGTCCCTCCGCTTGGAATCTCTTATAATCATTTGTGATGGCATCTAACTTTTGTAAAGCCCCGGTCTCGCAGGGTATGAGAGTTACTACCTATCACAATACTCGCATTCAACACCATAATTAAATACTCCAAATTTCCAAATATCATATAGAGATTGGTCTTAAAACTCATTTCCTCAATATCATCAATACTAAAAAATGCTACCTCACCAGAATACAATAATATTTTCTTACTAAACCTTATCAATGTTCATATAAATTCTCTATACTTAATCAATTATTCTTGAGTCATCTCACCCAATGCTTCATAATTCAATCATTAGCTGAAATATCTAAACTCATCTGAAAAAGAATATTCAGAGATAAGGGATGAGTTTAACCACAACTCAGTAAGCAAGGAACATATACCAGAGTGCAAACATGAGCATTTTCTAACGTACAATATGCAGAGCAAAACATTCTTTAATTTTAATATGCAAAACAAAACACATTTTTAAACGTAATAGAGCGATAATTTTTAAATCATATAAAATATAGAATACTTTGGCATAACAAAACTGAGCATCATTATGATGTCAAAACAGAGCATCTTACAGAACAGAAACCATGTTTAACCCCCGTAGTAGGGTTGTGCTAATCCTGGTAGCCAAACTTTCTTTTATTCGTTCTCGGAGTCCCGAGTGTGCAAACAGGAAAGTCTATAATAAATCACTTTGTTTCCAAATTGGGTGCACTCAGAAAGAGAGAAGTTAGTACCAACCCAAATAGAGTAGAGACAGAGCAGAGCAGAGACTGAGTCAGATACCAAAACCAGTATACCATGCCAAAAGTTTTCAGAGTCAGAAAAATAACACATGCTTCCAAAATATTTTCGGAATCATTCTTACATAAATAAAATAGAGTCAGAATATCTTTATAAAATCAATACATAATTTTTCAGATTCTTAATATCGCTCGTTTTTACATTTTAGAAACAACATGACAAACATTTTTTCCTTTTTTCATATAAGCTTTATGAGTAATGCAAAGAAATGACTAAGGTTGATTTTTTTCAAATTCTCATTTCATAACAAAACATGCATAAATTTTTAGAAAATCAACCTCAGTCTATATTTGGTACAAAGCCAAGAATAGGAATCCCGCTTACCTGAACTCCTTAACTTTTTAAAAATTTCTTCAATAATTTCGAACCACGATACTTGTCACCCATTAAATAGTCACGTAACTTTTTGTCAAATTGTCAATGGAACACATACTTCAATATTTAAGCCTATGCTAAAATAACCTATTGTTAATTCCTCACGAACCTAAAATTCTCCATCCTTAACGAATATCATCAATCTCCAAAATCCTTAACATTCGTTTCGTTTCTGACTGAGGTATTAAAAGAAAAAAAAAATGAAATCGACACACCTTTCATTAAAAACACTTTTTTCTCAAATAAAATATAAAATAGATAAAAGCTACACACGTCCAAAATTCAATAAATAAAAGCAAAGAAATAAATAACATATTTATATTAGAATCTTTTAAATGGAAAATTATAATATTTGCTAACTCAAAAATAAGACTCAAAAGTCACTGTTAAAGGTTTCAAAAAGTAAATTTTGTGCTTATTATGCACCTCTAAAATTCATACCTTAAAAATATTTATTGTTACGAAATTCATCTTTATATATTTAAAATAAAACCTTCACAAAAATAGAAATCAGACTTAAAATAAGACCCACTTAAAGGCAGGATATTCTTAGTAAATAGAACATTCGGTGCATGGTCCTGGGTGACAAACGAAAATGAAAAGGAACAACGGAAGTTTGAAATTTTCAGATCAAACCAAGCAGCAGGGGTGTTCATACTCACCAAGAGAAGAAGCGGCACGCCGTGCTGGGAGGTGGCGGAGGTTATATATGTCGGCGACACTAGATGGATGAATATCGTGGTGAGGCTGGGCGACGGACCAAGGGGTGTGCCACCGGCGTTTTCTAGGTTGCTCTGGGAGTTTTTCGATGAGAACAGATGGTTGTCCAAGGACAGAAACGTGAACTTGTTTCTCATGACAATACTCTGTTTTCGGGGGCTAAAACAGGGGACTGTTTAGGTGGTCTATGCAGTGGTGATGCACGGTGGTTTCTTGCAGCGGTACTGTGGGTCAAGCAGGGGTGGTTTTGGGGTTGTAAATTGATGGAAACGGGGAGGTTTGAAGCAGTGGTCAATGTCTCACGGTGGGGCTGAGGCTCGCGTGGTGGTAAGTGGCTACTGGAAAAAAAAATGGTTCTTTTGTTGGTAGTGGTCCGCACGGACGTGAAGGGCTTGTTGGAACGACAGGTTATGAGGTTAGGTGGAGCTAGCAACGGCGTTGGGCGAGGAGACTGCCTTGGCTTTGTTTTTCTCCTGGTCGGGCGTTGCGGCGGGGGCTCTTGGTAGTTTTTCTCTATGCTGTATTGAATATATGAATGTTTATATATATATATATATATACTGAAACCCTAAAGCAAAGAGAGGTAGAGTCGGAGTATCAATCTGTTGAGATGAATATTTTATGTGAGAAAGGGGAGGATAAATCTCAAAAATCGTGGGAAGTTAAATGCCAAATGGAGAGAAAATCGGATTAAAAGATATATGGTAGGTTGCTCAAGGTGGTGGTAGTTATGGTCGTTGTTGAAAACCCGAGATAAGACTTAGAGAGACAAACCTTATAGGAGGCGTGCATAGAAAAAGAGTTTGTAGTTATCAAGATTTGTGAACCACGACATGGAGACGTTGAAGGGTGCGTGCATGGTATGTTTTGTTGGGAAGGGCACGAGTAATTGACTAAGGTTTTTAAGAAAATATTTTTCCACAATACGGAGCTCTCCATATATTTAAATATAAAAAAAAAATTATAATAATAGTAACAAATCAATAAAACATGGGTTTTAGAATTAAAAGAAAGGACTTTCGAATTGTTAACTAGTCATTTGAAATGGATAACAATTAATTAAGATAAAAAAAGATAAGTTTGATCCTAGTGATAAAAAGAAAAGAAAGGAAAAGAAAATAGAACAAAAATATGTGTGATATGTGACTCAGAATAAAATCTTTAAATTCATATATATATATATATATATATATATATATACACACACACACGAATAAATAAAATAATAATAATAATAAAATCAATTTGTCTAAAAAGAATTTCTCTACCCATAAAAATAATTTTTTTTTTTTAATTATCATCAAATCAAATGAAAAAAAGATAACGGAAATGGGTCTTTTAAAAACAAATTTTTGAATATCGGAAATGGGTCTTTTACTTAAAACAAAATTAATAAAAGAAAACATTTAATAAAGAAAGGCGGCGCAGGAGCTGGGTGTTACATTCTCCCCCTCTTAAAAAAATTTCGTCCTCGAAATTTGCTAGCACCACAAGAGAAACCTAAAAATTTTATCAGCCACAACCATTCTACACCGAATCCAACTTTGATTATAAGGTTGAACCTAATAATGACTCTGATTTCTTCGCATAATCTATGAACCTCAAACAAGTAGCGACAAAAACTTTCAAATGATCAAAATGCCAAAACCATACTTCCGCTGCACACTCTTATCAACTTGTAGTCTCAAATACATAATTACCCAATTATCATAAATCGCTTCCTTAACAATTGCAAAAGATCTACAACCTCACATCCACCAGACACATTCTGCAAGTGCCAAAGCCTTACAAAATCATTTTAAAATAAATAAAATCATATCCTCGAGCCCACAAAAATTATATGACCTGCACTACTGTTGAAGGATGCGTTAAAGACATTAGTATTAGTTTAATTTTAATACAAAGTATGATAGAGAGCTGGGTGTTGGAGGAGACGTCCAATTCAACCAGCAATTTCTTTGATGCTCTGCATGTGGTCAGCTTTCTTAATTATTTGTTTTAAAATGAAATGAAATGCTTTTACCATCTAAACGGAGCTTATATTCAAACTACAGTACTAGATGTGAGTCTATTGATTTAAAAGTATAAGTGAATACTAACTAGTTGTATGCATAATTTGGGGGAGGCATTGTCTTGTCATGAGTTGGGGCGTGATTCGTGAGAAAGATTGACGCATTTGATGGCCATTTCACTTATCCACACTATTCTAGTTTGTTTTTAGAAAAGTTCACAACTCATCTCATTTAATTATTAGAATTTTTAAAATTTTAAATATAAAAATAATATTAAAAAATATATTCTATTAATATTTTACTCAAATTTTAACTTTTTAATTTATCTCATCTCATCTCATCATTACTACTTTTCTAAATTCTCATATAAAATAAAATAAACAATTTAACTTTTTTCAATTCCAAAATAAAACTAATATTAAAAAAATATATTATTAAATTTTTTTTTAATTTTTTTTTTAATTTTTTTTTTTATCTTATCTTATCTATTAGAACAAATCAGGCATAGTTTAACAAGTGCATACCTAATCACCGGACGTATAATAAGTAAAATTAATCTTGAAAACCACCTTGCTCCTGAATTTCAAAGACAACCTCAAAGCCATCATCATCCAGATTCATCCTCTCATATATATATTTTGTAAATTAGCTTTTTAATTTGGTTTGATACGACAGTAGTACGTAGCACGCTTAATAATTTACAATGACGGACAAATTACATAACCATTATTGAAACTTTATAACATAAATAAAATTTGTTGATATACAGTGCGCAATTATTTGCAAATAAAAAAATTCTGCCCTTTCAAAAGCAGTGTGGCAATAAGACGGAACGCTAGCTAGAAGGTAAAGAAAAATGAAGGCTACGATACAAAATTGCAAATATATTTTATTTTTTTCGTTTTGTTTTGAAAAGAAAATTGTAAATATGTTGAAAGTGATAAAGACAACATTAAACGAATTCCGAAAAAGAAGGTAATTAAAGAAAAATTAGGAGGAAAAGCATCTTTAACAGTAACTAACATATTTCTCAAGGAATGTTGGCCGGGAGTCTTCCTCACATAAACAATATCATGATACTGTTCATGTGAGGAAAAGTATGTGAGTGTGACTTCTCCTCTCATTTTTCATTTATGGAGTACTAACAGCACGCAGCTGCAAGGGCAAGTTTAAACGAAAGAAACCAACCTTCGATCAAGAAATGGCGGAAGGTCTCTTCAACATTGCTGAAGTTATTACAACATGATGTAATCTTTTTAAAACGAAAAGCACCCAATCTGTCAAAAAACTAAAAAGTAGTTAACAACCTAATCCTTTACAAGTTTGAACGTACGTGATTCACCGAAAGAGATATATATAATATTGAAACCTAGATATCCAAGTTTGTGAGGAAGTCTTTGTTTGGCACTTTTATAAAAGAACCCCTTGTACGTGAATATGTAACTTTTGACGATGTCGGAAGATTGATGGCTGTTGCATAAGTGATAAGGCCATCAAAAAATTAAAGAATGAGAAAAGATTTGAATTTTTATGTAAATTGAAGAAGTATAAAAAATAAAATAAAAAGAAAAATAAATAAATAAAGACAAAGGGCTCAGTTTGGATACTTCCTAATATTTCAAAATTTTTTAAATAGTAATAAAATAATTTGATTTAAAATAATTTATTGGATTCTTGAGAGAAAAAGAGAATAAATATATTATAAAGTTAAAAAATTATTTAACTCAGCATACAAGACACTAGACAGAAGTATATATACAGACAGCACCAGTCAAATTCAAATGTACTTATACACATGGCTAGCATGCACGTTACTAGTTTAAATTGTAAAGAGACTTAGAATTGTAAACTAGTTGTTTTTTTTTTTTTTTCCAATTGGGTTAGAATTGTAAAGTTTGGATAATTCTGATGTAACAGAAGAGTCTATTTATACTACGTACAATACATTGCTCTGTTTTGGTATTAAGCACCAAAATATATATATATATATAGAGAGAGAGAGAGAGAGAGAGAGAGAGAGAGAAATCCTGGGGGGCAGACCGTCTGTCCCCCCCACAGTGAGCAGCCCCCACCGCCACCGGCGGCGGCTCCGTTCGCTCCATGGCTGAATTTCCTTAAATTCATCTTCATTTTATTTTTTTATTGTGTTTTTTATTATGTTTTTATTTTTTTATTGTGTTTTTTATTGTATTTTTTATTATGTTTTGTTCATTTTATTTTTTTATTATATTTTTAATCTTCATTTTTTTTATTTAATCATATTTTTTATTTTATTTTAATGTATTTTTCATCATAAAGCAGCCCAACTAACGTTGGGCTGCTTTAGACGCTAGGGACAGCCGGACCGGTCCCCAGCGTCTCCCATATATATAACAATTTAAAATATTAAAAAGTCCACAACTTAAAAAAAATAATAATAATTTTTTTTTTAAACTAAGAAATTTATTATTAATTCAGACGTGCATGTTTTAAAATTGGGACTGAGGTTTCACAAAAACAATGTCATGTTTTAAAACTAGTATTCAATCTAATGTTTTTGAAACAATAATGAGAATTCTAAAAAGGCATACCAGAGAGGCTAACGACAGCAATCTTGACCTCAAAGTGTTAGGGCTTATATTCAAACTACAGTAGCTGTCGTGTGTCTATTGATTTAAAAGTATCAAGTGAATCAGGGGCGGACCCAGCTTGTTCATTGGGGGGGCTACCGCCCCCCCAAAGTTTTTAAAATTTTAATTTATAATATAAATATATATAGTTTTATATATATATAAAATTAAAATTCTCCCTTAAATTAAAAATAAATAAATATTGCCCCCGTCAAATTTTTTTATTAAAATTATTCATCTAAATCTTAATATATATCAATTTATATTCTAATTTTTAATTTTTACTAAAACTCAAATTTTAATTCATATAAGCTCACAGTTACTCAATTAACAGTCTAACTCTAATAAAAAAATTAATTGTAAATTTATATGATTATAAAATTGACTGATTATACTCACTTATTTAGTTTCAGTCTAATTTGTATGATTATGAGAAATAATTTGTTAAAATAACAGTGTTACATCATTACTTATTAGAAAATTCTCAAATTTATTTTTAATCTTTAAATTTTTATTAAATCATAAAAAAATATAAGCAAGTACTTAAAAATAATTAATTTTTTTTTAAAAAGACGTGAACAATTCAAAAATTAATATACATTTAGAGAGTTTAGTTATAACAAAACATGACACTTTTATCACTAATAATTATCCTTATAAAATTTATATTTATTGCACATTTTATCGGTCGCCCCCCCAAGCACAAAATTCTGGTTCCGCCCCTGAAGTGAATGCTAACTAGTTCATTGCATAATTTGAGGGAGGCATTGTCTTGTCATGAGTTGGAGCGTTATTCGTGAGGGAGATTGACTCATTTGATGGCCGTTTCACTCGTCCACATTAGGTCTAGTTTGTTTTTAGAAAAGTCCACAGGTCATCTCATTTAATTATTAGAATTTTTTAAAATTTTTATACAAAAATATAAATAATTAAACTTTTTTTAATCTCAAAATAAAAATAATATTAAAAAATATATTTTATTAATTTTTTATTTAATTTTTTATTTTTTGTTTCAGCTCATCTCATCTCATATCTAAAAATAAATAAGACTGATTCGTTTAAATAAATAATTTCATCACATCTTATCAATACTACTTTTCCAAATTTTCATACAAAACAAAATAAATAATTCAAAATTTTTAAATTCTAAAATAAAACTAATATTAGAAAAATATTTTATAATAATATTTTATTCAATTTTTAATTTTTATCTCATCTTATCTATTAAAACAAATCAAGCCTTAGCTTAACAAGTGCATACCTAATCACCGGCCGTATAATAAGTAAAATTAATCTTGAAAACCACCTTGCTCATGAATTTCAAAGACAACCTCAAAACCATCATCATCCTCTCATATATATTTTTTGTAAATTAGCCTTTTAATTTGGTTTGATACGCGCGACAGTAGCACGCTTAATTCACAATGAAGGACAAATTACATAACCTTAATTGAAACTTTATTACATAATCAGACAAATGCGGCCTTAATTATAAGATAGTCTAAATATCTGAATATTTATCATCACGATTGAAGATTTTCAATAATTTTTTTAATTCAATTAATTCTTTTTTTCTTCTTTTTTCTTAAAAAATAAAAATTGTGAAAGATGGGTTCAGAATCATTAGATTGATATGTTTAATTCAAAGCATATTTTTATTGGGTAAAAAAAATGAGAATGCGGGGGAAAGTATGCATCATCACCTCAAACTACTACGGTACTATTTGATGCAATCCGCCCTAAACCATCAAACAATTGTAATGCACTCGTTTCTCGATCCCTTTCAAAATTCCAAATTATCCCTAACAAAATAATAATAATAATAATAATACAATACTATTAAATAAAAAATTAGAAAGAAAAATAACCAAGAAAAAATAATCATTTGTATATTTTTCATGTTTTAATTTCTTAATAAATGAAGGGATAGTTTCATAGAAGTATCATTATAAGAGAAAAGGTCAGATATAACTAATTTGATGTATTTAAAAGGGGCAGAAGCGATCAAATTGATCATTTCTACCTTTTTAGATGCATTAGATTATTTATATCTGACTATTTTTTCTTTAGTGTATTTACAGAGTTGCTATTTATGACGTCTTTTACATAATTGTTGGCTTTTTCCTATCTGCCTAGAAGTTGGTCCTCAATTATATTCTTCAAACTCTGAAAATAACAAAGAAATACTCTAGTTTTAAAGGTCTAATTAGTATTACATTACGACATCGTTCGCAATATCATGTTATAAAGAATGCAGCTAAAAATGAGTATTGTAACGACTAAATTGATCGTGGAATATCTTCATATATATTAATTAGGGATATAATTAATCCAATTTGGTCTAATTTTATACAAAATTTAAGATCAAACCAGTAACACGGTTTTGTATTTTTTAAAACCGATTACGCATCGGTCAAACTTCTTAAACAAGTACTTTCGATTTTACTAGTTCCGGTTCAGTCCGATTTTAATATGTTAAGTATATTAGTATTACTAACGTACTTATCAAAAGAAATATATTGAGAATTAATTATGCAATAAAATGTATTTATAAATTTTATATTTAAAACATATGATCAAATAAATATTCATGTTTAAAATTAAAATATTATGTTATATAGAATATATTATTTTGCACATAATTATATATAATATAAAATATATTATATATAATATTAAAAGTTAATAAAATATATATAATATGTGAATTGATCCGGTGTTGGAAACGTAAAATCAATTCCAGAATGAATTTGACCAGTTTTGAAAATGAACAAACGGATTCCGAACCGAACCAATCAAGAATCGGACCAAACCAACCAGTTCAATTTTTCAATTTATTTTTACATCCCGAATATTCATACCTTGCAAATTTGGAATGCTATTGTGATAACTCCTTGTCCAAGGGGATGGGTTAATTTTATCTACAACCTCTGGCACTACTGCATATTCGTTGGTGGCTGGAGGATCAATGGTCCATCCACATGTATGTTTCTGCCTCCATATCATACAATAAGAAGAGTGTTATGTAATTTAGGTACATAATATTAAATTTATTTCTTTGGGTTTTATAAGTGATGTCATATATTGTCACCTTTAAGAAATATAAAATGGACTACATTATTATAAAACTAAAGAAAGAAACTACTATTGCAAAAGAGAAATAAGAAACTCTCTCTAAAACTCCTAAGAACTGAAACTTTCTTTCCCTCTCTATATTTTCTTATGAATTTTATTACAACTGAAACCCTTATTTATAGGTTTTGAAATTACTATGCAAGTTACTATGCAAGTCACTATGCAGAATTTAAAATAATAGTGGTGGGGTCATTCACATAATTTTAGTGGTGGAACAGGGGGCGGCAGCCGTCGCACTAATTTGCTTCATTCGTTTCATTACACTCACCCTTGAATGACCACCTATAAGGAATCTGCCTCGTTAAAACCTTGCCAAGGAAAAATCCAGTGGGAAGAAAAACCAATGGCGAAAGAAAAAGAGTACAGTCTTCTTATGTATTCACAAATGCTTTAAGATTGCTTCATTAAAACCTTGCAAAGGAAAACTCAGTGGGACAAAACTTCAGCGAAGAAAAAAGAGTACAATCAACACATTTACTCTCCCTAAAAAGTACATGACAAAATATCTTTGAGTCTTCGCATTCCAATGTTATGCATAATCTTCTTGAATGTGGAAGTTGGTAACGCCTTTATCAATAAATCTGCCAGATTATCACTAGATCGTATCGGCTTGACATCAATTTCACATTTCTCTTGAAGTTCATGAGTATAAAAGAATTTAGGTGAAATATATTTGGTTCTATCACATTTGATATATCCTCCTCTGATTTGAGTGATACAAGCAGTATTATCTTCATATAAGATTGTTGGGCTATTATTGATGATGAGAAGTCCACACTTTTCTTGGATATGTTGAATAACTGATATCAGCCAAATACACTCTTGACTTACTTCATGAATAGCAATGATCTCTGAGTGATTTGAAGAAGTAGCAGATAGTGTCTGCTTAACAGATCTCCATGATATGGCAGTATCTCCATAAGTAAATAAATATTCAGTTTGAGATCTACCTCTATGTGGGTCTGAAAGATAACCTGCATCTGCATACCCAATCAATTGTGGACTTGATCCACGTTGATAAAATAACTCCATATCAGCCATACCATGAAGGTAATGAAAGACGTGTTTAATGCCATTCTAATGCCTTCGAGTTGGTGCAGAGCTATATCTTGCAAGCAAATTAACTGAGAATGTAATATCTGGTCGAGTGCAATTTGCAATATACATCAAAGCTCCAATTGCACTAAGATATGGTACTTCAGAACCAAGAATTTCTTCATCGTCATCACAAGGCCGGAATGGATCATTCTTCATATCAAGTGTTCGAACAATCATTGGAGTACTCAGGGGATGAGATTTATCCATATAAAAATGTTTTAGGACTTTCTCAGTATACATGGATTGATGAATAAAAATTACATTTGGCAAGTGCTCGAGCTGCAGGCCAAGACAAAATTTTATTTTGTCAAAATCTTTCATTTCAAATTCATTCTTTAAATATATAGCGGTTTTTGAGATCTCTTCAGGAGTTCCCACAATATTTAAATCATCAACATAAACCACAATAATGACAAATCCGGATTCTGATTTCTTAATAAAAACACATGGGCATATAAGATTATTTTCAAATCCTTCTTTCAATAGATATTCGCTTAAGCGATTATACCACATGCGTCCGGATTGCTTCAACCCATATAAAGATCTTTGTAGTCTGATTGAGTACATATTTCTAGATGTACTTGTAGATGCTTCAAGCATTTTATATTTTTCAGGGATTTTCATATATATGTCATGGTCTAAGGATCCATATAAATATGCAGTGACCACATCCATCAATCGCATTTCTAATCCTTTTGTAACAATCAGACTAATCAAAAATCTAAATGTAATTGCATCCATAACGGGAGAATATGTTTCTTCATAATCAATCTCGGGTTTCTGCAGGAAACCTTGTGCGACAAGCCGTGCTTTGTACCGCACAATTTCATTTTTCTCATTACGTTTTCATACAAATACCCACTTATATCCAACAGGCATTACACCCTTTGGTGTTTGGACAACAGGTCCAAATACTTATCGTTTTGCTAGCGAATTTAATTCAGCTTCAATAGTTACTTTCCATTTTGGCCAATCATTTCTATGTTGACATTGTTCGACGGTTTTTGGCTCACTTTTTTCATTACTTCTGGTAATGTCAAAGGCCATTTTATATGAAAATATGTTGTCGACAACATTTTTATTTCTATCCAGCATTTCTCCAGTTTTCATGAAATGCATTGAGATCTCATTATTTTCAGGTACCTGTTCCTCTTCAGGGGAAAACATTTCATGACACACCTCTTCAGGAGGTCCATTTTCAGGAGATTTATACTTTTCAGGAGTTTCCTCTTCAGGAGGTTCTGGAATAGAAAATTTGAGCTCTTTAGGAGTACCAATTATATTTGTAGTTTGTATTGTGGGTACGTGTTCTTCAGGAACACCAAATTCATTTTGTATTCTTTTCCTTCTAAGAATTTTATCTTTTGCACCAATAGATCTTCCACATTTCATACGTGTTTTAGATTCACCTATTGCTGCTTTGACAATTTGTCCTTCAGGGACTTCAATCCTTGCTGGAGCATTAACAGCAGGAATATAAGATTTTACTACACTTTTAGTGTAAGTAAATATCTGGTAATTGATTTGCAACATTTTACAAATGAATAATCTTCTGAACTTCCCATTTACATTCATTTGTAGGAGGATCAAAATGAGACAGGGTCTTATTATCCCAAGTAATATCTTGTCGTGCTTCAGGTACAGACTTTTCTTTACCCATTAATGGAAAATTAGATTCGTCAAAATGACAATCCTCAAAACGTGCTTTAAACATATCCCATGTAAGGTGTTCAAGGTATCTAATAATAGATGGAGAATCAAAATCAACATATATCCCAAGTCTCCGTTGAGGGCCCATTTTTGTACGTTGTGGAGGTGCAATAGGAACATATACAGCACATCCAAAAGTACGAAGATGAGAAATATTTGGTTGTTGACCAAATGCAAGCTGTAATGGAGAATATTTATGATATGCAGATGATCTAATGCGAATTAGAGATGCTGCATGAAGTATAGCATGTCCACAAGCAGATCAGGTAGTCTTGATTTCATAAGTAAAGGTCTAGCGATTAGTTGAAGCCTTTTAATCAAAAACTCAGCTAAACCGTTTTGTGTGTGTGTATGGGCAACAGGATGTTCAACATCTATTCCAATTGACATGCAATAATCATCAAAAACTTGAGATGAAAATTCACCTGCATTATCCAATCGAATGGTCTTAATTGGATACTCAGGAAATTGTGCTCGTAGTTTAATTATCTGAGCAAGAAGTTTAGCAAATGCAACATTTCTAGTGAAAAGCAAACAAACATGTGACCATCGACTAGATGCATCAATCAAAACCATAAAATATCTAAATGATCTACTTGATGGATGAATAGGCCCACATATATCTCCGTGAATCCTTTGTAAAAAGGATGAAGATTCAACAATGACTTTTGAGGAAGATAGTCTGATAATCAATTTACCTTGAGAACATGCAGAGCACGGAGATTCATTGGGTAGAAATATCTTTTGATTCTTTAAGGGATGCCCATGCGAATTTTTAATAATTCGTCTCATCATTATAGATCCCGAATATTCAAGGCGATCATGCCAAGTCATAAATACTTTAGGGTCAATGCACTTCTGGTGCATTACCGCATATGATTCAATTGTTCTCATCTTTGTATAATACAATCCAGAACATAGAACAGGCAGTTTTTCTAATACGAGCTTCTGCCCCGATATTGTTTTAATAATAAGAAGATGCTCTTTAATGCCTTCATTAGTCGTTTCAATATGATAGTCATTACGACGTATATTTTTGAAACTCAATAAATTTCTTCTGGATTGTGAAGATAATATAGCATCATCAATACAAAATTTGGTGCCATTAGGCAATACAATATAAGCTCTTCCGGACTTCCGGAGCCTTCAATTAAATCTGATGAACCTGATATGGTATGGACATAGGATTTACTTTGTGTTAAATTTTGAAAATATTTCTTTTCTTTGAGAATTGTGTGAGTTATAGCACTGTCAGCCAGACATATATCTTTATCATTCACTCAGAGATAAAAAGCTCATCAATGTGATCCATGATTCTACAAAATATACAAAACTTTAATTACAGATAATATAAAGAAAGTACATTAATTGAGTGGAACACTTCCATCTCCAATTAAGTGTTCAATACTACCTTCAAGATGATTAAAGAAATCAGAGACATCAAGATGAGTATATCTACTAAATCTAATAAATCATTTGATGGTTCTACTAAATTTGTTTCATGTACTTTATTCTTTCCTTTAATAGAAGTTTGATATAAATCAGCTAAGTGCCTGGCTGTACGACAGATACGTGACCAATGTCCAGTCATTCCATATCTATGGCACACCTCTTCACTTTTCTTTGAAGAATTATTTTGGGGATTTTTACGCCTTTCTGAAGTGTACCACTTCTGGTGATACGGTATATTATTATCCCTTTTAATGTTGCACTTATGGGACCAACATTTCTATAATTTCTCCTACCACGTCCACGCCCCCGATTTCTTCTAAAGGATGCACCATTCACTTCTGGGAATGATGCAAACCTAATACCATTTACTTCAAGGAATGATATTGAGCCAGTAGGGCGTAACTGGTGGTTTTCTAATAAGAGTTCATTGTTCTACTCAGCTACTAGAATACATGATATAAGTTCAGAATATTTCTTGAACTTTCTCTCTCGATACTGCTGCTGCAGGAGCACATTCGAGGCATGAAATGTAGTATAAGTCTTCTCTAGCATATCATCATCAGTGATTTTCTCACCGCATAATTTTAATACTGAGCTTATTTTAAAAAGTGCAGAATTATACTCACTAACATTTTTATAATCTTGCAACCTCAGGTGCAACTATTGAAAACGAGCTCTTGGGAGGATGACAGTCTTCTGGTGTTCATACCTCTCCCTTAAACTATTCCACAAAATATAGGGATCTTTTACAGTAAGATATTCAGTTTTCAATTCTTCGTGAAGATGGTGGCGAAGGAAAATCATTGCTTTAGCATGGTCCTGCAGGAACGCTTGATTTCCTTCTTTAATAGTTTCTCCCAGATTCATTGCATCAAGATGAATTTCAGCATCAAGTATCCAGGATAAATAATTTTTCCCAGATATGTCAAGAGCAACAAATTCCAATTTCGTAAGATTTGCCATTTTAGAGGAATAAGGCCACTAGCTTCAGAATTAGTAGAACCGTCGTGTTGATAACGTGTTATAAAACTAAAGAAAGAAACTACTATTGCAAAGAGAAATAAGAAATTCTCTCTGAAACTCTTAAGAACTGAAACTTTCTTTCTCTCTCTATATTTTCTTATGAATTTCATTACAACTGAAGCCCATATTTATAGGCTTTGAAATTACTATGCAAGTCACTATGCAAGTCACTATGCAGAATTTAAAATAATAGTGGTGGGGTCATTCACATAATTTTAGTGGTGGGACAGAGGACGGCAGCCGTCGCACTAATTTGTTTCGTTCGTTTCATTACATACATAATTTATCTTGATTCAAAAACTTATTTTGTAAACTATTTTCTTGATATATTTTGTTTTTACCCTTTTTTGTTGAATAAATTGCTATAATAGGTATTTGTATTTTTCCTTTTAGCTATAGAAACTTAAATTTGTAGACTTAAGTCTTATCATATTTGTGATACTTGTATTTGTAGTTGTGTAAACTAACACGTTTATATGACACACTTAGTTGATAAAACTTGTGTAAATTAATGTGTTATCTTAAAAGCTCGTTTCATTACAAAAATGAGATGAGATAAAAAGAAATAAGATAAAAGTTAAAATTTTAATAAAATATTATTTTTGTTTTAAAATTTAAAAAGATTAAATTATTTTTTATATTTTGTATAAAACTTGTAATAATTAAATAAGATGAAATAAGATAGTTTGTATTGTATAACCAAAATAAGGTATTACTTTTTAGGGAATGCTAAATCTTTCAAGCACTTCTATCTAAGTTTTCTCTCGGTACATTTTTTTTCATTTTTTATTTAGTTATTAAGAAAATATTTTTTTAATGATGTTGTAATATTTTTAAATATTTAAGAATATAATATATATATATATACACACACACACACTGCATAGCAGGTGATTAAACCCTTCACTAGCAAGACAAATGCACCGGCTATTTGGCCCTTCCCCTTCGGCTCTAATCTGTCTTTCCACTTTCTTTTCCTGGCCAATAATGAAGTATTCCATTGTTTTATTAGGCAAAAAATGTTAGAAATATTTTCAAAATAATTTATATATTATATTTATGTTATAAAACTAAAAAGAAAACTACTACTATTGCAAAATAAATATAAAAGAAACTCTTAAGAACTGAAACTTTCTTTCTTTCTCTATATTTCTTATAAATTTCATTACAACTGAAGCCCATATTTATAGGCGTTGAAATTACTATGCAAGTTACTATGCAAGTCACTATGCAAGTCACTATGCAGATTTTAAAATAATAGTCGTGGGGTCATTCACATAATTTTAGTGGTGGGACAGGGGGCGGCTGCCGTTTCGTTCGTTCATTACAATTCATAACACTCCCCCTTGAATGACCACCCATAAAGAATCTGCCTCGTTAAAACTTTGCCAAGGAAAAACCCAGTGGGAAGAAAAACCAATGGCGAAGGAAAAAGAGTACAGTCTTCTTATGTATCCACAAGTGCTTTAAGATTGCCTCATTAAAACCTTGCAAAGGAAAACCCAGTGGGATAAAACCTTAGCGAAGGAAAAAGAGTACAATCAACACAAGTCTTCAGGACTTTTACTCCCCCTGGAGCATGACGATAGATTTTTGAGTCTTCACATTTTAATATTCTGCACAATTTTCTTGAATGTCGCAGTTGGTGATGCCTTCGTGAATAAATCTGCCAGATTATCACTTGATCGTATCTTTGATATATCCTCATTTGATTTGAGTGATACAAGCAGCATTATCTTCGTATAAAATTGTTGAGCTATCAAAATACCACAATTTTCTTGGATATATTGAGTCATTGATCTCAGCCAAATATACTCTCGACTTGTTTCATGGATTGCAATAATCTCTGAGTGATTTGAAGATGAAAAATAATATCTGGTTGACAGACTTAATAGAAATCTGATACCTGCAGTAATACTTAAACTCCCCCTGATAATATGCGTTAGTGTTTCAAGTAATAAGCAAATATGATTTCGGTATATAACAAGCTAAGAATTCAAACACGATCTCCAACTCAATAATGCATTAGAGAGAGTATGATAATATTTTCATCTAAAATTTTCTCCCCCTCATTCGGCGTTATTAGGGAGAACTTGTTTATATACGGTGGAAATAACATTGGAAACCATCTATGTATGCTAAAAGCTGTAAAAGCTTTGAGATTTAATATTATCGGTTTGACGGAAAATCAAATCCGCTTGACATTGTGGACAAACGAGATCTTGAAGAGATTTGAAGGCTTCGGGTTGTTGTTTAAATATAACCAATTTTACCATTGGTTTACTCCAACAAAAAGATCTCGCATTCCTCATAGATTCAGTTGTTGTTCATCCAGAACGATATTATGTCTGATAGAAATTCTAATGTCCCAGATTTAAACCACGAACCTTTTATACCTCAACCACTTATATTTTCTCCTGAGGCTGTAAACACCATGATAGGAGCAGAGATATATCTTTCTAGTAAATCTGATCCTGAAATTGTTGCAGCATCAAGAACCCTCAGTGCTCAATATGCTGCATCTCTTACAACCATGTCTCAGAGGCTACTGGCGAGAACGAGTGAGGTTGATCATCTTAAAACTCAAATATCTGAGTTGCATCAAACGCTTGCAACTAAAGATAGTAAAAATAAAGATTTAAAACAAGAAAACAAGGAGCTGAAGAAACTTGTAGACTGGTATTCTCGTGACCTGAAAACACGAGTAGAAGAGCTGGAACGAGAAAGAGCACAGATACAAAGTCAACAACAGCAGCTAACGGCAGAGGTTCAGCGTTTACAAGAAAATAGGGATAGCTGTAATTAATCTCGCTGGCTTTTGAAATTATGCATCCAGCATATCTTGTAAAGTGAGATTTGAAGAGATGATGGTTTGTCTTGTTCTTATTTCCATTTCTATAAGAACCATCTTTAGTTTCATTTAGTAGGCATCAAATCTTCTTCTCATATCTATAATTCATCTGTATTTGTATTCTTATTCTACAAATTTCCAATGGCTCATCAATTTCCTTTTACTATTTCTCACGATCAACATATGAGGTGTCCTTCACCTCAATTACAAGTTGTTCCTGCATCTTCCGCAGGTGCCATGTTGCAGCAAGTAAATGATCTGGCTAATAAGTCAGATCGTGAAGCTGTTTATGA
Organism: Platycarya longipes; assembly: GCA_036559045.1. Lineage (NCBI taxonomy): Eukaryota > Viridiplantae > Streptophyta > Magnoliopsida > Fagales > Juglandaceae > Platycarya > Platycarya longipes. Next base: position 4,501,274 of record CM071801.1, read on the forward strand.
GCTAGTGACTCTCGGCACCCGATACTCCTCCTCTATTGTTGGATTTTCCAGCCGATTACAATCCAAAAATCGTGAGATTGAAGAGCTTAACGAGAAGGTTTCTGTACTTCAACGACTCGTTCAAGAGTCTGACAGAAAAATTGCAGACTTAAAGCAAGAGAATAAGGATTTAAAATCCTTACTTGCCTCTTCATTTCGACTGCCTAATCCTTTAGATAAGGATGGTATGTTGCTTTATGAAGAGCAAATGCATTTGAGAGATGAGGCTAGAAGTCTCAAATTCTTGTAACTCATCTATGAATTGAATAATAAGATATTTCCTTTTCAAATGCATTCCTTGAATTTATAGCAACCCTTGTGATCTTTTCAAGAGTTCTAACAAGGTAAATCATCAACGTAAACTGCAATAATGACAAATCCGGATTCTGATAAAACACATGGGCATATAGGATTATTCTTAAATCCTTCTTTCAATAGATACTTGTTGATTCAATTATACCACATGCGTCCGGATTGCTTTAACCCATATAAAGATGTTTGAAACTTTATAAAGTACATACTCCTAAATGTACTTGGATTAGATGCTTCAAGTATCGTATATCTTTATATATGTAATGATCTAATGATCCTTATAAATATGCAGGGACCACATTCATTAACTGCATATCTAATCCTTTTGTAATAACCAAATCGATTAAAAATATGAATGTGATTGTATTCATAACAAGGAAATATGTTTCCTCATAACTGCTCTCGGGTTTCTACAGGAAACCTTGTGCGACAAATTATACCGCACAATTTCATTTCGTATTACGCTTTCGTATAAATACTCATTTATATCTGACAAATATTACACCCTTTGGTGTTTGGACAACAGGTCCAAATGCATCTCGCTTCACTAGCGAGTTTAATTCAGTTTTAATAACTGCTTTCCATTTTGGCCAATCATTTCTACGTCGAAATTCTTCGACGATTTTTGGCTCACTTTCTTCGTTACTTCTGGTAATATCAAGTGTTATCATATATGTTGTCGACAACAGTTTTATTTCTATCCATAAATTTTCCAGTACTCATGAAATGTATTGAGATCTCATTGTTCCTCTCCAGGGAAAAACATTTCATGAAACACCTCTACAGGAGGTTCCTCTTCAGGAGGTTTATACTCTTCAGGAGTTATACTCTTCAGGAGTTACCTCTTCAGGAGTTACACTCTTCAGGAGTTACCTCTTCAGGAGGATTAGAAAATACGGTCTCTTCATGAGCACTGATTTTTTTTTTTCTTATGCACCAATAGGTCTTCAACGCTTCAAGTGTATCTTAGACTCATTTATTGCTGTTTTAACAACTCGTCCTTCAGGGACTTCAATTCTTGTTTAAGCATTAACAGCATTAATATATGATTTTACAACACCTTTAGTGTTAGTAAATACATCATGTAATTAATTTGCAACACTTTGCAGATAGATAATCTTCTGAACTTCTGGTTCACATTTATTTGTAAGAGGATCAAATTTAAACAGGGCTTTATTATTTCAAGTAATTTCTTGTCGTGCTTCAGGCACCGATATTTCATTATTTCAAAACATGATGAAATATTAATAAGCTTATATATAAAAACTTAGTATAAGTAAATCAAGTGTTTGGCCGTACAACAGGTACGTGACTACTGTTAGTCATATTACATCTATGACAAACATCTTCATCTTTTTATGAAGAATTATTCTGAGGGCCTTTATCATTCTCTGAGTTGGATCACTTCTGGTGATACGATATATTTTTATCATTTTTAGTGTTGTCGCTTTTGGGACTAACACTTCTATAGTTTTTCTACCACGTCTACGCCCTTAATTCCTTTGAAAGGATGCTCTGTTCACTTCTAGAAATAGTATAAATTCGATATTATTAATAGGACGTAACTGGTGTAACAAAAACTCATTATTTAGCTCAATCACTGGAAGACAAAACAAAAATTCAGAATATTTGTTGAACTTTCACTCTCTATATTGCTACTGCAGGAGCACATTCGAGGTATGAAAAATAATGTCTTCTTTTATATATCATCATCAGTGACATTTTCACTACAAAATTTTAATATTGAGCTGATTTTAAAGAGTGCAGAATATTCAATACCACTCTTAAAATCTTGCAACTTCAGGTGCAATAAATCATAATGATCTTTTGAGAGGATTACATCTTCTGGTGCTTATATCACTCTCTTAATTCATTTCACATAGTAAGATGATTTTTCATCATGAGATACACAGCACGGTCCTTCAGGGACACATGGTTTTCTTCTATGATTGTATCTTTCAAGTTCATCATCATATCCAAATAGATCTCATCAAGGATCCTGGATAAATAACATTTTTCAGAAATGCCAATAGTAATAAATCTCAATATTTGACATTATATTACAAAAATAAATCTGTGAATTTAATAAATATATTCACATTATCATGAGAATAAAAATAAAATTTTATCAAGTAATATTCAGCAATATTACCTTTAATATTTATCTCAAGGACTGCAAATAATATATTGAAAAACTTACTTGAAGTAGAAGACCACTAGCTTCAGTATCGGTAGAACCTCGTACTGATAACGTGTTATAAAACTAAAAAGAAAACTACTACTATTGCAAAAGAAATATAAAAGAAACTCTTAATAACTGAAACATTCTTTCTCTCTCTATATTTCTTATAAATTTCATTACAACTGAAGCCCATATTTATAGGCGTTGAAGTTACTATGCAAGTCACTATGCAGATTTTAAAATAATAGTGGTGGGGTCATTCACATAATTTTAGTGGTGGGACAGGGGGCGGCTGCCGTTTCGTTCGTTCATTACAATTCATAATAATTTATTATTAATAATATATTTTGGGTTATTTTTTGGAAGTGGTGAATTATTTTGAGAAGGAGAATATATGGAAAGATGCAGGCTTATAATATTTTGAATGCAGTTTTGTGAAGCCTGGTGGTATTGACTATTGCAGCGTTAGATGAAACGCTTGGTCTTTGGTTCGATCCCAACGTCCATCAATGAAGACGGGTTTTATTGATTTAATCCAAGAGGGCATGCGGCCAGCATGCTGCGCACGCGCTAGGCGCTCATGCATTGCACAATGCACCACATGGGCGAAGGGTACACTGATGATGCTTGGGAAGAAGCTGTAAGCCTGTAATATAAAAGAGAAAAGCCACACCAGTTGGGTTTCGAACCCGTGCGTGATGGGATGAAGGGAACCGGTGTTACCGCTGGACCAAGTCCAACGGATGGGCAAGCCAACCGGTTTAAAATATATAACGGTTTGGATCAGATTACAGAATATGAAAATAGAACTGCCAAAAGCACGCCTCCGGAGACTCGAACGTGGGTATGATGCACGGGAGTGGAGCGTTGTGACCGCCGGACCGAGTCCAGGACGAGTTATTGGGTTCCAAACGGCTTTTATACGTTATTACCTTTCATTCACACCATTTAATCATCTATAAATAGACCCATTGGCCTGCCATTTCAGAGATCCCAAAATCTCGAAATTCTCTCTCTCTCATAATTTCATTTTTTCAAAACTTATTAGAATCTGTTTATTCTCAAGAGAACAGATTTCTAATTTCTTGGTTTGATAGTAAAATTTAAGGATATTCAGGATCTAATTTCGTTTGTGCATAATGCAGTTAGATAAATAGACTTGTTCTGGACTTCATTGTATCTTGAAGACAAATTTATTTATAACCTATGTGCATACCAATTATTATTATTGGTGGGAGCAAATATTATCTTAAGAAAAGCGACATTGTAATGTGCCTTGAAGAAAACTTTCTCTTACTATTTTTTGTTTTGCAACCCCTATTATTCTAACAAAAAACACTAGCATTTGTAAGCAAAAAGCTCATCGCTATAGGGTATACTTGTGATGCTACAAGACTGATTTCTTGAATGTCATTGAAAAATTTGCTCCTCAGTAACCCCAAGAAGTATAAACATGTTTTCCAAATTCTTCTTCTAGATAACTAATTCCAAAATTTACATTTACAATATCATATATAGGACAAAAAACAGTTGCCAGTATGTTGTCATGCAAAATGGGCAAATTATAAGGGTATGGTAATTGGCTATATCAGCATAAACAAATTTGCAGAAAATTATCAGTTGGCTCATCGTGTTCATGCTTCTCGGAGATGAGTGGAGATGATGATTACATTTAATCCTGGTACACAAAGGAGTTATATTGTGATGTACATCCTGAGAACTAGAAAAGGAAATAAAACTAGCCTTTTCTTCCAAATGCACGACATAACAGAAGATGGGTTTTAGCGTCCATAAAGTAGCCTTTTCAAAGCAAACAAAATTGCCTCTTCTACATGCCGATAGGCTACCATGACTCTATACGGAATAACCCAATTAGGACTGAACAATTCAAAACTGGTGTTCCGCAAAGCACTGCTACCACGCAATCAACCAATAGACAAAAATTATCGAAGTCATCCGCTCGCGAGGTTTTCTCTCTCACTAGATCAGTTGGTCTCCCTTTCTCGAGCCTTCTAGGTAGAAGAAGCGGAGTATGGCGGATGAGTTATCTAGGCAGTGGGAGAGGTTTAGCCTCTCAGAGAAGAGAAGGATAACTCATTTTTTCAATAAAGTAAACAAGTGACGGCTTGGAAAGTCTAGGAACATCTGCTTTCTCTGTTTGTTTGTGTCCTGTTCCATAATATAAAATGATAACACGAGTAATAGATTGGTACTCCAATAACACACCACAAACATGAGTTATGTAACCGTTCAGAGTGAAAAAAATATCTTACAAGCTGCCAAAAACCAGAGCATAGGATAAATTCTCAAATCCCAAATTCAGGTATTGGTGTCTTTTAAGCAGCTTATACCAGAAGAAAAGCATCCCCAAAAATATAATTTTTGTCTGTAAATAACTCAAAGAAAACAGTAAGAATCTATTTCCAAATATTAGTCGAAAATCTTCATTTTCTGTGCAACAGCTAGCTGCCAGATCAGTGATGGTACACAATGTTCTTGGAGAGCTTGCCCAAAGCAATTGGCCGCATCAACTCCATATGCATGTGCTCCAACTTGTAATCGAAATCATCCCTGCAAGGTTAGACATATGAGATAGTATTGAGAATAGTTGTATTTGTTGCAGAAGCAGTAATCAAGACTAAAAAACACCCAAGTCAGCAAAAATCAAATTACCATCGCTAGTCACGCTAAGAATTAAGAAACATGCAGGCCCTGTTGAATTGTTGTAGTGAAAATACCATCCTTACTATTCGATCTCCTGGATGTGAAGAATCATGCATATGGTGATATTTCTTCTTTGAATAGGGAAGAATAAAACAGGAAAGAAAGCGAGGTAATCATGACTAAATTATTTACTTGTAGAAGTCACATTGCATTAGATTTTTAACAAACCTCAATCCCTCTCCCCTGTTTTTTCTCTACCCAAAATGGCTTTTGCAAATAGACTTTTATAAGTTGAATGTGAAGAAGGTGGATACGGAGATAAAGATAAAATTGGTAGATAAATACCTGGATCAGTCAATGATGTCGTATGGAGGACTAGGATAAAAGTTCCGCTATGGGATGTGAGCAATCTTGGGCCAATCCTCACCTCTCTCTTGTTCGCATCTTCGTAATAAGATGGGGCAATCATGAATTTGCAACATTTTCAAAGAGGTTAGCCTACTCATTGCTTCAGGCAGTGATACAAAATCAGGGCATTCAGAAATTGTGAACTTCTCAAGTGATGCCCAATTGCAGATCCATTCTGGTATAGCCATCAAGCTTGAACAATTTGAGATATCGAGCTGTCGTAAAATTTTCATAACACAAAAATTAATACAACTTTTATAAACTAATTTAAAACATAACACAAAAATCAACATAAAATTTTCAAAATTAAAAAAAAAATTAAGAAAATTTAGATAAAAAAAACTAAAGTTTGAGAGGGTTTTGTTGCTCAAGGAACGGAGATGAATGTTTTCTCTGATAATGATATGCTTACATTTTATTTATCATTATTTTATTATTTATAGTATATTTTTTTTCAAGTATTTTTTAACATCCTTAATCATTAAAAAAATTTAAAAATATATAATTTCACTAATAGTCATAGACTTAACTATTAAGTAAATTTTTTTAAAAAAATAATTAAAAATTAAATAAAATGATAAAATAGTGATAAATGAAATATAAGCAAATCATGATTCTTTCTCATATATGATTTTGCTCCAAATGAGAACCTATAAAAATATCCTGATTTAGACTATGAAGAAAATGACATTGAATCAATTAAAGAATGAGTAAAAGTAATGGGGGTGCTTGGCAGCAGCCATTGTGAGGCTGCACACCTGCACATCCCTGCTAACATAATATTTTAATATTTTTTTTTTTCCTTCAAACAGTCAGTGTGCAGCTACACACCGGCTATTGCTTTTCATTTTCCAAAAGTAATTGACGTTTTGCCTCTAGGCTGTAGTCGCTGTGTGCTGCAGCCTAGAGGCATACTGAAGGGATTTAAAAAAAATGAAAAAATACAAGTAATGTGCTGGGTTGCTGGTGTGCTGCTGCACAAGAGCTGCAGCCCAGGACATCTCTTTCTTGAATCTCAAGGATGCTGTATGTGCACGAGATAAATAAAGATGGAAATATGCAATTGCCTTAACAAGAGAGAGGGATGAAAATCACTTAGGAGAGAGAGGGAGGGGGGAGGGGGGGCGGAGAACAATAAAGGAGGTGTATGGGAGAGGTAAGCTGCAATTACTTTTCCACTATGATAAACCATGTGGCATAATGTCATTGGATAGTTTAAATATACTCTTATCAGCCATCCAACCCCAAGCGTTCTCTTCTTTATAATTTATCCCAAACCATTTTTGCCATATCAATTGCTTTCTCAACACCAATCTTTGTAAGGTATAACGATTATTTTTAATTTTTATTGGCATGAAATTTGTTAAAATATTACCACTGAAATCATATGAGAAATGATATATACAAGTCTTAAATACACAAATTTTACACAATCTTTTATAAAATAATAGACTCCACATGAAAAAGTGAGAAAAATTCACTTTTCTTGTTGGGGCCTAAATTATTACAAAAGACTTGTACAAGACTGGTAAATTGAAGACTTGTACCTAACATTATTCAAATCATATTGTAATATTGTTGTACTTAAGGTGAGAGATACATAAAATGATTTCAATTTATTGATCATTTAATATTATGCAAAAGATTATATCGCACGATGTACTTTATATATTTTGTAAGGAATAAGAGAACAATACTAGAGCAAGAGAATCAGAGAGCATATCAATGGAGGAAATCTTAATATTCCATTAATAAAGTGTATGCTATACATTGAAGGAAATGAAAACATATATACAAAAAATATGTAACAAACTAACAAACCCAACCTATCATATTGTGCCAGCTAAAATACACGTGCAATGAATGAAAGAATAACAAATGCAATACGACAACAGAAAAAGTAAATAAAAGTTTACAAAAACGACATGTAACTTTTAGACTTGGCCAGTATCTGTTAACACCCCCCGCAAGATGGAGAATAGAAATCTACTATTCCCATCTTGGACAAGTGTGCTTGAAGAAGGTAGGATGGTAGAGCTTTTATAAATATATCAGCCAGCTGTGCTTGACTGGAAACATGAGCTGTTGTGACGCTTCCTTCCTAAATTTTGTCGCGGATCAAGTGACAATTAAGTTCTATATGCTTGGTTCGCTCGTGGAAAGGCCTTGGTTTGCTCGTGCATTCTTAATATATGCAGCAAAAGGCCTTGGTTCGCTCGTGCATTCTTAATATATTTTAAGATGCCGTAAGCTACAGCCAGGTGAGAAGAATACGGCTGATCCATGAATTGACTTAATAACTAGACAGCAAAGCAAATATCTGGACGGGTTATTGTGAGGTACAATAATCTACCAATTAATCTTCAAAAAATACTTGGATCAGAGAGTTCAGTCCCTTCAGATTTGCTGATTTTGAAGTGTTGATCCATAGGAAGTTTAAGGGGTTTGCATCCAAGCATACCCGAATCTGCCAAAATGTCTAAAGCATATTTCCTTTGACATATATGAATGCCTTTGGAAGATCTAGCAATTTCTAAACCCAAGAAATAACGAAGACAGCCAAGATCTTTAATCTTGAATTTGCTATTCAGAAAATCTCTTAGAGAGGCAATGGAATCAATGGAATTGCTAGCAACCAGAAAATCATCAACATAAATGAGTAAAGCAGTAAAATTGTTGCCTTCATACTTGGTGAATAAGCTATAATCAGACATTGATTGGATGAAGCCAAAATCAATGAGGGAAGATGTGAGTTTAGAGTTCCATTGTCGTGAAACTTGCTTTAGGCCATAAAGGCATTTAAGCAATTTGCAAACTTGGTTTGGTTTACCGTTGATGTAACTCGGGGGCTTCTTCATGTAGATCTCTTCATGTAAATCCCCATTAAGGAATGCATTATTTACATCAAATTGATGTAAATACCATCCTTTGATGGCAACCACACTAAGAAGGCATCTAACGGTGACAAGTTTGGCAACGAGTGAAAAAGTGTCAGTATAATCGATACCTTCCTCTTGGGTGTAGCTTTTAGCTATAAGTCTTGCCTTAAATCTTTCAACAGAACCATCAGACTTAAATTTAATGCGATAGACATACTTATAATCAATTGCTAATTTCCCTTTAGGCAAATCAGTGATGGTCCAAGTATGGTTGTTTTCCAAAGCTTCAATTTCAACATCCATGGCTTGACACCACTTGGGATCTTTAATTGCTTGTTTATATGAGGTGGGCTCGATTTGAATGGAAATGGAAGATGAAAAAGCTTGAAAAGAGGGATTAAAGTGTTTATAGGATAAGCAGTCAGAAAGGGAAAAATTGTTACCATTTAATTTAGAAGCTACAGGGGAAGTCGATTGCTGAGCTGAGACAAGTTGGACTTGTTTATAGTGAAAGTCCTTCAGATATTGAGGAGCTATCCTGTTACGGGTAGATCTGCGAAATGGAGGGGCAGCAGGAAGAGGAATGATGGAATTAGAGGATGAAAAAATGGGAGAATGGGAGGATATATGAGGACACTTGGCCGAAACAGTGGGATGGTTAAGGGATGAAGGAGATGTTTGTATGAGACTAGTAGGGAGTGGATATGAAAAATTAGGAGGTACAAATGGAAGAGTGAAAATGGGGAGAGATGGGGCTGTGGAAGGAGGAGATGGGGCTGTGGAAGGAGGAGAGGGGGGTGTTTGAAAAGGACAAATAAACTCATGAAAAATAACATCCCTTGAAATGAAAATGGTGCTAGTTTTGAGATTCAAAAGCTTGTAGCCTTTAGTTCCAAAAGGGTAGCCAAGAAAGGCACATGCACGACCTCTAGGGTCAAATTTGGTTCTGTTTTGAGCAAGTGTGGCAGCAAAGCAAAGGGAACCAAATACTCTCATGTGAGCATATTTGGGTTTCTTATTAAAAAGGAGTTCATATGGTGTTTTGTTATTTAGAAGGGGTGATGAAAGCCTATTAATGATGTATGTGGCTATAAGGATGGATTCATTCTAGTAAGTTAATGGAAGACCAGCTTGAAAAGGGATGGCACGGGCCATATTTAATAAGTGTTGGTGCTTCCTCTCAACAATGCCATTTTGTTGAGGGGTTGCAACACAACTTTTGTGATGAATAATGCATTTTTAATTGAAAAAATCATGCATGTTAAACTCGGCACCATTATTACTTCTCAGAATTTTAATTTTCATTTGGAATTGAGTCTCAACAAGATTGTAAAAAGCTTTAATGCATTTTCTGGTTTCAGATTTGGCAGCAAGTAATTAAATCCAGGTAGTTCTAGAAAAGTCATCAACAATGGTCAAAAAGTACTTGGAGCCATCATGAGCAATAGTGGAGCAAGAACCCCATAAGTCACAATGAATGAGCTCAAAAATTCTTGATGAAGAATGTGTACTGTTAGAAAAAGGTAAACGACGAAATTTAGCTAATGGAAAAATTTTGCAAGACTTTTCATTGATAAGAGAGATTCCTGTGTGTACAAAAGGATCTAAAATTAACTTTAATCTAGGAAAAGATAAGTGACGTAGGCGACAATGCCATAGGTTAGTATGTGAAACAAGATTTTTAAAAGAAGTACGACAAGATAATGTGGTACTATTGCTACTAGATGAGTGTGCTGAGAGGAAGGTAGACAGAGCTAAGGGAAGGGCTTCCTTGCAAAGGAAATGATACAAGCCATACTTGAGCTCACCCGTCCCAATCTTTATCCATGAGTGCGGGTTCTGAATAAAACAGTGAGTGGAAAAGAAAAGCAAACAACAATTAAGGGTAGAGGTTAGTTTCTTGGCGGAAATAAGATTAAAAGAAAATGATGGCACACAAAGGACATCATGCAAAAGGATGGAATTTGTTAAGTGAATTGTTCTCATGTGTGTGACAGGAGCAAAGTGACCATTAGGTAGTTTCACAGAATAAGAAACACTGGATGTGATGGTGGTGAAAGAATTGGTGTTGCAGACCATATGGTCTGTAGCGCCTGTTCTAGTATTAAGGCAATAGAGAATGGATGTGTTGAGCATTGTGTGTGAGTGGATAAAGAGGTGGAAGTACCAGACATTTTAGAAGAGGGTTGAGGTGGGTTGCTACAGTGGACAGCTGAAGCCACAATTGGAGAATCCTGAGGTCTGAGCAATGCCATTAGGTGCTGATATTGTTGCTTGGTTAAACCAATTTTGGCATCATTGTTGTCTTCAGAGTCAGAGGCGAATGAAAGAGATGTATGATTGGCAAGAAAACCAGATTGCGGCTGCGGCTTGGTATGGTATTTGTGGCCAGGTGGGTATCCATTGAGTTTGTAGCATTTCTCAATGGTGTGGCCAGTTATGTTGCAATGTAAGCAAAGAGGAGGCTCAACATTACCAGCTTTAAAGTAGGTCTCGAAAGTATGACCAGTGATTTTATAGTGGCGACAATAGGGACGGTCTTTCTTTGGAGGGTGGTTTGGTTTAGGTGCGGGTTTGGAAGAGGTGTAGGGTTTCTGGATTGCCATAGCCATAGTCTCGGGTGATGGAGTGTGAGAGGTTATTTGATGGTGTCTTTCTTGCTGTTGGACAAGGGAAAACACTTTGGAGACAGGTGGGATGAGATCTAAAATCATAATCTGGTCTCTGATTGGAGAGTAAGAATCATTAAGACCCATAAAAAATTGAAGCACACAATCTCGTTGATATCGATCCAGTAAGGTTTTCATAGTACCACATTTACAAGAAGATAGAGGATCATGGATAGACAGTTCATCCCAGATAGCTTTCAATTTGCCATAATAAATGCTTACCGGATCGTGCTCTTGAGACAGAGCAGCCTAAGCCTTCTTAAGTTGGTAAATGCGAGGGTCGTTTTGGTGCGAGAACCGTTCCTGGAGATTCAACCAGATTTCCCGAGCATCATCAACAAAGAGAACGCTGGATTGGAGAGAGACGTTGATTGAGTTTTGGAGTCAAGAAACGACCATGTCGTTACAGCGCTCCCAAAGCTCAAGCAACGGATCGGTGGGATTAGAAGGTTTGGTGATGGATCCGGTGATGAAACCGAGCTTGTTTTTCGCGCGAAGTGCGCTTTGCATTGAGCGAGACCATGTGGCGTAGTTGTCTGTGGTGAGAGGACCGACAACGAGGGTTAGGGCTGGGCTGTCGCCATGGTGAAGCCAGTATGGGTTTTCCAGATCGAGAAGATTAAGGTATGGAGATGGGATTTTTGATGCTAGGTCAGAGTCGGAATCCGAAGAATGGGTATCGGAGGTTGCCATTGAAGATGCTCTCACTGGCTCTGATTACCATGTAAGGAATAAGAGAACAATACTAGAGCAAGAGAACCAGAGAGCGTATCAATGGAGGAAAACTTAATATTCCATTACTAAAGTGTATGCTTACACGGAAGGAAAGGAAAACATATATACAGAAAATATATAACAAACTACCAAACCCAACCTATCATATTGTGCTAGCTAAAATACACGGGCAATGAATGAAAGAATAACAAATGCAATACGACAACAAAACAAGTAAATAATAGTTTACAAAAACGACATGTAGCTTTTAGACTTAGCCAGTATCTGTTAACATTATTTATCTCCATCTTAAAAGATTAAAAAATGATAAATATATGAATAGTAACTTTCATATGACTTTCAAAGATTTTAAATCCTTCAATTCGAGCCAAACTTCCTTCATGGTTGGTTACCATAATGATGTTGATATATTGATGTTGAAATTTGTTATTATTTTGTGTTGTGCAAGTTAGAGCTTTTGTTTTTGTTTTTGTTTTTTTTAACTAGTTTGATGTTTGGAATATGAGCACTTCGGTCATAAAGAAATTACATCAAAATAATATCAATTACTGACTTGATTTCATTTGATATATTAAACCTACTATATAATAAAAAATAACTTTATAATTTGACGAACTACATCAAATCATGTCAATTTGTAAGATTACATTGTATAATCGCTTTGTGGCTAAAGCATTTTTCCTGAACCATATGCCACATAACATAGAAAAAAACCATTATATTATGGTGGAAGCCCAACAAAGAAAGAAGTTGCATAAACCTCACTGAATACATTCTAAATTCTTTTTTAACTCAAGAAAATCATACTGCTAATCAAGGTATCCACGGATCATTTACATTTAGAAGATTTCTCAGTTAATATCAAATCGCTTAGTTCCCTGGTCTAATGTACAAACACATTTAGATTAGCCATAAAAACGTCTGGCTCCCACAGCCACAGCCATCAATTTGCAAAAGACTTGCAGAAAGTCAGGTTGACAGTAACAGCAACCTAAACTGTATTTGGGAAGAGGATTGTTAGTGATGCAACTTGATAACGCAGGAGACTCTTTAAGAGAAGATTGGACACATGCTTGTGCTGAAGATAATGACCTCCCTCATCCATTCTGGTCCATTCTCTCAAATGTTCCCAATGATAAGACACGGTACACAAGTTCTGTTTCCTTTCCAGATGGTTTGCCGATCCATGTTAGACTGAATGAGAACCCTGAGATAAACATTATTATAAAGGCAGTGTTTCTTATGCAGTAACTGAACAATGGAAATCTTGAAGCCAAGACTCAATTGAGTCAATTCCATTAAAGTACCCAAATTTGTCTATGAGAAACAGACAGACCAGAAAGCAGTGTATGCCAATATCTGCTGCAGAAACTCAAAACTGTAGAGGTTTTCGAGGCTCAATTAGACAAGCAAACAAACCTTTTTGAGGTTTAAGTTTCTAACCAAGAAAAATTCGGGTATGATAAGATAACAAATAGACACACCAATATGAATATAGGTTTTAGAATATTACTTGCTGAAAGAATATAGGGTTGAGGCGCTGACCCTGATCCTGACAACCAAGTAAAAATAAAATAGAAAGAAGAGAACAGAACTTCGTAATTTTGCATCTGAGAATTCTTAATTGGCATATGTGGCTTTTTAATATTTTAAATTGATATATATTTTAATGAAAAAGTTGTAAAATATGCAAAGACTGGAAAAATGTTTTGGTGCTCAATACAAAAACAGAGCAATTAATGTAATGTAGCAAGTTACTAGCTGTGTATAACATGTGAATTTGAATGGTGCTGTATATCCTCCTTCTGTCTTTGTATGCTAGTGAGTCAGGAGAAGTAAGTCTAACAGAACTAAAATAAATTGAGATCGAAAAGTAATTCTTTCAAAACTTCAATTTCATAAAATTTACTAGGTGTATTTTTATTTTCTGAGATCAGTTCTGAAAGGTAAAAGGTTTAAATTAAAATTCAAAAAAATATCCACAATATGAAAGAAACAATAAATTGAACTATGAAGTGAGAAGATCATCCAAAATTGCTGGAATCATGACATTTCTTTCAAGAATTCAACTCCATCCAGAAGTAGAATTATATAAAATTTGCATCAACTAAGACAGCACATCAATAATATAAATTGGTACACCAAAAAAGCGCACCACAAACGGGATTTATTAACTTTTCAGTCTTCAGAGTGAATAAAATATCTTGAAAACTTTAATGAAACACTTTCTGATTGTTAAATATTGAGCTAGCTATACTTAATGACAATTGCTATTGATCCTTTTCCTTTCACAGGCCGGAGGAAGAGACTGCTGTGAGAATACAAGATTAGTACTTTTAATTCTGTTCATAACACTCCCGTCCTTGAAATTTGAATTATAAGAATATAAAATATAAGACTCTTTAAATTATAAGAATAGAAATCTGAGATTGGAATTATGCAATATCTCCTCATTTTCTGTGCAACAGCTAGCTGCCAGATCATCCTGCACAAATTGTTTTAGTGAAAAATACCATCCTTATTATTCGATCTCCTGGATGTGAAGAATCATGCATATGGTGATATTTCTTATATCAATAGGGAAGAATAAAACAGTAAAGAAAGCGAGGTAATCATATCTAAATTATTTACTTGAAGAAGTCGCTTTACATGAGATTTTTAACAAACTCTCAATCCCAATCCCCTGTTTTTTATCTACCCAAAGTGGTTTTTGCAAATAGAATTTTATAAGTTGAAGGTGAAGAAGGTGGATGCGGAGATAAAGATAAAATTGGAAGAAAAATACCTGGATTAGTCATCACTCCAATATAAAGTAGGAGGCTCAACACGAAAATCCAACTCTAGGATGTGAGCAATCTTGGGCCAATCCTCACCTTTCTCTTGTTCGCATCTTTGTAATAAGATGGGGGCAACCATAAATTTTCAAAGAGGTTAGCCTACTCATTACTTCAGGCAGTGATAATAAACCAGGGCATCTAGAAATTGTGAATTGTTCAAGTGATGCCCAATTGCAGATCCACTCTGGTATAGCCATCAAGTTTGAACAATTTGTGATTTTGAACTGTCGTAGAGTGGTAACATGTTGAAGCCCCGATGGGAGAGACACCAATTTCGGAATATTACCAAAATCCAAAGAGATTAGGCTTTTAAGCCCTTTCCATTGCATCCCGTGCTCATCGTCGCCTAGATCAAGCATGGGACAATTAGAGATTTGGAGGTCTCGTAGAGTAGTAACGTGTTGAAGCCCCAATGGAAGAGACACCAATTTCGGAATATTATCAAAATCCAAAGAGATTAGGCTTTTAAGCCCTTTCCATTGCATCCCGTGCTCATCGTCGCCTAGATCAAGCTCGGGACAATCACTAATACTCAGGTGGTGAAGTGCAGGGAGATATTGCACACCTTGGGAGAGAGACTTTAATTTATGGCAGTTATCTATCTTCAATCGCTGTAGAGATATGAGGTTTTGTAACACATCCTCTGTCAGTGCTTCTAGATCCTCAATTGAATAAAGGCTCATATTCTTCAATTTGGAGAGAGGAGCAGATGAAATGGCATTCGTTAATGTTTGTTGCACTGGCTTCCAGCTGGCATTCACCATGTAGCACTCTTCTTGCAGATGTGGAAACACTGGCAATGAAGTCAACATATGGCATACTCGTACTCGTAATTTTGAAAGACGAGGAAATGAAGGGAGTGGTAAAACATGCCTCGTCATTGAAGGTGTTTCAAAGGATCTTTCAGGATCAGTAATATTGACATCCACATTATCAGAATCACTCCTCCACCAACCCTTCAGATTACTACAGCCAGTGAAATCAATTACCTCCAGAGATGGGAAGAATGCTATTTGAGTCGTCGAAGAAGAAGAAAACTCATTCATGTTGTCACTACTATCTGATACGTACTCTATTTCTTGAAGGTCTGCCAGATAAATACTCTTAAGAAAGGGTAGTCGACTCAATGGTGGCAAATATTTCAATTTCCTACATTCGTATAAACTCAATTTAACAAGATTTGTGAGTGACGAAAGCCACATCGGAACCCTCTCACCCCTATAACCATCTATACTCAGCTTTTTAAGATTTAGGGGAGGTTCCAAGCCTTCCAATATCATTTCATCACGTGCATTAGAAATATTTGCTCTAGTGCTCCAACATAAATACAACATTTGAAGATGTTCTTTCTCCTTTAGATTTGCACCCTTACAATCTAATGCCACGTCTTCCCCACCTGATCTCAAACCCTTAATAACTAATTCTCCTCTTAAGCTATTCATTCTGTTTAGCTCAGTTAACTGGCCACTATCCTCTCGGTCCGAATCAAAGTCGACAACAAATGTAGATAATGTCTGGAGATTTGTAAATTGCCCCAATCCACGATTGCCCCAATCCACGTGGCATATAACTCAAATCGACACAAGCTTCAATGTAAAGATGCCTTAGGTTCACTAATTTCGTAATTCCTCTAGGCAATTCTTTAAGCTTTTCGCAACCAAAGAGTCTTAGTGTGTACAAATTTTGCAACCTATTTATAGAATCGGGCAGCTTCTTGATTTTATCATTCCCTGAAAGATCGAGATCTCTTAAATGCTTCAGCTTACATATAGAACTTGGTACTAAATCAGGCAGTCTTCTATATAAATCCAGCACTCGCAAGAACTTCAAACTTGATAAGTTTGCTTCCCAGGAAGTAGTACTTAACACACTCCTATTTTTGTATCTATCGACCGAAAGAAGTGTTCGAATCCTACAGGGTTTAGATGAGGAAGTTGGAATTACAGAGGAATAATCTATATCGCCAACAACTGATAAGTGCCGAGTCTTCTCACTAATACATTTTCCCTCAGATTCTAATATTGTGATCAACGATCTTGCCTCTGACATTGCAAGATCATGCATGAGATCGTGCATTTTACTCATAATCACGTTGCCGTAATAATCCCTTCTAGGTTCTTGAAAGAAGGATCTCCAAAGTAAATCCATGAAATACTCATGACCAACATCTTCAAGACATTCATTTTCATTGGATAGCTTGATAAACCCCTGTGCTATCCAAAGTTCTATCAACCTTGATTTTTCCATCTCGTAATCCTTGGGAAATATACTACAATAAGCAAAACATTGTTTCAAATGTGATGGAAGTTGATCATAACTCAGCTTAAGAGTTGGTAAGATGTCATTTTCTTTTATTTTTGCCATTTTATTTTTTTCGAAAGAATCCCACCCAGCTTCAGAATCTTCCGAATATAGTAACCTTCCAATTGTTATGATGACAAGAGGGACACCCGAACACTTTTCTACAATCTTCTTTCCAACTTCCACTTTTCTAGAATTCACCGGCTCTTCTCCGTTCTCAAATGCCACTTGCTTAAATAAACACCATGACTTCTGGTTGTCTAAACCCTGTAAGGAATATGGTTCAATTGTTTGGGTAATTTTTGCAACTTTTGCACTACGGGTAGTTACTAGTATTCTACTCCCACTTGCACCACTCATCAATAGTTTTTTCAATTCATTCCATTCTCCAACATCCTCATTCCAAACATCATCCAAAACAACTAAGTATTTCTTTCCACCAATCTCTTTTCGAAGACCATGCACCAATGTGTCCATTTCACCACCCTCTGGTTTCTGTTTTGTTGCCCATTCTAGGATTTTTTCAATAACTTTTCTAACATCAAAATTATCAGAGACACACACCCACATTTTTAGCTGAAAATGTTTATCTACTTCCAGATCATTAAATATGAGTTGAGCTAGTCTGGTCTTTCCTAATCCTCCGATGCCAGTAATTGGAAGGATTCCCACATTCTCTCTGACATTTGAATCAGAAAGAAGTATATCTATGATCTTCTTCTTGTCATCTTCTCTACCCATAACTTCTGCTTCACGTACAAAAGAATGAGTGTCATCCCTCTTCCTAGGCCTGACTCCTATCTCTCCAAGGCGTCCCTCCGCTTGGAATCTCTTATGGTCATTTGTGATGGTATCTAACTTCTGTGTAATCGCCTTAATCCTATGCCCCATTTTCAGTTTATTGAAAAGGTGCTTTGATTTGGATAACAAGTTACGTACCTTTTTGGGCATCTTATCCGGAGTACTCGTCATCTGATCTAGCATTAACAGACAATCGGTGGAGAAACCATCCAGCAAGTCGTCGACATCATAAACGACATCCTTAAGCTTTTCAAGCCAATCTGTAACTTCATGGTTGTTCGTTGCCCATTGCTTCTCCTCAGCATCAAGAAGCACAGCTTGGATTGTGGAAAGGGTGTTCTTGAGCTTCTCAAGCTCATCTGAGACACCCCAAAGCTTTCCGATCTCTCTGAGAGCCAGGGATCCCAAGCTCTCAATGATTTTTGCAGCAACGTTGTAGGCAATGGCTTCAGCCATTTGTTGATGGTTGGTGAAGGATTGCTAAAAAGGGGCTTTTGGGAAATCAGTAGAGGGATACAAGGAAGATATGTTTGCTTTGAATACGTGGAGAGGACATGAAGATGGTACCAACATTTTATAAGGCCTTGCATGGGAAAGTTCCTACTGGCAGATAGACCAATTCAACCGGTAATTAATATTTTATGAGTTCTTGCTGCGTGTGAAACTAGAATTTTCTTTTCCTTGTTATGCAAAAGATGCTTTGCCTACTGCTTTTTAATTCTTTACCTTATTTTTCTAACCCCAAGATTAATTAAGGGCAATTTCATTATTACACCCAACATTTCAGCTACCTTTCCCCTGTTTTCTTGCCATTACATGTATAGAAATTAGAATGCAAGCATTCCAAGACTAATGGGAATACATTTATTTAATATTTTTTTGGCTTCAATGTGATTACATTTATGAAAAATGATAAATCTATGATTTGTGTACAACTATTTAACCGCTCTATTCAAATAGTCTTAATTAAAAACGACATCATGTGTAATTATCAAAATTTTTACCAAAATCTTGGTCAACTACGACACAAAAATTTTACCAATTGGACCAGCAATTTGTTTGAAGTACTGTCCTTTAGCTTGATGCACTGCTCATGTTGCTGTCAGTTTTCTTAATTCTTGCTTTATTTTATTAATATTTGCTATATATATGCCCATTGAATGTCGTCATGATAGGTTGTAGGTTAATTTTTGTTAATTTGCATTGAAACTATGACTTTCAAGCTGGCATCTACCATTAGCATATTCAGTAGGCCTATTTGCTAGGGTCCAACGTACCTAACCACTTGACAATTCCATCAAGATAAGATAGCGATATTTCAGGAATTTTTTACTAGTCCTTGCATATGGTAAGGTTCTATTGGAATTTGGATAGTACAGACGCGTTAGTAAAACGTGGTAAAGAAGAAATTATTGATGGACCTACACTAGTGTTGAAAGAGTAAAAACGTGGTAAAGAATAAATTATTGATGGACCTACACTAGTGTTAAAGGACGCGTTAAAGACGTTAGTATTAGTGTAATTTTAATACAAAGTATGATAGAGAGCTGGATGTTGGCGGAGACGTCCAATTCAACCTGCAATTTCTTTGATGAAAAGTACATGTTTGACGAGATGTACACACTATACTCATCATAACTTCATATTAAACTTATGACTCATCAAAATAATAATATAATAATAATTTTTTAAAAAGAAAAAAAATGTGAAAAAGAAAAAAGAAACGAGAAAAAGAAAAAGAGAAAATAAAATATAGGAAACAAATTGGAATAATGAGTGAACAGTACCCTTTTATATTTGAAAATGTCTCTTTAATTTTACTTTAGTTCAAAATTAAAAAAATTTATTTTGATGATATCAATGTAAAATTATTTTAAGCATAAATTATCAAATATATGTTTGACGAGTTATTTGGTGAGATCAATGTGAATACTTTTATAGGCAAAGAGGAGCTCGACCCTCACAGCTTTAATCTGTCTCTCCCATTTTTTCCCTTGTAAATAATGAATTCCATTGTTTTATTAGGCAAAAAACACTAGCATTTGTAACCAAAAAGCTCATGGCTATAAGAGATGCCCGTGATGCTACAAGACTGATTTCTTGAATGTCATAAAAAAATTTGCTTCTCAATAACCCCAAGAAGTATAACGATGTTTTCCAAATTCTTCTTCCAGATATCTAATTCCAAAATTTACATTTATAATTTCATATATAGGACAAAAAACAGTTGCAAGTTCGTTGTCATGCATAATGGGCAAATTGTAAGGGTAGTGTTAGTGGCTACATCAGCAGAAACAAATTTGCAGAAAAATATCAGTTGGGATGAGTGGAGATGAAGATTACGCTTGATTCGTGCTGGAACGAAGAAATGGGATGAATGTGGATGACTTTGGAGTTTGGACTCTTCCGGGGTTGGAAATTGGAATACGAAGAAAGGGGATGGATGAATGGGTTCGGGTGTAGGCAGATATGTATGGTATGTAAATAAAAGTGCTTACGTGGCGGGCTATTATTGGTGAACTGGTTTTTGAAGAAGAACAGTTCGAACTTCGACTGATCTAGAGGTTTTCCCTTATGATAACTGCAGCCAACTACTTGTTTCTATTCCTTATGAATTTGCTTATATTTCACTAGCTTTCCTAGACGGCTTAAGTCTACAATAAAATTTCTCCTTATATTGGGAGGGTTAATTCCTGAAGTGTACCTCCATAATCTTATTGAATTTTCATTTCATTAAATCTATTCTCTTTTCTTTTTACCTCTACAAGTTCCTCCTCTTTCATCTTTTATTATTTATTTATATATAATTTATCCTACTTTATTGTTTGATTTCCTTTTCCTGAGATAGATTCTGCAGTTCAAATCCTCCGTGTACATGTGGGCTGATTTTTTTCATAGGACTTTGATTGTCTTGGGCGATATCTAGTAGATTGGTGGATTTTCTAGCATGCTGGAGAGGCTTTCAAGGTAATTCTTAAGTTACAGCAATCTGGCAAATAGTCCTTATATGTATGTGTTGATGCATCCGGTGAGAGCGAAATGTTAGATGTTTCGGAAACCAAGAGAGAAGAACAAATTTCTGTTGTAAAGTCTAGTTGGATAGTTTTTTTGTATCCTCTCTGTGTATTTAGGGTAGGTAATGCTGGGGAGTAATCACACTCAGGGATACTCTCTCTCATATGAACAGTGTCATGTACTGTTTATGACACTGTTCATATAAGGGAGAGTGCACTGAGTGTGGCTTCTCTCCCTCATTTTTCTTTAGGGTATGTCTATTATGATGAAAAAAATATCTTGATTACCCATACAAAAAATTTCCTCTTGAGTTATTATTATTTTATTTTGTTACCTTGGAAAAGTTAAACTATACTGAGAATAAAAAGGATGTAATCTTGATACACAAAGGAGTTCTTTTTTATTTTATTTTATTTTATTTTTATTTATTTTATAACAGTACACAAAGGAGGTATGTGATGTACAACCTTTAGAGCAAAAGAGAAGAAAAAAAAAAAGAAAAAGCGGTAAAACATCCTGATAACTAAAAGGAAAAATGTTAGAAATTCCTATTTTGAGATTTTTATTTTTGGAACTCAACTTGGAAATTCTTATTTGAGATTTTTTTTTTTTAGTTTTTTATTTTACATGATTTTTTTATAAGTGTTTTAAAACAATGTTGTGATTTTTTTTATATTTTTAAGAAATGTTTTAATATGTTAAAAAAACATGTAAAAAATTTAAAAATTAAGTGTTTTAATATATATGTTTTATTTATATGATTTTTTTTAACATCTTAAATTAAGGGATGATTTGTTTTAATAGATCAAATGAGAAGAAATTAAGATCTAAAATAAATTGAGATCGAAGAATTTTGTATGTTTGGGAAGAAATTAAGGGCTGATTTGTTTTAATAGATCAAATGAGATAAGAAGGGATAAAAGTTAAAAATAGAATAAAATGTTGTTATAATCTATTTTTTTAATATATATATATATATTTATTTATTTTTTTGAGATTTGAAAAAGTTATTTTGAGCTTTGGAAAAATTGAATTATTTATTTTATTTTACATTAAAATTTAAAAATATGTAATGATGAGTTTGAGATGAGATAAAAATATTTGAAATAGTTGAATTATTTATTTTTTATCTAGTAGTTCTATAGATAATAAAAAAATAACTTTGCTATAATTAAATATGTAATCTCTATCCAAATGTGTGCAAACTAGGAAAAGAGAAAGGGAGAGATGCAATCAAGAAAAAGAAGGGGACAAAGAGATATATAAGAAGGGGAGAAATTTGAATGTACCCCTACATCACAAATTTGATATTGATAACCTTGAAAAAAGATTAAATAAAACCCACGAGAAATGTTATTTTTCTTATCAATCTTTTCAAATAGTAATTCTTTAAAACTTCAATTATTTTTAATTTACTAGGGGCATTTTTATATTATGAGAGTTTTGAAAGGTAAAAGGGTTAAAATTAAAACTCAAAAAAGTTTCCACAATATGAAAGAAACAATAAATTGAACTGTGAAGTGAGAAGATCATCCAAAATTGCTAGAATCAAGACATTTCTTTCAAGAAATCAACTCCATCCGGAATCAGAACTACATAAAATTTGCATCAACTATGACAGCACTTCAATAATATAAATTGGTACACCAAAAAAGCACACCACAAACGGGATTCATTAACTTACCAAAAAAGCACACCACAAACGGGATTCATTAACTGATCAGACTTTAGCGTGAATAAAATATCTTAAAAACTCACAGCGGTTTGGAGAATGAGATGAAATAAGATAATTTTAGATATAAATTGAAAATTGAATAAAATATAATCAGAATATTACTTTTTAAATATTATTATTATTATCTTAAAATTTGAAAATATTAAATTGTTTATTTTATTTTGTATTATTTGTATAGACGTGTTAGTCATATATTGGCTTATCAAAGTCATATAAATAGTGGTTGTACAATGTAAAACTTTACTCTTACTCAAGTAAATCAGATCAGACCCTTTCTCGTTCTCATTTTCTTCTCGATGCTTCTTCCCTCTCTATTCTTCGATTTCCATTTGATTCTTGATTGATAATGGAATTTCACATTTTATCATGGTATCAAACAGTATTCCGTTTGTAAATCCCACACCTTCCACCATTCTTCATCAATTTTAATTCAAGATTTTGTTTACTCCACAAATCTTGAGTTAGGGTCCAATGTCAGAATTCAATTCTCATTCCAAGAATTCTTATGATGATTCTTCCACTCCTTATTTTCTTCATCATGGAGAGAATCCAGGAGCTACACTCGTTACACAGCCTCTTACGGGAGAATTTTCACACTTGGAGGCGGTCCATGTCCATGGTGATTAGCGTGAAGAACAAAATTGCCTTTATCAACAGCAGTCTTCGACGGCCACCAGACAATGATCCTTCCTTAGTCGCTTGGATTCATTGCAACGATATGGTAATTTCTTGGCTTGTTAATTCTCTTTCTCTTGAAATCTCATCCACAATATTATTCATGAGCACTATTGCTGATATATGGAAAGAATTGCATATGAGATTTGCTCAGAGTAACCGACCTAGGATTTTTCAATTAAAGAAAGATCTATCTAGTCTCACACAAGAAAATCATTCAG
Organism: Platycarya longipes; assembly: GCA_036559045.1. Classification (NCBI taxonomy): domain Eukaryota; kingdom Viridiplantae; phylum Streptophyta; class Magnoliopsida; order Fagales; family Juglandaceae; genus Platycarya; species Platycarya longipes. The sequence goes on from CM071801.1 coordinate 4,524,747, forward strand.
TCAGTGTCTATTACTCTCAGTTGAAAGGACTTTGGGATGAACTTTCCATTCTTAAGCCGTTAGGAGTATGTAATTATAAACCGATATGTTTCTATATGGCTACCAAGGCTTCTCTTGAAAACCAACAAGAGGAATATGTTCTTCAATTTTTAATGGGGCTAAGTGAAAGCTAAGTTTAGAGGACAAATTCTCTTAATGGAACCATTTACTTCGATTAGTAAAGTTCTCCCTAGCTTTACAAGAAGAGAAGCAGTGACATGTTTCTCTGAGTAGTGCACAAAGTCTCAACACTTCCACTCCCTTATTTACTAAGGTCAGTGTAGAACCCAAGATTTCAAGTTTCATATTTATGTATAGATTTTGATGATAATAAATAAATTCAAAACTCAGACTTAAGTTGTCTACACATGAAAAGAGTTAAGCACATCAAGAAAGCAAGCATGAGCAAGAAGAAGAACAAGTCTACAAATGAAACTCATAGAGTAATTTTGTACATCTCTTAAAATTTTAAATTGGATTAAGGGTCAAAATTATTCTTTTCTCATAAAGCATCAAATTGTATTTTTTACATTTGCATAATACTATTAAAATATTTAATTTTAAAAATTATTTATTTTTCCACATAATTAATTTTAAAGATTTTAATTTGTAAGATGATTGATTGTCATATTTAACATGTGCATATTTTGTTTGAAAATCTTGAATAGTGATTGTGTGTTTTTTTGACAAATGCAAAAGATAGATGCTTTCGTTTAAAAATCTTGAAGATGGTTGTGTGTTTTTTTGGCAAATGCAAAAAGAAGATAATCTGGTTTGAAAAATAAATCATGTTCATTTTGTCATGTATGAAGAGTAAAATATTATATTTGATTTCTTTGAAAAATTAATGGAGTTATTTTTGATAAATGTAAAAATGAGATGCTTTTATTTGAATTTTTTGAAAAGTGAATAGTACTCTTATTTGACATGTAAACATTTTCAAATTTGAATATGAAGACTCATTTGCATATAAATAGCTCACTTGAGTTTTGCAAAAATAATAACAAGAGCTTACACATCAATTGCTAAGTTTTGCATCATTCTTTCAAAGCCCTTATTCTTTCTTCTCTAAGTTTTATGTCTTAATCCTTTATTCATTTTGATAGAGATATAAGTTGCGCTGTATTGTTCTCATTTCACTCATCGAGGAGTGTACTCTGATAATCTACCCACTATCAGCTCTTGTATTTGTAAGAGAGTGCGTATAACTCTTGTGTGTGTAGAAGGTATTCTACACAGGGAATAATTGAATCACCAAGTGTGAGGTGATTGCAAGTGTAGAGGGGATTCTACACGGATTCTTTGTAGCGGTGTTGCTCAAAAGTGTAATAGGTTTCTATCTCCACCTGAATTAGATTGAATAGTGAATTTGAAATCCACAAGCGATAGTTGGAGGCGAGGACATAGGTAGTGGGGCTGAACCTCGTTAAAATATTAAGTTTGCTTTTTCTTTCCCTTACTCTTTATATTATCTGCTGCTTCGTATTTTGTTTATATTTTATATTGTGTATTTGGTTTATAAGTGTTAATTTTTTAATATAACCCAATTCACCCCCCTCTTGTGTTAGTCGTCTGAGCAACAATTAGACTCCGTTTGTATTCACAACTCACCTCAACTCATCTCAACTCATCTCTATTTCATCATTATACTTTTATAATTTTTTATACAAAACACAAATTTCTATACATATTTTTCAAATTTCAATAAACATTTTTTAAATTCTAATACACATTTTTTAAATCCCAAAATAATAATAATATTAAAAAATAAATTAAACTCATCTCAACTCATCTCATCTCCGAATCCAAACGGGGCTTAGTGTTCCACCTTCCAAGGCTGGTAGTAAGCCTTATTCTACTCGAAAAGAGAAGGTGGTTTGCAGTCACTGTGGTTACAATGGCCATACTATTGATAAGTGCTTCAAATTCATGGCTATCCATCTAATTGGAAGTCTACCAAGCCAAGACATCTTCAATGGGCTGTGAATCAAGTTAGTTCTTTTGATTTGGATATCAGTTCTATTGATCCTGCACAAATTTCAACTATACAGCAGAAATGTCAATAGTTGCTCAATTCTTTTCAAGGTACCTCAGATTTTAAACCTGTAGTACACCAGTCCAATTTTCTACAATCCACAGTTAATCAGGCTGGTCTACTACCAGCACCCATTTCAGACATCAAGAATAATGCTAATCTATCAGGTAAAGTTTTTTTCCCTTTCTTCTTCTCCAATTTGGATTATTGATAGTGGAGCTTACTGACCATATGGTATGCTCTACTTTCTTTCTTACCTCTATTTCTTCAACAATCAACCATTCGGTAAAACTTCCTAATGGAGCTATTGCACATGTAACTCATATAGGTACTGTGCATCTTTCAGATTCTTTAATACTCAAAAATGTCCTTTGTGTCCTTGTGTTTTCTTTTAATTTGATCTCAATCCATCGTCTTACTTTGGACTCTTCTTGTTCATTCTTATTCTTTCCTGATTTTTGTATAATTCAAGACCTACACTGGAAGATGATTTGGAAGGGTAAGCAGAAGGCTGGCCTTTATTACCTACTGCAAGATGATATGGCTAGCTCAACTCTGGATGCTTTGTCTTCTGGTTTGCAATCTAAAATTGCTTCTGTAAATTTTTCTTCCACTGATTTGTGGCATTATAGATTAGGTCACATTTATTTTCCTCGATTACTTCATCTCAATAAAACTATTCCTGCCATAAAACTTTCTAGTGTACATCAATCTCCTTGTACAATTTGTCCATTGGCAAGACAACATAGGCTAACATTTCCTTCAAGTCAAAGTGTATCTCATTTTTCCTTTGAACTAATACATTGTGATATATGGGATCCTTTTTTTATATCCTCTATTGATGGTTCCAGATTTTTTCTAACCATTGTAGATGATTATTCCAAATGTACATGGGTTTATCTCATGCATCATAAAAGCGAAACAAGGCATTTTTTGGTCTCTTTCTTTGCCTTGACAGAAAATCAATTCAATACAAGAATCAAAACCATTCGGTCTAACAATGGACTTGAGTTCCATATGTTTGGATTTTATGCCTCTAAAGGGTCATACATCAAAAGATTTGTGTAGAAACTCCACAACAAAATGGAGTAGTGGAACGAAAACATCAATATTTATTAAATGTAGATAGATCTTTAAGATTTCAAACATCTTTACCTCTTAAATTTTGGGGTGAATGCATTTTAACAGCAACTTATTTAATAAATAGAACTCCTACACCACTTCTTACCAACAAATTCCCATATGAAGTCTTATTTTCTAAACCTCCTTCTTATTCTTATTTACAGGTCTTTGGTTGTTTGTGCTTTGCTTCTACCATTTCTAACCAAAGATATCAGTTTGATCCTCCTGCCAAGAAATTTTTATTTCTTAGCTATCCTTTTGGTGTCAAGGGATACAAAATTTTTGATCTTGTACTAATTCCTTGTTTGTCTCTAGAGATGTGGTATTTCATGAGAATATTTTTCATTTTAATTCTTCTCCCACAAACATTTATTCTCATTAACATCCATCCCCTGTTTTACAACATCCTATCACTGAAGTTGTTCCGGATCATATGCCTGGTACAAATACTGAACCTGATCCCACAAAATCTGGTTCCTCTAATGAATTTGTTCCCATTTCAGATTCTCCTATTCTTTCTATAGATGCTAGTCCATCTCAAGGAGCCCCTTCATCTCAGGAAGTTTCTTCCCCTGTTCCAAGGCACTCATCCAAGGTTCGCAGGCAGCCCTCTTACTTGCCAAATTACCATTATAGACTAGCTAATGTTCAATGCTTTATCCACTTCATCCAGTGCAGTCCCTGGTAAGACAACTTCCAGTACTTATTCTCTTGATTCAGTTTTGTCCTATCATAAAATCTCCTCTCCTTATAAGTCTTTGATATTTTCTATTTCTTTTAACCTTGAACCGAAGACTTTTAAACAAGCTGTCCAGCATGCTCATTGGCGTGATGCCATGGCTGCTGAAATCAAAGCCTTAGAAGATAATTCTACTTGGTCCCTTACCTCTTTACCTGATGGAAAGAGACCTATAGGCTATAAATGGGTGTACAAAATTAAATATAAATCTGAAGGCAACATTGAAAGGTATAAGGCAAGGCTAGTAGCTAAAGGCTACACACAAATTGCAGGTCTTGACTTTCAAGAGACATTTTCTCCTGTCACAAAGCTTGTGAGTGTTCATTGTCTTTTGGCTATTACTGCTTCTAAGAACTGGTTTTTACACCAGTTAGATGTTAATAATGCATTTCTCCATGGATATTTAGAAGAAGAAGTCTATATGGAAATTCCTCCCGATTTCTCTAGACAGGGGGAGCATGCTGTTTATAAGTTAAATAAGTCATTGTATGGATTTCGACAGGCATCTTTGCAATGGTTTGCCAAATTATCTTCAACTTTACTTTCCTATGGATTTGTTCAATCCCAAACTGATCAGTCTCTCTTCATTTTTCAGACTTCAACCTCTTTTATTGTTTTTTTGGTTTATGTCGATGACATAATTCTTTCTGGAGATAGCTTGCAACTCATTTTGGATTTGAAGTTATTTCTTGATCAGAAATTCAAGATTAAGATCTTGGTGAATTGAAGTTTATTCTTGGGCTGGAAATAGCAAAGTCAGCTAAAGGCATTGTTTTAAATCAAAGAAAATACGCACTTGATATCTTGGAGGAGGTTGGTTTCCTTGGGTCTAAGCCCCTAAACTTTCCCATGCAGCAAAATCTGAGATTAAGTAAGGATGAGGGTCCTCTTTTACAAGATGCATCTATTTATCGAAGACTCATAAGTCGTTTGATATACTTAACCATCACTCGACCTGATTTAGCATATTATGTACAAGTGCTTAGTCAGTTTATGGATAAACCGAGACAGTCGCATTTTGATGCTGTACATCGGGTTCTCAGATACATCAAATCATCTCCTGGTCAAGGTTTATTCTTCTCAGCAAACTCTTCACTTCATCTAAAGTATTTTACTTATTCGGATTGGGCGGGATGTCCTGATTCACATCAATCAGTAACTGGTTATTGTGTTGTCTTGGGTGATTCTCTTATTTCATGGAAATCCAAGAAACAACCAATTGTTTCATGTTCATCTGCTGAAGCAGAATACAGGGCAATGGCATTAGCTACATGTGAATTGATTTGGCTTATCCTTGCTTGTTGATTTACGCATTTCTCACTCACAACCTGTATTATTATTTTGTGATAATAAGGCAACTCTCCACATTACCTCAAATCCAGTCTTTTATGAAAGAACGAAGAACATTGAGATAGATTGCCACTTGGTTCGTGAAAAATTGCAAGCCGGCACTATTAAAACTCTTCATGTTCCAAGTTCACATTAGCTTATTGATCTTCTCACTAAACCTCTTGGAGAAGTTCAATTTAGTTTTCTACTTTTCAAGATGGGTGTAATTAATTTGTACACTCCATTTTGAGAGAGAGTATTAGTTGTATAAAACTCTTTTATTTGTATACACGTGTTAGTCATATATTGGCTTATCAAAGTCATATAAATAGTGGTAGTAAACAATGTAAAACTTTACTCTTGCTCAAGTAAATTAGATCAGACCCTTTTTCGTTCTCGTCTTCTTCCCTCTCTGTTCTTCGATTTCCATTTGATTCTTGATTGATAATGGAATTTCACATTTTATCAATGTGAATTTAAAAAAGTTATAATGATAAGATAAGATAAAACACTTTTATTATCTAAAAAGGACTTAAATAATAAATAAAAGAAAAAGAATGCACAAACAGGCCCCAAATAACAAAAGAAAATTGCTAGGGATCCCAATTTTAGGATTCCTACTTTGAGATCCCTACTTGAGATTTTTTTTTTTAATTTTTAATTTTACATGATTTTTATATAATTGTTTTAAAACAATGTTGTGATTTTTTTTTTATATTTTTAAAAAATGTTTTAAGATGTTAAATTTAAAAAAAAAAAAACTAAAATTTAAGTGTTTTAAGATGTAAATTTATTTACATGATTTTAACATCTTAAATTATTTTTTAAAAATATAAAAAAAATCACAGTATTATTTAAAAATACTTATATAAAAATCATGTAAAAAAAAAACTAAAAAAAAAAAAATCCCAAGTAAGAATCCCTAAATATAGATCCAAAAATAGAAATCTCTAGGGTTGCTCATAACAAAATGTCAAAATTGCAAATTCAGGTACAAAAGACTTTTTGTCCTTTTTGAGAGCAAGGGATCCCAAGCTCTCAATGATTTTTGCAGCAACGTTGTAGGCAATGGCTTCAGCCATTTGTTGATGGTTGGTGAAGGAATGGTAAAAAAGGGCTCTTGATAAATCAGTAAAGGGATAGAAGGAAGATATGTTTGCTTTGCATGCGTACAGAGACACGAAGGGGTACCAACATTTTATAAGGCCTTGCATGGGAAAGTTCGTATTGGTAATATTTTATTTAACATTTAATTTTCATCTAAACTCATATCATAAGATATTAAGAAAACTTACTTTCTATCTAAAAGATATGTTTGCTTTGGATACAGAGGACATGGCGTGGGCAATATTTTATGAGTTCTTGCATGTGCTGCTGCGTGTTAAACAACAATTTTCTTTTCTTGTTAACTGCTGAAGATGCTTTGCCTACTGCTTTTTATTTACCTTATTTTTGTGCCCCCAAGATTAATTAATGGCAATTACATTATTACACCCAACATTCCACCTACCTTTCCTCTGTATCCAAAGCAAAAATATCTCAATAATATTCAACCATTCTTGTCTTTTGGTTTTTTAATTCAAATTTTCCTCGAGGAAAGTATTATAATATTTAAAATGACATCTTTAATTTTCTCAACTAATTAACTTTATAGGTCCCTCTTCAATAGTTTTAGTATGAAAGTAATGTTGTGGTTGATCCTTCGTCTAGTTAAAGTAGATTGTAATGGTGTTTCTAAATTCTATCACATATTTTTTGACTTCCCAGCTTTGTAAAAGGACTTGTTGAAAATACTAGGGGTGTCATGAATTAACCTCGATTCAAACACTTAATTGGGAAACGTATTTTCTTCATATATTTTGTTTTTATCCCTTTTTTTTTTTTTACTTTTAGAATACTTTTCTTATTATATTTGTGATACTTATCTGTACAATTGTGTAAACTAGTACTTTAACGTTTATATGTACGACACTCTTATATGTGTTATGTTAGGGGCTCGTTTCTTACACAAATAAGATTATATAAAATTTAAAAATCGAATAAAATATAATTAAAAATATTTATCTTTAATTTTAAAAGATTAATTAAATTGTTTATTGTATTAATTTTATATAATTAAGATAATATAAGATGAAATAGTTTGATTTATACTTTCTATCAAAATGAGGCGCTATTTTCTATGTATCAAAGTGTTTCTATCTTACAAAATGAGTTCTTGCATGTGCTGCTGGGTATTAACCAAGAAATAAAGAAACAAAGATGCTTTGCCTACTGCTTTTTCTTTAAACAAGAAATAAATTAAGGAATCCAATAAAGAAATCAGTTTAAAGCAGCTAGTCTAGTCTTTTGTTTTATTTGTTTAATCTGAACAGCTCAAACTTTGACCATATCGACATCTACTTCAAGGTGCCTGCATCTAGTACGTACCATTAGTCACTAGACCTTTACAGTGAGATAATCATTTTATATTGAAGGTGTACAGTACTCCCATCTCGATCTATGCAAAGCATGGCATATATTAATTAATTAATTAATTAGCCTGAGATTCGTTTTCGGTATTCTAATTTGGCATCCTTGTGGTTCCTAATTTCAATATTAATTGTTGGCCATGTGCGACTAATAATTTAGGAGACGTTGGACATAAGAGTTGGGATATGAAACTTTTAATTTTCTGATCATAATTTTATTTTCCAATATTCTTTAAACACAAAACAGTACTTATTAGTTTCAAATCTTTAGTTTTTATTTTTTTTCTAATTATTATGTAAACACAAAAATTAATACAACTTTTATAAACTAATTTTAAAACATAACATAAAAATCGATATAAAATTTTCAAACTTAGAAAAAAAAAATATTTAGAAAATTATTCTCAAACAATGGTTAGATAAAAAATTAAAGTTCGAGAGGTTTATGTTGCTCAAGAAACAGGGATGAAAGTTTTCTCTAGATAATGATAGGCTTACATCTTATCTTTTATTATTTTATTACTCATTAAGAAATAATTTAAAAAATATAGAATTTTACTAATAGTCATTTTTTTAACTATTAAGTAAAAATTAAAAAATTAAATAAAGTAAAAAAATAATAATCAATAAGATGTAAACCTATCCTTATTCTTTCTCACGTATAATTTTGCTCCAAATGGGAAACCTGTACTGATATCCTGATTTAGACGATGAAAACAACATAGATCTTGACTCGTCCAAGCGGGTTTTTGTCATTAGTAGAATTGCAAAACAGCAATTACTTCTATTCATTCTTTAATTTTTATTGACATGAAATCTGTTAAAATATTACCACTGAAATCATATGATATACAATTATTTAGATATGTTTAACAGACAACATTATCAACTATTACATATGATACTGATGTAGAATAAATGTGGCTCCAAGTGCTTGCAGTGGTGCAGATATGTTGGATATTTAGATTGTATACAATTACTTGTTTCTCCCCTATTTCTTGTAGGTTTGCCCGTGTTGGTGCAGTTGTTTTGGCTCTTCATGATGCCAGTGATGTATTTGTTTAAATCTAATATTTGTGGACTGGATAAACTATTTGCATTATTTTTTGCAAGGGTAATTTGAGGACTGTTTTGGCTATAGATCTTTTAATTTGGTAATTTGTGGACTGTGTTAGTATTTTTATGGATTATGTTGGTATTTATATGGGCCGTTTTGGTTATGGTGGTACTTTGTTGGTGCCATGTGTTGCCCAAGATTAATTTTGTACTTAAGGTGAGAGATACATAAAATGATTTCAATTTATTGATCATACAATATCATCCAAAAGATTATATTGCACGATGTATTTGATATATTTATTTCTCTCCACCTTAACAGCTTAGAAAATTATAAATATATGAACAGTGACTTATATTTCATATGACTCTAAAAGATTTTAAATCCTTCAATTCGAGCCAAACTTCCTTCATGGTTGGTTACCATAATGATGTTGATATGTTGATGTTGAAATTTGTTATTATTTTATGTTGTGCAAGTTAGAGCTTTTGTTTTTGTTTTTTGTTTTTTTTTTTTAACTAGTTAGAGGTTTGGAACATAGTACTATAATCATAAAGAGATTACACAAAAATAATATCAGATACTGACTTAATTTCATTTAATATATTAAATCTATTTTATATAAAAATAACTTTATAATTTGACGAAGCACTTCAAATCACGTCAATTCGTAAGATAACTTTGCGTAATCTATTTGTGGCTAATGTTTTTTTCTTGAACCCAGATGCCACATAATACAGAAAAAAAAACCGTTACATTCTGGTGGAAGCCCAACAAAGAAAGAAGTTGCATAAACCTCACTGAATACATTCTAAATTCCTTTTTAACTCAAGAAACCATACTGCTAATCAAGGTATCCACGAATCATTTACATTTAGAAGATCTCTCAGTTAATATCAAATCGCTTAGTTCCCTGGTCTAATGTACAAACACAATTAGATTAGCCATAAAAACGTCTGGCTCCCAAAGCCACAGCCACAGCCATAGCCATCAATTTGCAAAAGACTTGCAGAAAGTCAGATTGACAGTAACAGCAACCTAAACTGCACTTGGGAAGAGGATTTTTAGTGATGCAGCTTGATAACACGGGATACTCTTTCAAAGAAGATTGGACACATGCTTGTACTGAAGATAATGACCTCCCTCATCCATTCTGGTGCTATTCTCTCAAATGTTCCCAATGATAAGACACGGTACACAAGTTCTGTTTCCTTTCCAGATGGTTTGTCGATCCATGTTAGACTGAATGAGTACCCTGACATAACCATGATTATAAAGGTAGTGTTTATTATGCAGTAACTGAGCAATGGAAATCTCGAAGCCAAGACTCAATTCCACTTAAGTACCCAAATTAAGCATAATTTGCCTATGAGAAACAGACAGACCAGAAAGCAGTGTATGCCAATATCTGTTGCAGAAACTTAAACAGTGGAGGTTTTAGAGGCTCAATTAGACAAGCAAACAAACATTTTTTAGGTCTAACCAAGCAGGACTCGGGTATGATAAGATAACAAACAGAACAACAATATGACGATTACTATTCTGAACATAGGTTCTTACTTATTATACAGCTGACTTAAAACTCTAATGATTTTGCATGATCAACGATTTTTTTTCTAGAACATTACTCTCTGAAAAAAGGGTTAAGGCCCCGACCCTGACAACCAAGTAAAAATAAAAAAGAAAGAAGAGAACAAAAGGAGAACAGAACTTCATATTTTGCATTTGAGAATTCTTAATTGGCATATGGCCGGCCCTTTGGGTGTCTCGGTGATACAAACAAAGAAAAGACGAATTTCAATCACATCCCCTAGCCCTAGGGACTTGTTGTTGAGACCCAGAGCCATCGTTGCCTTTTTTCTTTGTCCTCTTCTTAAATCAATGACTTGGGGAAAGTTGGGTTGAGTATTAATGCAGGACTTTGGGGGTAAGACAAGAACTTATAACGGTAAAGCTGTCTATTTTTATTTATTTTGTTCATCCTTCATCTTGATACCAATCAAAGAGACACTTGCAGGTTTGCCTCCAGTCTCAGGTTGCAAAACGAGCCCTAAAGACAGAATTGAACTTCGACAAATAAAAATAAAGCTAAACAAAGAGAAAAATTCTGATCTTGGCTCTTTCAAAAGGTTAGGGATGGGTATGGTTGCAGCAAGGGTGGGTCTAATTATAAACAGAGAGCATTGCGGGAGGTGAGATAGTGGTGGTGCAATTTGCCAGCAGGGTAGCAGTAATACCACTTGTGAAGTTGCTCTTACGGTGGGAAATAAACTTGAGAAAAATTTAACTCTGCTTTTCAGTAAGTAAGAAGAAATCTAGAAAAACAAACTTGAAATCTTTGAAAACCATGTGAATAACACCATTTTGGACGCAAGTGCCGCAATCAATGAAATCTAAAAACATGACCACTAGATTCTCCAAGTGAAAACTTTAGGGACCAAATGGACTTCTGGAGTACCTGTACAACTTTGGCTAAACTACAGCTAAAAATATAATTCCAGATTGATGAATTACCACTTGATTGATGTAGGGCAGAAATGGACATTCCCTCAGTTTGATTAACAGCAGATAGTTTCATGTCCACCAAATACTCAACAAAAGCTTGAAACAAGCAGTATGCAGAGCCACATTCATTCCGATCACCACCTAAAAAACAATGTAGTACATCAAATAAACAAATAACAAAGCGCCAACAAAAATATCAGAGAATTCATTTCCAACACCAACCTGATGTATCAATTGTTCTTCTACAGCATTCCGGCTGAGTGGGTACACTAAAATGGTCAGAAGAAACGGATAAAACCAATAATTGCTACCCAAAAATATGTATGGTTAACATAAATACCTGCTGAACATTTACAAAAACACTACTGGACACAGCTTCCTTGGATAAGTTTTTCTCGGATTCTCTTTGCATGGCATCATCTTCCTGATTCTCAGAGCCAAACATCCGGCTACGTTTTCTTGATGAGCTATTGGACACTTCCGATATAGCGTGTGCATCTCTAGGCACGATTAGTTGTCCATTATAATTTCCGCCACCCTTTGGAGTGCAAACAATTTCCTCCTGTTGTAGCTTCCGAAGCTTCTCTACTTCTTCAGAAAGAACTTTATCTGCCATAAATTTAGCATCTCAATGACGGAAGGTAATTAACCAACATTGGCAGAATAGGAAGGAATTGATTGGTAATGTAACAAAGACATTACCAATTGCCAACAATTAGGATTTACAACAAATATTTATTTAACTCCAAATTAGTCACATCAAGTGGTACTTTCGTAGAATATATTAAACAGATCAACTGGCTAAGTTTGGTGAAGTACCCATATAAGTTCCAAATGACAACAAAATAGAGAGGAAAAAAGGGAAAAAAAAAAGCATATTTATAAGGGTAGATTCCATGATACAGGTGCTAACACCGTTGAGTTAGTAGGATAGCATAAGAGTTAACAAGCAGCATAAATTAACCAATGTGTACATCTTACTCTTCTGGTTCTCTTCCACTAAACATTTTTGGTACTCAGAAAATTGTTCATCTTTGGTGGACCTGAAAATGGATGTAACATATGTTTTAGACTGTTATTGCTACACATACTAAATATATTTAAAATTGAATATGAGCAAACTATAATTGCAAATGCAAATCCAAATGTCTGCATTATGCCTTATACACTATGTTATCTATATCTGAATTCTGAAACCTTTAATCGCTGTAACATTCGGCCCAACTATAAAGAGCTGGAATCATCCAAAATTTGTGTATATATAATTATATATACACAAGTTTCTCCAAGTTTACAGCTATTAAGGCTCCACCAAAAGTTTCACAAGTGGTACACAACAATGAGGGGGGGAAATCATAGTAAGTAAAGCAAAAAGTTAGTGTAAGGTAAAAAAGCATGCCTAATAGAGGCTACTTCACTTCTCAAGTCATCAACCTGAGCACGCAATTGGTCATTTTCATTTTTCAAGTGTTGGATCAGCTCCTCTGCAGCTGCAACAGGTGAGGAGAAAATAAGGGTCAAATGGATGAAAACTATGATTAGCTCCAATTAAGCTTAGCAGGGTTCTCTATGCTTGAGTGGAAATAAAAAACTACACTTCATATAGGGTTGTTATGCTCAATCCAATACCAAGGTCTAGCTCAAAAAAATACTCCCTAAGTTAACAGAAAACTTAGGCACAACGCACAGTTCTATTGAAAGATTGATCAAATTGAAGGATAAAAGAACAACACTACTACAAACGGTTTCAAACAACCATGTCGGTTAAAAGTTCAATTTTTAGGGAGATTAAATTCCAAACTAAGTGGGTCTAATGGAAAAGGTCTGTATGCCCATCCCAAGTAGTTGGGATTTATGGATGACTGATGATATTATTCAGAGATTTTCATTTATGCTTTTACAGAGCCACCAGGCCTAAATAACCAAGGGCCCACAAAAATGTTACTAAAAAACTTTGAAACATGGATCTCTGCAGGCTAGGGTTGGGCAAAAGGGGCCTTTAACCCGTTGCAGGGATCAGGTTGAGCCCTACGCCGAGGCACCAAGCATAAATAAGGGATCTGAATTTAGCTAAATTCAAACACAATTTAAAAAGATCAGAAAAACTCTTAACTCCCGGCTGCCACATATCACAGCACAATCACACCAGTACACTTGAGGTGACTCGTAAAAGGGAAAAAAAAAAAGGTATACAAGTACACATTATACACACGAGGTACAGATGGGAAAATGGTACCATTCACGTAATTCACAAACTTTACTTCTTGATCTTTACTAAGCTTCTCCAACTCGGGCCATTTTTTCGTCTGCAAACAATAATCTCAGGGACGAAACATAGCATCATTGAAATATAAATGTACATTAAAAAAATGTCACATTGAATAATTTAAGTAATACCAAAGAAATAGAAGAACAGAAAAGAGCTGAAATACCTTGAGTTTGGTGTACTTATCGTAAAGCTTCGAATACAGAGCTTCCATCTGCCAAAAAAACTATTCTTTTAAGTTATAATCCAGATAAGAATTACTGAATTCCGTGCGGAATAATAACTATCAAAGAAAATTGACTTTAATTCACAGAAAAATAAGAATATCTGAATTTGCAACAACCAACAAACACTCAAGAGACCAAAATCTCACATACAATAGGATCCGTAACCCTGTTGGACTGCCGAGAAACTGGAGAAAGGGGGAAAGAAAAAAGAAAGAAAGAAAATTGTTCATCTTTTTGGGTTCGGTAACTTACTGGGGAACTTTCTCCCCAAATGTAATAGAGAAATGGTAAACAAACCCTAGAAATTCAAAGCTAAATGGTAAACTGAATAAGACTACTTACTCCGTATCTGCGGGGGAGAGTGAGCCGACAAAACGCAGGAAAGTGGAGTTTCAGAGAGAGAGAGAGAGAGTACGGAGGTTTGACGTTCAGTGAGCTTCAAACTTGAAAACGAGTGGCCAGAAAGATAGGGCGTTCTAACTTCTGGGGGTTTCAAATTCGAAGTGAAGCGAAGGTAGTGGTCGGGTCTGAATCGACCCTCTTTTTAAGATCCGGATTCATTATTTACAATGTCAGACCCGGTTTGCAAGATCCGATTTCGAAATTAAACTAATAATTCAATTTCAATGCTTTTTGAAAGGTTATCACGTTTTGGTTACCAAAATTTTGAGAATTATGAGAAAGAATTTTGAAAAATGTTTTTATTGGGTATTATGAAAATAGATAAGAAAAATGATTTAAGTTATTTGTAGATGTTTTGTATTTGCAATTGTGAAAGTGGATTGGTAGATTTGAATAGGTGCTTTGACAAGTTTTGTCTTGAGATTTTTTTTATTTTTTTATTTTTTTTTATGAAGACCTAGGCAATTGATTACACTGATTAGCGAAAATATTTTCCTTTTTTGAAATTGAAGTTTTTTTATTTATTTATTTAAATTTTTAAGGTTTTTTGCAGAGATCTTAATTATAACTTGACAGTGGATTTTCTATTGTTCTGAAGTAATTATAGGGCTTGGGATGTGTCCATATTGTAGTATTTTGAAACTCAATGGTTTAAAAAATTGTTTGAAACCAAAACGAAAATTCTGGGTTTATTAACCTGTAATTAGTCTTTGCATTCCTAACTGCGGATTTACGATTTGAAAAAAAACACTGTCGGAATCAAAATCGGAATCGGTCATTGGAGCTGAGTGGCCATGGCTCATTGCTCCAGAGAAGTTGGTGGAAGGGATCTGATCTAGATCTGATTGTCAATGTAGCAACATAATTCAATCTAGGAGGGAACTGGAGATCATCATTTTTTGTTACATTTTCAATGAAGCACCACAATGGTGAGTAAGAATATGCATGAGTCTACATGCAAAAAAATAAAAAACATTTGCTTTCTAAGAATTTAATTAAGGATGTATACCAATTATGTATCCTCAACGTATGATACCAATTGTGCAGAACTAAAGAAACAAACTAACTTGCACAACTAATCAACAAGAAAGATTTCATTTTAACTTCTTAGCAAGGAAGAGGAAATGATGTTACTTCCTCCAGCACAACATAGACGTGGAATAGATTAGACAACTCTGAAAACAAAACAGTTACAATTTCATCAGGTTTTGGTAGCAAAAAATAACATTCTTTAGTTGTTTATGAGCTTTTTAAAGTCGTTAATGCTTCCTTAGTAGCGGCTGAGATAACGGCATCTGATGCATTTGGCAAGTAGTAATATTTCCCTGTAGAAACAAGCTTTGATAAATATATGTTTCAGTCTTCATAGTTAGAATAAGTATTGAATGTTTCAGTAAGCCAACCTTGAGCCACTCTTGCAATTTCCTTGGCAAAACCAGTTGAAACAAACTTATTTTCGGTGTCAATGACGAGGAGAGACATTCCTGCTTTGTATATCTTCCCAGCCACTTCCAGGATCTCATCCTTTATCAAAGACATAAAATGTTACAAAAAATTTCCAATCGTACCTGATATTTATGTTTCTTGATTATAGTTACCATAATGTCAAATTCATTGCAAAAATTCAATAAAGTAAAAAACTTTATTGAATGAAACTAGGCAAAGCTCATGTACACAAGTACACAAAAGAAGCACCTAATTACAATCTAGAAACCTGAAAAGAAAACAAAAACTCATGAGCATTCCCTCTCTTAAGAACAATAGCCGAAAACCACTGCAGCAAAGAAGAGCATTTCCAGATGCAAACAATTGTATCCAATATTTATATCTCTTGATTACTCAAATACATGTATATCCTATGACTTTTTTTTATTTAATGCAACTATGCAAAATCTCTAAGCAATATTGTATTTTCTACACATGATGAGCAAATAAAGAGGTGGCAATGGAATGTCATGGGTTTCACATGCAAGATTTTCATGAAAAACAATTAGAAAGCTAAGGTAATTGTTAAACATTTGATGTTAAGATATTTGTTTGCATAATCAAAATTAGTTTACATAAATTTTAAGCAATTGAAGATGTGATGGGCCATTATCATCTATAATGGGCCAAGAAAACCTTTAAAGTAAGCCATCCACTAGCAGGTACAGCACTTATATTGCTATACCATGTTCCTAACAAGCTTAAAAACTTTACCTTCAATTCCTGTGCTGAAGGCCTTGGAGCATCACTAGCAGCAGTTTCTGGGTCAGTGGATCTTTTCAGTGATATATTGGCTCTACCATCAGTTATTGCAACAATCATTATGCGTCCAACATCACCACTCTTCTCTGCATTTAGCCCAACCCTGACAGCCTAAGTGGATTTAGGTTTAAAGAAAGGTCAGTCAATATTGAGAGATCATAGCTATACTTACAGGAGAATTTAGGGAATCAGGAATTATATGTTTCCAAAAGTCATCATAGTCATGATGGAATTAAACTAGTATAAGGCGCTGAAGATGCTTCTGTAATAAATTCGAGATTGAGAATGGAAACATGTAAATAGAGCTGCCTTCAAGGGCAGACATGGTTTCCAGGACAAAGATGAAAATCACACACATTGACTATTAAGTACATTTGATGTACTTATCAAAAAAGTATTCCGTTAAATGTACTTATCAAAAAAGTACATTTGATGTATTCCGTTAAAAAGATGCCCAACTAGAACTTCATGAGGGAATAAGGAAGAATCAAGATTAGAAGAGTTATAATTTTCAAGAAGCCTGTATTTACAAAACAAAAAGATAAAAAATGAAGAAGACTGCAGTCAAAGGGATTTACAAATCCACATACCGTTGTAAGACCATGAGCCAGGGGGGAACCTCCCCCACATGGAAGTCTCTCAAGCCGGTTTCTTGCCATTGCAATTGATCTAGATGGAGGCAGGAGAACTTCAGCAGAGTCTCCACGGAATGGAATGATAGACACCTGTTTAACATACAAGTTGACACATTAAAAGTCATTATCAATGAAAGGTGTTTTGCTATTCATCATCCCCACACACCACACTTTTTTTTATAAAAAAAAATTAAATTTGTTTTTGCATTATCATTTCTAAACTAAATGAATTCTTCTACTCATCATCTATACAGCACACATTTGGTAAGAGAAAAAAAAATTAAAAAATTGTGTGATATGTGGTGTGAGGATGATGAGTAAAATTTTTCCAAAGAACAATAGATATCAAAGAATACCATTCTATATATTTTCACGGTCTGCTAATTAGCTCTAATGAACTTCATTAGAGCCTTTAATTTATGCAACTATGAAGTTCTTAAATGTAGTTATGTTTCAAGTCACCTGATCCCTGCTTGTGTAACTTTCTGCAAGTAGCTTAAGTGCAGCACCTTTAGCATTCTGCATTCGGTTCAGTGCCATGCTTCCACTTGCATCAACCACAAAAATTACCTGACATAATGTTATTATATTAAGCCATTTGGTAATACAACTGTTCTCAAGTATTCTCAGATATGTTCTTCCACTCAAACACAAAACACTTCTCAATTTCAAATTTTCAACTTTTTCATCTAATCATTACAATTTTTCCAAACTCCCATACAAAACCCAAAAACCAATACTACTTTTTCAAAATTCAGAACAAAAAGTAATATTAAAAATTATATACAAAAAATTCAGAACATCTTAACTCAAACTATTTTACTACTATTCACAAATATACTAAGATATTCTAAGTATCCAAATAGGCCCCAATCTAATATGTCAAAAGTATATCGGTGCTCACAGCAGAAATTTTTAAATCAATCATGTAGAAATAGTCTAAATTATCAGTAAAGAACTTTCACTATTTTAAAATGGCGCTGGATTCTTTCAGTAAGATATTCTTGTGCTAAAAGTGATAAGACTCAGTTTCCATATTCTGTTCTTTAAAAAGTTAAGGACAAAAGAAAAACGTAAGACACAAGTTTTACTACCAATGCCCCTGCTTTTCGTGCCATTCTCTTTGCTCTCATATCAGTTTTCTCCACAAAAACCTTCCTACCACTTTGAGTGTTCTTCTCCCTACGCAACTTTTGATATGGTGCAGCTGCTCTGAGGGTTGCATCGACAGCTAGTCTCTTTACAGGGCCCTGTGTACCAATAAGAAGCTTGTTTAAGAAAAGACAGCAGTAGAGCAAACTCTCATTGTAAAACACAATTTGAGATTTATGGGACTCTTAACACGGACTGATAATTAAAATAACTGGTTTTGAAAGTTTGGGTAAATTCATTTGAGTCAACACATAAAATGCAGACGGGTTGAAAAATGCCATAAAAAGAAAACGTTACATCTCTCTTTTTGACACAAGAAATAGAGTTGGTCAGGGGAGGACTAACCTTTGGAAGCATTGGCTTTATATATCGGCCTCTGTCCTCTGAAAATATCACATTCTTTGCCCTCCCAGCCTTTCCTCGGCGTCTCTGTGCTTGTTGTGCAAAGAAAAGAAGTTTCTCATCCACTAAACCCCCTTCTGCATCGAAGATAAACTCTTCAGGTAATTGTTCTTGCTCCTGTTCATTCTCTTCATCATTATCATCCTGCTTAGGAAGGGAACCTTCATGTTATAACAAACCAACACTTCACTTCAAAGAATTTTTTAATTGAAGATCAAAGGTAAGAGATAGATAGAATTAAAAATATGGTAAAATTAACAGATTACTAGCAGTAGTGAACCAAAAGAAAAGCAAGCTCAAGATTTTGATCTAATAAACCTCTTGTTCTTCCTCATCATTCTGCTGCTCCTCAGATTCTTGATTTTGTGGAGGAGGAGGAGGTGGAGGTGGCTGATTTTGCTGTTCTGGTGGGTTTTCGTTGATGATTGAACGAGGAAGAATCACAAGTTCTACCTGTTGTATAGAAAATATCAGAATAGGAAGTTTGTGCACGTTTGATCAAATGAAAAAAAGGCTATGATGTAGACAATGACAAATGGAAAACTGTGATGGAGATGCATGCTTATTCCCAAAGGAAAATGCCTTGGGCCCTTGCTAACCGGTCTCAAAGTGGGATTTTGACCATCTATGCCCTTATGCATCTCCATGTCTCTTTCTATTCACTCTATACATGCACCAATATAACAGGTGGAATTCTCAAACACAACTCCTTCTAGTACCAAAATGAACAGTAGTCTAGACCAATACACTATTCATACAAAATTGCAAGGGTTGGTAGACATTTGTACCGATTAGCATGTTGATCCCATGACAGTTTAAAGCTTGAGTGTGATTGCTTTGCAATGAAATGATGGTAATGATCTTCAATATGTGATTTCCAGCTTTTTGAATATTTATTTTCCGCTTTCTATAAAATATATACTTTGTGATTTAGCACAACATAACTGGCCAAGACTGACAGCAACATACATAAGCAAGTATTGTTCCAAACATAGAAAAAAGGGAAGTAGCTTAAGATTGCCAATACTGATAATTGGGATATTACCATAGCAAAGCTGCCTGGCAATAAGATTCATATATAACTGCAATGCCACAGGTGCATGCACATAACTAAGGATAGAAATTAATGTCATATATTTCTGAAGAATACTTAACAGCTTTCTTCAGGTCATCTACGTAGACTTTTTCTCGTCCTTCCAGAGCAGCTAAGCATTTTGCAACACGGGCAGCATATAGCTCAGCTCTGTGTCCCTGCAATACAAAAGAGCCATTTAAGAGTATGTATTTGCAATCCAAATCAATGTTCTTCGTATATACAAACAGGCAATAGAATAATGACTACAAATAGCTAAGATGTACTTCTTAAATCATAACAAAATCATAGCAATTTCCTGTTTTCATAATATTATTAATGTTGTTGTTATTGTTGTTATTGTTGTTGTTGCTGTTGTTTTGTTATTACTATTTATGGTAACAGCACCCTCCAGTTTCATGATTAACGCGCACAAAAAAATTTAAGTGTAGCATGCCAGCTAACATCCCAAAGTTATGAAGTCCCTTGCTGTCATGTTTGATATATAACCCTACGTCATGGAAAACCCCCATCCCATGCACCAAAAGATGGAAATCCAAAGAAACATATTTGAGATTTTGGAATAAAATGTAGTGCGGGTTTATTCTTCTGTGTACATTAAGCTAAAGACTAACAGGAGCATGGTGGCCATAACCAATCATGGGTAGTTTTTGCCTAACCAATCATGGGTAGTTTGAATTCAGGGCATCATTGAATTGACTTGAATAATTGGCCATAAGGCCAAGTAGATATCAACTTCCTCCTCGTTATGGAAAGAATTGCTGAAATTAAAAGGAGTTTCACAGTTAGAACCTGGCAACCACCTCGAATGGCTTCCATAACAAGGTACTTCAATTGTTCTCTGCTGATAGCAACATCCTTCAAATACTCTCTTGCCAAAATAATCTGCAATGTATAAATAAATTCTTGAAACTAATATTTTGTTTAATAATCATTCTCCATGGACCGCTGACATCCCAGTAGAATCAAGGAAGAGATCCTATGTAACTCTGTTTTAATAAAACTGACCGAATTATAAAACAAAAATTAAAGAAATAAAGGATAAAGAACTTGTCTGGCAACAAAGACATTCAAATTATCATCTTTTTCACATCTATTAATATTTTATCATCCAACACCAAGGTTATGTGATGCTTATATATTAGATAATTGTCCTTTTTTTTTATAGGTAATAAGAAATTTTATTCCATGTAAATAGGCATTGCCAAGTACATAGGAGGTATACAAGAACGAGTACCTAACTACAAGCTAAAAGAAAGCAAAGCTACATCGGATAATGACATCTGATGTAGAAAGCTATCGAGCATGATGATTGATAATGACATCTGAACTCAGTCAGAAAATTATAATAAGGTGAGCTCCTTACACATTCTCTTGATCAATAAATGCAATTCATAGAACAATGAATTTAAGATCATGTTGCTTTGGCATTCTTTTGGGCCATCGGCAATCGATGAATTATCCATTTATCAGCTAACATCTTACGATCATTGATAGTCTCTCAAGTGAATATGTAAGCGGGCGGAGCCACCTATTTTTTTGCTTTTTTTTTTCCATCCCAGCAAAGAATGCTATTTCAAGGAAGACATGGCAGATAATCCCTCCCCATTTAATATTTATTTACAGCACACTTGCCTGAGTTTTTGCATAGTCTGTTTCTTCCTCAACCATTTTAAACACTTCACGACTTTGTTCCTGAAATTGTGTTGCAATTCCAACAGCAGCAACACGATCTTCAAAACTCATGGGAAGATCTGCACTGCAGAACAAGGGTGTTACTAGTGGAACAAGAGAGAATTGGCAGTACTAACTCATTAAATTAGCTAAGTACAAGTTTGTACCTCAAATTAATTGCAATACGGTCTAGTAAATGCTCACGTACAGCACCCTCTTCTGGGTTATAAGTAGCAATAAGAAGTGGCTTGCATGGGTGCCTAAAGCTTATTCCTTCTCTTTCCACAGTATTAACTCCTTCAGTCAATACATTAAGAAGCAAATTACTAATACCCTCATCCAAGAGATTTATTTCGTCAACATATAGAACGCCTCTATGGGCTTCAGCAAGAAGGCCTGGCTGGAAAACGGTTGTTCCTGTTTTCACAGACTCCTCGACATCAACAGATCCAATAAGTCTGTCCTCTGTGACTCCAAGGGGAATCTGTAGCATGAATCAACTAAGGTAATTAGGTAATGAAAGATTTGTAAATAAGAATGTCTTCTCTCACTAAAAGTACCTGAACAAAAGGAGATCTGACTATCTGGGTCTTAACATTACCAGCAGAGTCATATTCTGCACGTTCAGCTAGATCATTTTCCCACCTTGAAAATTTTGAACAGTTATTATCTTGAATGAAACAATGTTACCATCATTGCATCATATTGGAGAAACACATACAAGAACACATTGTGTCAAGATGTCCTCTATTTAAATATTTTCCACTAAATAACATTTCACTGTTTTAGCTTAATAACCTTTTCCATTACCACTTCACTTGCTTTTCAATGAAATATCTTCTATTTGTCCTGATAATTGGGTCACTACATAAATTTTTGGTTGAAATGGATTAAGTGGGTCTCCACAAAGTAAATTATCATTTTATATTTGAGTAATTCTACATACAATCGTGGAGTGCATAAATGTCATGTAGACGCTTTGAAAAAGAGTGGTGTCCATTATTAAAAAATTAAGGCCTTGTTTGTTTTCAAAGATGAGAGATGAGATAAGATGAGATAAAAGTTAAAAAAAAAGAATAAAATATTATTATAATATATTTTTTTAATATTAATTTTATTTTGGGATTTGAAAAAAAAAAATTAGGATTTGAAAAAGTTGAATTGTTTATTTTATTTTGTATGGAAATTTGAAAAAGTGTAATGATGAGCTTGAGATGAGATAAGATGATTTGTAAAAACAAACCAGGCCTAATTCTTTTCATGTGGATCTCGTGCTTATTCACTTTTTTTTTAAACGTTTGCACACTCATGACTGCAAGTAACATTTCTCTTTATGTTTAAAAAAGAAACAGGATTCTGTCATACGTTACTACATAATAAATTACTATTTTTTCCAGACAACAAGCATGTGAAGCATTACATGGATAAAACCTCAAGTATAGGAGCAAAGGTGTAGGTGGGGGTTTCAAACTTGGGGAATGGTCCTTGAAGGGTTCATCATAGCATATCTTAGTTTCTTTTCTATGTCAATACACATGCCGCAGAAATTCACATAATGTATTGGAGGGACTTAAGTTCTTCTCACAATGCAACTTCTCTTTCTATATAGAAGTACAAACTACAAACAGATAATTAAATATTCAGTGTTGAACATTTTATTTATCCTTCACACAATTCTGAAGCTAATCCTTCACCATACCAAGTTGACAGTAATTGTAAGCTTTCCATACGAATCACCTTGATGTCCAATAATACTTAGAACATTGAATTGAATATTATCTCTTGTGAAAGAATACCCTATAATCAATCAACCACCACCATCCATTACCAAAATGGTTGAATGCACAAGCAAGTTGAAACATAAAGCGATTATAGACTCCTAGTTTGGACATTGAACCATCTGAACCTAAACAAACCCATATAAAGAATCTACAATCCTAGATCCAGTAAATTTTTATTGCACAGTTATCATCCATAGTTAAGGACAAAATGGACAAGCCTGAACAATATTTTCTGCTTCTAAAAGCTGAGAGTCATGGCTGGTTCAAAGTTACCAATAAAAAAATCATAGCTGGTTCAAACTTCACACTGAATTAATAGTTCTCCAGCAATCCAAGACGAAAGCAATAAATATGCACACAACATATTCTCAGCATATCAGCTTCATACCATTATAATATGAAAGATACTAATTGATCACCAAATGGTGTCTTATATGCAAGAATTTTGAGAAAATAATAGGCTGATAAAGGCCTTTAGTCCATGAGGCAATGATCCAGTGTGTGTGTGTGTGGGGTTTTTTTCCACAAATTATGTCATAGTAAGTTAGACTTATACCATGAATTAAATTCAGACACAAACAATTGTGTTTTGCTTTCTGTTAAATTAAGTATTAAAACATGTTTGTATTAGAAAAGATTCCTATCTCACTTATACAGTCAATAACCTTACTCTTCTGGGCAGGCTGGATCTGCATTTGCTATTGAACCAACAACAATATCAATTGGAGGCAAAATTGCATGCAATCCGCGTGCCATAACTGTCTTCGCTGTTCCTCGCTTTCCAGAGATTGCAATCCCTCCAATCTCACGATCAGTAGCCCCAAGCAACAGAGCAGTTTTTATAGCATCCTATAAAAATAATTAATTTCACAAAAATTCAAAAAATAATGTAAGAGTTGCTGATTGACAACAGTACCTTTAAAAAAAATTCACAGGTCACCCAAAGTATGCACAGAGGTATTGAACAAGCCAACTAATCATACACACACACACACACATATCCTTACATGTCTACTTATAATATATATATATATATATATATTCTGACATGTCTCTCACATCTTCCTTCCAACCAAGTATTTATGCAATGCACAAAACAGTTTGCGCTGGCACCACCTTTTCAGTTAAAGGCCACAACTTCAGTTGAAGCATGGATTCTGCTTATTAACACCTTGAGTTGGGTGATGGAGCAAGAACCCATTTCTGGTTCGATGCATGGTGTGGCGAGGGTCCTCTTTGCACAGCTTGGAAACCAGCAGGTGGCAGTCTCAGAAGTGCTGTGTCATTCTAATGGGACCGTACTTTGGAATGTTATTTTTACAAGAAATGCACAGGATTGGGAACTCGATGAGCTTGCATATTTTTTCAGCTATTTGTAATTAGCGAGGATTGGAGGCAGTGGGAGCGATCGTATGCTATGGAAACCTACGGGGAGCAAGAAGTTTATTGTGAAAACATTCTACAAGATCTTGACAGTTCAGCAGCCCAACTCCTTTCCTGGAAGAGCATTTGGAAGATTTGTGTGCCATCTAAAGTCGCCTTTCTTACATGGACAGCAGTGCTTGGGAAGATATTGAAGGTGGATAATCTAAGAAAGCGGGGTATGGTGGTAATGGAGTGGTGCTACGTGTACAAGAGGAATGGGAAATCGGTTGATCATTTGATTCTACATTATGATGTGGCTAGGGAGCTATGGGAGGAATTCTGAATTTCTAACTAGAGCTGGGTTGAGTTGGGTTATGCGCCTAATTGTGTGGTGGATTTACTCACATGCTGGAATAGGCATCATAATAGCTCTCAAATGGCAGCGGCGTGGCAGATGATACCCTTGTGTTTAATGTGGAGTATATGGACGGAAAGGAACGATAGGTGTTTTAACAATAGGGAGTGTGCAGTGGGGGAAATCTGGAATTTATTTGTTCTCTTTTTTTACAGTGTTTTCTGCTATTATACTAAAGAGAGAGAGAGGGGGGGATGTACATGAGTTTTTATCCACTTTATAGCTTTCTAGAATGTAATTAGGTGTCTCATTTTGTATGCTCCCTGTGTACTGGGCATTGCCTAGTTTCATTTGATCAATAAAGACTCCTATGAAAAAAACACCTTACAATTAGTTTTATGATGCCGTCTTTCTCTTTTAAATATATTACAGAGTGAAAATGTCCAATCAACATCAGGGAATATTCCTAAAGTTATATGGACCAGCTACCAGCCTAAGACTTCATACTCCCTTGGAAAAACTGTTATATCACTCCCTCTTTTACGATAGAACCAAAAAAATGTCTCCTAACTCAACTGAAGATTATAAATGCTTGAGTTAAGTCGATACAATCCATGCACCTTTCTGGGATTGAAACCTGGGCCAAAAATATATTCCTCTGTAATAAAAAGCTTTTCACGCTCGCTAACAATCATGCTAGTTACCAAATC
Source organism: Platycarya longipes (assembly GCA_036559045.1). NCBI lineage: Eukaryota > Viridiplantae > Streptophyta > Magnoliopsida > Fagales > Juglandaceae > Platycarya > Platycarya longipes. Next base: position 4,550,350 of record CM071801.1, read on the forward strand.
ACAATGGCAGCCCATGCAGAACTTTACAATAGTGGAGAGTATTTTTTAACAATTGTTGACATTATAACCGAGATAGTCCTTCAGATTGTTTTTGCAAGTAAAAAGTGAGAGAAATAAGTAATTTTTCACAACATTACGATGATAACGTATCTAAATGGTACTTACCAGCTACAGTTGAATTTGCAATCTACCATGAGGTACGGTTTCTCGTGTGGTGAAGAGTGTGTGTGTGTGAGAGAGAGAGAGAGAGAGAGAGAGAGAGAGAGATTGGGCAGTCAAGCAGTTGATACAATCAAAACCCAGTTTCAATTCCAACCATAAAAGAACAAAATAGCAAAACCCAGAAAATAGTACAAAGAAAGAAATTAAAACTGTTAGGATTCGGGCCATTGGACAAACAATAAATAGGAATTCACGCAGCGGATGCAACAAAGAGAAATAAAAACAAACACGCACAGAACAACGATGAACACCAAGATTTGAAGTAGTTCGGCTTAACACAAGCCTACGTCCACTGTTGGGTCGGTCTCAATGAATTCCACTATAAAATAAAGATAGAGTATAAAGATTGAATCATATGATTCTCACACTAGAAACACTCAATCTCACATACAAGTTGCAAAACTCTCTCTCACAACACTCACACCCTTACAAATAGCTCTCCACTCCCAAAATCAAACAAGAGAACACAATTCTGGAACTCTGTGTTCGCTGTGTTCGTCTTCTCGCTCAAGCGGGACTCTTCTCACTCGAGCGAAACCTTGAGCTCCTCACTGCTTACAGCGTTCAACTAAACGCGATCCTTTTATAGGCAATAGCTCGCTCGAGCGAGACTTTCTCGCTCGAGTGAAACACTATTCCAAACAGCGCTAACCCTAGTATCTGGAAGCGATGCAACTCTAGGATTGACTCTCGCTCGAGCAGGACGTCGAGCGAGAGTCGAGCGAAATCTCTACCTGGATCTTTTGTGATTTCGCTCGAGCTGGATGTCAAGCGAGGGTCGAGCGAAGTCTCTGTCTGATGCCTCGCTCGAGCGGGATGTCAAACGAGAGTTGAGCAAAGTTACGGGTTAAGGCTCGCTCGAGCGGTAACTCGAGCGAAAGTCGAGCGAGATCAGTCTGATGTGCTTAACTGAACTCAATTCAAGCCACATCTCCAATAAAAACCCACTTTCAGTTCAGCCATAAAAGTTCAAAATGGAAAGGCCCCATCACTAATTCATGTAAAATACATAATTAACAAACCATAATAGTATAACACCATTATCGAAAGAGAGAGAGAGAGAGAGAGAGAAGCTGTACTTGGCCAACAACAGCAGCTAGAGGGAAGTACTGTCTTCCATAATTAGGAGTGGCATGATCCGGCTTCTCTGCGGCGAGTAGCGCACCATTGCCAGAATCAAGAGCTGCATTTGCACTTGCAGAAACTGCACGGACACGAGCCCAACGAATGCGAGGACGTATGTGATTTAAAAGAAGCGGGTGTAACTTGAATGTTGAAGAAGATTGGAGCTGTGAGATATATGAACATGTTGGAGCCGAGGCCGAGAATGCCATCGGAAGAGGGAGGGAGACAGAGACAGAGCTGGGCTCCTACTTTCTTATCCGTTACCCAATCCGTCAGTTTTAATAGAAGTAAGGCGTCACAGCGTGAGTGAGGAGGGTCCGAGGTAGTGCGCAGAAAATAAAATATATTAAAGGATCACCAGAGGAATTTAGGAGGGTAAATCGATCCGGTCCGGTTAGGGGTGATAGATCGAAATTCTAACATATTTTCTGAATCGGACCAGATTAAACACTCATAGAGACTAGATTGAACCGGTAGTTATCGGTTCAGTTCAGTCCGATCAGTCCAGTTTAATTTATTTTTTATTTTTAAATAAATTAATAAAAAAATTAAAATTAGGAAATTAAAATTTAGTGGATTATTAATATAATTTATATATTTAAAAAATATTCTATATGTTCTATGATAATAAATTAAACGAAGATTACATCATTAACTTATATAATTATTATATAAAAAATAATATTAAATTATTAAAAAAATTAGAATATATGTAGGAATTCGGTCCATTAAAAAATAATTATGATGTTAATTACTAATTTGTATGATTACTAATCAATTATAATTATATTTATGATATTAATTATAATTAGATCATAGATGTAGATGTTAATAATTAGTTAATGGTAAATTGGTGATAGGTTAGTTAATTGATAGCATACACTAGTTAATTAATAGAATATTGTTTTTAATTACATATTTAAAATTTTATATTCCAAATGGTGATAGGTTAGATGAAGCTTTCCCATGTTTCTCGCAAGTTAAATAGAGTAGTTGATGTAGCGGCCAAGAATGCATTTCAATTTGATAGTGAAAGGGTATGGCTAGAACCCTCTCTTATTTCTTTTATTGTTTTTGGAAGAAAAGTTAATGTTGTAATAGCAATATTTTCCTTTAAAAATAAAATAAATAAATAAACTGAAGGAGAAAATACATAAAACGTCCCCCTAATTACCACTCAATTTTCAGCCGTCTCCCAAAAATTATTGAAAAAATATAACAAAGTACTTACATAACATAATAACACATTTTGATAAAATTCTTCCATGATACAATTTGATTTCGAAAATAAATTTAAAATTTGAATCTAAATTGAATAACTCCTAATTATTTTACCAATAAAATAGTTTTTCAGGTTTATATGGTGTATTGGTATCCGTGTTTACAATTACAGGAGGTGACTACAAATGGAGTGATAGATAGAGTTATTTTCTTCAAAATTAAGAGATATTGTTCTTATTCCTCTTTCAAAAGTTCTTGAAGAAAAAGGAAACTTGGGATTTATTTGGGTCATGTAGTAGACAGCCACGATATTACACATAACCTATATGAATTAGAGTGTCTTTCTTTAGTAAAGCTTTTATTTATGTATTTTCCTGGAATGCAATCCCATCTCATACGTTTGAAAAGCATCTTTATGGTTCAAATTCCGAATGAAGAATAATAAAGGTATCAAAACATGGATTTTAATATGTAATTTTCATTTCTCAGGATTAAGGGGAATAAATGAGTCAAAAAAAAAAAACAAAAACATAGATCATGGATACAATTCACATTTTATTAAGGTGGCGACTCGTTCCAAACTTCCATCCAAAAGAAGATATTTGTCCATACCATTGAGAAAAGGATTGTAATCAAAGGGCATATACTGTACATCTGTCAAAAAAATAATTAAAGGATAAATTCATTTCTTTAAGCTACATTATACATCATTCTGGCTCCTCACTACTCTCTCTCTCTCTCTCTCTCTCTCTCTCTCTCTCTCACATATATATATACATACTGACTGTATAATTGCAATTCTGGTAGACAATCAGATTATAGAACATAAATGCCTTTTTCCTTTTTTTTTCCTTGTTTATTTTGTTAAAAGCACCAACCATCTAGACAAGTTTCACTCATGAATAATTACTAATCTTGCTGCAAGAATTTGAAGTCGATTTTTTGGCTTACTCTTTTGCCTTTAAATTGCATCTGTCAGTCATGTGAACTAAACCTAAGTCAAGACCTCCCAAAGTCCGTATGTTACCACAACCAAACCCCACCAGATAAAAGGATTGGATTTAGCATTGATGATGGACAATCATCATCACGAGAATAGCCACCATCTTCCCATAAATATGCAGAGATTGCATTCTTCTCAAGCTCAGTGAAAACCTGTAACAAGTCATTGATACGTGAATACCATATAGAGATTTTTGGAGACGAGGAAAATCAAATAGATCCAGAAAAATTGGTTGACGCCAAAAGAATTAATATAGAAGGCTCAAAATTCTCATTCTTATCACTTGCAAAATATGACAACAGAGCAAACATTATACATATATTTCCAGGAGCATCAAGGAATTCAGGAAGACCATTATCTGGCCAACTGTGAGTCTGTGACGACATAAGTCAAAAGTCTATATTACCATAATAGAGTAGAAGTCATGTGGAATAAAACAAAACAAAAACGCCGCACACACGCGCACGGAGCACGACACCACAGCTTACAGTCGATAGCTACAATTGACCCACGTGTTTTCTAAGTTTGTATATATCACACACTCCATGGGACTTGAAACTATGATTTGATCCCAGGGTGTGGGGATGCACAAAATGTTTTTATAACAATTCTGCAGCATCCATATAATGCAAATGGAACAAAAGGCATAATTAGACATCATAGGATCAAACAAACAATAACAATTCTCAAACTTTTTCTTCCTCCCTATTCAGTGAATAAATGGATTGGGACAAAAACAGAGGCATCAAAACAAACTTGTGATATATATTTTAAGGTTTCTCGTGAAATTTAATAACGTTTTCAAGGTATGAGCTATACCTCTCCTTCCTTTCTAGTGAAGGGTCATGTTCCCTTCTTGGAACAGCTCAATACGCTGTTTTGCTGCCGCAACCTTCTGTTTTGTTATTCTGGTTTTGCCCACAGTATATTCAATCTTCCTTTTCCTAAATAGAAGAGTTCTTCATAGTCGAAGATCTCTGGTTATCTCCAAGTTGAAACTTGTAAACCCACTCATAGTTATCCATTCATCCACTTTTTTCAGCCAATGGGTTTCTCAACAAACCAGAGAAGATCAGAATCTGACCGTGCTGAGGCATTCAGCCTTAAATCTCAAGACAATTAATTACATACGATCTGGCAAGGATAGGAAATCAAATTACAAACATTAGTTTGCATAAAAAAAATAGATAAAACTAGTCAATTTTCCAATAAAGAAAAATAATAATAGAAACCCCCTTACTTCTGATCATATTTATCCCACATCCTAGAAGAGAATTTTAGCCAATTCTAAAAAATTACACAATTTCCTTTTTTAAATCAGAATGCACTTTCAAAATAAACCCTATAGGTTATTTTGTCAGCATTAAGCAGAATATAAGAAACACCAGATACATGATCCCCACTATAACCATATATTATGCAATCTAGGGACCTCCAGGTGCAAAATGAAACCCAAGATGTCTGAAACTACAACTCAACCCAAGCCCACCCTTTAACCACTAGACTGCATCCTAACGGCACTTAATACATATAACTCAATGAATAGAACATGTAAAAACCTAACATATAAATGCCAAGTTAAAGACATGACTTCTACTTCCCAAAATCCTGCAAAACACAAAATACTAATTTTTTTTATTAGCACCAGGTGTCCAAGAATAAAGTCCCGACTAATTCCGGAGGTAACAAAATACCAATTAATTAAAAGGTATCAACAAAATGGAATGCGAATAATTGGTATATACTTGCCAATGCATGCAGACTATCTGCAAACCTAGAGGAGGACCTCAAGAAAGCACACAACTGGGGCGCTGTTGCAGATGTGAGTGCCAGGAGGGTAGATAGTTACCTTAGGTTTTGTAGATAAGGGTGTGTAAAGGGCCAACAACTAAAACACCCAAAATAAGTATCATTGATCCTCCAGAAAAATGACAACCCATGTAGTGATAGCTGGTCCTAAAAAGAAAGCAGATAAAAAACAGGGTGCAGGAATTGGAGCAAGTTTTTTTTTTTTCTTAAAGCATACCTCGCTCAAGGGTGAGACAGCACTAGATTCTTCATCATTACATTCAACCACAGCATTACCTTGTGCCTCAACCAACTGGGACACATCAGTCTTCACGGTTAGCAAGTGGGGGCAGATAGGTGGGTCCCTTTTGAGACATACGTGGCACCTAAATCCAATAAGTTTATCGATGTTCTCCAGAGTGAGTCCGAAAGCATTTCCATGAAACCACTCTGCATAATAGACCACCCAGTGACGATATAAAAATAGATACATTATGTAGACACATGAACAAACAAAAAATAGATAGGGCAGTCATAAAGGGTATTATTAAAACGCTAAAAGCAAAAGCGGATGATGCTTCAACATGCATCCTTTTCCTAATCAACATCCAAATGTCTAAAAATAAAATTCAAAAATCAGAGTAAACCAGAAAAATGAACAAAAATAAGTGGAAAAAGAAGTAAAGTACCTCCGCAAGTTTCGCATAATATATAACTTAAGGTAGATGCACAACCTACTTCACAACAAAGATGGCATTTGGGCTGATCAAGAATTACAGACAAATTATCAGAAGGGACAAGAATATTTTTCTCCCTAAAATGCATCACTCGTTCATCATTGGGCTTCCTGGACAACAGAAGACCATTGAGCCAGTAACTCTGGTAAACATGTGTTCTCTTCTTCCTCCAAGAACTACTACTCTTTGGTTTCTTATAGGACTTTCTGGATTTTATCTGCTTTGCTTTCCTGCGTCCTTGCTTTTTATTTTGCAATTGCAAGCATTTGACTTTCCTAGGTGAACGACGTAGAGGCACAACAGCTAGAGATATTTTTACTGGTTTTAGATCGAATTTGTCCACCCTTTGATGCTTTTTTACTGCATTTTATTCTCACAGACCTGCAATCTTTGGAGACTTTTTTATTCTTCTGTGACAGTAGTTTTACTCCTTTTGTGCCAGTTTTCCCTCTTTTTGAATCAATCTTCGCTCGCATCCCATCATGGCATCGGTGGCATGTATAGGTACATGCAGCAGTGTTGGCCCCAGTAGACTTTCTCACATGCCTTTTATGAAAAAATCCTGCAATATGATGATATCCAAGTTACCAAACTTAGTGTAAAAAAGAACTACATGACAAACACTAACCTTGAAGCCAAATTAACAACTCCTCACCATACAAGGTCAGAATTTACCCCTTCCTTTTCTTTTCTATTTGGAAGGGGGAGGGGAGGATTTCAATAGCAACAATTCAACAGAAATCCAGTTTCAACAGATATTTTACTCAACTCAACATAACTAATCAAAGAGAATCAGTACATCAGGGGACAGAACAACTACTGCCACACTATTAGTAACTTTGAATGCATACAAGGGAACTTCAAAATAGACACAGCTGTTCTTGTGGCAATTTAAGATAGCCACTGTTGGACTGTCCTTAGCTTATTCCAAGTTATGATACCCAAATAGTGTATGTGGTAGCATATTGCTAAGCATGGTCACATAAACATCCTTAATTACAGAAAGAAAAAGGGAGATTTCTGCTATTGCACTACACACTACATAAGAGACAAGTATAAAAGGTACTCACCAAGCTTCAGGTTGGACTATTATTAAGTGTGAATGGCAAAAGGGGACAAACCAAAGACTAAATTGAATACATATTGTAAGTGTAACTATCCGATACAGAACAAAGAATATCTAAACATCATACATTTTTTTATCAGAGATACAGTATGCATAAACACATCAATGATTTAAATTTCAGTCACATAAGCAGTAAGCATAACAAAAAGAAAGGGGAAGAATTAAATAAAACTAGAAAAAAAAAACTAATAGTCACTAAAAAATTTTATTTACAGAACAACAAATGAACTAAGCAAAAACAAAAACTAGAGGTTTTATGAGAAGCTGAAAACTTACCTTTGCAGAACAGGCAGCTCAAAGCTTCCCTGCCAATATTAAAAACAGAAAATGGATAAATAATAAGAAAACAAAAAATAAAATCGGTAAGATCACAAATTAAAATGGGAGTGATGAAATGCTTAACAAGACAAATAAAAAATCTTGACAGTATCATACCGTCCTCTTACTTCCCTATCCCACAATACCTGGCACCAGCCAGCCAAGTTGCGCGATATACACAAAATTGGAGGACCGTGCATTGGCCATTTAACATGAAGGTCGAAAGTGTGATCAATATATGATGCTCAGATAAACTAAGCTGTTAGTATTCAGGCCTTTTGCAATTTTTAATGGTTCCATAAGCACTCAGAAGTCAGAACAGTCTAATGGGAGGCAATTGAGTTCACATACAGAGAGAGAGAGAGAGAGAGAGAGAGAGAGAGAGGAAACAAAGTAAAGAATACAGAGAACAAGGAAAGAGGATTCCAGGGATAATAAAATTGCTTAGACCTATATAAAACAAGGCCCTCAAGCTTATGAACACATCAACACGAGGTGCTAAACTCATACAGCTGCACTGCTATAGTATTTTTAGCCCTATTAAGCTATCAAAGATTCTAATCAATGGAAGGGTGATTAGCCATGTCAAGGCATCATTTCTAAAATTCAGCAATAACTAAAACTGTACTCGGACAGAATCATTAGTAAGTTAAGATAGTTGTGGATTCCCACAGCTTTTTTTTGTGTTCTTTTTTATTTGTAAATACAATTTTATTGATCATAAGAATAGGCAAAGCCCAATACACAGGTCATATACAAGAGCAACGCCTAGGAGTAATGTTCTATTGATACAAGAAATTGTTTTGTGTTTTTTTAAGACGAACATTCCTTTTCATTCATTTAGTTATACCTGTTTACCCAAACATAGCGATAGGGTGTTTTGAAGAACCAACTCTAACAATGACGCAATCACACATACTACTAGACAAAAACATAGGCTATCAAGAAGTTTCATACTTAAACAAGTAACCCTCCAAAGAGACCCAGAAGAAGATCCCATGTTTTCTAAACATTCATGGTGGCTGGTGCCAAGGGTTCAAGGCATTTCTTTCCAAGTGGTAAGTCCAAAGTCATTTCCCAAGTAATGCTCTATTAAACAATCTCATGTTTTTTTAATCCCCAACCCACCACAATCAATCGGTTGACATACCTTCTACCAACTAACCAAATGAAACTTTTTTTCTTCTCCTTTACCACCCATTAAAAATTCCAAAATAAACTCTCAATTCGTCTTTCTACCCTTGCCGGCAATGGAAAAAGAGAGAAGAAATAAGTGAGAAGATTAGACAAAGTCTTTTTATTAGAGTTCATCTTTCCCTTTTAGACAAAATAATCTTCCAACCAGCTAACTGCCTTTTAATTTTCTCAACCACCTCATTCCAAATATTAACAGATTTATAAGAAGCCCCCAAAGGAAGCCCCAGGTACCTCATAGGGAGTGAAGAAATTCTGCACCCCAGAATATTTGCCAAGTTTGAAATATTCTGAACAGAACAACCCACAAGAACAACTTCGGATTTCAATAAATTAACTCTTAACCCCGATATGGCTTCATAACACAGTAAAAGTGCTCTTAAAGCACAAAGATTGTCAGAATTGGGCCAACTAATAATCCATGTATCATAAGCAAGCGATAAGTGTGAAACACTTAAACTACTCCGAGCTTCATCACCAACCACAAAGCTGGACAGAAAATTATCATCCACCGCCTTCTCAATCATTCTACTCGAGGCAACCATGATCATAACAAAAAGAAAAGGAGAAATAGGATCGCATTGCCTCAAACCACACAAGCTACCAAAAAATCCTACCAGTTTTCCATTCACAAAACATTGAAAATCTTGAAGCCGACACACAATGCTTTATCCACAAACACCATTTATCTCCAAAACCATATCTCCTCAACATATAAACAAGGAAATCTCAGCACAACAATCATAAGCCTTTTCCATGTTCAATTTGATTATAATACCAGCTTTCTCCCTTTTTTTAGAAGTAATATATTATATATATATATATATCTCAATAGAAGTAACAAAGTACAATGGATTTTTACAAGAAAACACCTAGCCCATACTAGAGAGCTCCTAATGACCCAAAAAGCCCGTCAAAGCTTTCTACATTGAGAAGGTGCAAGTTGGTTTGCAAGAGGCTTCTGTTTGCAGGGAGCAGACCCCGTCGCTGACAACCTCTGGGCTAACCTCAACCCTCTTGGCGCTGGTACTCCCAGTTCTCGCTAACGAGTTGCCTGTTTGCAGGGAGGAGGCTTCAGTGCTCGGGGGGCCATAGTTGCCGGCTTCCCCTAGGCTAACCCCAGTCGTCGAGATGGCTTCCTCTGAGAGATCCAAGACAAGTTCAGGGCAGAATTTGGAGATGAACAACACAACAGATGTGGTGTGTGCAGAGTCCTCAGAGCAAGGGGTAGTTTTGGGGGAAGGCTTGTCGTTGGTGCCTTGCGATGAGGAGTTATCGTCAGGATCTATGTCAGGAGAAGTTGTTGCCCCTTTGGTTTCTCTTCCTCCACTTAGCAATATAACTAGATCATCACCTGATTGGCTTTTACAAAAGGTTAATGAGATTCAGCACGTCGTGGGAATCTCACACGGAGGATGTGAAGATCAGTTTAATGCTCTACTCATTGCAATTGAGGAGGGCCACTCACGTGATACCAAATCAAGATTTAAGAATAGTAGGAAGCTACAATGTCTTTCTTGGGAAATCAACTACAATAATTCAAGTCGAGGGAAGACTAAAGGGAGGAGACTCTGAAGATGTTCCCTATGTGGGTGTTTCGGGTGGTTATCAGTCTATGTGGGTGTTTCAGGGGGTTATCAGTCTATGGGTTAGGGTTGAGGAGGTGTGTTGTATTCTATGGGTATTTTGGGCTTGTGGTATTTTGGATAATTTTCTTGGGCTTGTTGGGTTTTTCATGGAATAGGTGTTTTCGAGCATTCATGCACTAGGTGTTTTCTTGTATACAACCAATGTACTTGTTTACTCCTTTTGACATATATAACATTTTTACTTATAAAAAAAAAAAAATTGTTTTCCCCTCACAAAGGCATTTTACGATTTTGAAATAATCATCTCCATTGCCCTGCTCAAACAGTTGTCTAGCACCTTAGAAATGATTTTATACACTCCATTCACCAAACAAATAGGCCGAAATCTCTCATCTCCACAACCCCTACCTTTTTCGGAAAAAGTGCAATGAAAGTCACATTAAAACTCTTCTCAAACCTCATGTACAAATGAAATTCAGTAAAAACCTTCATAATATCTTCTCTAACAATGTCCCAACATACTTGATAAAACGCCAAAGAAAATCCATCCAAACCCGAAGCCTTATCCCTATCCATACCCTTAACCGCATAAAGTACTTTATCTTTTTCGAACTCTCTCTCTAGCCAATCAGCTTCGACCTGATCTATAGAAATCAAAACAAAGTTTGTCCAGCTTTGGTCTACAAGAAAAATCCCAAGATTTTTGCCTCCACGAAATTTCCTCCATTAACGCTATATTTTCCAGTTCAGAAGCCACCCCTGTTTTTCTTTTCCTGTCCTCCCCCGAAATAACCCCTTGCACCTCCTTCTCATCCAAACATCTCAACTCTTCCATAAGAAGCTTCCTCTTGCTGTCTACATTCCCAAAAACTCTCTCTTCATTCCATCTCTTTATATCTTTCTTAAGAGATTTCAATTTTCCAGCCACAACAAAACTAGGAGTACCTGAAAAATTATAAGAATTCCACCAACTTCTCACCCTGTCAAAATCCCTCCTCCTTCAGCCACATGTTTTCAAAATTAAAATACCTTCTCCCCACCCTTGATTCCACCACAATCCAACATGATAGGATAATGATCAGAACACAATCTTGGCAATAATTTTTACTCAACCAAAAAAATGAGCCTCCCAACAAGGCAAAACCAGAAGCCTATCCAGCCTTGAATATGTCCTACCATTTGTCCAAGTATAGTCTCTTCGCACCAAAGGTAAATCAATCAGATTCAATTTCTGAAAAAGTAGATATTTTTTTTTAGATATTGCAGGTGAAAAATATGATTCCCCCAATCTCTCACTAGGGAAACAAGTGAGATTAAAATCTCCACCAAAACACCAAGGTAAATTTCACCAACCACATACACCTGACATTTCATCCCATAATAAACTCCTACTATCCACATTAGGGCAATACACACTAGCAAATGCCCATTTAAACCCAACCTCAATACTCCTAAAATGACATGCCACCAAAAATTCCCCCACAAAATGATCCCTCAGCTCCACACTCCTATTCCACATTATAATAATACCACCCGAAGCCCAATTGACACCAACTCAACCCAACCCACACTCTACAATTCCACAAACTTTGAACAATGGCTTGTGAATATATATATTAGAAGTAAGATATGAAAACCATTTCCTGATATTCATAATACTTCTACCTATACATAAGATATGAATACAATAGCCTAACATCAAGGATTCGAAAGCAGAACAATTAAGGGTAGAAAAACAAGTTCATGGGACGAAGAAGATACGATACGTATATGCAATGCAATATGTATATATATATATATGATACCTGATCAGCACATCTTTATTGCAGTGTCCACACTGATAATACTTGGATCTCTCAGCTTTTAAAAACAGATATGAAAATCCCCTTTTCTGAGGGGATCTCTTTCTCACTCTACAATCAAAAAGTTCTGCAGATTTCATCACCAAGGATTTACGGGCAAGCCTTTTCTCCTCAAAGTTTTTCAAAAGATGCAAGGGAATATAACATTCCGCCAACCAATATGTCTTCCTTTCGCTAGAGGATGCTCCCACCAATGACCCATGTCTTTTAACAATGTCAGGGATAACTCTCCTCTTGCCAAAATCAAGAAGATACTTTACCACTTCCCCTTCAGTGCACTTCCTGCGGATAATAACTTTCTTAAAAAGTCTGATTGCTTTTACAGATTGCTTGTCCAATGCAGGAAGAGAATGTGTGTTTTCAATGTCATCCCACTTAATGTATATATCAAGCTCTCTAACCTGTTAACATGACATGAATTAGTTGACTGAGAATTTCAGCAGGTAGCTCATTCATGAATCGTGAACAAATACCAGCTAGATCTAGAAAAATCACTAGTCCAGACAATTACTGTTACGTGCATTGGTTTTATTTGCTTTAAGAGCATGTATGACATAATGTAACCATGCAAATGCACTCTTAATGTGATATTGCCACTTTTCTGTGGTATCTCAGTAAAGGCTACCAAGATTATACTTTATTCATTTTCCGATTCTTCTAGGATGTGGAGAGTTTTCAGGTGGTAAAAGGAATTTAAGTTTGAAAAAATGAGGCTGAAAACGAAAAACTTAGTGGGATGCCAATATTATCATAGCGGACAATGATTGGGAGGTAGATTCCCTTCATTCTTTTTTTTTTTTTGGATTGGCACCGAGGGTCCAAGAACAGCTTCTTCACTAATCTAGGAGTGCACAGCCCTCAACAAGGAGCTTTCTGCAAATGCACCTCAAGTAATTCAAGGGAAAAATCCTCCAGTACGATGACCCCTAGAGATTGTACCCAAGAGGATTTGAAACTTAGACCTGGGGAGAGCATACCCCCAAGCCCAAGGCTTTAACCCTTCATTCTTTGACAAGCTTTATTCGACACAAGTAAGCACGAACGGTGAGACAGAATTTAATGTTCCTTCCAATTAAGGTGTGTTTTAGTTCAAACCATATCTTACAGTTTTGGCCTTGTAGGATAGATAATCCTTATCATGGAAGAAGTGGGGAAATGGTGGATCCACCATTTTTTACTTCATTGTGTAGTCAATTCATACTAGGAGGAGTCAACGCTTAATGGAACTAAGGCCTTGTTTGTTTCCCAAATACATCTCATCTCTTCTCATCTTAAACTCATCATTACACTTTCAAATTTTTATACAAATAAAACAAACAATTCAATTTTTTTAAATTTCAAAACAACTTTTTCAAATCTCAAAACAAAATTAATATTAAAAAAATATATCATAACAATGTTTTATTCTTTTTTTTTTAACTTTTATCTCATCATATCTCATCTCATCTATGAAAACAAATAAGGCCTAAATTTTCAGCATGTTTGAGCTATATTGGGTAATGCCTCAATAGGTAGTCGATCTATTGGCATGCTGGTAAACTTTCCTTTCATGGAAGTTTCCTCTTATTATTTAGGTGAATTTCATGTATAGTCTCCATGTACTTGGGTAACAACCCTTAGAGCTTTTCTTTCTTAAGATTAACAAATAGCCATCACATCTCAAATCAAGCAATTTAGTTGCATAAAAGAACATTTATGCAAGGTAAGTCCAAAAAGGTTGTCACCAGATTAGACTTATGTATGATCGAATTGATACCTAAACTACAAACTAAGAGTCTGTTTGGAGTTGCGTTTCGAACCAAGTGCTTTTAAGCAGTTAAAACACTTTAAAAAAATGACATGTTTGCTAACTTTATAAAAAAATATTTTAATCAATTAAAAAAGTTGAAAGTCAGTTTTTTCAAAAAAAAACACCAAATTAAAGCTTTTATCAAAAAGCTCCTATGGAAAATTGTATATTTTGAAAAAATTACTATAACTAACTTTAAAAACGCTTTAGATACATGTTTACCAAATATTAAACAGTTTTTGAAATATAGAGATTATTATTTAAGTTATAAAAGCTATAAGCCCTAAAGTTGTTAGCTACATTTCCCACCGCAATCCCAAACATGCACTAAGATGTGTAAGACAAAACCTTGATTTTGCATTTAGAGTTAACAGAAGTGCAGAGACACAAGTATATCAAAGCACAAAACAAATGAGGAAGACCATTGCAATGCATAAATGGTAGATACCAACAAAATTGGAAATGCTGGGAGATATACCTGGAAAGCAAGCTGCTCTACACTTGATGCTGTCTCAACAGCAGCTCGCCAAGCAACATATCTGCTTCTCTTTGCATATTCTGAATTCTCAGGATATAATATGCCTGGTATCTTGGTACACCCAGCTGCAGAATTTTAAACTTCAAACAAATTCAGAATAATCATTCAGTTGGCTAAACACTTCTACTCCAACAACATACGAGAAAGAGAAGACCATATGCAAACCTTGTCTGGCAGCCTTGGAAGCCAAGGAACAAGGCAGAACCTTCCAATTAAAAACCCGACGAGAAATCCTACCACCCCTCCACCAGAACGTACTTAATCCACTGGCAGCATTTGAGGAAGGATTGGACTCTGGTTCTGATGGCCTAACCCTCTTTCGGCTAATTCCATGTTTTGATGATGCACGTAATGAACTGTTTACAACATGAGAAGCTGAACCCACAGTAATAACAGAATCCACGTGTCTTGACCACTCAGCTGAGAGAGCAAGATGATGCAAGTTTGATTCCAACTGTGGACATCCAATACAATAAATTACCCCAATAGTATTAAAGAATGAAATCGAGATAGTTAATTATATGAAAACCCTAAGGGTTGACTCAAGTGGTAAAGGCCTTGGTTTTGGTGGTATGTTTCCTCTAGATCTAAGGTTCAAATCCTCTTTAGTGCAAGCAATTTTCAAGGGCCACCAGACTGGAAGAACTCCCTCTTGAATTACCAGAGGTACACTTGCGAGGGCCAATGCACCCCTGGGATTAGTCGAGACTTTGTTCTCAGACACTCAGTGCCAATCAAAAAAATCAAAAGACAACTAATTATGAGAAGTCAAAAGATACGCTAAGGGCACAATTTCAGCCACTTCACACCAAGAAGTGAATAACCCAAACCAAGTAACAGAGAAGGAGAGCCTAGATTGCCAAAATGGTGAAATATGGAATGTTGAAAACTATAACCTAGGGATTTAGCCCAACAATATGTTGGTTCAGATCTCACTAACACGTTGTGACACCAACCTAAGAAAACAGTTTACACCTTTCCCTTAAAAACCAACTCAGTCAACCCTTCTCCCGTGCCACCCAAGCCAAGGACTAAAGACCACAACAGAAAATCTGTTATCATCGGCAAATTTTAATATATTAAGAACCATTAACATGTCTCCCCCCCCCCCCCCGGGGGGGGGGGTAACAAAAAAAGACCCCTCAAAAGTCTCAAAGGAAACAGTGGTCCCAGTGGAAAAAAATGCACACAAGCGAGCTAGTTTAAGCCTACAACGAAACTTCTAAAAAACGAGTTAAAAAGGTCTATGAGAAGCTGAAACACAGTTGTCAGGCCCAGCTAATTTATACCACAATATTAGCAGCCATAACCAAAGTTTTAACTGTTTAAATTGAGAGGTAATGAAAAAAAATACTCACTGCAAGCAATAAAGTTTTAATAGACACGAGATTGGATGCCTTAAGAATACTTTTATGCCAGTACTTGATATGATTTTGATTCAGCCATGGACCCAACAAAAGCCCATGCAGACGATCTTCAATGGAGAGAACATGGCATATGACATCTACAAGATGGCCCTTCTTGTTCTTTTTTGATTGAAGACCAAAGACATCAGTTTTAGAACCTTCCTGAACAGGCCCCAAATACATGTTAAACAAGCAATCTCTTTCATCAGTTGGATATTTACAAGAAAAGCACCATCCACACTTCTCTTTCCTTGCATTTACGTTTTGGTTCTTAATATTTGGCCAACAAAACTTGGTAGATTTTTTCAAAATTGCCTTCATTTGTGTAGAGATTATATCCTCTTCTGATAGTAGGGAATTTTCATCAATTTTGTCTGATGATTTACGCATCAACTCCTCTGCAACTAGTGAGGCAGTTTGAGCAAAACCATAATAGTTTGTGTAGCCAATCCCGCAATTTTTGTGTAATGTGTCACTTTTTCTAGTGGTTATAGCATATGGGTACTGCCAAGGACCAGTAGATTCCATATTACTTTCTTGTCTAACATCTATGCTGGTAGATGCCAAAGAACTGTCTCCAAAACGTGAGCACTTTCCTTGTATTTGAGACTGATGTAAAATTTCAGCATATCTATTTAAATCATGGGCCCTATGATTTTGATAATTTTGAATGTCTACACAAGTTTGTGTAGCTCCAGCTAATTCTTCTAAAGTTATATATGGACTTTCTGTAGGATTCATGGAATCTAAGAAGTTCACAGACTTCGAAACCTTAGAGCCAAGATGATCAGAGCATCCACTAGTAGGATTTTCTTCCACTTTCATGTCGTCGGTTTCGTTCTTAACAGTATTTATGTCTGAAGATGTCAGTGGTGCCAAGGGCATTAAAATAGCCAAGCTTTGCCTCTTTGTAAAAATGTCCGAGCATAGAGAATGATTCCTCGAGTCAAAACTACTAGCTCCTTTTAAGTTCAAAGGGATATCCCAGTGCTTGTATAGAGCCATTAATATGCCACCATAGAAAATGTCTGAAGTCTTTAGCACTTCAATAACAACACTCAAATCATTTCTGTGGTAGTAACTGAATGCAGATTCAGTGTCACATGACTCTGACCTGCGTATTGAAAATCCAGACATATATGAGGGAAGAACATAACCAAGGGATCAGAAGTGCAGAAAAAAATTGCTCGGCATGACATATACATTCTTTTTTTTTTAATGGTAATCAAGAATTCTATTTTTAAGAAAAGGAGGCATAGCCCAGCATGATTTATACATTTAATAAGCAGGTGGAGCATGAGAAGATGCACAGCATTAGGGTTATGCTTAACAAAGGATGAAACAAAGTATAATTGCTTTAAAAAGAGAGGAAAAAATAAAATTAATGGTCCAACAATTTTTTTTTTTTTTTTTGATAAGTAAAATTGTATTAAAAATCAAAGAATGGGCAAACGCTAGTTACAACGATTTAGTACATCTGAGACTAGAAAAGCAATTTAAGCGACAAAAACTATCCACTTATGACATTAGAAGCTAGAAAAGTATGAAGGTCCATGCCATTAAACGCAGCAATGGACCATGTACAAAGAGTATTGAAAAAAAATGCAGCCAACTCCTCCAATGATCTTTCCTTGTCTTCAAATTTCCGATCGTTACGTTCCATCCAAAGACACCACATAATGCAAATGGGGATCAATTTCCATATAGCTTTTATCTGTCTCGTGCCTCGGATTGATTTCCAACTTGCCATTGTTGCTTTCACGGTTTCTGGCATAACCCATGCAAGATTCAATCTGACAAAAACCTCATTCCATAGTATCTTCGCAATGTCACAGTGCAGGAGGAGATGGTTTACCGACTCACCCCCACTATGACACATACAACACCAATCTGCTATGATAATCCCCCTTCTTCTTAAGTTATCCGTTGTGAGGATCTTACCCAATGCCGTTGTCCACACGAAAAAAAGCCGCTTTCGGGAGTGCCTTACTACACCATATCTTCCTCCAGGGAAATTGGGTACCGGATGTATTAAAGAGGGCCTTATAAAAAGAACGGACTGTGAAAAACCCTCTCTTCACAGGGATCCACCACAATCCATCTGTGGTCCAAAAGTTAAGTCTTTGAGAATAGATGAGTATATAGAAATCTACAAATATGTTTACTTCCCAGTCTTGTGCTGCTCTGATGAAATTAATGTTCAATAGAATCCTCCCCCCTTCAAAAACCACCAACTCTGCTACAGTAGCGTCCTTGTCTCTCGCAATTTGATAAATAGGTGGGAACAAATCCTTGAGTGCCTTATCTCCACTCCAGACATCCTTCCAAAATTTAATTTTGTTTCCATCGCCCAAGATGAGTCTTGTGTGCCGCTTGAAAGTCCCCCACCCACCTCTAATATTTTTCCACACCCCCACCCCACCAGCTCCCCTTACTTCATTAGTGCTCCATCCCCCCCCCCAACATACTGCCGTATTTGTGCTCAATCATCACTCTTCATAGAGCTTTAGGTTCCTGATAGTATCTCCATAATCATTTACCAAGTAGTGCACGGTTGAACCTCCTCAAGTTTCGAATACCCAAACCGCCATCTAAGATAGGGCTACAGACCACCTCTCACTTAACAAGATGAAACTTGAATTCCTCACCCAAGCCACCCCATAGGAAATCATGTTGCAGCTTCTCCAGGCGTCCAGCCACACTTGCCGGTATAGAAAAAAGAGAGAGGAAATAGCTAGGTAGATTGGAAATGGTGCTTTTGATTAGAGTGACGTGCCCCCCCTTGGACAGATACATCATTTTCCACCCTACAAGTTTCTTTTCCACTTTTTCAACCACTGTGTCCCATATCGCAGCTGCCCTTGAAGCAGATCCCAAAGGAAGCCCCAAATAAGTTATCGGGAGTGAATTTATCTTGCACCCAAGGTTTCTGGCTAACTCTCGCACATTATCAACTTCCCCAATCGGTACCATCTCAGACTTGACATAATTCACCTTCAGTCCCGACACAGCTTCAAAGCATAGAAATAAAGCCCTCAAAGCTCACACCTGGTCTCAGTCAGCTTCACAAAGGATAAGCGTATCATCTGCAAATAACAAATGAGATATGTTAGTATAATCTCGTACGGGGGTTCCTACAAGGAACCCGCAAATAACACCATTATCCACCAAAGCTGAGAGCATCCTGCTTAGCGCTTCCATGACAAGAACAAACAAAAGTGGGGACAATGGGTCCCCCTGTCTCAGACCGCGAGAACTTGGAAAGAATCATTTGGGACTACCGTTGATCAACACTAAGAATCTAGCGGTTGTGATACACCACCTAATCTATGACCTCCACCTTTCTCCAAAACCACATTTGCCAAGTAAGTATAGCAAAAAATCCCAATTTACATGGTCCTATACCTTTTCCATATCTATCTTGCATAAGATCCCAGAATTTTCGGCTTTAATCTTGCTGTCAATACATTTGTTTGCTATTAGAACCGCATCTAGGATTTGCCTGCCTTTTATGAAGGCATTCTGCAGCTTGGTGATGATCTTCCCAATAACTGCACTTAAGCGATTAGCTAGCACTTTAGAAATAATCTTATAAACCCCACTCACTAGGCTAATAGGCCGAAAGTCCTTAATCTCCATAGCCCCAACCTTTTTGGGAATTAGAGCAAGGAAAGTGTTGTTGAGGCTTTTTTCAAATTTCCATACCGTGAATAGTTCTTGAAAAACTTTCATAAGGTCTTCTTTGATCACCTCCCAACAATCTTGGAAAAATCCCATGGAAAATCCGTCTGGCCCTGGCACTTTATCTTTAACCATATTACGGATGACTTTCACCACCTCATCTTCCTCAAATGCCCGCTCCAGCCAAATAACATCTTGTGTGTCTATGGCATCGAAGTTTATGCCATCAATGTTAGGTCTCCAAACCTCCTTTTCAATAAGGAGGTTCTCATAAAAGTCGACTATGTGGTTTTGAATAACCACTTCATCAGTACACTCAATACCTTCAATCCTTAACATCTCAATGTTGTTATTCCTGCGATGACGGTTTGCGACTCTATAAAAAATTTAGTGCTTCGGTCCCCTTCTCTTAACCATAAAGCTCTTGATTTTTGTCGCCAAGAAATTTCTTCTTGTAGAATCACCCGCTCAAGATCTGTCATCAACAAGGTCTTGCGCACTAGCTCCTCCTAAGTCAGTGGCCTACCTTCTTGCATCCTTTCAAGTGCCTGAATATCCCTCAAAATGGTGTTTTTATTTTCCCCTAGGTTGCCCAATGACTGAGTATTCCAATTCTTCAAATCGCTCTTTAAAGCTTTCAACTTGTTTGCAAAGATGAAGCTAGGAGTCCCATCGAACTCGTAAGAGGTCCACCATTGTTTAACCCTATCCACAAAACCTTCCACCTTCAGCCACATGTTCTCGAATTTAAAGTATCGGCGTCCTCTCCTAAGACCTCCACAATCGAGCATGATGGGCCAATGATCCGAAGATATTCGATCTAATTGCTTTTGACACATATCTGGGAACTGACTTTCTAACTCGGGGGATACAAGAAAGCGATCCAACCTGGACCAAGACTGGTTGTTAGACCACGTAGCCAGACCCCCGACAAGCAGTAAATCCATCAGGTTCAACTCAAAAATACACTCGATAAAAACTACAAATTAGCGTTCCTCACTCTTCTATTTCCAGAATTTTCGCTTGGGAATCTCACTATGTTGAAGTCACCACCAATGCACCACGGAACTTCCCACCAGCTGTGTATCCCTGCTAGTTCTTCCCACAGGAGTCGTCTATCAGTGTCAATGTTAGGACCATAAACACCTGCAAAAGCCCACAAAAAATTATCATAAACTTTTGAAAAGACACGCTATGGTGTACCTACCAATGTACTCCTCCATTTTGTCTACCACCCGCCTATCCCACATCATTAACACACCACCCGTTGCTCCTGAAGATACCATGTAGACCCAATCCACATGTGCACCACTCCATAAGCTATGTATCATTCTCCTATCAATGTGTTTCAGTTTTGTCTCCTAAAGGCACACAATGTCCATTTTCCATTCCCGGAGCCCATTCCGAATCCGAAGACGCTTATTAGGATCATTGAGTCCTCGAACGTTCCAAGACATAATTTTCGGCTTCATTTACGAATGATTGGCCCCTTTACTTTTGCCCTATCCTTACTGTAAGGTCCCTCCGGATTCATAGACCATTCCAAACGTTTGAGTTCCTTCACCTGCTTGGATACCCCATTGCGTTTAGTCTGATGTCCTGATTCTATGGCTGTTAGTAAAGCCATAAACTGTTCTTCATATCCAACACATTTGATACCAATTAAATTTTGAATTCCTTTTACCGTATCCATCACCCAGTCTGATCCCTGACCTAGGAAGAAAAAAATCAAGGGATTTGAGTTCTGGAGCTCCTCCATATCCTCTAACCCCTGCAAGGATTCCGAAAAAATGGACTCTTCCTCAACCGAATGCATCTGGTCTTCAAAATCGTCATCTGACAGGTCGAGAAGGTCGTCAGACTGTAAAGCTAGATTCGTCAGCACTACAGCCACCTCTCTGCCCCTCTCCGGTGAAGTCTGGGTCGCCACTAACGTAGCCAAGTGTCTATCAAATTCGAAAATGAGATTCTGAGCATTTTAACCAAGGCTACCGCCGTCGCCGTCACCAACTGAGCTCCCCGCCGGAATCATCGACTCGATCTGATTGGTACCCACCGGTGACGTTCCC
The DNA here is from genome assembly GCA_036559045.1 of Platycarya longipes. Taxonomy (NCBI): domain Eukaryota; kingdom Viridiplantae; phylum Streptophyta; class Magnoliopsida; order Fagales; family Juglandaceae; genus Platycarya; species Platycarya longipes. The sequence continues at coordinate 4,572,018 of CM071801.1, forward strand.
GCCGGTGCAGACTCCGGCACAATGCTAGGCACCTGTGATTGCGTACCGGAACCATCGATGGCATACGTTTGACCCGGCCCATACCCAGCTCCACCGGATGAAGCGAGATTGGGTCCCTTTTGGGAGTTCGTGGGCTGGGTTGGCCCAGGCCCAACTCCATTCGCTGACACCCCATGGCTTATGTCCCTTAAAGTGTTCTTGGGTTGGGCAAGCCCAGCCCCAGACGATCCGGGATCACTCTTCCCCTGGACCTGGACTTGAGTTCTTCTCCAAACCTGTTTTCCTATTCCTTTAGCTTTAGACACACGCTCTTTGGGCCTAGGCCCATGTTGAGGATAAGCTTTTCATTTTGCAGCTGGAAAGCCCGAGTCCCCCCTCAATCCTTCACCTTCCTGAAACATCCCAACAAAGTGTACAATAGCAGTTACATCCCTCTGCAGCGCCCTTATTTGCCCCTGCAAATCTAGAATCCCTTTGCGTAGCTCCCACAAATCAGACCTGCCATTCTCAGAGCTCGAGGAGCCCTTCTGCCTTGGCCTTATTGGCCATACGTTTCCAACGGTCTTCTTCTCCCCTCCATCCCTGTCCTTCGGCTGTAGTAGAGGTGAGGAAGCTAGGGCTTCCTTGTATGACCTAGACGACGCAGCCTTGTCGACGCCAAGAACCTTACCTTTCAGTCTATTCCTGTTGCCCTATCGCACCAGTTCGACCACCATCTTCAACCATCCCCAGCCGCCTTCCCTCTCTGAAAAACAGAGCACGTTTTTTCTCCCTCCCTGATTGTATTCAGCTAGCTCTAAGAATCAGTCCCTATTATTCAAGCGTCTCTGAGCGATGAGGCTATGGTAACCCTCCCTGGTAGCTGAATAAACATCTTTACTCGTGCCCTCCCTCAGACAATCTCCTAAAACTCTCGCTAGCCAATGTACTGCAGCATCTGTCAACAAAATCTTACGCTCTGCTTTCCAACTTTTCTCCGTGATACAGCAATGGCTACCTTCTTGTACCAGGATGAAACATTTCGATTCAATGAATACTTCCCATGGACGGCCCATAATCACCATCCACTTAAAACCAAAACGCTTAAAACACTTAACAAGAAGATGAGCATTGACGTTTTGCAGAAAAAACGCATGTGTACGGAGAGAAAATATAAGTAATTTCACAGAATCGAAATGAAGGCGAATGGTCCAACAAAATTAATTGTAATTTAAAAAAAAAATCCCATTCCTCATTAACCTTTCTATTTTCTTTATCCTGAAAAAAAGGTCAATAGAACTCCAACCAAAGACCAAGGCAATCAGTTCATTTAAATTGTAAAACTAAATCAGGCAGCACTCTACTGTTTAAATCCAAACAACAAAATAAGGATAAAAGAACTAACAACCCGCAATATCATGGCCTTTAAGGTTAAAGATCCAACAGCTGATAAGGGATAAGACTGATTAACCTTGTACAAGTCCCCCTATTATATACATGAATCTTGCAATTCTGAGATGTAAGCAAAAAATGACATAAACCATCCTTAATAATTGTGGAGTTCCCTAAAATTAAATGTTAGCCTGTTATGTGAAGGATTTGATAGCAGATGATTAGGGAACACAATATCAAGGTGATTTATCATATAAATAAGAATGGTTATTACTAACACTTGTGTATGGATAGCAGTCATACTCAAATAATAACCAACTTACACCAACAAGTAACCGCAGCTGCTAAAAAATAGCCGTCCATGAGGGTCAATTCCCAGTAATGCTGCCCCTCGAGATGACTTCCGGTGTTTCATCCAAGGCTTACATCTGTCAATTGCACATTCAGGGCAGTACCAGTCACCCTCTGGCAAAAGATCACTACTAATTCCTACACACTTTGAATGGTATGCAGCAGGACAACCGTCACAGCATATTAAGTTTCCATCCATCTTACAAAGGCAGCATTCATCACTATTCCAGTCAGTGGTGTCCTCAACAATCTCTTCTGTCAAGCAAGAGCCCACAGAAACATCTACTGTAACTCTCCTTTTCTTGCAAACATCAAGGTTCATACTCCGATCGAAAACCATGTCAGGCTCAGCTGCCAACGATCTTCTACTAAGCTCGGACCTTATAGCTTCCACTTCAATCATGTCATCAGACAGACACCGAAGTACCTCAACCTTCACAGAAGCAGGTTGTTTGTAGTAGTCAGTTCTGAATAGTTTTAAGCGACTGATATCAAATCCAGATTTCAATTCTGAACCATGGATCAGTAGGTACTCGGCCATTAAAATGGGCCATGTAATTAAGTCTAACAAATCCCAATTAAGACTCCTACACCAAATGTTGACAGAGAGAATGTTAAGAACTAATATAACAAACCAAATTACTTTAGAAGAAAATGGCAAGAGGAAGAGAGATAAGGGTACCTTAAGCAATCAGAAGCAGATTCAGAACCTTCATTCGAGAGGTACTCCAAATGCTTCCTCAGTGTTTGTAAAATAGAAAGATGAATGCAATCAAACAATGTACTAGGAGACTTGCACTTCAGTGCTGCTACAAAGTCCTCCAACTCAAAGGGACTCAGGAATAATAAAGTACTAAAGGATCTTAAACATGCATAGACAGAAAAAAGGTCAAGTACGGGAATATCGTCTAAATCCAAATTTTGTGAAGAAGGGGGTAATTGCAGCTTTGGAGGAAGCACACTGGTGTTTTCGGATGCTTCACAACCTGAAATTGCGGCCATTTCCTCTGTTACAACACTAACCGCAGGGGATGATGATAATGGATCTTGAAAAGAATACGCAACATGATTCTGAGCAGACCCTCTGCGAGAACTTCTCCTCAAAACTGTCTCCGTGATTGATTTCAAATTATCTGCTTGTCTCCTCCTCTTTCTTCGGCTACTTCCTTGTGTACATGGACTTCCTAAGCTGCCTTGGTCCCCATGAACAACTGTAGCACCAGCCTCAGAAAGACCATCCTCCAACCGAACTTCAATAAAACCAAGATCCTTGATGCAGCTATCATCCAAAAAACCAGGAGAACGATGAGCTTTTAGATCTTCACTACATACACCAATTTCCTTCTCAAGTCCTTCAGCCAACACTAAGGATACATCTCCAAGTGCAGCCTCAAGCGACCCACTAATATCTTCTTGCTTCGAATTACCATCATTAATGTCTAAATTAAGTTTCTCCAAAGACCCCTTTGCGCCACCATCTTCCTCACATTTTTCTTCAACGTCTCCATCAATATCTTTCTTTTGGGTTTCTTCAATCCTAGAAGAATTGCTAATCTTAAATTCTACTACATCATCACCATCAGGATCCTGAATATCCTCGCAAACCTCCAAATTCAAATCAAAACCACAATTCTTCTTCTCGTTTCCTGAAACCGAGCAACCCAAATTAGCCTCAGTCAAGTTCTCATCAAAATCACCACTTACGTCTAAATTCAAATCAATGCAATCCCTTTTCCTCGGAGTTTCCTGAGATTTTACACGTGTATCATATCCATCCTTCAAGTCCACCTCCTCATTCACATTAAAGCCAGCATTCAAATCAAACCCGTCTTTCAAATTATCATTTCCATTAACATCTCCACCAAAAGAAACACTCTCTTTCAAACCCACTCCAAACCCACGTTCGTTTTCTGGGGGTTGCTCAATATTAATATTCAAGTTCAGATTAACCTCCACATTTTCTCTCAAATTCCCTCCAAACCTGTGTCCCATTTCTAAAATCCTTACAAACCCATCATTTAAATTACCGTTTCCATGTAAATTGCCACAGGTCCCCACAGGTTCCCTCAAAGTTCCTTCAGAAGTATTAAGTAAATTACCTGAACTGCTTCGAACTTCGCACATCCGCTCAATACGGCGCCGCTTCCTGGGCTTACGGCCGAGCCGCGGTTTTTCGTGAGGCAATTCAGAGGCGGCGGAGGCTTCTTCTCTGCCCTCGAAGAGAGAAGCCACTTCAGAAAACTCCAGCTCCTCGGAACCGCCGTCCTCGTATACGATCTGGAAGAGCCCAGAAGACGCGTCGTAGGATCTCACGGTCCCCGAAAACACCCCGAAGCCCTTGAACTCTTTCTTCACGGACCTCCCGAGGAATTCCATTCGCCTTGCGTGATCTGTGGGAAGGGAAAATACAATTGAAGATATTTCAGAGTTGTGGTGTTTCTCGCAAGAATTGCCTTTTGGGCAAAGCGTCTCTCTCGCTCTGGAAATGCTTTTCCACGCGCAGAGAGAGAGAGAGGGAGGGAGAGATGGGCAAGTCAGCACTTTGACTTTTCTATGTGTGCAAGTACAAGTGGGTGAAACGAACCAATCGTATGAGAGAGAGAGCTCAGAGAAGGTAAGGCCCGGAAAGGGGGGCTGCACGTTGGGATTGTATTCATTATAAATGGGAATAAATAAATAAATAATATGTAAAAACAAATATTTGGCTCAAAAATTGGTTCATCTAAACTTTATATTTAAGAATATTAATAGGGAATTTAATAAGTTTTGGCTAAAATTTAATGAGATAATTTATAAATCATGGACTAGATCGGACCAGCTATCTCGGACCGGACCTAGTTATGATATGGTCCGGTCTATTTTTTTAGGGATCGAATATTTTCAGTCTAGTCCCAGTCTGGTAGATTTCTTCCATTGAATTAGATCGAATATCACAATTAAAAAAATAATTATATAAATTCTATAAGTATATAATATTATATTAATATATATTAAGATTTGTAATATATAATATTAATATTTAATATATACTCATATAATATTAACATATTATAATAATTATAGTATAAAAATATAAATTACAGTATATCTATATAGAGTATTAGTGATAACTTATAAATAATAAGTACATTATTATTATTTAATATAATTAGACTATATAAAGTATAAGTAATAACTTAATATTTTTTAGCTTAAATCTATAATAAATACGTAAAGTGAGTTAAAAATAATTAAATTTAAGTAAAAAAAATATATTTGATCATTATAGGATTTTGAATTAATTTTAGTCATTAAATCATATCAAGTGTCCTTAGACCGCTCTTAGATCGAATTGAACCAGACCGGTATAGACCGAATGGGAGTTCAGTCCGATCAGAAAGTTTCTGAACCGAATAGAATCGGTCTATAGCTTTTTCGGATCGGACGTTTACGCCTTTAATATGTCTATTAAGTTTGACACTTTTTTTTACACCTCATGCATTTTAAAATTTTTTATTTTTTTAATAATTAAAAAAATTATTAGTGTATTGATACTTTTATATACTTTTTAAAAATATTTTATAATGATTAAAAAAATTATACGAGCGGTACGCTTCAGCAATATGCTAGCATTACCCAGATAAATTTAGCTAATTTATATGTGACCTATTTATTTATTTTAATTATAATTATAGTCTTGACATACAAAAAAACATTCCAGCCCTTGATTGAGTACTCCTCACATGAATGTCAGAGCAGAAAGTACGGTTATAGTATTTTCTTGAAAAAGTTCGTAATTTTGACATACCAATATGAAATTCCCTAGAGACGAATCAGAAGACTTTTTTTGTATTAATCTAATGAAATAATGAAAATGTCAAAATTAATATTTTAATAGAATATTGATAGCTTTAAAGAATTTTTTATTTAGTGTTGTCAAAAATTATTATTAGTATAAAATTAAATTTTGACCAAACTTTGGCTAGACTACTAGATCATTACAACTAAACTCAATAAAGTTTAATCAAATTTTAGTTAGAAAATTTACTTTTATAAATTTAGCTAATAATTTTTTTATAATATTAAATAATAGACTCCCTAAATCTATAACTATTCTATTAAAATATTTATTTTAACCAAGAAGACAATGACCACTTCAAATTTAAGAGATATCTGATAAAGTTTCGAAAATTTGTGGCCGATCCTACTAAAAAAAATTCAAAATTCAAGTGTGGCATGCATTCTAAAATCTGAAATGATCTACCTATTTCGTTAATGGCCAGCATAATCCAAAACTATAAAACCCTCAAACAAAAAACATAGATTCTAACTAGATCACAAACTGGGCATGTATCAAACGCATGGTTCAAAGGAAAGATGAATTGTTTATGATGAAAATAATATTTAGCCAGCTCAAGGGACTGATTAGATTTAGCCAGTGAATCTTGGAGTATTACTACTTATTTATTGAGTCTATTATAGTAGATTATTGTGCAGCCTAGCTAAAATTTGATCAAAAAATTTCAATCTGGTTTGTATTCAGAATTCATTTCAAACTCGTTATTACATTTTTTTAAATTTTCACACAAATTATAATAAATAATTTAATTTTTTCAAATTTCATATTACTTATGTAAACGAATCTTGGTATTTTCAACTATTATTTTTTCTATTATTTATTTATATAAAATTGATTCTCTGATGTGCATGCATCGAAGTTTAGAAAGCTACAATATGCAGTTGATAGCTGAGCTACTTAACACGTTAATAAAATTCTCCTTCTCTTTCCCAAACTATAATTGACAAAGGATATCTAACAGAACTAACTGGAGGATAGATGATGGAATGTGAAAACCCGAACTAGCATGAAAATAGAAGTATTTGTTTTCGATTAGGCTTGAGATGGGACTTTAACCTAACAAGTTTGGCACTTTTAGAACAAGACCCAAAAACAAAAGGTGACAAAAGATAGTGATGCCCAAACTCACTTCCTTAGACTTCACTAGTTCTTACATCTTTCATGAACTTGATCATATTTAATAAAGAGATTTAAGTTCAGATGTTAATTTGGATTCTAAGAACTTGATCATTTTTTTCTTCAACCTCAGAGGATTACCTATTTTTGTTTTGATTTGGCAGAAAAAGTTTGTTGATTTTTTTCCTTTCCCTTTCATGGCCAATAGAATGTGCAAATCAAGGCTCATTTTTCTCATATAAGATGGCTAATTTCCCCACACAAAAAAATGAGTTTTTTTTTACCTATTATAGTTGGAATGGATGGAATTTGATTGAGAGACATTCATTCATATGGCCCCATCAAACATAGTAAGTATTCCTTCCTAACACAAGGAAGCAGACGATTCAATAGTTGCATAAATGAATCATTTTCCATGTATAATACATAAATATACACATCCGCATTAATTATAATCAAAGTTGCTTTGTATACTACTTTCTGGTTTGTACACTAACATATTTATCTTTGGAAACAAGCCACCAAAGAAGGAAAAAAAAAATTTAAAGGCTTTGCCTAAGAAATCTGCCTCAGCTAGATGTTAGAGCATTAAAAAAGCGAAGTCGTCTCCATCAACGTATCAACTCAATCCGATTTGCCTCCCTATGCAATAAATAATCACATCATATCTAATTGATTGGCCGACGAAGTCCGCAATAAACGGCTTTTCGGAAGAGAGGATGCACATTCTCCGTTAATACCTCCGCATCCAACTTCTCAATGTATAGCCATAACTGCCCAACAAAAAGAAAAAAAAAAGGTCATAAAGGGTCAAATATCTGCCATAAGAAAACAACTATAATAATTCATGCAGAATTTAGATAATATCTATTTATAAGTTATATAATTATTTTAGAACATTTCGAACTATATATTATCTCCCACTATTCCAATGAATGTTGATGGCAGGTCACTCAATGATTAGTTATCCCTTCATCTCTTCTATACGAACTCCTTATTCTAGTGGATATTTAAGATTTTCGAAACGGATAAATATATGTGAAAGAGAAATACGTTATCCATAAAAAAATTACACAAAAATAATCTCACAAATTGACGTGACTTAAGGTGATTCGTCAGATTATAAAATTATTTTTATTGTAAAGTAGAACTAACGGATGGGGTGAAATCACATCAGTTTGTGTGATTATTTTTATAGAGTGATGATACACGTAGAACCGTTTTTACGGTTTTTTTACAACTTATTAGTGTAACAATATTTTTTTTATCATTTTTTTAAAGTATTTTTTTAACATTTTTCATCATTAAAAAGAATAAAAATATATATATATAATTTTATTAATAATCACATTCTTAATCACTAAGTGAAATTAAAAATTAAATAAATAAAAAAAGTTGCAAAAAAGTTGTAAATTGGTAGTAATTGTATCATTTCTGATTTTTATAAATGTAGCAGTTCTCATGTAACGAACATATGCAACTCCATTAGCTGAAATGTGTTGCATCTGTGCGAGTTAAAGAAAATGAGAACAGAAATAATGGGAATAGGAAACTCTGACAGACTCATCAAGAAAGAAAGAAGCTAACAGGAATGCCAGAAACTTTATTTACCTCAGAGGCATATTGTCTCGAGAAGGCCTTGACATAGCCCAAAGTCGACAAACACCACTGCTCCTTTTCCCCTATGTTATAGCCATCACTACTAGTCTTTCCACCATTTGATTGACTGCCAAAAATAAGACAACAGCGAGATTGTTTAGGTAAGAAGTCGTCAAAAGATAGTTTTTTTTTTACTTATATTGTTATTATTATTATTTGGGTTGGTTTGGGGAGGGAAACCTTTTTTGTTGTCTTTCATTCTCATTGTCCACCTCCATTGCTGATGATTCTTCAAGGTCAACCGCCATTGAATCTGCACGAACAGACTTTAATTCCCACAATGTTCCGGCTCTAGATGCATCGGGCAGCCGTTCCGTCAATACATTAGAGAAGTTTTTGTACAAAGCAAGGAACAATGCCTGCAAAGCATTGTATAAGCAAATGAAGTGTGAGGCGGTGCTGAATCAGGAATGAAAACTAAAAAAATTCTATTCCAAGATTTTCAGCATTATTCTCATAATTCAACCCCACTATGCCTTGCCGGTGACCACAAATCAAGAGGCAGCGACCAGTATGTATTTTCTAGCCATGCCATTGAAGCTTGAAAGATTCTTTAATGTTGTAAGCTATTGTCAATGACACTTCCATTCGTGACTCAGATACACCGTAGGATAAATAATTTAACAGAAGCCAAGCAACAGTAAGCTCAACCAAGATGCATGCCACAAATCAGGAAAGGGCCAGAACTGAACATAAAACCCATTGTTTAGCCAATGTTTGCCGACAGGTCAAGATGATTGGAGACTGGAATTGAAAGAATCAGAAATATGTTCCTCATGTCACTCAAGTGGTGGCAGGAAACAAAATCATTGTCTAACAATAATGAAAGGATTCATTTTCACACAATCATTCAAAAGCATGAGAAAAGAATGCCTGCTTTTAACCACAAAATATAATCAATCAAAACCTTCTTCCAGCTTCCACAATAACTAATTAAAGACATGCGTCTGAGAAGGGAAAGTGGGTTTTTTTTTTTTTGGAGGGGGGGCCGGGGGGGATAATTCAAATACCTCATTTTCATCAAGGGCCCGAGCAAGAAGAGCCTCCTTTGCCTCCAAAGACTCACGTATTGACACCTCTTCCTCTTTTGCCTTTTCAGCACGCAATTTCAACCGATTCAACCTCACAGGATTGTCACCAAGAACAGGTTCACCATCCACAAGTGTAAGCTTTGCTTCGGCAGCTTCTAACTCGGCTTTTGCCTTTGTTGCAGCTTCTTCAGTTGATACAATACCATTCTGAAGAGACGATATCTCTTTCCTAAGATCAGAGATACGGTTATATGTCTTGCTAACCGTATTTCTTAGAACCTGTAGACAGTAGAACAAAAAAGATAAGTCTCTATAAAACAAGAGTTTTAGGTAACTTAAGATACAAGTATTCCTCTACACTAGGGGGTAACCATGTCTAGAAGCAGTTTCATTTGAACAAAACTTTCTAGTTAAGAGATTTGGGGGAAGGGGTTTCTGCAATTTTAGAGAGGCAAATCAAGTTGAGAACTTAGATTTCCTGTATGTTGTATAACCTGCACATAGATCATGTCATAAGGCAAATATCAATGCATATGGAACAATCAGACATGAAAATGAGAATTTGTTGACAAGAAACCCAGCAAGAAATAGCATAATTGGATTATCTACAGAAATTCTAAAGTACCTCCCAAGGATGATCAGAAGTATGAAATTGCTCAATATTTTCCGGAGAGAAGACCCATCTCACAATAGCCAAATTAGATATAAGCCGGTATCCCATCATCCTATCAATTGCTATAGCTGCCATCTGGGCATTATTCTTCCAGTAATAACCCACCTCAGCTATAAGCATGACTTGCTTATCTTGATCAGGACATATCTTTGCTATTACTTGGCCATATCTTTCTAAGACAGTGATCAAATGAGTAAAACTTTTAGATCCAATGTCAAGAAAAGTCTGCAGAACCACTTTGAGAGTTCCTTCCAGACCATGAAGTGGAAACAAACTTTCTTCAATCCATGAAATTATTTCACGGGCAGCAGCTCTTCCTTTCACCATGTTACTAAGATCCGTAGAAAGTGCATGTTGTTCGGTTCTTTCTGTATCACCATCCACACTGAATCTGAAGTTTGGTCCACCCTTTGGGGGAAGTAACTCTTCTAAACCAGGTGCATTCTCAATGCTCTAAATGAACAAAAATTATGAAGGAAATATGTCAGATAAGTGACACCATGGACAAAAACTGTGTTTATAATACCCTATTTTAACAAGGGAAATAATACGCCTACAACCATTTTACAAATCATCTTATAGCCAAACAATGTGATTGTGTCAGTTCATTAAAAAATAATTTCAATCATACATAACCACCCTCCTTTGAAATAAAGTTCTAAAAAACAGTTGTAAAAGGGTTGTAAGTTTATCATTTTCCTTTCAATAAATTAACTTCTGCAGAATATTACCATAATTAACTGGTAATTTGCAGACAATTGTTTATACTTGATCACAATAATTTTTAAAAGGATTGTGCAGAGAGATTAATTTGTGCAATGATAGTCCAGAGAAATGTCCAAACAAGCATTTATGAAGAAATTAATAAAATGGTCAAAATCTAATCAGATGAGGCATAGGCCGCAGTGTAAAACACAAAAGGCTTGCCCTATATTATAGTGATCGAAGTTTACATGTAGGCACTTTATGACCACCGTGTCTTGAGGCTGAGTCTAAAAGGAACCAATTACAACGATGCTTAAATAGCCGATAGCAGGATGTATTACCTGTTTCACTTTGTCCCAGTATGACAAACGGACTTCTCTCTCCAAAACTTCCTGGACAAATACACGTTGTGGGGCCCATTTTGGAAGGTCCAAGACGTAAGCCCACTCTTCCCATGGCCAGATGAATTGGAAGTTTGACCTGCATGGTTAGGATGCCATCACAAAATATACACAAGCCAACTCAAGAACGTGTTCATTTTTTTATGGGAGTATCAATGAGGAAGGCAAACATAGTTCTAAAAGCCTATGTTCTAGTTGTATGAACATAGAGTTTTTGATAAGTAACAAGAGATTTTATTAATGCAAGCAGATAGGTATGATCCAAGTACACAGGAATTATACAAAAGGAAACACCTAAATACAAGCTATGAACTAGGGACTAGCAAAGTCTAAAAAAGAAGCATTTAGAATATCTCCATTCAGTACAAGAGTATTCACCCAAAAGCAAAGAGTTTGAAAGAAGAAAAAAATTCTCTAAATTCAACCAACGAACATTCTCTGTCATCAAAACAGCGTCCATTCCTTTATAGCCATAAACACCACATTAAACATAACAGGAATCATCTTCCCAATATCAGCAATACGATGGCTGCCCGTATATCCTTTCCAACAAGCCAACAGATCCACCACTCTCCTGGGCATCACCCAAGCTACCCACCCAACCTGCTGAAAATCTCATCCCAAATAATCTTTGCCACGACACAATGCAGAAACGAATGATAGACTCACTCCCCATCTTTTTTACACAAGTAACACCAGTCGAAGCAAATTATACCACGCTTCCTCAAATTATCCATTGTCAGGATCTTCCCAAGAGACACCAACCAACAGAAAAAACAACTTTAGTTGAAACCTTGGATCTCCAATACACTTCGAGGGAAATTGGTTGACACAATGGCATGTCAGCACTTTTTTTTATAATTGTTACCAGATGTCCAAAAACAGCGTCCCGACTAACCCTAGGGGTGCACAAGTCCTTGGCAAGGAATTTCCAGCAAGTGAACCTCAGGTAATTCTAGGGAAAATCTACCAATCCAATGCCCCCTAGAAATTATTTGCACCCAAGGAGATTTGAACCTTAAACCTAGGGGAGCATACCCCTAAACCCAAGGCCTTTACCAATTGGGCCAACCCCAAGGCATGTCAGCACTTCAAATAAGAACAAGCAGAAAATTTTGAAAATTTCCAGCATTAAAGAATGTTCACAATCATCAAAACATCTTTCATTTCTCTCTAACCATAAACACCAAAACAAACACAAAGAGACCATTCTCCAAAACTCTGCACTGCCTCCATGAACTAAAGAGTTGTTCCAGCTTGCCAAAAAATCCACCACACGCAAAGGCATGACCCAAGCAATACCAGCCCTATTGAAGATTTCATTCCACAAGGCCGACGCCACTTCACAATGCAGAAAGAGGTGGCTAACAGATTCCCCAGCTTTCTTACACATAAAGCACCAATCAATGATGAGCAGCCCCCTTTTCTTCAAGTTTTCAATCATTAAAATTTTTTCAAGAGACCAACCAGCAAAAAATTGCAACTTTACTAGGGACTTTAGATTTCCAAATGCATTTCCAAGAAAGAGCATTATCACCCTTGCAGTTCAGCACTTCATAATAAGATTTGATTGTAAAAGTGGATTTAGAATCATCATCATCTTATCCTCCTTAGAAGAGTCAATCTTTATATCATAAAGCTTAACAAGGAAATCTGAAGTTTCGCAAAGCTCCCAATCCTGTAAGTCTCTAACAAACTCCACTATCCAATAAAGCAAATTGTTTAAAATCTTAAACGAATTAGCCACTGCAGCCCATTTATTTCTAGCTATCCAAAAGATGTTAGGATAACTAACTTTAAGAGCTGAATCTCCACACCAAACATCATGCCAAAAGAGTGTTGCTTGCTCCCATCCCCCACTTTAAATCTAATGTTATTGACAAAATCCCCCCAACCCAAACAAATAGACTTCCATAAGCTCATCCCAAAAACCCCTTTACCTTCATTTGCACACCAATTACCCCACATAGTATCATACTTAGCATCCATAATCTTCCTCCAAAAAGCATGTCTCAAAAACGTACCTACAAAGCCATTTTCCAAGAAGTGCCTTATTGAAAAGCATTATATTTTTTATTCCCAAGCCCCCACAAGACACTGGGGCACAAACTTTGTTCCAACTCACCAAATGAAATTTTCTTTCCTCTCCAATCCCATCCCATAAAAAGTTTCTATAATTTTTTTCAATTCCCTTTGCAACCCCTGCGGGAATGAGAAAAAGAGCAAAGAAATAGGAAGGAAGACTAGTTAAAGTGCTTTTAATCAAAGTGATTCTGCCTCTTTTTGAAAGATAGATCTTCTTCCAACCGGCTAACCTTCTTTCAATCTTCTCAATCACCCCGTCCCAGATGGACACAGCTTTATGAGAGACTCCCAGAGGAAGCCCAAGATATTTCATGAGCAAGGGACAAAGTTTGCAACCCAAAATGTTGGCAAGATCATGAGGGTTGCTGATAGAACCCACAGGCACAATTTTAGATTTAGTGAAGTTGATTATAAGCCCAAAGACAGCCTCAAAACACAGCAACAAAGCCTTAAAGCACGCAAATGATCTTGATTAGAGATTATTTGCGTACTTTAAGAGACACCAATAAATCTCACATATTTCAGATTTATACCTTTCTCTAATAAATCTCACATTCCGTTGGGAATATTATTAGAAAATGATAAAGAATCAGCCAACAGTGGCGTCTTAATCCCTTGCCGTTCTAAATAGGGATGGAAAAGCATTCTTGAGTGCCAAATCCCCACACCAAAGATCATGCCAAAAGCGAATCCTATCTCCTCCTCCAACCTTAAACAAAACATGGGTGGCAAGTTCCCCCAAGCTACTCCGTACGTACTTCCACAAGCCCAAACCATTCTACCTTCATCAGAACACCAACTTCCCCAAGCCCTCCCATATTTAGCATCAATAATATTTTTTCATAACACATCCCTCTCTAATTGATATCTCCGAAGCCACTTACCAAGAAGGGCTTTATTAAAAAGCCTCAGACTACAGATCCCTAAACCCCCACCAGTAATTGATGAACAGACTTTATCCCAACTTACAAGATGGAGCTTCCTCTCATCCCCAAAACCACCCCATAAAAATTTACAGAAGATTCTTTCAATTCTACTAGCCACCCCAATGGGCAAAGGAAAAAGGGAAAGAACATACATTGGAAGATTGCACAACATACTTTTAATCAAAGTAATTCTTCCCCTTTGGATAAATAGATCCTCTTCCACCCAGCCAACCTTTTTTTCTATTTTCTCAATCACACCATCCCAAATCGATGAAAGCAAGTCTGCAACTAGTCCCAAGAACTCTTAATGCAAATTTAACCTGGAAATGTCCCAAACATAAATTATTGAAGAAAAAAGAAAGAGTATTCCTTGACTCTAGTGCAATGGACATCTAACTTACTATGGTCAACAATAATTGTACAAGACTGATGTGGCCAGATTTCACATAAACACACGTATACACAGGATAGAAGGTGTCGCCTTTGTACACGTGGCGTACACATAAGAAATGCCTACAAGAAATAGAATAAGAACAACAGTCCTGAAAACTGGAAATAGAAGAACCAAAGTGAGCAATCATCCATTAGTAAAGGGCTCGAAGAAAGAAGTTTTTGAGTTTCTGTTATCCTCATAACTCCAGTTATTTCTCTCTCCATATACACCACAAGCAAGACGGGACCGACTTCTACCAGACTGCAATGCTTCACTTTGAGAACAAAAACTTCCTTCCCAAACGCTTCAAAAGATCTACCACCCAAAGAGGCATAACCCAAGCTAACCCAAACAACCAAAAGACAACCCCATAAAAAACTAGGCACCTGCAACTGATCAATAAACTCCACATTCTGAAATTAAATTGCTAAAGTCTGAAAGCCAAACTTACAGGTGGTGTGAAAACCAAAGGATGAGTCGTGTCCGACATTCCATATCTAAATCAGCTATTTTCTCAAAAAGAGCACGAACTGCACCTGCCACAACTGCAGGAAAGGCCCCAGGAAGAGCCTAAGAATAAAAGGTCGTAGTCAGGCAATAATAAATGCAGCAAAATGTTAACTGCGTTTGGAACAGACTATAGACCTTCCATCGGTTCCTTCCAACAAGGCAAGACTTGTTCTAACTAAAATAAAGTTTCTGCAGTACCTTACAGAGGTCAATAATAACCAAGGTGTAATACATTGGCCTGAATGGAGGTTTTGGTAGCAAAAGTAACTGCAAAAAGACACGAGTATCATTTAAGTCCCACATTCTCCAAAACCAAACTGTTATATGCAAGTACTAAAGCTCTACTCAAACAATTGAATTCAGATTATAAACATAGTAAAAATCCTTTTTCTAATTTTTTCCTTTTTGTAAGTAAGACTGAACTGAAGATAAAAGAGGGGTGGGGGCATCAAGCTGGCTTTTTGGCACACTTTTTAGCAAGTTAAAGCACATGTTTGTAATTTTGTATGTAAAGTCCAGTTGTTTTGGGTTACAGCCATGTTAGTTATTTTTCATCCCCAAATTTCTACCACCAAGATTCCGACAACGTTTAGTGGGGTTCTACGGTGAGATTACATTTGAGTGTTGCCTTTCTAGGCGAGATTAGTGTGTTTATGGGGTTCCTGAAACACTTAGTAATAGGATCGAAAGCTTTTGCTTTGACGAAGGATGGAAGTGCATTGTTTATAACTGAGAGGAGCTGGAAGGTAGTGAAAGAGATGAAGCTGCGGATGTCCACAGTGCAATGGTTTGCCAAATCTCTGGAGGGAGGAGTGTTTTTTAAGGGTAAAAAAAGGATTTTTACACCACTTCAAGGGAGGGTACCAGAAGCTTCATTGCACAGAGGTGTTCAAATGCCCGTGGTCGCTACTTTTTCTTCATACCGGAAGAGCTAAATGGTAAGGGGTGGAGGTGGATGGTGGAGGCGCTGAGGGAGGTTGTAAAAGAGAGAAGAAAAGTGAGCCGCAGCAATGGAGGGGTATTTCTGAGGCCATTGGCAGCAGTGAATCAACCACAAAATAGTTCGTACAGGGAGGCATTGGTGCAGACATTGATGCTGGTGTAGTCCCGAATGCAAAGCAAGGGCAAAGTATTCGATGTTTAGGTAGCTCAGAGTAGAGCCATTGTAAGACAATAATGGTAATGGGACTAAGGCGCCTCATACCGCTGGTACAAGTGCTCAATGGGAAGGAGGCGGTGGGAGGCTTGCCGTCGGTCTACCGGAGGATGGTGTGCTTAGTACTCTTATGGACGTGAAGGTGCAACTTGTAGCATCATAGGAGAAAGTGGACTCCTTAGTACAGTGCATTAAGGATAAAAATGACATGGGCTTGAGCTATTGCGGCATGTGGACCTAGTAACAAGTCAATTGCATCGGACCTCAATCCAGTAGATGGGAAAGAAGTCACTTGGATGGACCACTCCTCTAGGTTTCAGCCCATGGACAAAACAAAGGAAAGGCTAAGCCAGGGACCCAACCCGGCCTGGAAAATCATACCAAGCCAATGTGGTGAGAAAAGAACACTACGGGCTCTAACAATGGTGAACCTTCATCATCAAGGCCCAGCTCGGTGGTGGGTGGTTTACCTAAGCAGGGACTAGACCAGAATAGGTCGACAGAGGCTACCGGTGCCATCCCAGAGACTATCCTGCCATTAGGTCGTCAGTGGCCGAGATGCCAAAGTATAGGTGTACAGGATCTCTCATTTCTCGTCTCCGATGAGCCAGGGCCAGCCCAAAACAGTTCAACGGAGGCTGCCCGTGCCACCAATGTGGCTATCCCACCGATTAGGTCACCAATGGTTGAGATTGTAGAGGATAGGGTAAGGGATCTCTCATTACTCTCGTCTCCTTGGTCAATGTGCCGCGATTGATGATTGGGCAGGCACAGACTCTTCTATCAGTGGCCAGTGACCCTATGAACGGTGTACCAACACCAGAAACTCGTTGAAAAGGGCAGAAGTGGGCTCTCAGGGTAGATACACGAGGGTTGTGAAGGACGATAACTCTAGTTTGTCCATGGTCTCCACTTAAGGTCCATATCTTTCTTTTGCTAAGGATTTCAGGACAAAGGTGCCGCTCCCAATGGATTTTCCACTTGTACTCCCTGCTGAATTGGTTAAGCAACTAAGGAAGGAAATTGGTGATGTTTCATAGGAGCTCTCTATGGGGGTGTCCGATGACTCAATTCTCCAACTGGTCCTCACTAATGGAGTGTGTTTTGATGGGGGGAGATGTTGAACCAACCCCCTTATGCACACTCCCATCCAATCCTAAATCACAATTTACATTTCGAAGTGGGTGTTTAAAAAGGTAGAAGAGATCCAAGCATGAGTAGGGATTTCTTGTGTAGGCTTTGAAGAACAATTTAGGGCCCTCCTTATCGCTATTGAAGCTAGTCGATCGAAATCAGCCACAAAGAGAGAGGGAACTAAGAAGACTCAAATGTTCTATTAATTATGATGCAAATACTTATAAAAAAATTAATTATGATGCGAAGGGAGTGGCGGAAGGGATAGATTGAAAGGAAGGGGGCCTCTTTATGCTCATGACGCCTAAGATCCTCTTTTGGAATGTGTGGGGCTTAATAATTGAAACCAGTGCCTTTACATAAACTCCATATTGCAGACTTGGAAGATTGATGTTGTGTGTTTTTAAGAAACAAAGATAAATTTTATCAAAAGAAGCATCATTCGTAATCTATGGGGGTGTCCTTTTGCGGGTTGGTCCTGTTTGGTTTCTCTAGGAGCTTAAGGTGGTGTTCTTTTAATGTGGGATAGAAGAGTGGTGGAGTCGGTTAAGGAGTGTATTGGGAACTTCACAGTAGATAGGTTATTTAAAAATGTTGAGGATGAAAGGGAGTAGGATTATGTAGGCACTTATGGGCCAAATATGGATAGTGATAAGAGAATGTTGTGGGAGGAGTTACCAGGTTTATATTATCTATGGGATGTGTCGTGGTGTATGAGTGGAGATGCTTTCCTAGCGAGCGACCAAGGGAACTTCGAACTTCCTTGGCCATGGAGGAATTTTCTAATTTCATATTTGATTTGGATCTCATGAATATCCCTCTTATTGGAGGCGAGTTCACGTGGTCCAATTGTCGGGGTTGGTCGCGATTGGATAGATTTCTCTTCTCTCCTTCGTTGCAGGCTCACTTTTCAGAGTTCTCAAAAGTGTTTGCCTTGAGTTTAATTGGAACATTTTCCTACTTTTGTTGGATTGTGAAGGTATTCATGGAGGAAGTTGATATTCCAAGTTTGAAAATATGTGATTAATTGTTGATCCTTTGTAGATATGGTTAGACTTTGGTGGTCTTCTTATCAGTATTCACGAGGACTCCTAGCTTACTTCTTGCCTATAAACTTAAGGCTTTGAAGCATGATATAAAAAAGTAAAATTTGGAAGTTTTTGGGAATGTTGACAGTCAGAAATTTTCCCTTATAGAGGAGTTGTAGGTTTTAGAGGGTAGGGAGGTGATGGGAGACACCGCTAAGATACTTGCTATTAGGAGCAGTTTGGTTGTGCCTGAACTTGCTATTAAAATACTTTCACTCATGTAATCAAGTGTTTTCTTCCGTCCCTGAGATTGAGAACCATATTGTGCATTATCACAAGAACTTTCTCAAGTAACTGGCTAATTGATGGCTTGATTTTTAAGTCTATTGATCCGCAAAGTGCGAGCTGGTTGGAAAGACCTTTAGAAGAAGCTGAGATTTATAAGGTAATTGGTGATATGGCTAAAGATAAAGCATTGAGACTTGATGGTTTTCAATGGGATTTTTCCAAGTTTGTTGGGATATTGTGAAAGACGATGTGATGCATGTTTTTCTTGAGTTCTATTCTTTTAAGAATTTTGAGAAATACCTCAATGTGACTTTCATCACTCTCATCCCGAATAAACATGGGGCTACAAGAGTTAAAGGATTTTTATTCTATAAATCTTGTGAATGGGGTTTACAAGATTATTTCAAAAGTTCTTACAAATCAATTAAGCATGATCATGGAACAAATTACTTTCAAGTCTCAAAACGCCTTCATTTGGAGGAGATTGAGGGAGGGAGTTCCAGGCATTCTGTGTGATATGGAAAAGGCATATGATCATGTGAATTGAAAATTCCTTCTTTATTTGTTTGGGAGGTGTAGCTTTGGTGATAGGTGGATTTTATGGATTCGGCATTGTGCTACTACCACTCATAATTTCTCATTTATTTTTTGTAGATGATACTCTTTTTTTTGTGAGGCGGATCATGGCCGCTGCCATATCCAAGCTTTAAGGGCACTTTTGTTATGCTTTAAAGGGAGTCGGAGCTCAAGGTGAACCTTGGTAAGTCCGAAATGGTTCCAGTAGGAGTGGTGCCTAGTATAAATAGTTCGACTAATTTCTTGGGTTATAAAGTGGCTTCCTTGCCTATGAAATATTTGGTATTCTGTTGAGGGCAACATTTAAGGGCATAGAAATTTGGGATGGGGTTGTTGAGAAAGTTGAGAAAAAGATTGAAAGATTGGTTGGGTAGAAAAGAATGTGGTTATTGAAAGGGGGTAGACTCACCTTAATTAAGGTCTGATTTGTTTTGGGAGATAAAACTAAAAACTCCAAACTCTTCTGAAACTCATCATTACACTTTTTCAAACTCCCATACAAAATATAATAAAAAATTTAACTTTTTCAAATTCCAAAATCACTTTTTCAAATTTCAAAACAAAATTAATATTAAAAAAATATATTATAACAATATTTTATTCTTTTTTTTAACTTTTATCTCATATCATCTCATCTCTGAAAACAAACAGGGCTTAAGAGTACTTTATCCAACCTCCTCAATTATTTTTTATCTCTATTCCCTTAGCTTGCAGGGGTGGCTAATAGGATTGAGAACTTACTTCAGGATTAGGAGCAGTTGGAAACAGTTTTAAGGGGGGGAAGAGAGGGGGGGTTTAGTGTGGGCTTATGAAAACTTATGAGGGCTGGAAGAGTTTTTGTCACT
Organism: Platycarya longipes; assembly: GCA_036559045.1. Lineage (NCBI taxonomy): Eukaryota > Viridiplantae > Streptophyta > Magnoliopsida > Fagales > Juglandaceae > Platycarya > Platycarya longipes. Next base: position 4,592,144 of record CM071801.1, read on the forward strand.
CATATCTGTTTTGTCGCTGGTTGAGGGCTCTAAATAAGATTTTGGCATGAAGTTTGGTATGGAGATCTCACTCTCTATAAGGCTTTTCCAACTCTCTATCGCATTGCTGCTAATAAGGATGCTTCAGTGTTGAATCTGGCGGCATTTTTCCATGGTTCTCACTAGTGGAACATTCAATTTAATAGGGATATTCATGATTGGAAAATGGATACTGTTTTTGAATTTTTCAGTCTTATATATTCCCCGAGAGGCCTAACAGTACATGGGGATAGGATGCAGTAGAGGCCAACAAGAGCAAACGGTTTATAGTGAGATTGTAATACAAGATGTTGGCATCACATGGTATTGTTTCTCATGGAAGAGTATTTGGAGGTCTCGTGTGCCTTCCAAAGTAGCTTTTTTTGTATGGAACGCTTCTCTTGGAAATATTTTGACCACAGACAATTTGAAGAAACGAGATCTCATTGTTGAATTGGTGTTATTTGTGCAAGAAAAATGAAGTATCAATGGATCACTTATTACTGCATTGCGAGGTGACGAGTGTTGTGGAATGATATATTTAGAAGAATTGATGTGGCTTGGGCTATGCCATTGAGGGTTGTGGATTGAATAGCTTGTTGGAAGGATATTCAAGGCTGTCCCCAAGTGACTGCAGTTTGGAGGATGATTCCTTTGTACATTATTTGGTGCATTTGGATGGAAAGGAATGCTCGGTGCTTTGAAGATGGGGAGCGTACAATGGAAGAACTTCGGAACTTTTTGTACACACCTTATTGCTGTGGTTTTCAGCCATTGTGCTTAACGGAACTAGTGTTCATGATTTTTTGTTCTTAATTTCTTGTTTCTAGAATGTATTTAGATTTTCTTTTGTACACTTCCTGTGTACACGGGCTTCTCCTACTTCATTCATATCAATAAAATTTTCATCCTACTTATAAAAAAATGCTTGTGGAAAACATCGCTTCTATATACACATAAGGAGAAGAGAAGAAAAGAATAAAAAAAAGAGAGTGAGAATCTTATATAATTAGGGAGACCACCATGATCTTGTCAAATTTTCAAGGTGGTCATGCTGAGAATGAAGATTGATCTCTTAGCTTCTTGGAGTGACCTTCAGGGTAACTCTCTCATATTGCAACAAAATGGAAAATGGTCCCAATATGCTTATGGCAGTGCATTTAGAGGGAAAGGAATGACAAAAGCTTCGAAGATCAAGAGTTATCAATGGAAAAGCTTAGGAAATTGAAAATTCTCCAATACTTTAATACATTGTTCAATTGTAACTGATTTCAATGGAATGAGTTTCCGTGAATTTCTTGTATCACTGAACTAGCACGCTAAGGCGACACTCTTGTATGTCCCGTATACCTGGATTTTTGCCTACCCTTATGATCAAAATAAAATAATTTTCAAAAGCATGATACAACGGTAAGGTCAAAAGTCTACCTGGGAGAAAATTGTCTCCGCCATAAGATACTCATATCTGAAAGGCACAGGGAGGCCAACCATGAATGCAGCACATTCCTTCCGACTAGCTTTGCATGAACCAAGATACAGGGACAATAAAAATTACAATATAACAAAATAAAAAAGAATACATATAGAAGATAAGGTTAAGCTCCCTCAAATAAAGTAAATTAAGGAGCATCACATTAGCAGCATAATTCATATAGACCCAACAACTCAAACTAGAGACCAGATATTAAACGTACCAAAACTACAAGCAAAAAACATATGCAGCATAATCAAACAGAAAAATGACTTGAAACAAACTACCAATTCAAAGAAACGTTCTAGGTTTTGGAAATCTCTTTCTGACCCAACACTCATACCATTGTATCCGGACACATTGTGCTTATAAGCAAATCCTTGGTCTCTCTCAGCGATAGAAATTTTGTAAATTGATTAATTTATTCTTTTGATTGGTACATTATACAGGATAAGAAAATCAACCAAATCCTTAAATAACTGGCACTAGTGATTTACAAACCAGCCATTGAAGAAGAAAAGCACATCTAGCAGATACTCCTCCACAACGAACCGATCAATAGGTTGTAGGTCCTGTCATTCAAGAGAGAGGGAGGGAGGGAGAGAGACAGAAAATCGTAGCATCAGTCAATCACCATTCAAATGCTGTGACAATTTTCATTTTACAGAAATAAAAAGTTGAATACTTCAATGATGGGATGCTGAAACTCAATATTAAGTAGTATAGTAAAACTCAATATTAAGTAGCCTAGTATTTGTGAAGAGAATTATAATTAAAGAATAAATAGCGTTAAATATCTAAACTGTTACCATTTGCAGACATATCAAATGTGTTACATCAATTGGCATCAAAATCATCACTTCAAACATTAAAAACAAGAGAAAAAAAAACCCTCCAAATGTGAGTGATCAAAACAAAGGTTACAAAATTATAGTGGACTGGTCTTTGTATGTGCACAATAAGTGGTGACATTATGGATCATCTTCTACTGCATTGTGAGGTTGCTAGAGAGTTATGGGAAGATGTATTGAGAAGGTTAGAGCTAGCCTAGTTTATGCCTGCTACAGTGGTTGAGCTTTTGGCCAAGTGGAGAAATCTAGACAATATTCCACAAATCACGGATGTGTAGAAGATGGTTCCTATTTGTATTCTGTAGTGCTTATGGCAGGAGCATAATGACTGGACATTTGAAGACTAACTGTTCATCAGAGGAGCTTAGATTACTTTTTGCTAGACTTCATCTCTATGGGCCAAAGCTGTAGATTTCAATGGCACTGATATTCATGATTTTCATATTTCCATTTCTTCTTCCTAAATAGATGTTACCACTTGTATACCCTTTTCTGTACTTGGGCTATGTCTATTCCTATTAATACAATCGTTTACTTTAAAAAAAAACTACAAGATCAGTTCCTTAAGACGACCTAAATCCTCCATTCTTTCATTTCTAAAGTTGTATTATCAGAAACAGCAGATACCAAAAGGTATAAAAAAAAAACCCAATTTTCATTTGCATTTTCTTCATATGTATAATCATCTCATTAAAAAAAGGCCAAAGGTTCCATGGATACACAATAATCATGGAGTGTATACCCATTAAAATCTATGAATACTGTCCAGAGAGGGAGAAGTATTTTTTTTATTTATGACGGGGAAACCATCCCACAACAGAGCCCTTAGGACTCACCCATAGAACCTAAATACCAGGGGAGACTAGCACAGAAACCCACTGCCCTGACCTCCCACTTGAATCACAGTTTGATCCCAATGGTAATCAAACCTGTTACATGAGGCTCATGCAAAAAGTTTGCCCAAGTGGTAAGTGTTGAAGAAGAGTTTTGAGCTTCTCTATCATTTGTTCTTGATCTACAAGATTTCTTTTCTTCTTTGATGGCTAATCAAGAAGTTTTATTCATAGTAATAGGCATACAAGCACATAGGACATATACATGTGTATACCTGACTAAAATTTACAACTGAAAAAGAAATTCATGGGCATTAAAGCCCATTAAAATCTATTGCCCCCACCCAGAGGAACAAGGTTGCAAAAAAAGGCTTTCAATTCATCCACTATCCTCTCGTGACCTTCAAAGCTTCCGTCATTTCTCTCCCTCCAAATACATCAACACATACATATAGGGATCAGCTTCCAAATTGCAATCACTTGTGGACTGCTTGGAGACCACCCAACTTACTAGGAAACCCACCAGCCTTCTAGTCATGACCCCTCCTACACATACAAAAAAAAAATCATTCCACATGGTTCTGGCCACCTCGCAATGTAGAAGCAAGTGATCACATTTCCCCCTTCTTCTTACTCGTAGCACCAATCCAACACCATAATCCGACGTTTCCTTAGGTTGTTTACAATAAGGATCTTGTTAGCATCTTTTGCTAACAAGATCTTCCGTGCCCTTCTAAAAGCGAGAAGTTTATAGCCTGTTCCCCAAATCATTCTTTAGTATGGAACATAATAGTTCATTTCCTTGGAAGACTAATGCACCTCTAAAGCAGATTTCTTTGTATGGACAGCTTGCCTCAAGGAAGATTCTTGCTATAGAAAATCTAAGGAAACGTCAGATCATTGTGATGGATTGATGTTGTATGTGCAATTATGAGAGGGAAGACCATTGACCATCAACTACACTGCAAGGTAGCCACAACCTCATGGAATGATTTCCTTGCAAGAGTGGGGCTACGATGGGTTATGCCAAGAGGTTTGCTTGGCCTTCTTAGCAGATTGAAGAGGTCTTCATGCAATCCACAAATCACAAAAATATGGAAGATAGCCCCAATATGCCTATGATGGCATCTTTGGAGCAAAAGAAATGAAAGAAGCTTTGAAGATAGCAATCAGACAACGAATGAGCTTAGAATTTTCTTGATTAACACTTTATTCAATTGGTCAAGTATGACAGATTTCAATGGACTGAGTATCCAAGACTTTATTGCATCAGTTGTTAGTCATGCTTAGGTGTCTCCCTTATAAAAAAGATTAATCTTTACCTATAAAAAAATAATTTTTAAAACGAAACAACTTAAGAACTAAAGGGTTGATATATACATATCATTATGAAAAACGAGAATAATAGGACACAGAAACATTAACATCTTCCATCGAAAGCTACCTCAGTTTTACTTGCAGGAAATATATTTAGTCTGCGTATTCTTTGAGGATACTGTAGCTCTGCTTCATGCTTCTGTTTACCATGAGTTATCCCAGAAAGTGTTGAAGGTGAATGGGGTTGCTCAGGGCAGCTGATGGGCCCAAACTCATGAGACTTACCAGAAACTAGTTGAGCTTCAAATGAAAGATGAGGCCTAGGAACTGACAAGTGAAAGAAGTACCAACACATAGCAGGGGAAGAGATGTTAATAAGTATTAATGCAACTACACGCAATATTGCATTCCTGTCATAAATTAACTATAGTACGAGTCCTTCCACAATTTCATGCGACTAAATGCATGAAATTAAATCTCTGCAACTGGTAAAAGTCATTATTGATTACTACTAGTACATTACCTGTAAATCACGAAAACATTTGAAAACTAACTGTGTCCAAATACTACCAGAAAAATAAATGATTTGGTGGCCCAAATCACACAATGCAAAAGGCAATTGGTTTTTTTTTTTTTTTTGACAAGTGAAAATTTATTAATATCAACGGGCATAACCAAGTATACTAGGTGTATACAAGAGACCTAGTGCATAATAGATAGCAGCTATTGAACGATAAGTCCATCCAATACACAGTAAGCCCGACTGGGACAAAAGCGCCTCCCCACAGCAAACCAAAATTACTGTAACTAACCCAACCCCTTGTTTCCACAAAACAAAGACTCCACCCGAAACTCCCTTGGAAGCTAAATAGGACCATTCTGCATACTACACCCGAAACTAATACTCCACCCCTTCCTACAGGGACGAAAGAAGGCTTCATAATACTGCTCCCACCATCCTTTCGTCATTGTTGGATAAGAGACGAAGCCCTCTTGTACTTTTTTTTTTTTTTTTCATTGTGCCTTCAGCACTTTTTAAGGAAACTTTTGTTATTTATTTGGAAAAAAAAAAAAACTTAAAAAAAGGATGACGATTATTAATAATTAATATTTAACGAGTATTAATGATTACTTACATTGTACCAACCTAGAAAAGAAAAGAAAAGAAAAACACCATTACCACTATCAAGTTTCCATCCATTGTTGGATAAATCTTGGATCCGACTCCACAAATCCTCCAAGAAATCCTGATGAAAGAATATAAAAGAAGATAGTTTTAAGTAGAAAAGATGCACCATCCAAGGAGAAACAAGAAAATAATTGTTGCGAAAATAGAATCATACACATACGATTATAATTTTTTTACAAGATCATAACATAACTAAAATTGAATATTAAAAAACTTTTTTTTTTTAATGTTAAAAAACTTGAGCAAGGCACTAATTTTGAAGTCCACATTGACCCTTAGTTCATAGACATTAAAATAGCTTCAAACACAGGTACTTTCACCATAACATCTAACTATTCAAAACATCAAAAATTGCTCTTCTTTTACAAACTAATAAAAAAATGGGGAATGGCTGCCAAAGCAAAGGACTTCTTCTCCAGGATCCTCTTCCAGGCAACTTAAGAGATTAAAAAACCTTTGCAAAATAGCAGAAGCAACAAATATCTGTATACAAACATCTGCAATAACTACATGAACCTAGAGACAAAGGAACAATTGGCAATAAAAACAACAAAAAATGAAGTTGTGTTTGTTAATAAAATTGCTCAATTCACCCAAAGAAAAGGACAGATTGATGACCCCAAAAAAAGCAATAAAACTCCCTGAAAATAAATATTTATGGCAAGAAAATATACCTTTTCACCTAGTCCATTCTTAGCTTCATCATCATCTTCGAAAAATGATAAGCCACGGTCAGAAGCATGCCTTCTGATGCTCAAATAAGCTTCTACACCAACCATGACTCTCTCAATCTCCTCAGGAACTTGCTGCATTTAACGTGCTATGTCAGCAAATGAGAGAGAGAGAGAGAGAGAGAGAGAGAGAGTTTTTAATGTTCAAGAGAATTAAAACAAAAGACCACAAGAACACAGGAAGAAACACAATAAACTTCCATGCAATATAAGTTAAATGTGCCAAGACCATTCCAGAAATACCATGCACTTTTAACCACAAAGGTTTATTTTCTCCAAAACTCTCTACATTTTTAGTAGTATAGTAGTCATATTACAATGTAATAATTTTGATTGTTCATAAGGGGCTTGTGCTCTGAACTGATCAGTGTGTATCTAGATTGACTGCACAGAACTAAGATAATTATAGATCCTGAATTTCATTTTTTACTTAAATAAGGATTGCATTTTAATTTATCAAACAATCTTATTTTTCCCCTTTTTTCCTACTTCATCCATAGCAATGACATATATGCCCATCAGCCAAACAGACATAAAATATAAGAAGTACCAGTATAAAATATGCAAGTTTGAGGACTCAAGATTGATGATGTTGATAATGCTGATAATGAGACGTAGATTCTGAAAGACATATCTAGAACTTAAGGGCAATAATGCAGACACAACCCAAGACTCACGTTTGATGGGCTCGTATATATCTTTGAAAGGTAAAGTAGCAAAATGCCACATAAAATCAGCAGATGAGATGTGCAGCACCGATAACATTACCTCCACCAATTCAGCTCCTCCCCACGGGAGACAAGATAAAATACAAGTAATGTAGAAGTCCGCACATGCTTGCCAAGAGGGATTTCCCTTCTCCTCATCCACTGTTGTGGCAGCTGATGATAACAGTGTTTCAAAGGCGACAACTAGAGAACTGGATTGGAGAACTTTACTACACATCTGTAGATGGAAGTAGATTGTGCCAAAAAGTTCAGCACAGGAAAACAAGATTAGTAACAGCTAAGACAGAGATATTCATGTTCATGAACATATAGAGACCATTTCGGACACCCGATGCCAATCCAAAAAAAAAAAAAACATATATAGACCATATAGATTTTATCTACATTCTCAAGCATCCAAACTGGAATCTGACAGTGGTAGGTATAGATGTCATCTCAGTAAGATCTTTATTACACGAAAGAATTAACCAAGAAATGGTCCTAGAAAAATGGATGCTACAGGCCTACAAGTGAAGTATATGGAAAGTCATGGTAACAATAAACTTAATTGATACAATCAATTCTTGCTTATTCTTGAGCATATTTTATTCTCCTATTGATTAGTACAAAAGCGGAAAATGAGAATATAAGCCATCCAACCACTGACCCAAGAATATGAAGCAATGCACTTCATAGCAATTTAAAATCAAATTTACTTATAAAAAAAAAATCTAATTTATATCTTTCCACCATTTTGTTTGGAGAGGTATCCACTCTGTGCATATATCTCCAATTAGTAACCATCCAACAAAATGGTAAGGCTAACATTGGGTTTACAATAAAACTAAAGAAATATAATATCCATTTAAGATGAAACAGTTTCCCAAAGAATGTATCAAACAACACAATAGGTAAACTAAATTTCTCCATTTGCCATTGGCTCATCATTATTCATCACGATAAATGACAGGTATGTAATTTCTAAGAGGAAAGTTTACATACCAACACAGTCAGAAACCGCATCAAGATACGAATCCTGTTGCAATTTCCAGAATCAAGGGCATCCTGAATGTTAACCAGAGTGAGAGGAAAAAAAAAAACAGGTTATCTACAGGAATAATCCCATAAAAAGAATAAGTTACTTCAAACAAGACAAAATAAAATAACAAGTCACAGAGATTCTATGCTTCTGCAAAAACATCAAACAACATATGACATAAAAATCTATTTTGCTTGAATCGGATTGGGTAATAAATTCGGCATCCTGGCGGCCAAGCCATGCCAAAAAATTCAGCAGCTTACATCTATCAAGCCAGATCGGGTTCCCCAAGTCATCATATTATTATTATTATTTTGATAGGTAATAAAAATTTTATTCCATGTAAATAGGCATGGTCAAGTACACAGGAAGTATATAAGAACGAGTACCTAAATACATGCTAAAAAAAGCAGAATTACAGCAAAGCAATATAATTATTTCCATCCCTTACAAGATTCTTCGCCCAAAAACTTAAAAGTGTTACAGAAAAAATCCCTTAATTCCCCCTTAGAACGTTCACGATCTTCAAAGCACCTCTCATTTCTTTCTAACCATAAACACCAAAACAAGCAAAGGGGAATCAAGCTCCAGAAATCAGCATTGCCAATGCACCCTCTTGAGCCAAACCAGCTAGCCAAAAATTCCTCAACTCATGAAGGCATCACCCAATCCAAGCCTACCTTTCCAAGAATCTCATTCCACATAGCGGATGCAACCTCGCAATGAAGAAGAAGGTGGTTAACGGATTCGCCATCTTTTTACACATAAAACACCATTCATTCACAATTAATCCTTTTTTCCTCAAATTGTCTATGGTTAATATTTTCTCAAGAGTCACCAACCAGCAAAAAAATGCAACTTTAGAAGGCACCTAGGCTTTCCAAATATATTTCCCGGGAAAACCAGAATTACCATTAGCGCTTAGAGTTTTATAATAAGATTTCACCGTAAATATGGACTTTGAGTCAGGATTCCACAACAACTTGTCTTCCCTTGTCAAATCGATCTTCACAGAATAAAGTTTGGCAAGAAAATCTGCAGCTTCAGTAACTTCCCAATCCTGCAACTCTCTACTGAAATTCACATTCCAGTGTAGTGAGTTAGGAGAGGACAGATAAGAATCAGCCACAAGGGCCCCTTTATTTCTTGCAATCCTAAAGAGATTAGGATATAGAGATTTGAGTGCTAAATCCCCACACCATGCATCATGCCAGAGTAAAATGTTTGACCCTTTGCCCACTTTGAAGGAAATATTTTTGGCGAAGTCCTCCCACCCCAATCTTATAAATTTCCACAAGCCCGCTCCGAAAATCCCCTTCACTTCATATGTGCACCAATTCCTCCGCATTCTCCCATATTTAGCATCCACTAGCTGTTTCCAAAGTGCATAGCTCTCTCAGTTGTATCTCCACAACTACTTTCCAAGAAGGGCCTTATTGAAAAGATTGAGATTTCTTATGCCCAATCCACCACTAGAGACCGGGGCACAAACTTTTTTCCAGCTGACCAAGTAATATTTTCTATCATCCCCATTGCCATCCCACAACAAATTCCTAAAAGTTTCCTCAATCTTTTTTGCAACTCCCGCAGGAAGAGGGAAGATGGATAGGAAGTAAGTGGGGAGATTAGACAAAGAGCTTTTAATCAATGTCACTCTCCCCTCTTTTGACAAGTAAATCTTTTTCCCGCCAACTAGTCTTCTCTCAATCTTCTCAATCACCCAATCCCAAATAGATGTAGATTTGTGAGGGGCCCCCAAAGGTAACCCGAGATATTTCATAGGAAGATTAGAGATCTTGCATCCCAGAATATTGGCTAGATCAAAGAAGTTATTGACTAGACCAGTAGGAACAATTTCAGACTTGGCTAAGTTAATTTTGAGGCCGGAAACAGCTTCATAGCACAGCAACAAAGCTTTCAAGGCTCTAAGATGATGTTGATTTGGATCACTGAAAATAATAGTGTCATCTACAAAGAGAAGATGGGAGACAATGATTTTTTCCCGAGAATTGTCACCCACCATAAAACCTGACATAAAGCCACCGTCCACAGCCGCATTAATCATGTGACTCAAAGCGTCCATGACAATAGCAAAAAGCAAAGGAGATAAGGGGTATCCTTGTCTTAAACCACGAGAGCTATTGAAAAAACCAGACGGAGATACATTGATCAAAATGGAAAATTTAGCCATTGAAATGCAATAACTAATCCATGAGCACCACTTCTCTCCAAAACCAAATCTCCCAAGCATGTAGAGAAGGAAGTCCCAATTGACATGTTCAAAAGCCTTTTCTATGTACAGTTTGATTAAAATTCCTGGCTGCCCCGTCTTTTTTCTGCTTTCCAAACATTCATGCGCAATAAGAATTGAATCGAGAATTTGTCTCCCCCTCACAAAGGCATTTTGAGACTTCAAGATAATTTTATCCATAACCGCACTAAACCGATTAGCTAACACCTTAGAGATTATCTTATATACCCCATTTACCAAGCTAATGGGGCGATAATCTCTCATTTCAACAGCACCCACCTTTTTAGGTATGAGAGCAATGAATTTAGTGTTGAAACTCTTCTCAAATTTTAGAAAGAGTGGAATTCTTCAAAAACTTCCATAATATCATTCTTCCCAAATCCCAACAAGTTTGGAAAAACGCCATGGAAAAACCATTGCTAATGACTCTCAACAAAGTTATGAGTAGAAAGACTAGAAAGATTGAAGAACAGCAAAGAAATTAGGAGAAATTCCTGACGAGAAGCATCGGGAATGGAATGTGAAAGGTCATGGAGAGAGAGAGAGAACTCTATTCTTCAAGGGAAGATTCTTTAATGCCTAAAACTTGCAAGTAAAACTTTTTATTAAACTCCATCATATTATTATACAAATTATTTAAGACAAAAATACTATTTATTGGCAAACTCTATCTTTATACATAAATGATAAAGCTGAAGCCACTATGATATCCATGCTGAATCTACAGTAACCACCCCCATCTCTAGTGATTATAAAGGTAATTTGTATAAAGCAATCTGCTACTACTAGAAACGTGAATAGAATCAAATTGAATATATAACCAAGAATTCTCTTGAGAATAGGAGAAACCACATGACAGAGTGTGTATAAAAGATTTTGAAAGAGAATTCAAAAGATTTTTTTATGAGTAAACAATGTACTTAATAAATGATTAGGCATAGCCAAGTACACAAGGAGATCTACAAAGGTATGCCCTAACTATGTAGGCGCATAGAGACAAGAAAATCATGTAAATCAAGGCCATTAAAGTCAATAGATATGGTCCAAGTACATAGAGTTCTAATAAATAAAGCTTTTAGTTCCTCCATTGGTCTCTCTGTCTTAGAACGTCCGATCATAGTTCTCCTGCCACAAACACCACATGATGCATACAAGGACCATCTTCCACAAAGTTTTACTTTGTTGAATGCCACTTAGAGTTGTCCAGCTAGCCAGAACTGCCACCACTGTAACCGGCAACTCCACTCTGCTGAACACCTCATTCAATAACACTCTAGCTGATTACATGGATTGTTCCAATGGCTTGCTGCAGTGGAATGTGCCATTTACCAAAGCAAGGAAGTGGTATACACTTCTGATTTCTACAGCACCTTGCATGCACTGAAGTTGGAGGGTGGTGTGGAGGACAAACTGTTGTGGACACACCCCAGGGACAAGAATTTCTTGGTTAGGTCCTTATATAAGGCTATGTCTATTCACACTTCTCAAAATTTCCCTCGAAAGTGCATTTGTAAGAGCAAAGCATCCGTAAAAGTTATGTTCTTTCGTTGGATGGCCTCTCACGGGAAAGTTCTAACCATAGACAAGGTGAGGAAGCGTGGTTTCTTCATAATGGATTGGTGCTCCATGTGCAAAAGAAATGGCGAATCGACGGACCATCTTCTCCATTGGAATGTAGCAAAGGCTCTATGCGATGAAATCTTCTCAAGTTGAACATTGCTTGGGTGATGCCCAAGAAGGTGGTGGACCTTTTGGCTTGTTGGAGTAGAACACAATGAAATCATAAAGTAGCAGATGTTTAAAAGATGATGCCCTAATGTCTTATGTGGTGTTACTGGTGTATATGGAATGAGAGGAATCGCAGATGTTTTGAAAATAGTGAACGCTCATTGAAAGGGATTAGAGACTCATTTTTCCTAGCTCTGTTACCTTGGGCTAACTATATTGTATTAGATGGGGGTAATTTTGGTTACTTGTATGCGTCTTTTTTTGTTTGTAGACTGTAATTAGGTATTTCTCTCTTGTATACCACCTATGCACTTGGGCTATGCCTAATTTTGAAGATCAATAACTTTATTAATTATCAAAAAAATATTAAGATCCATTATCTTCAATTTCATTTATGTTTGGATGTTGACAATACCTTCAAGAAGGCAGCTCATACATAGTGGGAGAACAATTCCTTCCTAAGGGAGAGGATGAGGGAACTCGATGTCAGACCTCAATAGCCAATTCCCAAGGAGAAGTATAAAGTACACACACGTGCTCAAAAAAAGACATGGATGCTCGACTCCAACATTGACTCGTAGCTTGCTCATAGAAAAGTCAAAAGCAAATTTGCTAAACAGTTTTTCCCGAAGAGTCCCTCATACTGATCCCACAAGGCCATGGGTATAGAGCCACCATCAAGTATAGCACAGCATGTGCAGGGGTCATCGACTAATGGGGGTCCAATACCTCCCATCAGGCCTAAAGTTTGCACCAGGAAACAGAAAGGTCTAATTAAGCCTATCCCACTTCAGGAAAAACTCCATTTCCAGGTTTGACAAACTTCATTTGTCAAGCTGGACCAGAATGACAAATAATATTCATGGAGTTGTACCCAGTTCAGGTCAGCCTTGAAACCATGCCTTGTATTTGTTGGCCCAGTCCCAGTCAAGCATTCTCCATTGGATTTTTCTTTTCTCAGATTTATGCTCCAAAACAAGTCAACAGAATTTAACTTCTGGCCAAATCCAAGCATGATTTCCAAACCAAACATCCAACTACACCCTCATAACACAATCTCCACAGTAATAGCAGCAATTATGAATGTCATATTGGGAGCTGATGGAAACACATATGGCCATTCTCTATAGCTTAAATTATGAGACTAAATATGACAAACAAAAAACAGCAAAACACATAAGGCCATAGATCATTTGCATGGCAACAATCCAATACTCAGTTTACTCTCCAACCTTAGTTTTATAGCAAAGCATGTAGGACGCAAGATTACTAGAGGAAGGTATTCTTGCAAGCTATGCCAGCCACATACTAGCTCTCACCTGAAGATTAGTCTGAGTATTCTCCACTACTTTCCTAGCAAAGTCCTCGTTTTCCAAGTTCATCAAGCCAACCTGGAGAGAGAGAAGAGGTGATTTTTGCTATGGGGGAGACAGATCTATTAAGAAAATAGTTCGAAATGCAAGACTGAAATGCAATCATAGACATCAGAAAATTAAAATACAGTATATAAAACTACATTTCCTGCCTGCAGTTACAAAACGATATTTAAATGACACATTAGAGACATAGGATTTTGAAGCAATTCTAGGTCCTATTTATGAAAGCTCAAGTAACAACATCATTCCAAATAAGAGAATAACTTCACACATATCCAAACAGTAGCCTGAATAAGCTTTAATTTTCAACAAAAAATTGAAAGAAAAAGAAAAAGAGGAATGGAAATTTATGACCCAACTTCTGCATTGAATAGACATTACATTTTTCCCGCAAATTGAAGTGTCTTCGGTTTGTTTGGATGTTTGAAATTGAGAGTCCACTTTCCAAAATGCATAAGTTCTCTAATTTTCTATATTCCCTTATCCTTTTTAGAAACCAAGCAAAATTCTCAATAAACTCCATCCCTAACTAATATAAAATAATGATATGTGAGGAAGATCACTATATCTTCTTCCCTCAATTAATTTTTTCATCAGTAAATAAGAATTTTATTGAAAATAGGCAAAGCCTAGTATAGGGGACATATACAAAAGCCACACCTAGGCATGACTGTCTAAAGATACAATGAAATCATATAAGTTCATGCCATTAAAGTCTATTACAATTGACCAATGGAATAAAGTGTGAAGAAAAAAAAAATCTAAGCTCGTCCATATATGTTCACGATCATCAAAACCTCAACCATTCCTCTCCATCCATATGCACCACTAAAGGCAAGTCGATATCATCTTCCACATAGCTATAATTTGAGAGTTAGGATGCCTTGCCAACTGACCAAAAAGTCAACAACCCTTCTTGGCATTACCCAAAAGAGTCCCCCACTCGAAAAGAACTCGTTCCATAAGCTCTTGGCTACATCAAATGCAATAATAGGTGATCCACATAATCAACATTTTTCTTACACATGCAACACCAATCCAATACAATGAGTCGGCGTTTCTGTAGATTATCTAAGGTGAAAATCTTCCCTAACAAGTTTTCCATACAAAAAAAAAGAAGCTTTTGGAGGGGACCTTAGTCTTCCATACGTTCTTCCATGGGAATGTTCTTGTAGAGTGTGTCATAAGAGATTTATAGTACGACTGTATAGTACATTTCCCCTTATGGATGTTGACCACATCATCTTATCAGCTCCTCCAGTCACTCTATAATTGTACACGAGAATGAAGAAGTCTGTAAATGTGTTAATTTCCCAATCTTGGCCAGCTCTAAGGAAAATAATATTCCATTGGAGAGAGCCATTAGAGATATTCCCTCAATTAATCTCTCAGGAATTTCAAACATAGATTTGAATTTCGTTCCATTCCAACTAGAATGGCCAAAATTTCCTTTCCAATGTACCCAATACATTATACATCTCAATTCATTTCGTTCCAAATTTCAGCCCTTTTCGGCTAATTCCAGACTGTTTTAATGACAATTTAGTAATTTTCTTGAGTTTGGACGGCATTCATTTTTTTAAAATCTAAAGGAACTTAGATAATTTTATTTTTTGTAACTTTAAATATGTCCCCTTATTCTCTCTCTTTTTTTTAAACCTCATTATTTTTAATAATTTCCTGAAGATTTTTTTTTTGTCTCAACTCAAGTTTGTGATTTTTTTAATATTATATTTTGACACCAATATCTCTACCTTTATAATGTTTTCAATGTAAATTCATTTTAGAAATATTCTTCTTTTTTTATAGGTAATCAAAATGATTTCATTAATAGAAAAAGACTAAGCCCAGGTATACCGGAGGTATACTTGAGAAAACTTAGCTAGTGTTACAAAGAAGAAAGAAGTTCATTTTAGAATTATTCAATTCATATATATATATATGGAAAATGCTGGTGGAGCCCCTCAAAGTTAATGCTCAATAGTTTTATTTTTTTACTTAATGGTTAAGGAAGTGACTATTAGGGAAACTGTATATTTTTTTTTTTAAATGATTAAGGATATTAAGAAATTTTTGAAAATAATGAAAGGAAAAAAATAAATAAATAAATAGACTAGCGGCACGCCGAACGATAACCGCTAGGCGGCCCTCTAGAACTATCCACATATACATAATATATTTATACATACAAATACATATATGATACACACTCACAAATACTCATATTTCTTTTATTAATTATGAAACGGTACATCGGAACGCATTGGCACCAAAATATTTCGTTCCAAAACTTAAAACTGGAATGATCATTGGAACGGAATTTAAAACATTGAAATTTTAAATCAAAACATATAAATTGGGATGGAGGATGTACTTGTTAAATGTTTAAACAAGACTCAATTATTGTTGGCATATTATTTCATTTCATTCACTTTAGGTTCATAACTTAATTACAACTACACAACCAATGATCTTATAACTATGCCCAACATACTAAAATCAAAGTCATAAAACTAGGAAGCAACCCCTTCTTCCTCACTCACAGACGGATACACTAATAATTACAAACATCTTCAAAGTTCATATCTGAAATTTAACACGTTTTTATAATTGGTCACAAAAACATCCAGTCCTACAAACACAAGCATTAAACATAATGGAGCTTCTTGGACGTAATATAAAAGCAAAAGGAGAGAAATATGTTGAAATTCACTTACCAATGTCCCATACAAAGGAATCTTGTGAGGCAATTGTTCAACACATTGAACAAGGAACTGTGTGGAAGAAGATAATAAAGTAAATACCTCAACAGATGTATTCAATAAAATTGATATGTGATGCAGCAAAGAGTATTAAACCATATTTTCTTATTTGGAATAATGAACACACAAAAAGAGGATCTATGCATATTGAACAACGGATGCAACTATCAGAAGAACAAATAAATAAGGTGTCGAGCATGGAACTTGAATTCATAAACAAGACCAACTTTGTAACACCCCAGTCTCACATTGAGTATATGAATATCTTTCACAAAGTGGATAGATTATAAAGATAGTCATGAGTGCTAAGTTCCACATTAGCTACTTAATTGGTGAAACTTAGCTTTATGAGTGACTCTAGGAAGCTCTAAATTGACTAATCTTTTTGTGGTGCTAATGCAGATATGTCTGGTGCTTTCCCTGGGTCATTACTTGTGGGATATGAGCCAATCCCCAGTCAAAAGTAACTTAAGCCAAGCCATCTACAACAAAAGAGCGTAATGAGGACGTCAAGATTTTAATGAGGAAGATTGTAATACTCCTTACTGAACATAGGAGGCAGTGAATGAGATCCCACACTGTCTAGGAGGGAGAAGTTCTTGTCCTTTTCAATGATTCCAAGGAGCTACAGTTGTAGACTTTACTAGTTCTTTTGGGATATAGGTCCAAAAGTGGCTTGGGCTTCCAATGGTTGTTACATGTCTACTGCAGCACATAACATTCTACTCAAAGCTTCCATAACCACTATGAAGAGAAGGAGAATAGAAGGACTCAATGCCGAAGACAAGAGCTCTTGAAGAATTCAGGTGTACCATTAATCAAAACATAGAATCTCACAGCCAAATGCAGTGCAATACACTTAACCACATTTTCAACTTTCCAATGTGTGATATTTCTATG
Organism: Platycarya longipes; assembly: GCA_036559045.1. Lineage (NCBI taxonomy): Eukaryota > Viridiplantae > Streptophyta > Magnoliopsida > Fagales > Juglandaceae > Platycarya > Platycarya longipes. Next base: position 4,609,317 of record CM071801.1, read on the forward strand.
ATTTTCATCTGCTATTCAAGTGATCAACCGGCACGTAAAAGTACAGAGTCTACCAATATATTTAATGTTTACATACTACATTATGGACCCAAAAAAACCAACCCTAGTCTCCTGATTTTTCTGCTAAGTTAAAAAAGTGAGCTTCTCATTCAAAATCTTCCCACTAAGCAAACAAAGAGTCAACATAAAACCTAAATAAGAGAATTATATCAAAGAGAAGTAAAAAAAGAACGCAACTTTTTTTTCATTTCCTCAATAATTGAATCAATGAGAGCGTACGCGTTTAGTACTGAAAAGAAAGTGAACATTACATCCAAAATATCTTTCTCGGAGTGTTCCAGCTCTCGCCGAAGTGCGCTAAAACATGTTTCCTGCAAGTCAGAAAAGAAAAACAATCAGGTGCAAGGCTTGTGATAGTTGCTTCAGTAGGTTAGTAGAGAGAGCTCGCGAATTGGCAGTATAACAGCAAACAGTGTTTTGCGAACTAGGATTTCAAGAAAAAGTACGATACGCGCGCGCGCAAATACACACACGGAGAGAGAGAGAGAGAGAGAGAGAGAGGTACGAACAATGTGGTCTTTGAAGTCTGTAGAGGTGCCGTACTCATGAGACTTGTCGCCGATTCGTAATAGAAGATTCTTCCAACTGCTCATTTCCCCCAAATTTTCCTTTCAAAGAGCGAGAAATACAGAGACTTAGAGAGAAAGCGAGAGAGAGAGAGAGAGAGATTTGCAGGGTTTTATCGTTTGTACAATTCGGCATGGAACTTCACTTGAACCCTAATCCGAGCTGGCCCGGCCCATATTCTGAGTTCTCCTTTCATTTTTCTTTTCAGCTATTCTCTGCCGTTTATTTTCTTATTTTTTATTTGAATTTGTCATTCTGTTTGTGGCTAATTTGAATTTATACAATAGACGAGACGTGTTTATCTTAACTCATCTTAATTTAATTATTATATTTTTTAAATTTTTATACAAAATACAAATTCGAATATAACTTTTTAAATTCTAATACATATTTTTTTAAATTTCAATTCAACTTTTTTAGATTTTAAAATAATAATAATATTAAAAAATAAATTCAACTCATCTTATCTCATCTTTCAATCCAAATCGATCAGATCTTTCCCATTCCTTCATTTCATTTTCTTGACTAGAAAAAATATATCAGATTTCAAATAAACAAATAAATCTCACTCAAACAAAAAATTTCAAATATTTAACATTTTTTTCGAGATAATTGAGGGATATTATTTTTTCTAAAAGCAAAAATGAGGTACATGGCAATTAAAAAAAATTATGGGCACTTGTCAAAAGAGATAGTATGGAAATGATTTCAAATTGAGTAATAATTTGAGCAAATCTGGTTAATTTATTTTCCCTTGAAAATTTCTTCTTCATTTTCCGTTCAAAGTTTCCATTCAAAGTTAAAACAGTAGAATAGAAATGAGAATTTCCTTACTTTTCATAATATATATATATATATATATACATATATATATTATATATATTGGGAGAATAAATATACATTACCGTACTTGAGAGTGACGAAAAGAGCATGTTTAGGGATACAAATGGTTGGTATCGAATTAATGATAAGAAAAGGCCACAGACGTTAAGAGCACTCTTAATAGATGATCTAAATTTTAAAATTAACCCATATTGTTATGTTTAGATAGAGAGAAGTATTATGAATAATAAAAAAAATAAGTGAAAAAATAATAATAAAATATTAATAATTAATAGTGATAACAAGTTGATAAAAAATAATAATAAAGTAATGAATAATTATAAAAAGTAAATAAAATAATAATAATAAAATAATAAATAATAATAAAATATTCTGAAAGTACTTAAAGTATTTTAACACCTAAAGCTACCTCAATAAATCCTAAAATAACATCATATTGGATTAATTAAAGTCCAAATATTTGAATTTTAGTTACAGTAACTTTCAAAAAAATGTCTTAAAGGTCACTGTAGATAGATCAATTTTTTTTTTCTCTCTTTCTTCCTTCTCCCAACTGCCTCTTCTCGACTTCTCACTATAAAAATGTGCGGCATACAATTACAATGTGTATACCATTAAATTGTGAGCCCATCAACTATTAATTAAATATTTTTTAATTATAATATATGATAAAATATTTTTTAATTATAATATATAAAATATAGTATAATATAAAATATGATAAATTGTGAGTCCAATATTTTTTTAATTATTAATTATTCTTTACTATATAATAAATAAATAGATAATTCAATATGAAGATTTAATGTGAATAATCAAGAGCACTTTTAAACTATTATTATATTATTTTATTATTAGATAATAAAAAAATAATTATTCTAATATGAAACCTTACGTGAATGAAATAGTCAAAAGCGAACTTCCTCTTCACATTAAAAGTGCTCTGATTAACCAATTTGTTAATCGGAATATACCACTTATTGCAATCATTTTTACGTATTTTCTATATACTTCATTAATAAGATTGATTATATCATCCTTTTAATATAAAATAATTATTTTAATCAATTATATCAAGTACAAAAATATATATATATATATATATATGACTGTTCAATTTGAGTTCTAGACTTCAGATCTTCAAAGACCCAAGGATCCATGCTTATCTCGAGTTGGCATATAAGCCCCATACGCTGGAATGGTTCTACGTGTTTCTTAGATGTTTGTGAAGCTATAATTGAGACGTCCCTCGGTTCCCACATATCCTATTGATTTTCTGAAAACCCCGAATCCATATACTCACAGCTTGTCTCCAAGTTTGTGGGATAGGAGACGAAGGTCTTCTTTAACTGCAACAACTAATCCAGAACTGGTCCAACCTCATGATCAGCAGCCTTTCACAACTGCAACAGAAAATTTTGAACAGGCCTCTTCCTGCTGGATTATCAAAGGAAACCATATTTAAGGTTTGGCAATTTTCTCTTGGACCATATTTCAGTTTATTGGCCAAGAGAACATGGAAAATGTGATACTCTGTTAGTCTCAATTTTCCCTCCCTATATTTCCAATTTACACGTATTGAAGTACTCAAGCTGATGATCAACACGTCCTTTTTTACGACAAATATTCTCAAACTTATTAAAATATAAAAATTTTATATGCAGTCACTTTTATATATTTTTTTATACTTTATTAATGTGATTGATTAGATCACTTTTTTAATATAAAATAACTGTTTTAGCTAATCTCATATTAATAAAATGCATAAAAAAAAATTGTAAAATTGATTGAATATGACATATACTCATTAAAATATTGCGGCCATTGGCTGAGATAATCCCACCAGAAGGTCCAGAACCCTGCAACGGTGCCTCCAATTCCATGGCATTTCTGTAGGAAATACGTCGCAGACACAAAAAGTTTCCAAGAACGTCATTATAGGAGTGTAAACTCTGAAAGTCTTACAAGCCAAGTCCCCTGCACGTCTGGTTGACATACAGTGCTAATTCATGCTATTAGCGCCTGATGAATTGAGTGATTTAAACGTGACTCTGCAACTGATTGGGGGATCGGATCAGGATCAGTTGAGCTACGTGCACGTACGCTTTCCCCTTAGGAGAAGAACGAAGAAGAAAAAGACTCAAAAAGAGTACTGAAATTAATGCTGCCCCAGGCACGTAGCTTTCCCTTTAATTTGAGGCATGCAATTACGTACTGGCATATCTAGTTTCATAAGCGTCATTTGGCCTCCATCTCCATGCAACTTTTTGAAAAGCAAATTGGTTTTTATAAAATCAATAAATATGAAGCACAAATGCTAATTTAGTGTAGCCTTCACAATATACATTAAGGAGCTATTTGGATACAGAGGTGAGATCATGAAACTCAACAACCTGATTATTACAATTCACAAATCACCTTAAATCATCTCATATTATTATCCAAACAAATCTTAATTTAACATCGATATGAAACTCAAAATATTATCACATGTAAGGACATACCCACAATGTCCATCTATCCTCATTCCTCCCCCCCATGACTTCTCTCTCTCTCTCTCTGTGTGTGTGTGTATATATACACACATCTCAGCTTGGCCATTATACCACATGAAGTTGAGCAACACATTGATCATCAGCCATAACAACAAGATTTGTGAGAGAGTGAGATCAGATGGCAATTATTCATGCTAAGTACATGAATATTAGAAGAAGCTTGAGCATGGCAATATTGGTTATGGTTGCCACAACCCTAATGCGTGGGAACCATATTCAGGTGTCAGCACAGTGCGGAGCAAGTATTCCAGACCTTGTAGCTGATTGCTCTGATTTTGTTGGCAAAAATGGGCCAGAAGTTCCACCATCGCAGGATTGTTGCGCAGCGCTGACAGGTGTTGATTTTCCATGCATGTGTCAAAGTTTTGCTCAGCAAATCGAAAACCTTGTCAGCATAAAGAAACTGGTCTTTGTTGTTCAAACTTGTGGACTAACAGTTCCGCATGGACTGCAATGTGGAAGTAAAGTCCATTAACTCATGATCACTTCTTTTCTGGCTAGCCATGCTTCTTGATGATCAAAATCATTTTATTAATTATTGATCACAACCCAAATAATATGATATATCATTAATTAATATTTCATTAATATATACTTTGATATCATATCATTTCAAATAAATTAACTCACAAAGGTGCATGAAAGCAACAGATCAGCCTGCATAGCTAATTTTTGGTTACTATTTTGACACAAATTCTGATTATTTTTACGACAGAATTACACAATGACAATGGGAATCTTCCCTAATTACTTAATTAAATTGAATAATCCAATACAAAAAGATCAATTAGATATATATTTATATATATATGATGATTTCATCTAATTGTTTTTTTATAAGGAGTTTGAGAAATTAATGACAAAAACAGAGGTTTGATTAATCCTAATGCTCATTTTATATGATTTTTTCAGGCTTTACATTTCCCAAGGCGTGACTGCATGAGCTTGAAGTAGGGGGAATATGGATGGCTACAGGCTGCTACATGCCGTATCTTTAACTACTCTACCTTATAAAATTGTCAGAATAAGCCTAAAAGGCATACATCTAATTTTCCATGTAACAATTGGGATGTGCTTCGATCTTTTCCAGCTTTCTAATATATAAAAAATATCAAAATTTTCATTATAAGAAAAATAAGAAGAGAAGAGTAGTGTGGAAATAGCTAGCATGCCGTACTATTTTGGTAAACATGACTTGTTGCATCCATATTATTTTAGAAAAAGAAAAAAGAAACTCAGCTAAGATTAGCTCTAGCAAATTATCCATATATTGCATATCGATCAATTTAAAATTGGCTAGAATATATATATATATATATTTATATAAACTTTTAAATTTAATATTGTGCGATCGATCTAGTATAAGTATGGCATTAACTTCCTAGTGAAAGCACTTAATTCTGCACTCTCTTTCTTACTATGTTTCTCAACTATTGTACCTTTTAGAAGCAATGCGCATGATTTATTGTCTAAGTTCGAACTCTTATAATGTATTTAGGCATGATATTATTTTGTATTATATCATCGTGTACTTGACAATGTCTCTAATAAAGATGCTTCCTCTTTATAAAAAAAAAACTTTCCAATAAAATATTTTTAATCATAATGTATACAATAAAATAATGGCGATTTCAGGAATTCATCTTGGGGGTGAACTAGTATTTTTTTCTTTTTTTAAATGTCAAGATATTGCATTAATAAAATAGAAAATAATAGCAGGTAGTCATGCTATCATTGTTATAGCCTATTACATGTGGAAATATAAAAGACGGAGAAATATTGATAAGAGGTATATATGCTTCCAAAAATATAATTTGAAACAACATATTGCACAATGTTATGCACGCATCGATTCCGATTATAATTTATTTTTCTAATACTTCAACTCTCAATTAATGATTCTTCAATAGCACTAGTTACCACTTAAGAATCTCCAGTACCAATTATTATTTCCTTTATCTGTTAAAGTACTATAGCTTCTTCAATGCCTGTGTATAGAGCAGTATAAGCTTAAACTCCTTGATTGGCATTTTTAGATTTGATAAAAGAGCAGTTGCAAGTTCATATGAACAGTAAAAATAATATTCATGTGAGTGAGTGTGCGCGTAGACAGGCTTACACATAGATTTTTTCTTGATAAAATTGGTCTTAACAGAGACCACAGAATCACGTCATCTGGTGACTTACACATGTACTCCAGCTGTAATGCTTCGAGTGTTCTTTACTGCTACATCAAATGTTAGAAAATAATTTAAATAATGGCCTTTTGGTACAGCCTTCCCTTACACGGGGTTGCTTAGCTGTTTATTTCCCTATGCATTATAATGATCATTGAAGTTCTTTATAGTCGATATTCTCGGTCACAAAATCTCGATCTTGGGAATAAATTAAGGACTCATACACAATTTTGTTTCTTAAAAACCAGATAAACAAACGTAAACAAGAATTAACTAGGGAGCTGGCCGTGGAGTACGATTTTCCTGTATGCAGAGATTCACTAATCATAGTTAACATAAACGAGATCTTGAAGTTGAATTAATTATTCAATCGTTTTTCATCTGATCAATATACATATACACGTATATATACACACATCAATAATATTATATACAGTCATAAAATATGTAAAAACGATGAAAACACTATAAAAAAGAGTGAGTCAGCTATTAAAAAATTAATTTTTCTACATGAGATCAGTATTTACCTACTTTTTTTAAAAAGATTGTACAACTTTTTTATATATTTTTATGACTATAAATATCATTTTTCCATACCCACATAAGTATAAATGAGATCAGGTGGCCGAGAGACTGGAACTAGGGTAGCCCTCCTCTTTCTGTGGCGTCAAGGCCGCGCTTGCGCCCTTTCTGGAATCGTAAGTCAAGTATTTTTGTTTCATTTGGGTGAAGCACGTTTCCATAATTTGCTCAAACTTTCACATGCAAATGGGGGGACGTTTTTTGATCTGTAGAATCATGATCTTCTTCAACCAAATCAAGACATTTCCCGAGACAATGTTCACATGATGCTAATTCTATGGCCAAATAAAATATTACAAAGAAATTTACCATTTGAACCTAGGCACTTCATTATCTTTCTATAAATCCAGGCCACAATTCACCTTAATAATATACAACAGAAACTGGCACATAAGTTTTAGTATTGAGCGAGAGAGATCAGATATGGCTATTTCTATTATGTCTAAGAATTATTGCCTGACTTTGGCAATATTGATGTTAGCCGGAATATTGATCTCCGGCGATCACCAAGTCATGGCCCGAAAATGCCGGCCGATCACTTACAAGCAGCGAGCCCAACTTATATTTCATTGCAAGCAGTATGTTAATAAAGGGAAGTCGAATGGAGTTATTAAGCCTTCGTCAGCGTGCTGTAAAGTGGTGAAGCCTCTGGGGCTATGCCTGTGCCAACTTGTTACTAAGAAATTTGAAAGTCAGGTTGATATGCACAAGGTAATCAAAGTGGCACGCAAATGTACTGGCCGAAAAAATTCCACCAGGAACAAAATGTGGAAGTAAGTATACATTTTCTTAGAACTAATTATTAAGTGTGAAATCACCACTTGTTTCATAACTTTTAATTTAATAAAAAGATATAAATTTTATTATATATTTTTTATATTCTCTCACGTGTGAGTCAGACTTTATCGTAACGGGTGACCTGACACATATAATATTTAATTAAATAAGATAGAGTATAGAGTCAGTTTCGAACTAAAATCTCTGTTTTAATACCATATAAAATCACTATTAATCCTAAAAATTTTATTATATATTATATATCTTAACACTAAATGCTTCATGATCTATCAATTACTGTATTATTGCTGTGGGGATTTTTCTTTTTCTTTATGGCAAAAGGGAATGCTAATTATCTGATGTTTAATTTGCAGGTTATACTGTCCCCCGGCCATGAAAATTGGAGAAAGTTAAGGAGGGAAGGGCGCCTATTATATTGTCTGTGTAATTTGCTTTTTCTTTCCCAAATAACACTCTGTTTATATATCAGAGGTGCCTCTATAAATGTATGCTTTTATATATGTTTCTTTCTTTCAGAGTCAATAAAATTTGAAGTTCCTGGTTTGGTTGTGTCAAGTACTGACCGGTCTGGTATATGTATTTTGAGTCTCAGGAACTCGCAGGTTGTAGCAACTTTCTATTGTGCTGCTTCTGTAATCTGTGTCCTCATATAATTAGTACTGTTCCTCTGCCATAAATGAGGATCTATTCACCAATAAAATTTCAGGATTTTCTTATATATGTATATGTTACTATGTATATTGTATTAATACTGGTGTGATCTTGTGATCAAGCTTTGACTTGGATTGTGTAGTAATGAATGCACCGTGCATGTGATGGATTTTGTATTCTTTTGCTCATAATCAGATTATGGGAAATTACTACTTGTCATAAAAATTTAAACTTATAAAAATATATAGGTTTTATTATTTATTTTATATTGTATTACTTTTTCTAATATATAGATCAGACTCTTCTTTAATAGATGACCCAATATATTAAATATTTAATTAAATAGGATAGTTCGAACTTAGGGACCTCCCTCTACTCTAATATCATGTATTGGATAATTTTATATTTTATTTTATATCTTACCACTTTACTGTCCCTGTAACTACATACTATTTTTCTCATAATTAATCTTATTAGTTACAATTAATTACTCATAAATAACCATTTTTTTTATAATGTGCATTATTTCATTGTGAATGAATCTATATATCCTACAGGTACTGTAACTGCACTGTTAATTTGCCTGCAAAATAACCATGGCTGGTAATGAAACTAATGTACTAGTAATTTGAGTTCTAAACAAGCTGCCTGATCGGTTTTACATGATGCAATACTTAAACTTGGTTCGCTAGCTTCTCATTCAAGAAATCTCAGACAAGCTGGCTTAAAACGAGCTGATAATGATCAACTTTTTAAGGATAAATACAGACTACTAAATAAAAGAAAATAAGGAAAATGATATGCATATATATAATAATTGGAGAATATTATATATACCGGCTATTTTTATGGATTCTTTTGTAGTCTAAATAATAAACAAAGAAAAAAAATCTCAATTTTAGAATAAATTAATTAAAATATTCTTATTTATAAATCAAAATTAACTCCAAAAATTTTAAAAATTTATTTTATTTATCCATAAAATCAGAACATTTAAATTAGGCATGCAATACAGTCCACAAATATAAACTTTTAAAAGAATTATTCATAATCATTTTCAAAACCTTTTATGTAACTATATTAATTTAAATGAGTAAAATAACTTATAAAAATAATATCATTTTTCAGAAATACATACGTACTATTGATTTTGAAATACGGTTGTGAAAAAGGTTCTACGTGTATCATTAATATAAGAATAATATTCTAAGTTTCCAATATAAACGTTTTTAAACTGTATTCATATTCTCTATCTATGGGAAAACTTATATGTACCTAAGTTCGCTTATTCACATATCAAATTAACTAACATGAAAAAATATTGAATTTTTTTTTTTTTTTTTTTTTTACAACTGTAATAGATCTCATAATCTACCAACCTATACACTTCCGGCTAGTTCCTATTTCTATTGATTGATCTATTCTACATTCTTGTTTGTATAATAACCAGTACATGATGATCGAAAAACTCCAAATTAAAGAAATTTCTTGTGAGGAGGATTATTAGTGATAATTTAAAGCTCCATTTTGTTAAGTGGTCTTCTAAGATTAGCACCCGTTTCTGATCTATTAAAAAGTTTGCTTGTGTATATGAAGGTATGCCAATGAGAGAATAAGCGTTTTGTGACGGTTGATGACGAAACCAAATGCAGTGATAGAATTAATTAAAAGTAGAGCGGTACTACTTTACCACTCTAGTAGCACCGTTATTTGTTACATTTGGGCAAAAATCAGTTTTTCATTTTTTTAAAATTTGTATTCATATTTTGTTATTAATTTAAAACTTCTTTAAAAAAATAAAAAAATATATATAAATACATTAATAATTATTTCTTTAACCATTAAATAAAAAAAATCAAATGCATTAAATGTCAAAATTAGGTTTCGAGTGGGCAAAATAATATTTCTCTCAAAGATATTATAGAAACTTGAAATGGAAAGGAGAGGGCGAGGAAGGAGGGGGAATGAAAGAGAGAAATTTTAACAGGTAGCTATATATATATATTTTTTTTTAGAAGTAATGTTACAAACCATATTCTTATTATATTTTCATTCTATTATATAAAATGTTACACTTTTTTATAACCATTGATCACCTTTATATTTTTTTAAAAGAGAATTTCAAAAATTGATGAGTTATGCTAGAGTAAGATAAGAGTAAGATGATGGTGTAATTTGTACAATTTTTTTTAGGTCATCTTATCATAGGAGGATGAAATTGGGATAAGAATGAGGCACAAAATTTTTTCTTTATCTTTTCATGTGGGATGTGGAAGAGATTAATTAATTTTAAGGATCATCTAGGGTATATGTGGAAAAACATCATAGAGGGTGGGGATTTGTCGTTTCATTAGCTTGGGGAAAAGGTCAAAAATAATATTTTGGAATGATAATTACTGTATTTGCCATTTGGTCACACATACATCTTTGACTGCTTTGAACAGCACCAAGTGTTTGGATCTTGTGCAGCACGTACAAAAGTTTTCACACAGAGAGACAGACATATAGGCAGATGGCTGCTCCTAGCGCATCCACGGTTGCTTAAGCTCGACAACCTCAACGGTTCAGATGCAGTCTGGAGGTCCATGTAAGATTGCGAGCCCCATTGATGGGTCATTCTGTTTTTAAAATAGCCTGGAGAAGGACAAGCCGAAGGCAGCAACACCCCCTTTGGGCTTTCTGTTGCGAGGCTGATCCGGTCCATCCATTGGCATATCACGCGTCAGCATTTATTGATATTGGGCCATTTACATTTAAAGAAGAGATTAAATGAATTAATATAGATTTTGAAAATTGAATAAAATATAATTAAAATATAAATTTTTAATAATATTATTATTTTAAAATTTAAAAATAAATAAATTAATATTTAAAAATTTGAATTATTGATTTTATTTTATATAAAAATTTAAAAAAATAATCATAAAATTAAGATAAATTAAACTCATCTTCAAATTTAAACAGAATCATAATCTAAAAATCTTACACAAATACTAATAAATATTGCGATACTCATTTTTTAATGTCATACTCAACCCTTCAAATCCGAAGTCTTTTTCTCCACATGAAGGCCCACACATCCATTATCTTTAACTATTGAAAAAATTTGACAAAACTAAATAAATTAATTAGTATGATTTTATATGATACGTTAAATTTATTTTATAATAATAATAGTTTATGTAAAGTCATATTAATTTATAAATTCATTTTTATAAAGTCTCTTTATAACTAAAATATTTTTCTGAATTATTTAACACATTAATTATACCAAAACTTTGCTCAAAGACTCTTCCAATATCTATCGGCTAGATCTTGGAATATCTGTCTCCTCAGTGCTTGCACATCTGTAATAGCTTCTTAACTCTAAAGAAGATTAAAAAATAGAAAGTTAAATTTTGATGACAGCCGATTGCAATTTGCCCTGTAGTATCATTAATTGTTGTTAATATTATTTTTGGCTAAAGTCTAATGAGGCGTTCCCCCATCGCCATCATGCGACCTAAACTAAGTTTCTACATATGCCATAGAAATTATTTTAAGGTTGTTGATGGAAATTGTTCTAATTTATAAATTATATACGGGTCAATTTCTAACTTTCGACTTGAATCGATGGCGTCAGGATGTTTCTTTTTTCCATTTCCTTGGATTTGAATGGGACAGCAATATAAAAATCTCATATTTTTTTGGGGCACCACAATTAATTAATTATTAAAATATCCTAGAAAAATCTGAAAAGAATTTTCTATGAACCCCAAGTATCCCCTTAGATTCGTTCCTATCATTAACCCCTGAAATATATATTAATTACTATAATTGATTGTAACATGATAGTATATACATGATTAACTTTGCACTTAAGTCATGTTGGACAATTGGAATATATTTTATATTATTCGAGTGGCATTGAAATTTTCATTCGTATAAACATATTTATCATTTGTTTAATAATGTTTCAATTCTATATTATTACCTCTATTTCCTCGGTTAATAATTCCAATATTCTGCAGCTTTCGAGGTTTCCTCCGGGGTGGTGAGTCAATAGGAGGATGTGGGAGAAGGCTGCAAAGTCTTGAAGCCTTTAGTACAGTCCATTGACTCTGAAAAGAGCTATTCTGACGTGTATTTCTTTTCTCTCCAATTAATTTCCAAATTAAAAGAGAAATATGATAGACTTTTCTATTGAATGAACAATTGGACATACTCATATTTGGTCGCCTTAGATTCGATCTGTTTGGATACAGAAATGATTTCATCTCATTTTATTTTATCTCATGATTACAACTTTTTTAAATTCTCATATAAAATATAATGAACAATTTAGTTTTTTCAAATTCCTAATCAAGAATAATATTATAAAATAATATCTTAATAATATTTTATTCAACATTCAACTTTCATATAAAATCATCTCATCTTATCTCATCTCATCTCATCTCATCTCATCTCATCTCATCTCATCTCATCTCATCTCATCTCATCTCATCTCATCTCACTATCCAAACCAACCTAGTCTTTTGAATTAAGCAATGACTCATTTTCTCAGTGCTGAAAAAAGAAGAAAATGCCCTGAAAATCTTTGTTTTCAATATAACTAAGAAAATATTAACATCATTGTTTACAATTCTTTGTTTTCGATCTACAGGCATTGTTGTATGTACTCAGTAGACAATTCACAGCACAGAGTCTAATGCAATGACCAGAAATAAATTGCTAATGCAGCACAAATTTTAAGCAATGGAATTTGAGGCTGTAACACTTAAAATAACATGCGCACATAATACAAACCAAAATGTTAGTTTAAGGTTCCATTGGTTATGAAATAAGAAGAGAGAGACAAATTCTATATGTAGGTAAATAAAAGAAGACAGCCTTGTTTTTGGCTGGTAAGTGAAGGGACAATTAGAACAACCCTTAACTGCATTCATTTACAGGGAAGAGAATTCTTTCACACCAAAAAGGAAAGAACAGGTACTAAAACCAGGGAGATCAGTATTTCAAATCTCACTTTTTACACCTCCAAGCCGATACCGAAAACAAGGTTCGGTCTTGCCAGCATATTACCACACAACCATTATCTTCCTTGATCTTGTATCCGTCACAACCAAAACCTTGCAACAACTGTCTTGCCTGCAACATACCATAATAGCTTAAAGGCACATTTCCAAACCCACCCAAATCAAGCCTTTGAATCCACTTCTCAAGCTTTTCATGCCTTTCTTTTCTCTCAGCTCCTTCACATGCTATAATGTTCTTAATTTCCTCCCCAAACAGCATCTTTTCCACCTTCAATCTCTCCAAGGATGTTCTTGGCATGGTAGACTCCAAACAATCAAACAATGCTGCATAAGAATAAAGAGCTTCCAATAGCCTCTCCATTAGAGTTGACCCGTTGTGGTTAGAATCTTGTTCTGTTATTACCATGAGCTTTGGTGTCAAACCCCACAAGGCATTGAGAAAGCTATCCATCTTTGCCGAACCGTTTGGAGATATGGGCGATGATGAGGTTGAGTCCGGACTCTGGCTATGCCTAGCTAAATCTTTCTCAAGCAGCTCACCCAGTGTGTTTTGGTTAATTTGCAGGACTCTAGATAAGTGTATTCCATTGAGATTCTTTGTTTCCAGTGGGGATCTCTTTCTTAAGAGTTCGTCATCGGAGGCCAACAAGGAATGTAATTGAAGAACCGAGCTGATTGCTAGAGCCTCCCCAGTTTTGACACGAAGTTTCTCAAAGTTAAGATCATCTAGTCTACTAACCACAGAATTGAACTGAAATGGGATATCCAGTTTTTCAGCTTCTTCACTCAGTCGATATGCCATTTGATCCAGTACCTCTTTCTGTTGATGAACCCCGGTAATTCGCAAATGTGGTGGACCTTCAGGCCGTGCACTTAAAGCTTGAATAAGAGCAACCCATTGCACAGGTTCTGCAGCGTTCAAGTCGATTATGTGAACCATTTTTTCCCCTTCCATAGCTTCAATAATAGCCTGGTTTGTGAGCACCAAGCTCACTTTCAAGAAGGGAAGCAGCTCAAAAAACAGTTTTTGAACAAGAATTTCTTCTGAAATCAATGTTATTCTGGTGGCATTGAGGGCTTTGTGAAGACCGGGCCAAGCTTTTAGGATTCTATCAGCGAGCGCCTCGGTGAAGTATGCCGCTATACGCTGCATAGTATCACCATCTGGAGAAGAAAGCAGGGAGATTTGCTCTAGGGCAATATTTGCATTCTCAAGGCTACCCGCAGCAACGTGATTTGCACAAGTAAGCAATAACTGGATCAAGTACAAACCCCGCTCTTCGGATTTAAGTTCTCTAAGCCAAGGATATGGTGATCCTATGCTTGGAGAAAGGGACATCATGGAAAATAATTGTAGAGGTGACGAATTAACAGAAGAAGACCCTTCTTCTTGAAACATTGGAATCCTAATAACGACCACAACAACTACGGGAAATCGAGGAAAGAAAGACAGTAATTGTCAACAAAAAGAGATTAAGAGAACCACACTTGCCACAAAAAATAATCTAAACGATGAGAGCGACTAAATCTTCTGACAAAACATCAGATTGTTCAAGCAAGCGCCAGATTTGCATGAAATCTTAATTAGAGAACAAGAACATGTTAATGTTCCTCTCACCACCCACAAGAACAAAGCAAAAGAGTGCCGAATCAGAGTGCTCGGTGGGCTTAGTTATAAGTCTAAGAGGACAAAGAATCTACCAAATTAACTAGATCAAACATGCAAGGAAGGGAGAAAAGGCACAAAACTAGAAGGCTAAGAGTAGACAACAACTGGAGTCCAAACTAAAGAAAATGATCAGACATTCTATGTTCAATGAACATGTTCAAAAGGGTATAAAAAAAATCATGAATTTAGTTCAGAATCGCAAACAAAAGCACCTAAGCAGTAACAGATGGAACAGAGAAGACAAACAGAACCAGCTCAACCAAACCAGAACCAGAACTAACCAACTAAAACTGGAACAGCCAAATCCTGACTGGGTTTCGTAATTGATCAAGAACCCACATGGAACCCCATGAGAATTCCAGAGATTGCTTCTCCAATCTCTCAAAGTGAGCACGGAGCTGTTCTTTCGTATGGGTTCTCTTTTGGGGATGAGGGGATTCCTCTGTTTATTCGACTTGGCTTTGATTAAAAATTTCCGTCTGTTTGGAAGGACTTGTTCATGGCTACTACGTTGTCGACAATGCGTGGGGGAGTCCTTTTGTCGTTACTGTGTGTTGTCCTTCCCACTCCCAAGTGGAATATGGAATTTGTGAGAGCCTTTGTGCTATACACTCTCTCTCTCTCTCTCTCTCTCTCTCTCTCTCTCGTGGAATTGTCTCTCTTTCCTCACTCTGAAAACTTCAACTTTTTCCTTTTGTTTATATTAAAGTTTGCATCTTGTCTTTACATTAGGTGACTGGGAATCAGATCAGAGCTGGCCTAATGACTTTCTTTTCCCCCCCCAAATGGTTACTTGAATCCAAACTTACAATGACAAAACAATGCCCTCAAGTTTTGTTTTCTTGTGGAGGTGTGTGTGGGAAGTGCAAGAAAGTGAAGAAACCTCCCATGATGCCCTCCAAAACCCTATTTTTTTTGTTTTCTTTTGAATGGGCAATGCCAATGACCACACAATTGTTCTTATCCTTTTGGATTATGACAAAGAGGCAAAGAAGTTAAGCAAAAAGCCAAAAAGTATAGAGTACATTTATCTCTTCTTGTGGAGTTTTAGGTGCCAAATTTTCATTTCCAATTTTGTTAGCTATAATTAGTCCACGACTTACTCATTAAAGATAAATGATATTTACTATCATAGAATGTGCAAACATGCGTATTTTTATTTAAGTTAAGTTTGTAAATATAAAATTCATATGAAAAAATTAATTTTTTTTAATAATAAACATCAATCTTTTTAATAGAAATGTACGACACTTCAACAATCCATAACTTTACCTAAATTTTTCCTATAGCGATGGGATTAGGCTATAGGATGAGACAGACATGAGAAATCTAAAGCTGGCGAGTCCAAATTATATGATGCATGACATATGTGGATGTTGAACATTTGGAACTTTAGTGAAGGGTGATACTTTGTGGTTTGGGTGAGATGTGAACTTCATACGTAACCAATGAGTTCAGTGATATAACACTTAGGTCTCGTTTATTTTCGGACATAAAATGAGATAAGTTAAAATAAAAATTAAAAATTAAATATAATATTGTTTGAATATATTTTTATTTTAAAATTTGAAAAAGTTAAATTATTTATTTTATTTTATATTAAGATTTGAAAAAATAATAATTATTAGATGAGATAAAATACAAATATTTATAAAAGTGAACAAGACCTAATGTCTTTTGTGGTTGAAAAATGATAGATTGTGCCTACTCTAACCTAGATAGAAAACAACAACAACAACTAAAAAAACTAACCTTTTATAAACATTACCTTTAAACCTTGTCTAGAAGGAGAGAAGGAAAGCAGTCTCGACGCTTTCTATCTATAACTGTAATATTTTTAAGTGCCGCATATTCTTTAAAAATTAATAACGAAGCTTGTTATTTTTCAAAATGAATGTGCCCTTAAATAAACTATAATTATATCTAACATTATTCGTCAAATTATGTTTCTGTTTTTTTCCTCTGAATATCCAAATGATGAAAAATGAAATCTCCATGGAATACGAAACAATGACCAATTCCATTGCTCACTTTCGGGCTGATATATCCTCAAACCTCCATTTCCGGCAATCCCTAATGTGTATTGGAAGGAAAATGAATCTAAATCCATCGTGTCCATTGCTCTCTCTTTTTTGTTTGTTTGTTTGTTTGTTTGTTTTTATTATTATTTTTCATTCCTGGTTCTTTTGTGTCTTGACTTATTTTACAATAAAATTTAATTTCCATAACTATCATAAACCATTTATTAGAATGCAAAACGATATAAATTGAGAAAAAACCACGAGTTTAATAAACTTTAATGAAAATTGGTAACTTTTTAGTTACATAATTATACAATAAAATACTTTTAAGTTTAATCACATGTATTATTCAAGTTTTTAGCATAAAATATTATTTTAAAAATAAATAGTAACCGATCAAATTTAAAAAAATAAATAAATTTATTGTAGCTTAAAAATGGAATTTTAGAATTTTGAGTCTTTGACTCTTCTAATACCGGTCACTTTTAAATTACTTACCAAATTTTGACTAGACACTAGCATTTAGACAAATGCCAATGCTCTTATAGTTTGTTCGGGATTGTATTTCGAGCTTTAAAAAATATTTTGAAGTGTTTAAAAGTACTTTAAAAAAATGATGTATTTTGTAATTTTATAAAAAGTATTTTAGACAGTTAAAAAAGTTAAAAATCAGCTTTTCAATAAGCATCAAATTAGAGTTTTTATTAAAAAATTTCTACAGAGAACTATATATTTAAAAAAAAGTACCGTAATTAATTTTAAAAATACTTTAGATATATGGATCTCAAACAATAAATAATTTTTTAGTAGTAAAGCTTATTAAATTAAGTTTTAAGCTATAAGCCTTAAACTAAAAATAATATTTCTCACCGCAACCCCAAGTATGCACTTAGTATATTATTCATGCGGTGAAAAAGAAAATTACTTAATTGGCCATGTACTCCAAATTTGCTTGATCAAGTCACGTAATGTTAATAACGTGTGTGTTGATGCCATAAAAATCGGTCAACAGGCCAGGACAGGAAAAATAGTCATTCCTAGTCTACTGGGACGAGTTAGACTTCGTTGGGTGTCGTTTGGGCCCCCGGCGAGACTCCGATGCGGCCATACGTATGCGGATAATATATAAATAAATAAAAAGATACAGTATTTACGTGGTTTGGCGTAAGGCCTACGTCCACAGAGGTTTGAGGAAGGGGATCCATTATAATGAATATTTTTACAGTCTCTCAAGACTCTCACTATACATGAATAATATACATAATTCTACTGGTATGAGCTATTGGATTCATCTAAGAAGACGAAGCAGGCGATCCGAGAGAAGAGAGGAATTGTTGTCCAACCAGAGAGCCATCCCCTTGTTTCATCTGTCCAAGACCTTTTTATACTACACTTTGGTTGCGAAAATGTATTATTTGGCTAGTCTCCATTTTAATCTCATTATCTATTAGTCTTCTCTTATATATTCTGGTTCTCTTTTGTTTCTTAGTGTAATTAATAGCTGGCCTAAACCCTATTTAAAATATTTCACCTTCACAGTGTGAAGATCCAATCACAAACAGAAGATCCAATCACAAACAGACAGGTTAATTAGCAATACTCTTATGGATTTAATGCTCGGAAATTGGAATACATCAAATATTGCAAAGTAAATTCGACAACATTGAGCAGCTTTGTTCTTGAAAAAATAGATAAATGGATACCCTGTTTTCTGCCTGTTTGGCCATGGTCTGTGTAAAATCACATCTATTTCCTTTGGAAACCGAGATGGATGATCAATATGTTTATAATTAAGCATAAGACAAGCTAATTTTGTCTTCCAAATTGGAAGTTTTTGTTTTGTTTATGCTCATATTGACATGACAATTGACCATTTTTTTTCCTTGTTTATAGAAACATCATCATGCATGGTACCCAATTTCTGTTAACTATCAGTTGTCCCTTTACTATGTCTGCTTTCAAACATGATAGCTAGAAATGCGCTGTCCATCCCACATACATGAACTAAATATAATAATAATTGGCATTTTTCACACATCAACTCTTAAATCTAATCAACTTTAATCCTATGAGACACCTCACTAATGGGTATGCCGTGTGCCGTCCACAATAAGTAAGTTGCAATCCAATAAGCTAGATTGTGCAGTTTATAGAAACACTTTTGTCCATTCACTTTCATATCTTATTTTAATATTTTATATTTTAAAATTTATTAAATTTTTGTTCTTTATTTAATAATAAAAATATGATTATTAGTGTAAAAACATTCTTTTATATATAGTTTTTAAATATTTTAAAATGATAAAAAAATATAAATAGAAAAATAAATAAAAAACTAGTTTTACATTAACAATATCTTAAAACGGTGCCACTCAAGCAAAAAAATAAAACCATTCTTATAAAAATGATATTTACTATCAGTACGCAGGCATCACATATATTCTTTTAAAAAAAGTGACTAATAATTATGAGATTCACGTAAAAAAAAAAATTAATTTTTAATAATAAATCTAACTCTTTTAATTTTTTTTTTCAAATTATGAATATATTTAATATTATTCTTCTTTTATATTTGCATAATGAAAAGTTAATAGATCATTTGAAGAAGTTTAATTATTAGGTGCATTGGACCAAACTTCTGAGAGCATCAATCCTTTTTTTTTTTAAGTTTTCTGTTCCAAAATAGGATGCTTTTAATGTGGAGCAAATGTTAACACCCACTCAATCTGTTTGTAGCTTTTTTTTTTTTTTTTTTTTTTTTTAGGAAAGGTTGTAGCTTTCTTGGGAACTTGAAGGCTTGAAGTGATGGATATCATTTCAACTTGCCACGTTCATGTTATCGGGAGACAATAATATCATGAAACGTACCCTTGGTATTATCGTATATATACTTTATATTAGCATTATTTGGTTATAATTATATGTGATATTATTCCTATAAATATAAATATATATATATATGTGATATTATGAGAGAATTAATATCCCTTTGAGATGGCCAAACTCTACTCTACAAGCCCATGCCATAGAAATTCTTCCATTTGTGAGCTACTTATCAACTTTTTGTTCATATTTTCCTGAATTTCCTTTGAAAATATATTTGTATTTTGGCTATGGAAATAAATTCTCAATTTTAGGGGTTAAAAACAGTACTTTTTGCATTTTTTGTGAACAGTTTATAAAGTTGACTCAATTTTCTTGGTTTTGATAAACTCAACTCGTATTAGACGAATAGAACTTAAAATAAAAATTTATTTGTTTATCAAACAATTTCAATCAATATTAACTTTCATATATATTATATTATATATATATATATATATATTAGGAAGGAGCAATATGTAAAACACGTTTTTTTTTTAATTTAACGAAGCGATTACTTTTAAAAAATGATAGGATTTTTATAAAAAATCAAATTTTGATCAATAATACGATGCACAGGGTGGAAAAAAATATAAATTCTAATAAATAATTGACGGATGATAAAAAAATAATCTTAATAATGAAATAATTATATAAAAGTAAATTATAAACTGAAGTAATGAAAGAATACTATTACTAATTATTATAATTTTATTTATTAAATATTATTATTTGAATTTAATATTTTATAATGAATTTAAATTGAGAAATAAATAATGTTTTATTCAAATAATTGTAATCACAAATATAGTTAGCAAACAAATTTAAATTTAATTATTTTACATTTTTTTATATAAAGAATGAATAGAAATTTTATATCACATATATAAATATATATAATATAAATGATAATTTTATGAAATAGTTTGTAATGTGAAATAGGTTTATTGATATTATAAGCTGTATGTTATATAATTTATTATTAATAAAATATTAATGATTTATAATTTTCATGTTATATAAATTATATATAATTTATATAATTTGTAATGTTTAATCTAAGTTTTGAGTGAGTTTTATAGATGGAGAAATGTAACATTGATCATAAAGAGATTGAATTGAATTTGAAATTAAGTGTTAATTTGAATTTAGGGAGGATAAAAGTTTTGAATTTGTCTAGATTTAAATTTGAAGTGTTTGATTTAAGAGTTTGAATCATGAAACTAAATTTTAAAAATCACATCATTTCAAAATTCAAATAAACAGATGGATAGAGTTAAATTTAATGAAAAAATGAGAAAAATTTAATAAAAATATAAAAAAATCTATTAAATGACTATTAGATAGCCACTTATTATCAAATAAAAATATATATAAAAAAAAAAACCGTTCACTCTCTAATTAACACATGTTTCATAATATGCACTACAATCTAGCAAAACTGGCATCTTGTAGCCTATACTTTTCTTTTCTTTTTTCCTTTTTCAACAAAATTTTCTTTTAAATTGAGTTAGAAAACTCTTACTCCAACTCAATTAAAAAATGACAATTTTCCTCCGAATCCTAACAAAGGATGCTTACAAATAAAGGATATTTTCTATTTTACAAAATTACTTTTACAATATATTATACATCAATTTATTTAGTTTTTCTTTATATCATTTAAATATTATAATTTTTAATATACTTTATTCATTTCAAATAAAGTAAAAATAAAAAGTAGAGAGATGAATGAATTAAATATTTATACAAGTATGAATAATATTCTATAAATATAAAGGTGGTATTGTAACAATAGATAATTAATCCATTAGATGGGCTTTATTAAACTATTTTATTCAAATTTTACAAAATCATAAATTTTATTTAACTCATTGGGAATGCTCTAATTTTTTAATTTTGATAATTATTTTGTAGACCGTATTTTCTCATTTAATAATATTATATTTCCTTGCTCTTTATATAATGGCATGTTTGGAACAGCAGTTTTGATATGCAATATTTTTGACATGGACTGGAAGGTCATTCGTTGTCTTCAGACTTTTTTAGGGGGCGGGGGGGCAGGGTGACGTTGAATGCCATGGGGTTGTCTTCCTTTGTTGGAGCTCTACTTTATATAATTTACTGTACAAATTCATGTGGCTTCAAGATGTGAATCTGA
Organism: Platycarya longipes; assembly: GCA_036559045.1. Taxonomy (NCBI): domain Eukaryota; kingdom Viridiplantae; phylum Streptophyta; class Magnoliopsida; order Fagales; family Juglandaceae; genus Platycarya; species Platycarya longipes. The sequence goes on from CM071801.1 coordinate 4,631,281, forward strand.
TAATTGAGGGGACATTCAAATCAACTGAAGATTTGGAATTTTTAATTTGAGCCCATAATCAAACCAATACAATAATAAATTATTCAAAAAAGAGTCTTAAGATGGAAACGATGATTGTACAAAGCATTATAACCATAGATAAGACATAGTGAGGGCAGTGTCATAAATGTGACAAAACCGAGTACGTCAATGCCTATTGTCTTAACTTCTGTGGATTCATGTGAATTATGTGGATTCTGTGTATTTACTGAGAAATGATAAATATACGATATTTTTTATTATATATTTTGTAATGATATTTTAAAATGAGAGTATTATTATAAAATACCTTATAAAAATAACATCACTTTATAAAAATATCTTTATTTTATCCTACTTTGCAATAATGTATTATGAAAAGTGTTTCAAAAAATATTGTGAAGAGTGTTGTGTTTGGGATCATTAATCATGAAATTAAAGAGACGCTTTTAACACACAGAAATTTTCATAAAAAGAAAATTAACTAATCGAGGTAAATTGATGTGATAAATTAAATTGTAGAGTTATTTTATTGTAAAATAAATATAATATATTATATTAAACTATTTTAGTTTATAAATTTACTTTAATGACAATTTTTTTTATAATTACTTTTATGACATCTCTTTATAGTCGTGTATCATACACTTATTAGTTCATAGCCTAAAGTACTAACATGCTTTAAACGCCTGATAACATTTATATAAGATAAGAATGTAATGGCAGTGATGAGGCTAAGAAGTTTCTATGGGAAAACATGTATACACCATCTAGGATGGGAATTGCAGAATGGATCATCAGCCACAAGGCAACAATTTGGTATAGAATTTCTATACATTTAAAGGAAACTCGTGCATTTAAAGGTCATCAGAAACCCACACGTAAGCCTTTCTCAAAGAACAAGCAAAAGAACAAGCCTCCAACTTGCCAAATAATTGGATTTGCCCGAATCTGGATGAGAAACTTTCTGACCTATGGCACTGACTCAAAACCACCTGTTCAGAATGAAATATGAGCTCCTTCAGAGAGAAAACGAGTTGACATACTCATATCTAATACATCAAGGAGCCAATCAGTACAAAGTATTGACACTTTTTTTTTTTTTTTTTTTTTGAGGAAGTTTCACTTTGCATCCTAAAACTATCACTATTATTCATCAATCTGATCCTGTTTGGATATAGAAACGGTTTCACCTCATCTCATTATTACAAATTTTCTAAATTCTCATATAAATAATAAACAAATTCAACTTTTTAAAATTTCACAACAATATTAATATTAAAAAATAATATTCTAACAATATTTTTTTTAACTTTCATCTAAAATCATCTCATCTCATCCCACTATCCAAACGGGCCTTAATGGTCATATCTTAACCAAAGATGTAAATGGTCAAAATTTGGTAGTTTATGATGTCATACTAGGATGTTAAGCACATTGTTTCTTGTGTATTTGTGTCGCCTAGAGATGATTGTGGTCTGATATTTATTCAGTCCCTCATAGAAGACCTCTATAGCTACTCATCAGGGTGCATCTAGTGGTCAAAGGGCAAGCTTGGGATGAGTAGGCGATTTATATCTCTTGGGTTTGTTTCTGCCTTAGAGTTCCCCTGAATAACCTTATACTCAGTTTTGGCAGGTGAGCTTGTGTACCTGGGATTTACTCCTAAGGGGTAAATTAGAAGAACCATGCCTTGGTAAGGTTCCATGTCATCATAATAAACCTCCATATGATAAACCTCCATAGCTAATAACATCCATGACCATGATGATCCTGGTGTGCAGTCTAGTGTCCAAACGTGTTAGCTTTAGGTGGTGTCCCTTTTCCTCACAGGAAAATATCTTATTCCTCGGTAAAGGTTGGCCCCGATGCTTTTCGATACTCCATGTACAATCACGTTTCTGATTATAAGTAAAGACATAGAATAAAGAACCTACCTTTATTTCTGAGCTGGGCAAGGGCTACAGCTATCCTTGTACCGACAAGAGCATTATTCTTCACAAGTGCAATGTCTAAGCATTAGTTAAGATGGTTAAATAATAATAAAAAAAACCATATATAAAACTCAAGGCATTAGTGAATGAGAAGGAAATGAATAATGATAAAAATATTCGAAATGTAGACACATGGTTGAATACATATGCACAAGCAATTAACTTAGAATGTTTAAATGTGAATCCTATTTAAAATATATATATATATATATATATATATATATATATAATGATACAGAAAGGATACTTGAAGCAAGCGAGGCTCCTCCAGTTAGTTCATTCACTCTGGCAAGCAGGAAAGGAGTTTCGGCATTTCCTGTTATATTCTTATCTCTAATGATCCAACGTCATATTAATATAGTTAGTACTCAGCACAAGATTATAGAATAAAAACATATGGGAAAGGAGAAGTTTTAAATGTTTGGTGACACGAGAGGCACATTTTACCTAGCCTCTTTAAGTGCTCTCTGTATGGCAGATTCAATTACACTTCCAGTGGCAGAGTGTTCTTTTGGAATCGGAACAGCAATCAGAATTCCAGTATCAAGCTTTAGTTTCATGTTTGCATCTAAAAAGAAAAACCAAAAAAAAAATGGAAATAGAAATCACTTAAAATATTTTGAAGTTAAATGAAGAAAAGATGAAAATGAGCTGGCTGTCACTTGCCTATTAGTCGAGCACAGTCTTCTGGGCTATCCACACGACAAGGCACCTAGATTTTTTTGTCATGATCAAAGAACTTCAGTAAATTAAGCTATACCTTAAATTATCTTGAACGAAACGTTTGTACGATATATCTGTGCAAGTCTAGAAACTTATCATTTTAGAAATCATTCATATAATTACTTTTCTTCCTTGTAGGCTTTAATATCATTACATCTCTTAAACTTTGCAATCTTAGAATAAGTTTCAACCACCAAATAAATACTGTGTTTCTTGCAACAAGAGAGATATATTCTGAAGCTGATCTATAGGCACTCAACAATAGAAATTAAACAGATACAAAAAATACAGAAAAGGAGGACAATGATCCGCTTGAATGTATCAGAGATGCCAACCAACGCAATCTATTAGCTACTACCTACTTAATAGTGGAGTAATAGTGGAAGCTATAGTTGAGAGTTAAGACAACAATTACAATGACTATTTTAATTGAACTTAAAAGTTTTTAAAGCAGAACAAGACACTGTCAACACGATTTTTTCATCGAATGGACAAAAATTCCTAGTATCAATAAAATACTGTGGTGCATTTCATGAGAAAGAAATTATCAGAACTTCGAATATAAGGAGCCCTCACTCAAATAACTCGAGCTTTTATTTCAGCAACTTATTTCTTTGGACAATTGCTATAGATTTCAATAGGATTAACCTTCATGATTTTCTTGTATCTACTTCTAACGAGGCGTTTTCTCTCATACGTACCGTTTACTTGGGCAATGCCTATTTCTCTGTGTATCAATAAGTAGTTATGCTATTTATGAGTACTTATCAAAAAGTTATGCTATTTATGAGTTGGCATGTAAATACAATATTAGTTATGAGACCCGTTATAGTCATTAAAAAAAATCAAAATACCAATACTTTTTCTATTTTAGCTGATGTGGACGGCTTTAACTCAGCATTGTGCTGGGTGTATTACTAACCAAGATAACTGATAGATTTTTTTCATCAATAAAATCTCTTATGCTTATAAAATAAAATTCAACTCTAAGAATAATTGCTCAGCAATAGAGTCAATGACCAATACCTTGCAGCCACTTGTTTCAGTAAAAAATGCTGGAAACTCATTGGTTTTGTAAGTAGCAACACAAACTCCCTGTGTTTCCTGTAATTACAATAAGAAATGCAAGGAAACAGAGAGGTGAGAAACTATAAGTTATACTTCTTAATCTGAAGCTCTGTTACTTCTAATGACATTGGAGATAAATTGGTTGGTACCAAATATTCCAGGGTCCTGGGAATATCTAACATTGATTTTACACCGGCAGAGATAACTGTTACTGGAGTCCTTCCAAGCTCAGTAAGATCAGATGATATGTCCATTGCTGCAAAGGAAAAATGACCAATATGTATACAAACATAAATACTAAGGTTATTGCATTCCTATAAATGAACATAAAATTTGAAAATTTATCGCTGAGCAGCAGCTCACTTTAACAACACACTAGAGACTTGCCCTTCTTACTAAATTGCAGAACAATTAAATACAAATGATATATTCAACCATGATATGCCTAGTCTTGGTCTCTTACAGACAAGGTCAATTCATGCTCCAAATCAGACCATCACATGGAGTATAAACTCCACAATATATAACATACACATCAGTTGGCTTGTTGAATAAACAGAACAACCAACATATAAAAGAGTTGGCATCAGTTAAAACAGAAAGGACAAGATTCCTTCTACCTAGGTCTTTCTATTGTACACACCATGTACACTTGGATAGCATCTCTGCTCATTAATAAAATTATCTTGCTTGTTAAAAAATCTAAGGATGAAATTCCATAAAATATGGCTCTGCAACCCCAAAAGGCCAAAACAGCATGTGCATCATGTATATACTTAGAGATACACTTACTGTGCTCCCCATGTCTATGTACTCCTCCAATCCCTCCAGTGACAAATATAGGGATGCCAACCTGATAACATTTACATTGAAATATTGGCAAAACCTAATTAAGGAAAAAAAAGAAAAAAAAAAGATGATCACAGTACAGCTGTATGAAAAACCGGAAGGTAATGAGAAAACTGAGAATATGGTGGTCACCATTGAAGCAAAGAACATTGTTGCAGAAACAGTAGTTGCACCATTACCTCTGGTAGCCACCTAAAAAGAGCACAACTTAGCATATAAAATAAGCAGCAAAAATATTGAACAGCCAAAAACAGAAGTTGTAGTTGTTAACAAAGGATTTCTTCTGTCAAAACCTTACTAAATATTACAATATACAAGTATAAGAAACACAATAAGTCCTCTGAAATTGCAGACTCAAGTATTAAGACATCACGGTGTTCTTTTTTTTTTAAAATCGAAACTGCTCATACAGGCTCTATATATTCGTGGCAGAAACCTTTTCAAAATTGTGAAGGTGTAAATTACTCTAGGCATGTAATATCTCCAGATATCATGAGTCCTGTTGGCCATTACCTATATAAAAAACAAAAAAAGTCCTGTTGGTCATTACATCTCATATATTGGAGATGATTTGTCTACAATATTACTTGATTCATTTCATATCAATACTTTCCAAATTATTTTGTATCTTCTATGTAGTGTACCTGATCTTCTATTTCATCAACCAAGCCAGCTAGTTTTCCCGTTAGTCCTTTTAACAAATTACTTCTGTTTCATTCATTTAAAACCTTCTCTGAAGCTTCTCACCATAACAATATTTGGTTTTGGGAGCTCTTTCTCATACCAGCAGATATCAATATCATTTTCAACTGTTATATAAGCCATTGGGACTCCCAATCCTGCTGTAACCTACCTCATGGTTCTAGCAACTAAATAGGTATGTATTCAAGTGAAATCTGAATATCTAATTGGCTGCAAGCCAACATGCCCTAAAGGAAATACTTGATTTTATAGGAAAAAAAATACTGTTTACAGAGGAACAACAACAACAATACAAGTCAAGCCTTGAGTACCCATAGCACATAGGGTGTTTGACCAAAACTCCTATAATTAGGAGTCAGGACACATCATAATTATCAACAATTCTTATCCATATGTTGTAATGTTTCTCTTGATTTCAAGATAAATTTCAAGATAAATATCTTATAGGACTATATGATAATTACTTTGGAAGTATAGGACGATATGATAAATAAAGATACCACTGCAGAATTTAACAAATATTCAATAACATTTGAGTTTTCAGCATATCCTTTACGAACTCAATGGAACAGGAAAATCCTAAAAAATCCATTTATAGTAAACACAATAATAAGATGTCCATGAATATAAGTCACAAACAATATACTACATGCACTTGGTGGCTAATCCAAGAGCTACTCACAACGTGCACAATGTCCCTCCTGGCTGTCTTCTGAGCCCTTGTTCCCAAAATTGCAAGTTTTTTCAACTCTTCCATACTCAAGCCTACATAGACATATATTCACATTATGGAATAAGAATTAAAATAGATAATCTTGACAATCTTGACAAGTACTCAGTAATTTTACTAATATTTCGGGTGATAACTTTCATAGCGAGGAACAATCATATATGGTTAAGTGATCAACAAAGTTGAACACAATTCCCCCAAGCAGAAAAACTAGAGGAAATGTGATTACTTGATGAACTCAAGCCATAATTTTATACTGATCTCTCTAAAGTCCGAAGAACATTCTGAATCTCAACATGTGAAGCCTCGCTGAGGCTGATTTATAAAAAACTAGATCTAATCAACATTTGAAACCAAGTGCAGACGCAGACCTTCTATACTTTTTTTTATAAGTAACTCAGACCTTCTATACTGAGTCATAATAATGAACCATCTCTTTATGGTTGTTCACTATTTTTTATCCCATGGGCCATGTAATAGTTGCAGATAAAACATTTTTATACGTCTTGTGTACTTGGGCTTATGCCTGTGTCTTTGGGAATAAATCTTTTATTACTTATCAAAAATAGTTGCAGTTGAAACATTTCTCAACATCAATATGTACAATGTAGGAACATACACATACAAGTCCAAATGGCACAAATACACACTGTTTAGGCAAATGGCAGCTGTGACAGTATGTGTGATCCCACTCCAACAAGCACATAACAAAAACACCGTAATCAAATAGTGGAAATCATCTAATATGCTTATGGTTTTCAGAAATTCCCCAAAAATTATGGCAGATCAAAGCACAGTTCAAAATTGGGTGCTACAATCATTTGATCAAGCACTTACACTAGATTACTTCAGTGAACCTTTCAACGGTTAATTCTCCAGGTGCACATTTATGCATGCATGTATGGTAAAGGAATAAGTTTAATATAAACACCTACGCATGGTATGCCATCTAGAATTGCAACAGTAGCCGGAACAGCTCCGTTTGTCTTAACAATTGCCTCCAGCTCCTTTGCAGTTTCCAAATTTTGAGGATATGGCATTCCTGGATTTGTATAGAAGATGATTCAAAGTCTGCACCATTTTATATTCATCATGCAGTATACATACAAAGCATTTATGAACAAAATTACATATAATTTTGCTTCTAAAGAATCAAGAAAACAATTCCTTACAAAAAATGTATATTCTGGATCATAATCAATCAAATTGTTACGTCAATCATATTAGGTTCAGAAGAAATGACAAAGGGAACCCAAAACAATATTCTCGATAGTCCTAAAAACTCAACAAAACTATTTCGATGCGAACCATTACACCTGAATAAATCATTGCCACACATTCATTTAGGCAAAGAATTAAGAAATACTACTATCAATGAAGAAGGTTTAGCATGGGTGGTGCCTAGAAGGGTGGTTTAACTGGAGAGGATCATGTGTCAATCTTCAAGTCACAGCAGTGTGGGAGATTGTCCCCATATGCTTATACTGTGGTGTATCTGGACGAAAGAAGTTATCGGAATTTCGAAGATCAAAAACGGTCATTTGATGAACTTAGACGTCTCTACATCAATAACTTGTATATATGGGAAATAGTTATAGATTTCAATGGGCTAGAGTCTCCATGATTTCCTTGCAATGCTTTTTTTTTTTTTTAACCCTCAGCTATGTGCTTTCTCTTGTATAAGTCCAGTGTAGTTAGGCTAAGCCTATTTGTTATTTACCAATAAAGTTTTGTTCACCTTAAAAAAATTTGAGACATTACAAAAGTTTTTCCAAGCATCGCTACAAAGTATCTTACAAATAATTAGCCTTATGAAACCTTCAGGTATTTCCCCATATAGAAAACAAAGACAAAAAGATCCCATCAAATACTTGAACAATTCTCCAAGAACGAAGATCCTTTAAACGCAAAGCAATCACGCTACCAAAAACAAGTAAAGACCAAAACTAAAATTACCATGGGAAATAATGGTGGATTCAAGAGCAACCACCGCACGCCCACAAGACAAGGCTTCCGAAACCTCTGGAGAAATCTTGATTAACCTTCCATCTAGACCATCACTGTCACCCTATATATAAAAAATAAAAATAATAACTTTTTGATAAGTAAGAAATAAAACAAAGCGGTCATGGTAGAAGACAAGCAAGCAGCCATTGATGAATAACCACAATTTGAATATGAGTAACTTGAGCATTAGTTCAATCAGTTTAAGCATTGCCTTGAAAACCTAGAAGTGATAACTGTGGTAGGGGGCAAAAGGAAGGACCTTATTGTTGTTTGAGTTAGTGGGTTGGAAGTGTCCTCGCAGATTGGAAAGTCGAGAGAGTGCTGAAGAAGACATTTCTTGACACAGAGGAGACCAGCAGTGAAGGAAGCCCACCCGATCCACTTCTCTCTCACTCTCTTGCCTTTATTTTTGACGGGGAAGATCAAAACGGCTTTCCCTGAATTTTTCGGGCTAGTTTAGGAAATACATTGATTTTTTTTTTTTCTTCCTACAAACAGAAACAATCATTAGATTACAAATTTTGGTAACTTATAAAAATTAATTGATGTGGTTTAATATAAAATTGTTTTTTATTAGATATAAATCTAAGGTTATCCATATCAGATCTTATTGTCAGCTCATAATCACATGTGAATGAGTTAGAAATATTAGAGTAATAGTATGTACTTGCTATAATTTCTTTAAAAAATTGTACATTTTTAAAAAAAAAATCGTTAAATTTTATCAATAATAGAGAAAAAAAGATTTTAAAAAAAGAAATATTTTTTCTTTTATAAATAATAATCTTTTAAAACTCTTTAAATTATCTATTGCTAATGCTATTAAGAGTTGCCACCAACCCTAACTACCAACCGTTTTGTGTCAAACACTTCTGGGAAGTCTTCACTACAGTTTTCTATAAGTAACATTTATTCTTCCAAAGTGTCGTGCCATCAGCCTTTTATAAACTCACTATCTAATTGCAAACTAAATTGTACTATTTTTGTTTTATACTCGTACGATTTTTCTCTAAAACTAAATTATATTTTTCTTTAAAGAGAAAAACTTATAACTAGTGCCACTTACAAGTGATATTTAACTAAAATAAATGAGAATTTACCACATAAAAATTTGATAAAAAAAAGTTAATAGTATTTGCGCTACAGGAAATCTTCCCCTACCGACCCCCTCTCTCTGCCCTCTCTTCCAATCCTTTGTCTACAGAAATCCTTCCATCTCCCTCCTTCTAGCCCTCTCATTCACAAAATTTTCGCCATTTCTTCTTCTTCTTCATATGCTTCTTCACAACAAGAAGTTCACTAGTTCTCTGCTTCCATCTTTTTCGGATTGCATCAATCTTAACACATTGATGATGATGAACACAATTCGATTCTTCATGGATTTACTAGGTATGCTACAAGTGAATAAGGAGAGAGAGCGAGGTGAAGAGAGAGAGAGAGAGAGGGGATGCAATCGAAAGATCCAATATAACGTAGGGATTTGAGTCTTTCACCAACCTTTTAAGTGCCACGTTTTCATTTGTCTTCGATAAAAAATACTTGCAGAAGAGTACACATGTCCAAAAGTGCTTCCCTTCCTTAAATAATAATATAGGAAGCTTATATATATATATATATATATATATATATATTAAAAACTTTGTTGATTTAGAGTTCTTAATTAATTAAGGCTTATATATATTTATTTTCTCATCTTCTCATTATATGATATTAAGTTATTAGATATTATTTATTATGTTTTATTTATAAATCTATCATTTGTTATCATATCATATCATGAGCTTACAATTATAGGATGATAAAAAAATATTAATGAATAGATTTATTATATCATATCTATATGCTAACCGGATTAGGAAGCTGGTTCATGCATGCATATGCAGGCTTAGACTGCTAACAATTATTATTAATTGTTCCTACGTCCCATAGAATAATAAGGTCATGACGCTCACAAAATATATATCGTTGATCAGTCAACTAGTTCGCATATCAGGATTTAGAGCAATCTCTTTAGATTAGGCATTTGTAAATGTAAAATTTGTAGAATCTTGAATCATTTTGCATTTGTCTATTTCACTTATAACTTATAATTCTCACATTGGATTGTCTATTTTTTAGTTAAAATAATAATAAAATATTATTAATTTATTTTTTACAATTTTTTTCTTTTCTTAATTAAAAGTTACATGAAAATATTAATATTTACAATAGAAACTTGGATAAAGAGAATAATTTAATTAACAATCAATAATACCTACAGTAAGTTGGGGAGAGGGAGAACTCACTAAAAAAAAAAATATTTGTAATATTTTAATTATAACAAAAAAGACTATTTGCGATTAAAACAGACTGATTTCATCATAAATAATCCTGATTGTAATTAAAATGTCATAAATACCTATTTTTCTTGTAGTGACTAGGAAAAAGAAAATATTTTTTATTCATTTGATCCAACTACAGACTACAGTGCATTGCAAATATAACAATCAAGCTTAATTTATTATAGCTAAAAGCCAACTTCTATCGAAGTTCATACATAATCCAATGTAGAGTTTTTTAAGTTTTATTAGTTAAATTCCTCATTGAATTTGCATATGCATAATCTAAAGAGGAAGCTCAATTTCTGTGTACACTCAATTTGAATAAGAAAAATAAAATAAAATCAGCATTAAAAAAAAAAATTTTTTCTTGTGAGTGCGAAATCTTTAAAGAGAATGTACAAAACTTGCATAATTTAAATTAGCTATATCTAGGTAGCATATTTACGCTATAAAAAAAAATACTAATATTATTTTTCTAGAAATATGTAATTAACTAAATATTATTCATTCAAAGTAAATTTATATAAAACTAGCTAGTTGCACTATAAAAAAAATAAATATTTGTGATGAATTATTAGTACAGCTATTATTTGTATCAAAATTAGACTCACTTTGACAAATGACAAGATATACTGAGTCAGATTGAGAGGACATACTGGCCATAAATAAATAGTTTTTTATTTGTAGTACTTATATATATATATATATATATATATATATATATATAATATAATATAATTATACCTAATGATCATGAGAAGGCCGTGTGCATGCATCCCTTCTATGTATGGTGTCTGATCAAACGTTTAATTTGGACAAGAAGTCAGCAAGTTAGTAATTAACAATTAGCTTTTCAACTCTCAGATGCCTTCTATATATATATATATATATTAGCAAAATTATTAATGGTGCATATAATTAATATATAATAGCATCATTTTTATCAGTTGAAAATTGCAATAACAACTAAAAAATAACAGATTATAAGTCGGTCAAATCATGAGTTGGAATAATAGAGTTTAGAAATTAGCTAAAAATTAATATATACAAGCAAGCTGCATACATAAGGCATGCAGCTAGCATGCCTGTGTATTATGTGTGTGTGTGTGTGTGTGTATATATATATATATATATATATATACATGTGTTGCATGGTTTTTTAATCGGGTGGATTGGATTGAACAAATCAGTCGAGTTGGAGTCACCAAATTATAAATTCCATCAAAACTAAAATATATAAAATAGCAGGCAGCTTGAATCAGCAAGTCATTACTACAAGAAAAGAAAATGACAAAATCACTATTTATGATCAGACTAATTTCAACAGAAAATAATTATATATGTTAATAAAAAAAATAATTGATAATAAATAAACAATTTTATTATAATGCGAATGCAAGGTACTTTTGCTGCCTGCCTTTGCATACTTCGTTATAAGTACACATATCACTAATATATATATATATATATATATATATATTCACGTTGCTAGGGGTTAGAGGATGGTCCGACCGACCTTCTATAAAAACAGTTTTAATAAAAATATAATAAAAAACACAATAAAAATAATATAAAATTTATAAAACATAATAAAAAATACAATAAAAAAATAAAATAAAGAAAACAAAATGAAGAAAACAAAATAATAAAACATAATAATAAAAAACAGAAGAAAATTTCACGGATGGATAAGGAGACGTACGTTCGACCTCAGTCCAGACGGAGTTGCCATCGGCTATCAAGGATGTATCCGCCTCTACTATCAAAAGAATAGATTCATTTCAGGTTTAAAACTCTTGAAAAATGTGGGAGGTCGTTGAGAATTGCCATTGCAGAAATGAGATTGTAGGAGGAAGGCAGTCCCATGATATGGCCAGTGACACCTCGAGTGATCGGTAATGACCCCGACTATTTTTATTAGAGTCGGTCCAAGATTTCTCTATATATATCATGACGTAGCACTGTGTGAATAGTTAGCTAATAAACCATTAAAATTGTCAATAAAATAATAAAAGAAGACGTCAGATCATGACATGAGAAACAACCGAAATGTCGGTTTTTGGGCGTTGAGTTTTATTATTATTTCTAACTACATCAATCATATTGTAATTAAAACTTCAAAAATAAAAGGCAACAGACATGAAAAACAAATTTTAGAATTTGAATGTGCTTTATTAATTTATGTGATAATGTGTGGTGTAAACTTCAAATAGTACCATCTATATATAGGCTGGATTATTATAGATATATAGGAACAACATAAATTGGTTGACTTTTTTTTATATGAAAAATTGTATGTCATCATTCATTGATCAGCAAAATTATATCCATAATTAGATAGATTTTAGGATATTTTCTTATCAAATATGATATCATAAATTAAAATATTATTATATTTGAAACTCCACTAATATACGATTTTTTTTGTGATTAGTTTAAACTTCACTATTATTGATATTATCTACAAACAAATATGCAAAAGACAAAACTCTTTATCTAAATAAATACTCAACTTTATCCTCAATAAAAAGAAAAGACTCAATATACAAATTACAAATGTCGGACAAACTCTTTTTAATTATTTTAATTAATTAATTAATTGGTTGACTTATTGATGTGGCATATTTGAAGGATAATATTACCACAATATGATCTTATGAGAAGTAAGCTGATAAGAATATAGTTTATAACATAACTTCAGATCAATAATATAACGAAACGGAGATCGTATATATGGCCTTAATTATCGTGACCATGACTAAAGAAGGCAAATTAATTGCGTGATCAATCCCATGTGATCAATTACCAATTGCAGCTAGCTAGGGCAAGACAAAAGCATACATATATATAATATGATTATATATCAACCATCTTGCTGTATTCAATTCATCATCATGTTTTAACGGACCCAAATTGAAAAATACAAAAAAAAAAAAAGGAAAAAAACCAACAAAAAGTACAAGACAAGGAGGAAACGATCAGAACGAGGAAGAAGGCCATGGACGATGGCAACAAAGCCAGCAGCCTAAACCATTGATGATAATTCTTCCTGAAACCTAGAAAGTGACAATAGGGTACCCTTGTGACATAGAACTTCTGTGTCTTCATGATGACTGAACCCTGGAATATGAATGTACCTTAGCCTGTCAGTCTTTGGATTATATGAAAGAAAACTCCCAACATACCTAATTAGTAGTTCTCCCTCTTCCCATATACCTATAACTTCAATCCATGTATTGTCCACCGCCCCTATTGGTGCTTTTAAACCAATCTCATATTCTTTTACCCACTTTTTCTTCCCATATTCCTTCATTACCCAAATCTCAATTTGTCTGTCGGATGAACAATCCACAACAGCCAACTCTCCTCTTAGATCAAGCAAATGACATGACACAAATGATTTGGGTGTAGAAATAAAGCCAAATTCCTCCTTTGAAATGTCAAAAGAAACAATCTTATTGCCATCTGCATTATTATTATTGTTATAATGATCATCTGGTCTTGCAATTGACAGCCAATGAAGAGCCCCACAAGCAAATATGGGCCTTCCGAATAGAGAACAATGATCAGGACCTTCGCCATTAATGGCTGATCTCCATGATGATGATGAGGAGCTTGAACGACCATTAATTAGTGTGAATACTTCTGCGCATAAAGTACTATTGCTTTGGTTTTCAAAGACTCGAACAATCTTGTACGTGTTATTCGAGCAGTCAAAGCCCAACCCATATTTTCTCTTTCGTAGAGGAGGAATATCGGATGAATATGGCCGTGGCTTAAGTGCTAGAACTTGTTGCCTCAGAGGGTTAAACAAGAACACAAGGCTATCGTCGCAGCTTTTTGTGAAGCAAATCAAACCATTGCAGAAGCCCTCAAAAAAGTATGCTTTCAGAGTTGCAAACTGTGTGACTAAACTCAGACTAGCCTTCAAGAAGCCCTGCCGGCAGCCATGATCTTCTGTAAACGAGACGTCCGGCTTGTGCTTGGGATGATCGAGAAGTAAGACTTTGGATTCTTCAGCATATTGGGTTCGGTGCATGTAAGCGAGGCATGGATCGTCGATGATGTTGCGCCAGAAGGGAGAGACGCACCTGAACCGTAGAAGAGATTTGATGGGTAGGCGTAAGAAGATGTCGAAGAGGATATCTGAAGGGAAGTACTCTCTCATGCTTGTTTGTTTGCTTGGAGAGGCTTAATTGGCTAGGGTGTTTAATTTGATGGCGCCCATGCTTCATCAATGGATATCTATATGAGAGAGAGAGAGAGTGAGAGAGAACTTTCAAAAGGCAATGGAGATAGAGTTTAATAAGGAAACAAATATTCGGAATACAGCTTCCTGAGACACAAAACTTTGCTACAATAATAAGTTAAAAACTCTTGCTCGCTAAGTTAATATTTCATTAATATACAATTGCCTTTAATTTTTCTATTTCTTAAAACTATATATAATATTTTTTTTCCTTTCAATATTTTTTTTAAAAATTTTTAAAAAAATAAATTTACTTTATAGTAAAAAAATTAAAAATCATAGTCAATCAATTTTATTGATATCATGTTTTTAAATAGCATTTTTCTTATCTTATATATTATATATATAAAGTACAGAAAATGATCATCTAATTCCGTTGACTACTGCAAATACACTAACTATTATCATTATTCAAAAAATAAAAGGAAAATGGCGCTATTGTACTTCTTAATTTATATTATTTATTTTGTTTCCTTGATATTATATATACATATATCATATGATTTATAAAAAAAAATTAAATAAAAAATATATATTCAAAACAAAATGAACCTAAAAACAAAATACGAAGAAGATCATTAAAATTTTAGATTAATTCAACCTTTATATATATATATATATATATTTTTTAATTTTGTCATGTGATTATGATGCCAGATCAAATTAAGTAATTAATTGAGTGATATAAACGAGAAGGAGAAATAATAGCTGCATTGTCCAAAACAAGGAGAGTCCGAATAAAGATTCTCTCTCTACGTAGTTGGTGGTTATATTATTACGAGTACGTGGGGGCCAAGAAAAGGAACCCTTTTTTATTATTAATAAATACAAGAAAAATAAAATAAATAGATCAGTAGTTAAATTGGACTTATATATCTATACTATAGGCGCGTAGCTAATAGCTATATATAAAACCTCTTCACAAGTCAATACAAATATATCTAAGTGATGCTTGTAGTTATAGAATGTGTGATAGTTGTGTACTGATTTCTAAAAATAATAAATATAGAATATATGTAAAAAAAAATGAATTTTATTAATAGTGGAACTCCCTCATTTTTAAAAGAAATGGACGTCGCTTTCATAATCCTTAATTATATCTAACATTATTAATATATATATATATATTAATTACTTGATTTGATGTTTATGATTATTTTTATTTCCAAGCAAGCTTCATATATTATAATTAAGGTATACAAAAATACACGAGTAGATCAGGGGGTACCGGGGTAGGAAGAACTCGATAAATACAATTTTGTCTCATCTCATTAGTACTATTTTATTAAATTTTTATATAAAATAAAATAAATAATTCAATTTTTTCAAATTTCATAACAATTTTTTCAAATCTCAAAACAAAAATAATATTAAAAATATATATTATAACAATATTTTATTTAATTTTTAATTTTTATCTTATCTCATCTATAAAAACAAACCAAGCCGTTAATTGGTTATAATTATTAATAGTTAAAATATGACATTATGACCACCCCGATCTGGTTAAATAATTATTTTAATAATTTAATATCAGACATGTAGAATAATTAAAATATTATCATCTTATATTAAATAAATACTATTCATTTCTTTCAAATGAACTCAAGGAAAAAACTCAACTTATATTTAAAATTGGACTCAATGAGCAAGCAACGGGACATTCTCCCATTGAAAATTGACCTGACAATATATAATAATCCGTTAGGGAAATTGCTCTCAATACAGTGACCCTGTTAAATCTGTTGTTCACGATAAATTAATACGTGGAAAATATAGCAAAAAAGAAAACAAAAACAAAAAGATCTTAACAACAAAGCCAAGGGAAAAAAGAGCAAAAATGGAAGAAAGGAAGGAAGGAACTGATGTGGGAAAACACATTCTATTTAGAAATTAGAATGGTCACCAATGAAGTTCCCCTTTGTATCCCAAGGACGATTCTCAAAAGACTTTCCCATGATGCTGCGCTTCTCATTTATCGTCCCATCGTCGCGGCGGTACTCCGGGAAGTAATCAAGGAAAGTTCTGCTCCCTAACTCATCAATTCCATTAAACAGGAAGTTCCTCAACACGTCCTGTGCATTACAAGAGTAGTAGTGGTATTAGTTGCAGTGTTAATTGGAGGAGAAACATTATTACTTGACTTATTCATGGAATAAATACCTTTGCCATTGTCTCCCCAATGAACTTTTTCAGAACTCCATGACCTGGATCCTGCTTTCCAAGTTTCCATGAACCAAATAAGTCAGGAAAGCAACAGATGGGTTTAAGACTGTGGACCTCGACATCTATAAGAACATGGCTTGAATCGATGTAAAGATAGTTAACACAGCTCAGCTTTCAATAATCTTTTACCAGTTAATCAAGTTTGGCATCTGGATTCATTCTCAATCCTGACCCTCTTATCTTTGGCCAATTGTATTGGTTTTTCTACATGTTAAATTGATCCAGGAACATGACTATATCGGTATGTGAATGATGCGACTAAATATAATCATTAATAATGATAGTACTCTAGTCCAGCCGTATTACTATTGATCAGAGGCTAATTAATTGACATGTAACTTTCAACGACAAATGTGAAATGGGATCTTTTCATACAAAGACGCATTCTAACACTTGTTTTGTGCCTTCCATGAAAGCAAAAACATTTGTGCAGTGTGCCATGACTAAACACAACACATACCAAGCACAAGAGTCTGATAACATATTTCTGAAATATAATCCCACACTGCCCTTAATTTCATACTCAGAATCTCGGATTCTACCTCATCTTTAAGATCCCTCAATATTCCAAGGATACAACTTGGATATTGTTGAGGAAAATTGTACATTCTTCTATTAATCATTTGAAAATTTCAATAAGGGGAAAGGAACGAATGAGAAGCATAAGAAAATAAGTCCTTTGTTTGAAAACCCACTATGGTAATGCCTGAAAAACACACCCAAATAGACCAAGAAATAGTTTCTGTCACTTAGATATAGTCAATCATAATTGTTTAGTATAGATGTGATGCAATGCATGAAAGACGAACTAGGAAAGAAGATTAACCACCTTCTCAGCTCTCCAAGTTAGATATCTATGTTGTGCTTCACGATTGCATGTAATTTGGGATGCATCTGTCTCTGCTACTGCTTGGTTTATCAGCCCCAGCCAAGCCTGCAAATGCATTAGAAAGTTGTGACGCAATACACTTTCCAAGTATGTAGTTACCCATAGAAACAGGAACTGACATAAATGTTAATTCTCTTCCAACTAGCAAAATGGAGTTAAAATATGACCACAAGCACACTATAAATAAGGCCATGGAATTCATTAGTCTATACCTCGTAATAATCCATGAATGCAGAATATAAAACTTCATATTTGTCTTGGCTTGGAGTGAATCTGGTCCATATCACAATTGGTGAGAAAAATTTTAAGGACTCGCCTGTAAGCCTGCCTCCCCAGGGTAAAAGCTGCATGAAATCTGTGTTCAGTCATGTGATAAATCTTAGAAAGGATTAGCAATAAATAAAAAACTAAAGATTTTATAAGATCTGAATTTATTTAATATTCAAGTACTGAGCAATGCATTTACCTCAGAATACTTGAGACCAAGAGGCATTAAGCTTTTATAGTATCTTTCCTTATAATCTGCTTGACTAATGACATCATGCAAAGGGTTAAGGTCCCTGTGAATGGAAATAAAAAGTAAGTTTCTGTATCCCAAGTCCTCTCCATATATAATGCTTCCAACTCGCATCAATAAAATAATCAGTCATTTGGCATGACATGCACAGAAAAGCAGACTTTGTATATGCAGCATGCCTAGAATTGGACCACGGAAGTAAATGAAAAACATATGCTCTCAAATGAAGTGAGATAGTGAAACAGCATAAATTTTCTTCAAGTGTAGAATGAACTTATAGTCATGCAATCTCAAGATCTCAGTTAAGTCCAGGATCAAATTGTTTGAACAAGCACAATCATGCATGTCAACCCCACGCCCTCAGCCTTTTGTCACAAAGAGAAGAGCAGGAGGGGGAAACTAAAGAAATCAAGAGAATTGCATATTGGTCCACAGCACTAACTAAGCTGGTTCACCTGCCAAAGGATGAGTCCAAGAAAGGTCTATAGTCTAAGTACCAGTTTCCAAGAAGTGAAAGTACGAAATAGAAAAATTCCCTCCTGATACTCGGACACCACCACAAATCTCCCCCTACGGTTAGAACATCTTTGAGCAAGGTAGCATCTATATCCCTCCCTAACAGTGCTATAATACTCCTGTTTTTCGTCACTCAAGCAAACATCCATAGCCTTTCCAAGCCACTGTACAGTGTATCATCCCCCCAGATTTCCTGCTCCTCCTTCCATCCTCGTTCAATACTCTGGAGTTGCCTACCTTCCTTCGCAAGAATGAAAAGCTTCGACTCAATCACAATTTCTCATAGACGGCCCATTCGAACCAACTAAGTTAGCAAAAGATCATCACTTATGCAGAAACATGGTTGGTTTCGATAGAGGAAAATTTCACCATGAAAGTGGGAAAACTTTTTGCAAGTGTATGGAGAGAAAAGAAGAGAGGAGAGAGAACTATTTAAGCTTATTTGTTCTTCTCATAGACTTTTGGATGATATTTCAACAGTTCTTCTCATAGACTCTCACTCTTCCTAACTATTCCTAACTTATAAAAAAAACTATAAGTTTTAAATGCACATATCAACCAAAAGCCTAGTCATTTTAGACTCAGACTTTAAATCTGAACCTATGTTGCTTTTCAAAAAGAAATCTGAACTAACTGTTGAAATACCAGAACCATCCTATAATGTTCTGATTGGTTGCTGGAAAACAATGAAAGACTTGGATTCCTTTCATCACCATGACTTCTTGGCAAATTGCAGGGCATAAGAAAAGAAAGTAAATAAAAATAAATAAATAATCAACCAGAAGGCACTAATATTTAAATGTCAAACAAGATGGTCTAAAAAAAAAAAAGCTATAGTTTAGCCAGAGTTGGTCCAGGATGACTGTTCTTCTCATAGACTCTCACTCCTCCTAAGTATTCCTAACATATAAAAAAAACACTTACTCTCACTCATAAAAAAAAAAAAACTCTTCTTAACTATTGGCCCTTTTAGCAAAGCAGTACCTCTCACCCTTTATAAGGGTAGGTCTTGGGTTCAAGTGAAAAAAATTCTACTTAGGAAGAATTCATCTCTTCAGGGATTGGTATGCTTGATGAGAGACTTGATTTACCTTTACCAAGTGCAATTAGGAATCTCAAAGTTTTGCAGGTAACCAACCTGGTAAATTGCTGATGAAAATATTAGGCAAGACACAGATGAGAACGCATGTGTCCAGATCTACATATATTAAGTGACCATTTTAATGCATATCCATACATACTATAATGGTTGGGGAGCCATATGTAAAAGGTTTCACTTAAAACGTTGCCAAACCAATGAAAAACCTTGTATAACATTCTGGAAATTTTATGAATGGGAAAGAGTTGCATTGCTCAAGGATTTCCAATTAAAAGAATGTTGACTGGGAATGAGTTTTGCCTGACTTTAAGGAGTTCTATCGATCCTTCAGAGAACAGGTACATTGGAAGGTATCTTCGCAGTTCAAGCAGAAAAAGAATCAGGAGAAAAGTTTCACAGAATGTAAGTTTTGTAATTTTGTTTACTAGTAAACAAGCAGCATTCTTCTTATCAAAGGTAAAAAATTAAAGAAAGGAAAAAGCTTACAAGACCATTATGTTTGTGTTGGTGGTGGCAAAAAAGTTGGCACAAAATATGGGTACATCAAATTCGGGTTCTGGAAAGGCAGCAAAGTCCAAAACCTGCATTTAAGTTTTGAGAACAAAGTTACCAAACAGAAAGGCATAAGTTATTTCACACATGAAAAGAAACCTGCATTTTAGTTTTGAGAACAAAGTTACCAAACAGAAAGGCATAAGTTATTTCACACATGAAAAGATGATATATTGAAAGTACAAAGTTTGAAGAAAAACCCCGCAGCTTGAGGTTTCTTAACCTCTTATTGTTGTTTATATTAGAACTGTATGTGAGGACGGAGATCAAACCAGCCAAGTTCAGGTGAAGGAAAGAAGGTTTGTCTTGTTTAATATTTTAAAAAATATATTCTTTCTTCTGCATCAACTGTTCCATTCATTTTTCCTCCTGCTAATTCATCATAAACCAGAATTCTAATGATTTTAGGCAAGTCTCCCAGTTACCAGCAAATTCTATAGCGATATTGTTTTTCCAAGTATTTACATTTCAAACTTATCTTCATCTAGTGTTTTTATCTGGAAATGGTAGTTTTGGAGGAGCATGTCAAGCCCAACACTACAATTTTCAAGCCAACAATACATTTTTCGGATGAGAAATAAATAAACTATTAACAACTAGTTTGTATCAGAAAGGGTTTGCTTGCCGACATACACTTCCTTTTAATGGTATCTTACACATAAACTTAATAGGTCTTGAACCAAAGATATTGGACTCCTTTCTTGTTCTTACAAGAAGAAGAGGTCCCTCTTCTTCTTTAGAGTTCATCTCAATCTTCTATTTGTTGTAATAATTTGTGATATTTAATGAACTTCCATAGTGTCAAGAACGTAACAAATTCCAGCAGAGTGTCAAGGTCAAGTTAACAATGAAGCTAGTCAGAAAAGCGCAGCAGATGAGAAAGAAATGATGGCTCTAGTCAGGGCATTTGCATATGTATGACTCAACAATGTTGCAGCCATGCCATGCATTTGAAGCCATACATTAAATGTATCCAGACAACAAAGAAGATACAATATCACCCATCAAAAAAGAAGATCATAAATGATTATGAGGAATCGAGGATGATTTAAATTTGGAAAAGTCACACTAAATCTCCTAAAACTGCCATTCCTTTTGCATTATGACCACTGGCCTCCCAATTTAAAACATAAGTTGAAATTTAACCCCTAGTTAAAGATCTTGCCGTGGGATGAATGGAAATAGACAACATGCCAAAAGAAAATAGGTTACATCGCACGCAATTGGAGATTAGAGGAAAAGGCAAACTGCAAAAAGAGTAGTAATTTGGGGTAAAGTGAAAGCTCTAATAATTTAGGTCCGGTTTGTTTTCAGAGATGAGATTGACATAAGATGAGATAAATTGAGATTAAAGTTAAAAGTTAAAAAAAATATATTGTTATAATAGATTTTTTTAATATGATTTTTGTATTGAGATTTGAAAAAGTTAAATTGTTTATATTATTTTGTATTGAGATGTGAAAAATGTGTAATGATTATATGAGATAAAATGAGATGAGATTGTGTATGTTTTGAAAGCAAACCAGGCCTTAGTATCCGTATTGAAAAAAGAATGGTAGTTTGTTTTTTTTTTTTGGGAGGGGGGGGGGGGGCGGGGTGGGGCTTTAAATAATTGTGTTGAAGAACTCAGGATGATGTCACCCCATTTAACGTACAAACAAACTGACCAAACCTTCCTATCAATTCCAAGTAGCTTTTTCTTTTTCTTTTTCTTTCCTTTTACTAAGACAAGTTAGAGTCCTGAAGTGGATGGTCATTACCAGCAACTCCACAGGATACGCTTGTACTGAGTGGCAGTAAGAGCTTAAAAGAAGCCCAGAAGAGGACAAACTCTATTAGTCACCATAAATAGTTCATAAGAATTAGTCATAATTGACTATGAGCTGTTTCATAGCCTACAATATCGAAGTAAATAAATTGAAAATATAAAACAGAGAGTTGTACCTGCATGGCTTCGGTCTCAATGCTCAAACTTCGTAGAAGTCTAATTTTGGAAGCTTGGAATGATAACATTTGAAGCTCTGTTTTACCATCCATGGAATTTACTTTATTAAATTTCACCTGAGCACATAAAAAATCAATGTTTTCAGAATAGCAAGTGGGACGTGATGTAATGATATCTATTAGCTCCTATAATGTTCACAATACGAGTACTTGCAAAACTCGTTCTCTGAAGAAAACTTTGAGATTTCATATGGTTGTTGAAGCAACTAAATTGTGTAATATATATATAACACATACAATGTAGAAGCATTAATCACTTAGAGCAGCTTCAATTATTAGTTTTTGTATTATAACAAATGATCAGTTGAAGATGGCTATCATGGACTTGCAAGTATCCTAATAAAAATTTTAAACATTCACAAAGTCCAACTACCTCATTACAAACAATTTTGTTAGTATATATAAGTAATATTATATTAATGAACAAAAGGTGTTGCTCCAGTACACAAGGCGTATATATGAGAAACACCTAGTAAGAATATGAAAGGGGAGCTGAAAGGTCCTGGAAACTAGAAATCAAGCAACCAGAATGGGCAAAGAATGAATAATAATGGGTCCTGAAAAAGCAATCCTTAAATCCACTGCCTTCTTTTCCTTATCCTTAAAGCACGATCAATTTTTCTCTCCAAATACACCACAACAATTGACCCAGGATCATCTTCCGCGATGCCTTACTCTGTGAAAAACCGAACCTCCATTTCTAACATGCCAACATTTCCACCACATTGCAAGGAATAACCCGATATCGCCTGAAGAAACTAAAGATGACATTCCAAATAGTGCTAGCCACCTCAAAATGCAAAAATAAAGGCTCTATCATTTCTTCAAACTCCTACACATGCAACATTAATCCATCATCATACGTTACTATTCCGTGAAATTGAAATCCTCTAGCGTAAGAACCATTCCTAAAGCAGTTGCATAAACAAAGAAGGCTACTCATGGAGGAGCCTCGTTCTGCTAGATAGACTTCCAAGGGAAATGGGTTGCTACCAGTATGAGACAGCATATACAAATAAAATTTCACATTCAGTACCCCATGCTATCAAAAGGCCTGATAGAACTTGTCCTCACAACTCTTTCTCAATCGCAAAGAATAGGATGGATCCAAAAATGAGGTGAGAATCTCCGCCTCTCAATCTTGCCCCCCTCTAATGAACTCCACATCCCACTAAGGAGTATCACTAGAAAACTGTAAATGCAACTAGGGCTTCCTTTTTTTAGTAAGTAAATGCAACTAAGGCTTACTAAAAGCCAGCAAGATTGTAACTCCAAGAAAGATGCCTTAAGACACTGATCCCCACCATATATCATGCACAAAACCGCATCTTCAAACCATCACCCACCACATGTAGGAGTAAATTCCCCCCACCCCTCCAGATAATTTTCTATTGACCCACCACATACAACCCATTAACCTCATTAAAACTCCAGCCTCCCCACAAGCTATGATAATTTGCATCCACCACCAATTTCCAGACACTATTATACACATTTGCATGATGCCAAAGCCATTTCGCCATGGGAACACAATTTAAAAACCTTGATTAACTTATGCCTCTACTTATGCCTCTACTTATGCCAAAGCCATAAGTTAATCATGGTGTTTTGTAACTTTGCAAAGATACTATTAATTATCAAGAAAATAAAATTCCTCTCCCATACCACTCCACATAAAGTCCCTTCGTAATTTCTCCAAATGATTTGCCATGCCTGCAGGAAGTAGGAAGGAGAAAAAATAAGTACAGGAACTCGCTAGGTATGTGTGTGTGTGTGTAGCCACTTCCAACTCACTAGACAACACTCTATCTTCTCAAGAATGCCATCCCAAACAAACTCTGTTTTGAAAGGAGCTCCCCAACGAAGACCCAAATAGGTCTTAGGTACACAGGCAACCATACATCCAAGACTACCCACCAAACTTTCCACATTCTCAGCACCACCAACTGGGAGCAATTCATGTTTAGCTAGATTCATCTTTAGGTCAGAAACTGCTAAAAGAAAATGAATAAGCCTCGTCTAAAACCAGATGGTCGGGATTTGCCTCACAGAAAACCAATGCAGCATCTGCAAATGACAAATGTACAACTCACAAACCATTAATGGACCCCATAGAGAAGACAAACAAAAAACTGTCATTGGGTTGTAGAATAAAATATCTTGCTAAGCGTCTCCACGACAAAGAAAAATAAGAGTGGGGGAAAAAATCCACCTAACAAAGTCCCTGAAAGTTGTTGAAGGTTGAAGAATCGCTCTCAGAGTACCATCCACAAAACTGAGAACTGCGTTGTCAAATTACAGTGGACAATCTAACGACACAATTTCTTCCTAAAACCGCACCTCCTCAACATGTACAACAAAGAATTCCAATTCGCATGGTTGCAGACATTTTCTACATCGAGCCTACAGAAACACTCATGACTATCCTGTGCTAATTCTAGCATCAAGACATTCATTAGAAATCAGCCCATAATCCAGAATCTTGCTTCCCCAGACAAAAGCATTCTGAGACTGCGGAGTTATTTTCACCAAATCCGTCGTATGCCAATTCACTAGACTTTAGCCATAATTTTATTAACACCACTCATTTAGCTAATGGAGCGGAATCCACTGATCTGAACTGGCCCTAGCTCCTTAGGAATGAGTGCTATAAACGTAGCATTAAGACTTCTAACAATCTTACGCGTAACAAACTTACGCCTAACACTAAAGTCCTGAAACACTTCCATAATATCCTACCTCAACACATCCCAAAAAGCTTGGAAGAGAGCCAACTATCAGGAAATTCTTAGAACTTATCCTATAGTACCTTAGTACAGTGGCCACTAGTTGCAGGTTATTAGAAAGCTTCAATTCCACATATAAACCAGAATCAAAGCACCAACAAGTTGGAGAAAAAATAGAAGTTACGGTTCGAAATTAAACTCTAAAATTGAACAAACAAGCTTAAATTAAAGTAACCCAGGTCAGCTTAGTGACAAGAACTACGCATACATACCTGTAAAGGAGAAGGAACCAAATGGGTTTGGCGCTTCGTTTCGTTTAGAGCGAAGTGGAGGAACTTCCGGAAAGAAATTGCAGAGACTTGAAACAAAGCTCTCTTCCTCCTCCAACTGCTATGAGTTCCGAATGAGACTCCAACACTCTTTAGTAGTCGAGGCTTTATTGTTATGCAAAAGCCTTTTAACGAAGAACAGGAGTCCATTGAGAACGAAAGAGGGAGAGAAAAAGTTCCACTAGATCAACCCAACACCATTAATAGCATTGCTGTTGCTCTCTCCCACTCTCGGCTCTGGGTTCCATTATCTCGGGTTTTGCAATTACCGGTCTTCCAGAAATAACCAGGGTCCAGACCATAACCATCTGTCGATCGGTCTGTCTGACCACGTCAGCAGGAGCTTACATACGAAGAGGCAACAGTACGTTTCGAACAGACATTCCTCGTGGAGTAACGTAAAATTCGGTAAGCACGGTAATAATTAAATGGAAAGAAATATTATAATTAATTAAAGTTGAAAGTTGTATATAATATTATTAAAATATTATTTTTTAATATTATTATTATTTTAAAATTTTAAAAAATTAAATTATTTATTATATTTTTATATAAATTTAAAAAATATAATAATAAATTAAAAATATTTTTGTATCTAAACAAAACCTTTTGACACTTCTTAAGAAAACAAATAAATTTTATTATTAAAGTGATTATTTTTTAACATAAATCTCATATTTATTTATTTTTTTAAAATAAATATAATATTTGTGTATTATATAATTTTAAATATTATTTTTTCCATAAATAAAAGCATGTAATTTTTTCTTTAAAAAAAAAAGAGATGCAAACAAGTCTAATTGAAGGTCTACTTCTAATGCCCACTAATGTATTTTTTTTTCTTTTATTTATTTATTTATTTTTATATTATTTTTTAAATATTTTTAAATATTTTTGAAAAAAAATCACAATATTATTAAATAAGATTTTTTTAATCATTAAGTAAAATAGACACCAAAACGAGCCGTTATCATTTTTCAAAAAATTTAAAAGGCATATAATTTTTTAAAATTAATTTTGGGAATATGAAATAAAATATGATTTCTTAATTTATAGTTTTATTTCTCAAGAAGACTTGAAGGCCGTAGTTGGATTACGGTATCATTTTATCCTAAACCATTTTATCACATTTTAATATTCAATATATATATATATATAAATACTTTTAAATTTTAAATTTTAAGTTTCTCATTTAACTATTATAATTTTTCTAAATTTCTAAATAAAATACAAAAAAAAAAGTTTCAATTTTTTAAAATTTCAAATAAAATTAAAATTAAAAGTTATATTATAATAATATCTTAATTTTATTTCATTACTTTAAAATCCTATAAAATATCTTAATGCAAATTATTTTATTATTATTTACATATCATCTCATTTGGCTATCTAAACGAGACCTAAAATTACTAACAATATTAAGATTGAATTTGTTTTTACAGATGAGATTGAGATGAGATGAGATGAGATAAATTAAAATTAAAGTTAAAAGTTAAATAAAATATTGTTATAATATTTTTTTTTAATATAATTTTTGTATTGAAATCTGAAAAATATATAATGATTATATGAGATTAAATGAGATAAAAATAAGTATGTCTTGTAAGCAAACCAGGCCAATGAGCCAAAAAGATTAATAAATATTTTTGAAATAATAAAAAATTTATATACTAAGAGGAGTACTTCAATTATAAAGAAATTTTATACATGAACACATAAACTAACATGATACATTACATCTACTTTATAATAAAATTATTTTATATCATATCAAATTATATCAGTTTATAAATTTATTTTTATAATATCTCTTTATAATTAAAACATTTTTCATAAACTAATTTTTTATTAATTTTTAAAAATCACACATATAAAATATCATATGCAGTCAAATTCATTCTTATTCTAATTGAAAATTTAAATAATTTTTTTAAATTAAAGTGTGATTAACCACCTCTCAATGAGTGGTTAGGATGTGCTAATGACCTCAATTATTTTCATTGATGATCAATATCACCATTTGAGGCGGATTTGATCATCTTATAGATGTTTTTAGCCTCTTACGGGTGGTTGGATGTTACAGATACACGCTAAATAAGCATAATTTAATGTTGTGTTTGGCTAGTGACATCATCTTAATACTATCTTATTATTATTTATAAATTTTTTTTTTTATTATTATTTATTTTATTCATTATTATTATTCACAAATCATTCCACTCACTCTGCCCCTGGCTTAATTTTATGTAACTACATAATCAGCACAACTCTAACTAGCAAAATTAAGAATAAGATCAGTACAAGTTGATACGCAAATCTCTACAAAACATTTTGAATAAAAATGAGATTATCTGAGAAACTCGTTTTTCTATAATAAATCTTTTTTTTTTCAAATATATTATTATGTACTTGCACTGTTGTACACTGGACACATATTAATTAGCATTAGTCTAAAATTTATACCATCTATTATCCATAAGCACGAAAACCATCTATTTAGCCTGGTTTATTTTTTGTGTTTATCTCAATCAAATTTAACTCATATGATTATTACAATTTTATTAAATTTTTATATAAAATAAAATAAATAATTTAATATTTTTAAATCTTAAAATAAAGATGTAAATATAAAATTCATATTAGTTAGGATTAATTAGCTATGATTTAAATTTCGAACTAGGGCTATAAATGAACCAGGCTACTCGACAATCTGCTAGGTACTCGCTCGATTAAACTTCAATCGAACTCAACTCGTAAAAAAAAAAAAAATTCGCTCGTAGAAGCAGATACCCACTCGATTAGTAAATAACACATACCTGACAAAATTCAACTCGACTTAGCTAAGCCTCGTTAAGGCTCGCTCGTTTATACTCGAGTCGACTCGTTAGCTCGACTCGATTAAAATTCATTTATATATTGATAAATATATACATATATATATGTTACATATATATATGTATTGCTAATAATATAAGTATACTATTTTTATAATTAAATATGTAATGTGTAATTTTATTATTTATATATATATGATAAATATATTTCATAGTTATGTTTTATAATTTGTACAATAATTAGTCTATAAAATTTAATAATTTTATATATTAGTATGTGGGAAGTATATGAAATACGTATATGTTATCATATTATGTATTTATTAATAATATATATAAGCATATAACATATTGTTATAATGAATAAATATCAACTAATTAGATATGAAATATTATTTTTTATTAGTTTTTTTTTTAATTTTATTTTATTCAAAAAATTTTAAAAAAATCTGAGGTCGAGCTCGAGCTCGAAGTTTGGTTTATCAAGTCAAGCTCGAGCTCAGAAAGCCAAAGCTCGGCTCGACTCGGCTCGTTTACAGCCATATTTCAAACAATTAAATCAATGTAATTTAATTAAGACTCTAAGATTTATCCGAATATGTAGAATGGATTTAATTTGGAATGTATTGTTATTCTTATCAATATCGTGAACTTTCAAATTCAAGATAAGTGATAAGTGATTCAAAGAATCCAAGATAAAGATTGAAGATTCGAAATCAGCTAAAAATATCAAGTAATTAGATTAAAATACTTAAATGAATATATTTTTTATATATATAAGTAATATTTAGATAAAGATATTGAATCAGATTTGAAATTGAAATTAAAATAATAAAGAATTATTTAGTTAGAGTGTTTTAGTCCAAAATGTTCGCAGTCTGTTAACAATATAACAGACTAAATAACTTAATAGAACTGTCAACAGAATCTTGATACAATTGTATCACTGCTTGGGCTGTAAAATAAACAAGTTACTCGATACCCCATAAGCAACTCGAATTCGACTCGTTAAAACTCAAGATCGGCTTGAATTGTATATTAAATCGTGAACACAAAATTAGACTCGATAATTAATTGATACAACTCATATAAAACTCGACCGACTCGTTTAATATTTGCGAATAAACCCGTATATAGCTCGTTCGACTCGACCCGATTAATATCGTGAACAAACTCGTATAAAGTTCGATCGATTTGTATAAATGCACAAACTCGACTCATATATATTTTTACACATATAATACAACATACAATCCAGATTTATAACAATGTAACGTTAATAGTCTAATACTATTAGTCTATTAGGCTATTACTATTTACTAATATATGGTAGTGTATACAATAGGTCTGTACTTTATTAGAATAATATTAACATATATTAATATACTAATATATAAAAAATAAAAAATAAAAAAAAGGCGATCTACTAATAGTATTATAATTTAAAGAGTCATATACTAATATTATAAACTATAAATATAAATTTATAATATAATCACAATATTATAATTATAATTATATAACTAAAATTTATAATACTATAGACTAGTAATAATTTATCTAATTATTAATCTTATTACTTTATATATAATTAATCAAATCTCAATAATAATTAAAGTCTAGTATTATTTTATTCGTAAAATTATATCAATTATAATAAATTATTAAATTAGTAATATACATCATAAATGTTTAATGTTGATACATACTATTAATAATAAATAAGCTCATACTAGTATACTATTACTATACTAAACTTAGTGTATTAAAAATAATAAAAAATTAAAAATAGGACTTTGTATGGATACTAACTTACTAAGTAAATCACTATAACTATATTGTATACTACTACAATACTAAACTTAGTAGTATATTAGTATTAAAAATAAAATAAAAAAGTATATTTTATTTTTTAATATTATAAGTTATAAGTTTCTAACTTATTAGTAAAATTATTAATATTAGTAAAAGTATTAGTATTACTTATTAGTATCATAACTTATATTAAAAGTCTCAAAAACTTATCATATAACTGATAAGTATTAGTATTATAAATTATAATCTATATTATATACATATAACAATTAACTTATGTTGGTGTATTAATAAATATACTGACTATTGACTAATATAGGTTGGTACTACTTCAAATTTAATTTACTATTTACTATCACTACACTAATTTATCATACTATAAAGTATTAATTGTTATAATTTATCACTAGTTATTAATCTTACTACTTTAGATATAGTTAATCAACAATAACTAAACTCTAGTATTATTTTATTCATGAGATTATATATATTATAGTAAATTAATAATATACATCATACATGTTTAATGTTAATATCTACTATTATTAATAAATAAGTACATACTATTATACTACTACAATACTAAACTTAGTAGTACATTAGTATTAAAAAAACTGGATTTAGTATGTATTAGTATTATAACTTATAGTTATAGTTATAAGTTTATAAATTATTAGTATAAATATTCCTATTATTAAAAGCATTAGTCTTACTATGCTTAACTTATATTAAAAATCTCGAAAACATACCATATAGGTTTAACTTATAGTTATTAGGCTATTAATAAGGTAATCTATATTACATACATATGTTGGTGTATTAAAAATATTATAGAATAATACACTATTATAAATTAATATTTTATTAGTATTAACTTATTAAGTATTAAGTAGTATAGACTATAGTCTTAAGACTCTTAAGTTATTAGTATACTATATATATAATTTAATAGTATTAAAAAAATATATAATTTAAATATATATATAGTATTATAAATTTCTAAATATATAAAATTAATAGTATTAGTATATAATATAAATAGTAATATAGTATATAATATATATAGTAACATAGTATAAATTTATAAACATATAATAAGTTAAGTGTAATGTATTAGTTTGTAGTTGTTGGATCATGATCGAATTAATCTCATCCGTTGATTAATAAAATAGCAGCTTCAACTTGTAGTTATTGGATCATTCTAAGATTAATCTTGGCCGTTGATTATCCATACCGCAACATTCATTTTATAGTCGTTAGATTTGTGTAGTTTGATCTCATTCGTTGATTCAAAACATTGAGCCCTAAATATAAGCCGTTGGATTCGTTGCTAATTAATCTCAGCCGTTAATTAAAATCATATAAGTGGCTTCAGTCTGTTGAAAACATAATTCCTTCTTTCCCTTCATGCCGACATGCCTCAGTTCTTTCTCTTTAGCCATTCATCAATATCTTCCTCTTCACCTTCCCAAAATCCCAATTGCCTTCCACGGTTCTACCCTTTCCCAGTCCCCCCTATCGACTGGAATCAAAAATGGAAATAAGGAATGATCCATCTGAAAGAGGGATTTGGTTCAGATTGAATGGTGAGATACGAAGATGAATACACCATCCATGATCCAACACCTCGCATCATCGCCACTGTCATCGGCGAGCTCTCTTGCATCTTGGTAGCGGTGATACCTGCTCTGCTTCTTCTTCTTCTTCTTTTTTTGTTTGCCTTGTTTGGAGCCCTAGAAAATTTATCTGCTTTTCATAGTGAATTTCGAAGTACCATTAATCTCCATTCTCCCGAGCTCGAGCTCAAGCTCGAGTTTGCATTTTCTCCAAACGAGTCGAGCTCTGACGTCCTCCTAGACTCGGCTGTAAACGAGCCGAGCCCAAGCTCGACTTGACTAGTAAACGAGCCGAGTTCACAAAGACAAACTCGCTCGAACTCGGCTCGTTTACAACCCCAATCATTGCATTGTCTATTTAAAGAATGATTCGATTGAAGGCTTGGTTTAACACTTGGCGAATTTTTATTAAGAGCTTAAAGACTTAAAAGGACTTCAAGTATTCATGTGAAAGAAAATTCGTAAGGTGTATTTTCGAGTTGCTCGATTTGTAGGGTTTGAATGTGTGCTAACTCCAAGAGAGAGTTCAAGTGTTCGTGTTTAGTCATTGGAAATTCTAGGAGGAAAGACAAGAGATTGAAAATCATCAGAGGTTCTGACAGCTACTGCTATAGAAGACAAGCGAGTCGTTTGTCTTGTCAAGTAAAAGTGTATAATTGTAAAGAATTTTGTAATCTGAGAACTTTATTTGTAATCATTTCAATCTAATAAAACTGGCTTCCTTTGATTTGGCTGCCCTATAAAATTTTATCATTGAATAGTTTTTTCATTGGATTTTCCTTCGTAACTAATATTGTATTTATTTTAATTATTATTCCATGTACGATTTTGACGGTTACTAATCAATTTTGATTATTCTTGTAAAACATTATGTTGATATTTAAGGGTAATATGAGAATTTCATAAGATAATATTAAAAAATATATTATAATACTATTTTATTTAATTTTAAATTTTTATCTCAACTCAACCTAACTCAAAAAACAAACTATACCTTAAAGTGCTATCATCACCCTTTATTTTTTCCAATTTTTTGTAATGGTATAAATAATTGTATCTATGCCAGATTCGAGTTAAATTCATTACATTCATATTTTAGGACTAAGTTTGGTAGTTGAGTATTTTGAAGATACTTTATTATTATTTATTAATATTTTATTTATTTTTTATTACTATTTAATATTATTTTATTATTTTTATGATTTCTTTACTATTATTTATAGAATATAAATCACCTCACAATCTAAACACAATCTTAATTTAAAATTATTATACTAGATCTTCCGTCTCTAGTGCGCCTCCTAGATCGTTTTCCCAATACAAGGCTTCCAAAATGATTTATGAGAATAACTTCTAATAGCGGTGCTACTCTTATGCTTGAGTGATATTGCTCTTTATTACACTTAGGTAACAATCATCTTCTCATTTTTTCTAGTTTTTTATTCATATTTTTTATTAAATTATTTTTTTTAATATCAATATACTAATAATCATTTTTTTAACTAATAATTAAAAATAAGAAATAAAAATAAAATACATATGGTGTTAAAATAAGGTGTCCAAGTGAGTGAGCAAAATTACATTTTTTCAACTTCTAATAGATGCCTCCTACAAGGGCTTGTTATCGAAGACAAATAGAAACGTGCCACGTAAGGGGAAGTGGAATAGAAGCATAAGACGCATAGCAGAGGATCCGATTCAAGCAACTCTCTCTTGAACTCTCATTCCCCCACTCTGTCAAATCTCTCAAACTCGCTCTTTCCATGTGCTCTCTCTCTCTCTCTCTCACACACACACACACAAACCCCTGATGCCTGAGACCTCAAGTCTAGAAACCTCTTCGACGATGCAACACCACTTAACCCTAATAACAACAACAATGTTGCATTCCAGTTCGACAACTCTTTCAACCTCGCTTTTAAGCTCTGCAATTACCAAGACTAGTAGCTCAACCAAGTCTGTGAACACTGCGGCTACCATGATGCTCCAGCAACAACTTTTGATGTCCAAGGGTGTGGTCAATGCAAGAGATTTTGGGTTGATTCTATGCCATTGTCATTGGGGTCCACAAATGACAACACTGATGGTTCTTCATTCGTCATCCTTCAAATCTCCCAACCCGGTGAATTATTTTCTAGAAAAGAAAGGAAGTTGAAACATCTTGTTTAAGAGTCATTTTGCATTAATAATGGTGAATCATTAGGGTTTCATTTATTCATTCATTTTTTATTTTTATTTTTTTTTTGGCAGGGAGGCCATGAGGATTCTGTTCAGGCTTTATTTAATGGGTTTGTTGGATCTATGCACGGGCTAGGTCAAATAGCTAATTAGACTTAGCATTTTCACCATTCTCAAGTAGCCTCTCTTTTACAGAATATTCAAATAAATGAGCAAGGTTTGAATTGAGTCGTATGATTATACATTTATAATCTGAAACGATACAGATTTAACTTTAAACCCACAAACCACCCATTGTAAATATTTTAGAAGAATGCTTTTGTAGGTGCCAACTATCCCTTATTCTCAATTAGCTTCAAAAACACCAAACTCATCAACAAATGTGTTTGAGGATAAAGATTGAGGTGGAGGAAATAGTTGATCTAGTAATAATAAGAGGAACAATATTTACGATAATGGAGTGCACAAGTATCACATAATAATAAGCTTGATTAAAAAGGAAAAACTTTATTTGTAGTCTCGAATGGGGGATTGCGTGTGTGGACATATTAATGTACGAGGGCAAAATGGGAAAAGATATCATTTTGAGAAAAATATAATTGTAATCTTAAATTTTCTTCAAGATAATTATTTGGACTTGCATGAGCAGTCTTAGAATGGGGACTATGAGTGGACTAACTTTTAAAAATATAGAGCTGTGTTTTTAATTGTTGCATACACGCACACATTAGTAGTGGGGAAATATGCGAGGCCCCTACCATAGTGACCATCTCATGGGTTCCCGTCGGCGCTAAGCTCTCACCACCTACACCAGTTCTGATCTTAGTTCCAACCTTTGAAGATAGGATATGGATGGTGTTAGTGAAGGCCAACAGAGCTCCAATGTCAGGGGTGATTGTCTAAGCTTTGATGAACTTCACTGACATTGTCGTCGCCTCAACCTTGGGTACATCTGTAAGAACTCCATCAACTCAAGCAACGACCCTCACTACCTCCAGACGAGACAACTTCAACTCTGGGGGATAAAGTATGGAGGATTTCAAGATGGAAACCCTCTCAAGAAATTCTCATTCCTGACAGGACGCTCATCGAGCAGGTATGAAAGAACTCGCTCGAGGTCGATGTTAAGGGATAAGGGCATGACCCGAGGCTCCTCCTCGATCAAAAGACTTGTGAGCCGTGCATTGCCTTGTGGGGTTGCAGAATAGCCTCTGGATTAATCCCAAGAGCTGACAGCATGAGCTGGGCGCTTGGAATATTGGCCCGAACTTGCTAAGGGGGCATAATGTGAGGAAGTGGCATAATTGCCATCACTTTCTTCGATGGTGAAGACTCCAACCGAATAATGAGCATATCCATGGAAGGACGCCCCGGAGAAATGAAAAAATCCTTACATCGATCTGGGAAGGGACAAACTTTGGAATTTCTTCCCTTTCTTTTCCATTGGTAGGCTAGGGGGATGCATGCAGATTTGAGGAGGAACTTCCCTCATTGAAATTGACAAGTCAACAAAATATTGGTAAGGAGCCAAGTATCAGCAAAGGCTGTCCTCACTCAACATAGCCTCCAAAAAGATATTATCCAAATGAGCTATTGCCTAGGTGCAAACGACTCCGATCATGATTACCTCTTTGAGTGTTGGAGTAACATAAAGGCTCTTGTCATCACACACAACCCCATATGATGCGAACGGGGAAAGCATGCTGGATGGCTGGTCAACGGAAAACTTTTAATCCTTTGCTTGACAAAAAAAGTGATAACTCCACCCCTTAACTTTGTTATAATATGGCTCTAGCTGAACCAATGCTTAGATCAACCTAAAGATGCATTTGTTGCCACCTTGCCTCAGGAGATTGTGAGTAAGGAGAAACTCAAGTGCCACGAGATTAGGATAATCGACCTCTGCCTCTTCCAACGCTCGATGCTAGATGACACAAAAACCCTCCACGCATTTGGGTGGAGTTGGACATGTGGTAGTTGAAGATGATCCAACACCTCACGTATTGGGTGGTATAAAGACAGCCTAAGGCTACTAGAGAACATGGCAGGTACATCGCCACCTTGAAATCAAAACCCTCCAAGTCTATTACACCTTCTTAGGGGGAGGCACCTAGAGCTCCACGACTCGAGGAATCCTATAAGCCTCATTCAGTGATTCTAGCTCGTCAAAAAGTCACTACCAATTGTCATGAAAAACCAGTGTACACCTGTGGGTCAGAGCCATCCTATTCCTCGAGAACACGAGGGGAGTTAGAAGACCTGGTAGTTTTGGAAGGACGTGAGAAACTCTTGAGGGCCATTTGACGATGGATGCGTAGTAATAGGAATACAAGGAGTTCAACACACACATGAAAGTTTGGGAGAAGAAGGAACAAGGTGCGTGCTAGATGATGCGAAGTGGGTAAAAGGAGTAGTCTAACGCACTAATGATAAAGGAATTGAAAGGACGCAATTAATTACGAAGCCAATTCGTCAATAAACATGGCCATAAAGGCTACAAATGAATTGTTTTCAAATGCCATAAAATGATGAAAAAGCCATCTGAGTATGACTGAAGGCCAAAGGCGCGACACATGGAAATTGAGGGGACTCGTGATCTCCTATCTTGGGGAAAAAGATCCTATAGTTGCAATCGCGAAAATAATGCAAACCGAAGACATTTGAAAGAATTCTTATCGAACTAATCCGATAGGAATTGATAGGATATTTGAGATTTTTCCCTACCCAAATAGGCCTGCAAGACACCTATAAAAAGTGAGCCTTGAGACTCCACGGTCAGACCTGATCGAGTCCAAGAGGTATTTCCAAATGAGGTTGGTGGGTTTTGACAAAGTACTCAACCTAGGGACTAAACTCACCAGTAAAGTAATCCACGTAAAAGGTAAACAAGCAGTAGGAATTGATGGGACAAGCCGACCTGACATCTCCCCATTGCACTCCACTTATGGATACTTGTGATACTAGGTAGACAAAAATGTTAAAAAATTCCATAATTTTCTAACAGAAAGCACATCGAAGAGCTACCAAAGACGCTAATAGAATAAAGTAAGTCAGCAAGCCAATCTATATTAATGGCACTACTTTCAGGACTATATGTCGCATTAATAATGCTATCGTAGAGATCATATCGTATTAAATGATCTTGACAAAAGAAGCATTTGAAATGACATGGCCGCATGAAGACAGACACGATCTATCTCCAAAACTCCTAGTATAAATAGCAATCGCTAGATGTGAAAAAAATTTATTTCTAGACTCTCTCACTTAATTTACAAACTTCAAGAAGAAGATATTGACTTAAGTATCAAAGGCTCTTTGATATCACAAAGGCTTCTATTCTCCTTACCTAATTTGTGTTTGCATGACCTAGTTTAGAAGATCTGAATGACTAGAACCTAATTTAAAGAATGCGAAAGACAATGTTAACAACTAGTATAAAGTTTTAAGTGTGTAAATTTGATACATCTAGTTCCAAAAGAAGCTTTTTTTTTTTTAACTTAAAAATGTATACATATCATTATTTAAATTCTTAATAATGGAAAAAAATAATATACACAATGTATTGACGCCACATTCACGAAGTTGATAAAACTTGAAGAAACGGGGGCGAGGGAGAGAATGTTAAAAACTATTTGGGAGTCAATAAATCACAAATCACAAAATGATCTGCAGTAGTCCCTTACCCTTTCCAACTCTTTTACCCTCCGAATCTAAAAATTGTCCCCCAAGTACCCTATCTCTCTCTACAAACAAATACCTTCTCTCTCTACAAACAAAAAGATTTTCTCTCCCCCTCTCTTTCTGGCACACCACCCTCTTCGTCGTCCTTGATTAATCCTTAAACACCCAACCTCTCATCGCATTCCTCTTCCATCTGACCGTTAATCTACCGGCGCAAACTAGCTGCCGCCTATATTGCATAATCCGCCCCGTAGACCCGAATCCGATACTTCAACGGGTACTCCAATTCCGTTGTTTTTATTCGCCGGCGATTTAGTCCCCGGCTAGTTTAAGTTAAACAAGGTGCGCTTGATTATTAACCTCCGCGCGGCCCCCACCTCTTTCTCTCACTTTAACCTATTTAGTCGAACTCTTTTTATCCCTTTTTCTGTACCGGAGAGGTGAGCGTCTTGTTTGGTTTTAGTCGCCGGCTTCTCTTTTCGCCGGAGATTTCGATTTCGATTGTGTAATTAGATTTTTGGGTCCCCGATTATGGGCCCGTGCTTGCTCTAGGGTTTTCTTTGACAAAGTTTTATGGTTGTTTTAGCGATTGATTTCCTGTGGTTTTGAGAGTTTGCTCGTTGATCTGTTGCTCGCTCTGTTTCATTTGTTTGTACCTTGGGTTTCTGGGATTCGTGAATTGTCGATTATTTGGATTTCGTGAATTTTTCAATGCAATGCGTGGAAGTTCGAGTGTGTTCGGCGTTCGTCATCTGAACTGCCTTAAGCACTTATTCCGGACCATATTTGGTTTCTAGGTTAGGTATAGGAATAATCAAAGAAAGTTGGTTAATTCTCACTCTCTTGGAGAAGTATTGCAATGATAAGAAAGTGTAGGGAAAGCAAGAAATGGAGTTGAGCCAATGATCAAGCATTATTTGAGACGCATAACTCGATGCCTAATGAATTGAGCTAAATAAAACTACCTGCTTAGTTGATTAGAGTAATACCGTCATTCACTGCTGAGAAACGAGAGCCAGTATTTTTTTCCTTCCATTTCGTCATGTTTTATCTGCAACTACGTGGAGTCTTATATCTATGCTTTCCTTGTTACTAAACTTTGACCCACCTACTATATTTCTTAGTTTCGAGGAGTAATGACCGAAATGTATATATATATTTTGTTTTGTTTCCTCAAAATTAGAGAGGATTATACTAACCTGACTTTTACTTGCTTGTTACTCAGACCTTTTAGAGACATTTCTGGAAACAACAGAAGCACTAGGTGTTCACTGCTCTATATGCGTGAAATTTTACTCCCTGTACTAAGGGGACTGGGTTAAATACGCTCATCTGGGGTTCCATGTGAAAGGATGGCTTTTTTCAGGAACTATGCTAATGAAACAGTTTCACAGGGTGTCCTGGAAGAAAAAGGCCAGGAACAAAGTATTGATAGAACTCGGATCACAGAAGTAAATGGGGATGTAGACGCTACTTCAAGGGAAAAAGAATTTGATATGAATATGGACGCTCGGTATCAAATTGAAGGTGAGCTGGATGGTGCCAATAGGCTGCAAAATGAAGGAGCTGCTGATGATGGTATTAACATGAGAGCATCGAATTTGCAACCTTCTGGAAGGAGAACTGCCATGGCCGGAAAATGGGGTTCAACCTTTTGGAAGGACTGCCAACCTTTGACTCGGGGCGGCTCTTATTCTGGGCAGGATTCT
Source organism: Platycarya longipes (assembly GCA_036559045.1). NCBI lineage: Eukaryota > Viridiplantae > Streptophyta > Magnoliopsida > Fagales > Juglandaceae > Platycarya > Platycarya longipes. The sequence continues at coordinate 4,670,633 of CM071801.1, forward strand.
AAAAGTGGTTCTGACTCCCAAAATGCAGAAGGATCAGAAAACAATTCATCAGATGGCAGGGAAGATAGATTGGAGTCGGAAGATGAAAATGGGCAAAAACAACTGGGCAAGCGTCAGAGGGGCCATTCTGATGTCCCTGCAGATGAGATGTTATCTGATGAATATTATGAGCAGGATGGGGAAGAGCAGAGAGACTCGATGCATTATGGAGGGTTTAAGCAGTCTGTTGGATTAAGTTCTAGACCACAATCAAAGCCTGTTGCCAGCAATAGCCATGTCAAAAGAAATTATAGAGTTTTTAATGACAATGAAGATGATGACAATGATGGTGACGATGAGGACAATAATGCTGATGCTGATGGTGATTATGAAGAAGAGGATGAGGAAGATGGTATTTCTTTTTTTATTTTTGCGTTGTCTCTGAGATTATATTATTTCTCTACTTACAGAGTTGGTGCTGAATTCATTTTGTTTTACTCCATGCAGAGGATGATCCCGATGATGCTGACTTTGAGCCTGATTCAGGTGTAACAAGTGGTCGCCCTGGGAACAAGGTTATTTTGATTGCATTATTGTAGTTGCTGAGTATTAGTTCATTATCATTTGTCTGGCCTTTTCTACTTATACATATATTTTTAATTTCAGGTAGGACTTTGGTATTATATCCGATAGATTGCTTTGTGAAAGCTGATTGTATGCACTTTCCCTGAAGTCCTATGATTTTTTTAATTCTTTTTTATGTTTTTAGGACATTTTATTTTTTTGTAAGTAATGCATATCTTATTAAACTGAAGATGGCACACCAACCCAAGTACTCAGGAATTATATAAAATGAAACATCCCTCCTGCATGAAAAAGAGAGCAAAAATCCTTGATGTCTAATGAGTTGGAGGATTGGGAGCCATTATGAGCAGCCATCGAGCAAAGAGATTGTTGAATCCTTGTGGGATTTAGTTTTGTTACTGTTCTCTCACATTCTTCTAAATTTTGAGCATTGCATTATTACCAAATATGCCACATTAAGCACAGAGGGACCATACATAGCTATGCATGGCTTATGTAACAGTCTGTAGTTGGTAATACTATAATGCTAATATGAAAAATTCTGTAGCTAATAGGTTTATGTAATTGTTTTTGGGATATAATAATTTGATAATTTTTTGAAGTTTTTGCTTATGGGATGTGCTGAACATCTGATGTGACTCTTTATGATGTATGTCTAGTGGTTGGGACATTGTCGCGGTCTTTTTCATTTTTGTTTCTGTTATTATAATTATTATTATTTTGTAATTTTAATTTTTTGAATTTTGATTTTTACAGTTGTTCGCTGCAACCATCGGGCTTACATTATCGTGCTTCATTTTTTTTTTGGGCTTATTATGTGCTTTTGGTTTTATACTATTAGAATTTCTTAGACTTGGGAGAGCTAGTCTTCTGTAGTATAAGATGAAACCAGTTACCATCTTGTTCCATACCTTTTGGGTGCTTATGTTAATTTATGTGTTGTTTGACACGTGCCGATCATTCATTTGTTTTATTTAATTTCTATGACTACACTCAGGATTAAAAGACTGAAGTTTTTTTTTTTTTTGAAATTTGTTTGATGAATAAACAAATTTCATTGATCAAAGAATGACAAAGCCAATTATAGAAAAACTCCTATACCCTAACTAAGGGGCATTAGAGACAAGAAAATCATGTAGCTCCATGCCATTAAAGTCAACAGCAATGGCCCAAGCAATGCCCGATTAAATGTCGTCAAATTTCTAATACGCAACCCACCATGAGAGATAGGCCGATATACCGTCTCCCACTTGACTAAGTGGTATTTAAACTTCCCCCCTACCCCCTACCTCCCCAATCCCCATAAAAAATCACGTTGAAGCTTTTCAATACGTGTTGCCACACTTGCTGGTATTGGAAAAAGAGGTAAAAAGTAAGTTGGTAGGTTAGAAAGAGTACTCTTAATTAGAGTCATCCTACCACCTTTCAACAAATACATTCTCTTCCAACTTGACAATCTCTGCTCTATTTTCTCGACCACAGAATCCCACAAAAGGCGTTCGTGGGGCAATCCCCAAAGGCAGACCCGGGTAGGTCATAGGGAAGGAAGCTATCTTGCACCCTAACGATCTAGCTTGCTGCCGTTTGTTAGGAACATCACCAATTGGAACTATCTCTGATTTTTCAAAGTTCACTTTCAAACTAGATATTGCTTCAAAGCATAGTGGCACGATCTTCAAGACCCGTGACACATAGTGGCACGATCTTTAAAGCATAAACCTCTACCACCTCAAATGCCCTCTCCAACCGTGACACAACATTCTCCTTAATATTATCAAAAGCCAGCCCATCAAGTGACGGCCTCCATCCCTCTTACTCCGTAAGAAGTTGCTCATAGAAATCAACAACATGATAGTGAATTGCCAGTTCTTCTCTACAGTCAACCCCGTCAATTCTCAGCATCTCAATATTGTTGTTTCTTTTATGAGAGTTTGCAACTCTATGGAAGTACTTCGTACTTTGATCCCCTTCCCGAAGTTACAAAGCTCTTGACTTTTGGCGCCATGACACCTCTTTTAGGAGAATCATCCTCTCTAAATCTGCAATCAGCACTATCTTTCAGGCTTGTTCTTCTTGAGTCAGTGTCCGCCGCTCTTGAATCCTCTCAAGCTCCTGAATTTCCAACTGCTTGAGTTTCTTGTTATCCCTTACATTTTCAAAAGACCGTGTATTCCATAATTTCAAATCTCTTTTTAAAGCTCTCAGTTTACCTGCAGTTTCCAAAAGACTGAAGTATTTAATTCCTTGAACTACTACTTTGTACTCAAAGACCAATATTCTGATTTAGACTTTGATCTATTTTAGATGCCCTTATATGCAATATATTTTTCCTGTTTTCTTGCTAACAGAAGTGCTATTTAAGCCGTTCTTATCAAAACATGCACAAGTTTTATAGATGAAAATTTACCTACATAATTCTTGTTTCCCAAATTTTTATAGTACAAAAACCTTGAAATTTTCTTTCTTTGTATATTTTTGTTTGGAATTTTTTGTTAAAGTGAGCTGTAAATTAAAAGTGGGAAATGGATTAGAAACCGCATTGGAAAATTCTAACCTTGTCTTGTTTAGTCAGTATCACTGGCTTGTCATTCTATCAGCCATGTAAGTGTGATATTTTTGGGTGGAAAACCTTGTAAAAAGGATGGCGAGTCTATTAATCACCTTTTTCTACATTGTGAAGTGGTGACAGCTTTGTGGAATGAAATATTTCATAAGGCTGGTACTGTTTTGGTAATGCCACTGCATGTAGTGGACTTTTTGGCAAGTTGGAATGGTTCTATGGGTAGAAGAGGCAATGCAGATTTCTAGAGGGTGGTGCCTTTGTGTTTGTTTTGGTGCTTATGGCTAGAAAGAAATGAAAGATGTTTTGAAGACCGTGAACGGACCTTGGGGGAATTCAGAGACTTTTTCTTTATTACTCTTTCTTTTTGGGTGGAAAACCTTGCAAGAGATGGGGATTCTTGTAATGTTTTGCTTTAGATTTGTCTTTCTTTAGTTTGTATTTAGGTATTTTCTCTTGTATACTTCCTGTGTACTTGGTTATACTTATTTACATGGAATACAATTTCTTATTACCTAAAAAATTAAGTGTGATATTTGTGTTATCGAAAAGGGGTTCATATAAGTCAGTTTTATCTTTTGTTGTACATGATGGTAATATGTTATGTGGAGTTGTTTCATGATTTTCTTTTCCTTGTATTTTGATTTTTCGGACTTCTCTGCAGAGTTAGTAACTTATATTTTGATTATATAGGATAAAGATTGGGATGGTGAAGATTCTGATGAGGAGGATGACATCATTGATGATCTAGAAGTCTCAAATGAAGATGATTCCTTTAATGCTAAGAAATCTAAGGGTAGACAGCAAGGTAAAAGTGGACGCAATGTAAGGTCCACTAGAGAACGAATATCATATCGTGCATCTAATCGACAAAGAAGAGTGAAATCGTCATTTGAAGAGGAAGAGTCCTCAGCAGATGACTCTGACAGTGGGAGTGATGATGATTTTAAAAACATGACCAGGAGAGGTGTAAATCTACGCAAAAATGGTGGGCAGTCCACTGTGTCAACAAATACATCTGAACGCAACAATGAGATCCGCACTTCTAGTAGGTCCATTCGAAAGGTATCATATGTTGAAAGTGAAGAAAGTGAAGAAGTTGATGAAGGCAAGAAGAAAAAGTCCCAAAAGGTGCGATCTACTTATTGTACTGTTAAAATCCATGTTTTCATTTGACCTCTGTTTGTGCTTGTCCTTATGTTTATATTATTTTACTTGATGTGTTTGATCTAAATTTTGAATTGTTTACATGGGTTAAATTTTAGACAATTAGCTGGGCAGTTCAGGAGTAGCGTAGCTTGTAGGGCTCTTTCTTATGGTAACCCAGTTTGTATCTGACATTAATGAAAGCTAAAATAGTTGTAAGCATTCCATGGTCTGTTATGGGCCGAGCACAGTACCTTATAGGCTTATGCCGCCATATTCCCCGCTTTTCTGGGGGTTTAAAGGGAAGTGGGTTATTACATAAGAATTCTTGTTGCTGTATGATTTTCTTTAGGATGGTATTTTTACTCTTTAGCTGCTAATCAAATTGTTACTTTGCAGAGGAAGATTACATCATAATTTGGTTTTGTCTGTACTCCATGGACGGTCCTCTCTTTCTTTTGATAAAAAAATTGCCTACATGTGTAGTTATATTTTGATATTTGGTGAGGTATGGGCTAGTGCTTAATTTTGTTGCAAAATAGTGCTGGCAAATCTGTGTGTGTTTCCATGAAAGAGTTAAAATTAGAAGACATGTGAAATAAAGTAGAGAGAAAATTATTGATAGATGGTTAGTACTTGAGCACATTTGATAAGAAGTGTTAAATATTTGCACGAAAGAACATTTGGAGACAACAGATTTGGAGGTGCAAGACCCTTGGAGCAGTGATATTTGCATGGTAGGTGGCTTTAAGGAAAATTCTCATGCTAGACAATCTATGTGGACAATAGTTAGTCATAAATTGGCGTTATATGTGTAACAGAGTTGGAGAAACAATGGACCACTCTTTCTTATGTTGTGAGATGGCTAGTACTCTTTAGTATGTAGTATTGTGCCTGTTTGGGTTGAGTTGGATCATACTTCGGTGGAACTCTTTCATTGTTGGAATGGTAGGTTTGGTAGCTTACAAAGTGTGACTCTTGGAAATGATCTTAATTTGCCCATTGTGGTGTATTTGGAGGTAGTGGAATGGTTGCTGCTTTGAGAATGCAAGAAGAATAAGGAGGAGCAAAAGGAATTATTCCTTAGATCTCTATGCTGTTGGTTGGCAGCTATCTTAAGTCTCTCCAATCTTTTTTTCCATACTCCTTGTACTTTGGTCTCTCTGAGTGGACTATTCACTCCTTGTGTACTTTGTCATTCAACTACTTTTGGAAACTTTCTCTTGCCTATGGGTTTAATACCTTAAATTTCAGTATAAAAGGTAGTAAATGAGATCCTACATTGTTTGGAAAGAGAAGCTCCTATTCTTTATATTGATTCAAAGATGCTCTAATTGTAACATTGACTAGACCTTTTGGAGTACAGGCCTAGATGTAGCTTGAGCTTTTTTGGGTTGTTACAATTGGTATCAGAGTCAATCTCAATCAGAAGTGTAAAACTTGAGCCGTGCTATTTATGGTGGAATGACTTGACGGGGATGTTAGGGACTTAAGGGCGTCGATTGTAATACCACATATTGATTATAAAAAGGTGGTGAATGAGATCTCACATTGCTTGAGAATGAGAGGTTATTTCCCTTTATAATGATTGTAAGAGGTTTCAACTATAACATAGATTAGTCTTTTGGAGTATGCGCCTAGATGCAGCTTATACCTTATTTGGGTTGGTACCATATTGGTGCGATGTATTAGCTCTTTTCTCCTTGGATGATTTGGCAATTTGAAGTGCCTCTACACATGTGTTGCTTAGGATCTTGTTTAGCTTGTGGTAAAAAAAAAATGAGAATGTGTTAAGGGTATTGTGTAGCAATGGAAATGTGCTGGACATGAGAATAGACTGGATACAACTGATTGGGCTTTATAATTGCTGTAAGGACCCTTTAGTTGGAATAAATGTATGGAAAGGAATTCAAATTTAAAATTAGCGAAGGATAGATGTTGGATATGCATTTCTAGCTGAGAAGTGGTCAAATTATTATTATTTTTTCTCAATTTATTAATTATTTTTTCTCAACATATGGAAATGAAAGTTCCTTTCAAGCTTTTTTTTTTTTTTTTTTTTTTTCGGTGGTATCCTTGGACAAAGCATTGACAACTGAAAATCTTAGGAGAGATATGTACGTTGCTGATTGCTATGTTTTTCCTTGCGTAGAATAGTGGCTTCGACAGTTGTGTATGGAGGCGTGAGGAGGGGACATATGGATATTTTTAACGCCCCATTGGAAGGTCAAACCACATGGCTTATACTCTAAAAGGACTAGTCAATGATAGAATTAGAGCTTCATTAAAATATTATAAAAAGCAAGAACTTCTTATTCCCAAGTAACATGGGATCCCATACACTACCTAATCTTAAATCTTAAGCTCTAAACCCTAAGCCCGACACACTATTGTGAAGGAAGCCATTACTCACCGGGCCGGAGGGGGGGGGGAGAGAGAGAGAGAACGTGGTGAGAGAAAGTTTATGCACCATGCATGACATGGGAGATACGGACTGGGGTGCTGAGTATCAACTAGGGTAGCATTTGAAGGTGGAGGATTGTCCTCGGGTGTCTTTTGCTGGCAGTGTCGTCGTTTGCGACTGAGACAATTGGCGTGGGTGGTGGCTTAAGGGAAGAATCGGGATTGAGAGCACAAAATCAGAATCAGAGAAGTTAGTACTAACTCAAACAGAGCAGAATCAAAGTCATACAAAATCAAAATGTCATGTCAAAGGTTTTCAGATACCATATCATAATAAAACAGAGTACAAAATATATTCAGATCATTCTCACATACTTCAAAAAATTTCAGAGCATCTTCATAGTACACAAATTTTAAGATTTTCATAATCGCTCTTTTTTTACAAAGTTCAAGAAGTCAATGGCAAGAACTTGCTCATGTCTACACCAATTATGACAAAATGTTTTTATTTTCTATGAATTTCATGAGTAATGCAGATAAATGATCGATGTTTTTTTCCAAGTTCTCATTTTATAACAAAACTTGCATGTTTTTTTTTTCAACCTCAGTCCATACATGCATGTAAAGTTTAGCATAAGAACCCCCGTTTACCTACTGAATAAATATTAATCATCACCTATACAAAATACTTAACGTTGCTAAATTTCTAGAAGGACTTGCTAAAATTCTCCATTTACTTAAACACATACTAAGGAAATAGCTTTAATAATTATTTTGAATTGGACTGCTTATCAAAAAATTATTTTGAATTGGACTGGTTTACTTTGGGTAATGCTCAAGGAAGTGGTGGGTTTATTGGCAGGGTGGAAGGGTTTGAAGGGTTGCTAGTATTTGGAAGATGATTCCTTCTTGACTCATGTGGTGCATATGGCTTGAAAGGAATAGGAAATGCTTCAAAGACAGAATGTTCATTGGGAGATCTGAGGGATTTTTTCTTTTGTAATTTGAGTTTGTGGGCTAAAATTTTTGTAATTGAAGATAACATCTAGAATCTGTTTTAGTTTCTTTCGTCTTTGGAAAGTAGTAGGTATTTTCTTTGTATACGTCCTGTGTACTTGGGCTTATGCATATTCATTGGGAATAAAATCTTTTATCTTACCAAAATTTTTGTTTTCCCAACTCACGAATATAAGATGTTTTATTAGCATTAGATTTGATCAATGGAAGAAATGCTGATGAATCACAGATCCAACCTTGATTCTGAAAAAGCTTAGTTGTCAGAAGAAGTAATTTATAGGCCATTGTTATTAGAGGTCTTGTAATCTGACTAGTGTCTTTTGCTTTCTGGAAATCGTTCGGATTAGTATAAACTAGCCTTGGTGTCTATGTTTAGACTTTCAAAGCTCTCGTGTACTATTTAAAATCTCTTGACCTGCTCATTCTATTCTGTAGTTATTCTGCTTATATTTGTGGGCTTATCTTTTCTTGTGGTCGGGCTGAAATTTGAAATGTAGAAATCTTGGAAGGTACTGTGCGAACAAAGTAAGATTTCAAGGATATTGATGGGAAATTATTTGCAGTGGAAATTTAAATTCTGATGTATTTTGCACTCATTAGTCAAGTGCCGCTGTATATTGATTAAATCCTGGACTCTTCTCTTAAGATATTATTTTCTGTTGGGTGTGCATTTGTTAGTTTGATTTTTATATGTTAGTTTACTCAGAAATTTTTGTTGGAATAATTTCATGTGTTTTTTGTGTGATATGGTAATATCTTCCATTTTTGAATTATATCTTTTAGGAGGAAATTGAAGAGGAAGATGGTGACTCCATTGAGAAAGTACTATGGCATCAGCCAAAGGGTATGGCTGAAGATGCTGCTAGGAACAATAGATCGACAGAGCCTGTTTTGTTAAGCCAGTTGTATGAGACTGAGCAAGATTGGAATGAGATGGAATTCTTGATAAAATGGAAAGGTCAATCACATTTGCACTGTCAATGGAAGTCATTCTCTGAGCTACAACATGTATACCTTTTCTTCTCTTTGGTTTTTTTGTCCCATAGGCTGAGAAATTTATGGATGGTATTTTTTGTTGTCTGCACTGTGTCGTCAATTTTTCCTTATGTAGCTTTGTGGTTTTGTATATGTGGGTCCTCAGCTTAGTGGTTTTAAGAAGGTTTTAAACTACACAAAAAAAGTGATGGAGGATGTTCGGTACAGGAAGACATTCTCACGCGAAGAGGTAATATTGCCTTTTGCCTCTATCTGAGTTCTTTTTACAGAGTGCTTTCTAGTTCTTTGTCTTATTTGCATTATAAGATTAATTAGAATCATATGCTTGGAATGTTGGCATTGAACTGACTTGTTACCCAGAAACGAATCGAGCAAACTAATGTGTCATGTGAGCAATATGTAATACACGAGCATCTTTGGCTGTTTTCTTAATGACGTTAGAGTTTATCCAGTGACAGTGAGAAACACAGCAATTTCTGAACTGTCTATGTTCTCTGTGAACGTGTCTTTTTTCCTAAATGAATGTCTCTCTCTCTCTCTATAAATCTTTACAACCTAAGATAATTATTTTCTCATGCAATTTCATCTTAATTATTTATATTTTAGGTTTATTACATAAGATTTATAGCTCCCTTGTGTTTGTCACCTAGGAAAAACTTACCTCTTAGATGGAGGTTGTTTTCTGTGCCAAGATTTATTATGTTTTAGTTACTCTTTTATGGGATTGGATATGCTCCAAAATGAAATCATCTACATTGGGATGCTACAATTGGAAAAACTAGAAAAATTCTGCTTACGTTATAGAAATCTGGGAATGGATTATCTTGTGAGTTAATATTTGTTATTAGGAGTAGAGAACTGAGACATTTTGCACGATGGTAGCTTCATCAGCTTTTTCATAATTGGTTCTTGTCATTGTATGATCCTGATGTGAGTGTTTCCAATTGTTATGTCATATTCTATCCATTAAAATGTCATATTCAGTTTTCTTTCTCCTGGGTTGTTTCTTAACAATAATAAGGAACGTACATGCTTCTTTTTATGAATATGATTTTTTCCTTTTGTTTCAATCTTTAAGTTTATATTTCAGTTTCTTTATCTTAATGAGGTTTACATTCAGAATAACGATTTCATTTTTGTTAATTAGCTCATTTATCCTTTCTTTTTCTGGTTCTGTATATACCTGTTAGATTGAGGTAAATGACGTGAGCAGGGAAATGGACTTAGATCTCATCAAGCAGAACAGTCAGGTTTCTTTTCCTGCTTTGGATCTTTTTCCATCTTTACATATTTATTTATTTATTCAATTTGAAGGATTTGTAATTGGTTTGGCTTATGCATTTTCAGGTGGAGAGAATATTTGCTGACCGCATCAATAAAGATAGTTCTGGCAATGTGATACCAGAGTATTTAGTCAAGTGGCAGGGACTATCTTATGCTGAAGCAACATGGTAATCTAGACTAGAAATCTGTGTGATGAGTGTTTCTGGTGCTATATTTCCTGCTTTTCCTTGCTTACCATGGCCTCTATTTACTCATTTTAAATATGATGGAGGGTGTATCAACAGCATTGATATTGGTGTTTAGTCAGTTACTTTGGCCAATAAGCTGTAGTTCAAATGGTCTCCCCTTATGATTGGGGCAGAGGGTGTAGTTCTGCTTTTTTGGTCTATTGGGTGCGTGTAGAGCTTACCAAATAAACACAAATGTATTGAATGAGATTGGGTTGTTCGCTTTTATTGAGATTATTACAACTGGAGATCCTTATACTTTAAATTTATATTTTATTTTAGGGAGAAGGATGTAGATATTGCATTTGCTCAAGACGCCATTGATGAGTACAAGGTATTGTGTTCTAATCCTCTTTCTAGATTTAATTTGTGACGATTGCAAAAGGTTCTATCTTCAACGTATCCATTAGCTTATTTGCTTTGCGTAGCCTTCTAATTATGGAGGGACCAAGCAGTGCCCATTCCTTGATTACAATATAGTTTTTTTTGATAAGTAAGAGATAAATTTTTATTAATGAGAATGAAAAAGGCATAGCTTGTGTACGCATGAAATATACAAAAGAACACCTAATTACATTCTATGATCAGTAAAGACAGACAAGAAATCATGAACATCGTTCCCATTTAGTACAATAGCTGAAAACCACAACAGTAAAGTTTGAACAAAAAAATTCTGCAACTCCGTCGTTGAGTGCTCATTGTTTTCAAAGCAATGATCATTCCGTTCTGACCAGATACACTACCTAAGGCACAATGTGATCATCTTCCACACTGTCGCCACTTGAGGACATCCTTGTAGCTTCTTCCAACAACCCAATAGATCCACCACTCTTGCGGGCATTACCCAAGGAACATCTATCCTGCGAAAAATCTCATCCCACAACATTGATTGCAATATATTATCCCCAACAGCTGGTGGAATTCCCTTGGAAGGCCATAAGGAGAGCTCCGGCACCACCTAAAGTTGCTTTTTTCATTTGGACAGCAGCTTTAGGTAAGATTTTGATGACTGACAATTTAAGAAAAAAAGGTATGATTATCGTGGAGTGGTGCTACTTGTGTAAGAAAGATGGGGAATCGATCGACCATATTTTTCTACATTGTGAAGTGGCAAAGGAGTTATGAGATGGACTACGTAGGAGAGCTGGTTTGTATTGGATTATGCCCAAGAGTGTTGTGGAGCTACTTGCATGCTAGAATAGGTCCCATCAATGCGCTAAGCTGGCTGCAACATGGAGAAGAATTCCTCTATGTCTTTTGTGGTGCCTATGGCTGGAAAGAAACGAGTGATGCTTCAACAATAAAGAAAGGATCGTGGGGAAAATTTGGAACTTTTTTATATCTTCTTTGATTCAATGGTTTTTTGCTAGTGTATTAAAGGGAGGGAATGCTCATGAGTTTTTGAGTTCTTTTCAGCTTGCTAGTGTTAACTAGGTGTCTCTTTTGTATACTTCCTATGTACATGGGTTTTGCCTAGTTTGCATCTATTCAATAAAGATGATTACTTATCAAAAAAATATTATCCCCAAGTTGAATTGAAATTAGCTTTTTGTATAGTTTTTGAATCGTTAACCAAAATTTTAGTGATCATAAGAATAGGCAAGAGCGCAAGTATATGGGACATATGCAAGAGCATCACTTATGCATGCTAGTTTAGTAATACAAGAAATTCATGAAAACTTGTGCCATTAAAATCAATTACAATTGTCCAATGGAGTCAAGTATTGAAAAAGAAATTTTTGTTCTTGTACACATGGTGCCAATCACAATTTTTTTTTTTTAATAAGTAAACAAGTATTATTAATAAAAGAATGGGCAAAATACCAGTTACAAGTACAAGAGCCCTAACTAGGTAGGGGCATTAGAGATAAGAAAATCATGTAGGTCCATGCCTTTAAAGTCCACGGCTATAGCCCAAGTACAAAGAGTCCACGACTAGGTAGGGGCATCAAGTTCAGGGACTAGATGCCATTCTTTTGACCTATGTGAGTATTCTTCCTTTTTCATATCAAGATCTTCCAAGTCACCAACCTTTTTCTGTCCCCATTGAAGACTGCCCTTGATTAAAATGGAGAACCTAAAGGTATACCCAAATATTTCAAGGGAAGATAAGAAATTGGCAGTAAAGAATATACTCCAACTCGTCTCTCAATGCTTGACCCACATACCAATTGATATTTTGTGTATTCTTCCCACTTTTCTCTTCCCTCTAAAAGTTACTCATTGCTCTCTTGTGAGTTTTAACCTTTAAGTTTGAGCTTTGTCTTTTTCTTCTCTTTGAGAGATGAAGTTTAAGCTGGGTTTTTACCATGTCAAATGTGTACAACTGCACGGGCACATAAACACATAAATTGTGAGTTTCACATCAAATTAATGGTTTATAATTTTGATATATGTGAACAGGCTCGTGAAGCTGCACTGGCTGTACAAGGAAAAATGGTCGATTTCCAGCGCAAGAAGAGCAAAGGTTAGTTTATTTTTTAGTATATTTTTTGGGTCTTTGTATCCATGTGTTAAACATAATCCATTAGATTAACATATTTGGTTACGGTTGTAGTATTTTGGAATACAGTTAGATTTAAGTTACACCTTTTGTGGTGTTATGTTAGAGTTACAATATTTTGCTTCACAAGAGATCAATATTTTGATTCCTTCACACCAAACTTGATATTGATTGGATATTATCTATTATATATTTGATAAAATTCTGCATTTGATATATTGTTAAAAATAAAAAAAACAGAAAATTTGTACAATTTCTTTGTCCTTAATAATCAATTGGATATTATAAAAAAATGTTTGTTAAAATCCTGCATTTAGTATATATGACATATTAGTATATTTTAATAATATATATATTTTGGTAAAAAATTCTTATAAATATTAAAAAAAGAAGAAGAAACGTGTACAATTCGTACTCCTTAATTTGCGATTATTGTAATCTTTTGACATGTATGATGGGCATGGGAAAATATACTAATGCTCCAATGGTGGGTTGGATGATATATGGGACTCCACTGAAACGATATTAAGTGGTGTGACATTGGAAAAAGTTACATCAATGACACCATGAATTCCACCCATGCATACGCTTTCTGTATATACCTTCCATTTTGCAATATCTCTTAATGCATTAACAGATAAGAGTATTATTTTTGTCCCGTGTTACCTTGTACTCGGGCTATGCTTATTTATATCATCAATAATCTGTTTTACTGATAAAAAAAGTCTTATTTTTACAGCTTTTATATCGATTGCTTAGTAGCAATTTTATATGTTTAGATGACTCTTGCCTCTGGTAATTCTACAATACCTTTGATGTTGTCATATTGACAAGACTATGCTGTCCAGCAAGGTTGTTTAGCATCCATTTGTTGTGAGATAAGGGCTTGGGTAGCATTAGTGGTTGAGATTGTATGGAATTGGTATGGAACGTATATGCGACATTTTTTTTTTGGTAGAATACTGTGAACTCCTTTAGATAGGAGAGGTGTGGCAATCTGAATTAAGAAACTCCAATGTGATTTCCTTTGGAGTGGTTTAGGGGATGGGTTTAAGTTCCACCTGGTCATATGGGATAAGGTATGCTCTCCTATCTCTACTGGTGGGTTGGAGATTAGAAACTTGAGGGTATTCGGTTGGGCTCTTCTTGGGACATTGTAGTGGCGGTATAACATGGAGAGGGAAACTTTTGGAAGGTGGTGATTGATTTCAAGAATGGGAGTATGTTGGGGGGGAGGGGTGGAGAACTAGGGAGGTACAAGGGGTTTATAGAGTGGGAGTGTGGAAACACATTAGGAGAGGTTGGGGGTGTTTGCTTGACACATTAGGATTGTGATGGGTGATGGATCTAGAATAAAATTCTGGCATGATTTATGGTGTAGAGATTGAGCCCTTAAGGACACATTCCCTCAAGTTTTCAGGATTGCTTGTGAAGAGGAAGCATTAGTGGTGGACCTCATGGAGATGTCCGGGGCCTCAATCCAATGGAACACGAGCTTTATGAGGGCGGCACATGATTGGGACCCTGGTAACTTTGCTGATTTTACCAAACTCTTGTATGCCATGAGATTGAGAACTCAGGGAATTGATAGGTTGTGGTGGAGACTTGCTAGAAAAGGTACATTCTCTGTTCGTTCCTTTTATAAGACACTCCCAAATTTGCAGGCCAACAACCCAATATAAAGCAAGGGGAAAGCATTTTTCATGGCCACATCGCCACACTAAATATCATGCCAAAACTTGATTCGCATGTCCCTTCCCACTTCCAAGTCTGGAATTTCCGAGGATGTCTTCCCTTCTATTTTGAATGAATTTCCAAACACCCACCCCGTAAGCCCCTCTTACTGCATTAGAGCACCAATCTCCCCAAATGCTTCCATATTTCTTATCGATGATGCTTCTCCAAAGAGCATCCCCTTCTTGATGGTACCGCCACAGCCACTTTCCAAGTAGATCTTTATTGAAGGTTCTCAATTTCCTAATCCCCAAACCACCACAAGACAACGGGGTGCAAACTTTATTCCATTTTATCAAACGGAATTTTTTCTCTTCTTCTAGCCCTCCCCACAAGGTCACGGAAAATCTTCTCCAGTTTGTTTGCCACCTTTATAGGCAAAGGGAATAAAGATAAAAGGTAGGTAGGAAGATTAGATAGTGTGCTCTTAATAAGCGTGATTCGGCCGCCTTTAGACAAGTAGATTCTCTTTCAACCCGTTAGCTTGCATTCAATTTTCTCAACAGTCCCATTCCACATTGCCTTAGATTTGTGAGGAGCCTTAGAGGAAGTCCCAGATACTTCATAGGCAAGGATGACACCTTGCAACGCAAGATGTCAACCAAATCGCTTAGATTAGTAACCAAGCCAACTGGAACAAGTTTAGACTTTGATAGGTTCACTTTGAGACTGGATACAACTTCTAAACAAAGGAGGGCTCTTAAGGAGCGAGTTTGGTCAGGATCTGGGTCACAAAAAATAAATGTATCATCGGCGAAAAGAAGATGAGTGACTGATATACTTTCATACAGTGAACTACCCACAGAGAAGCCCGAGATGAAACCCTATGGACCACCCTCTCCAAATTCTACTCCAAACATCTATTACTAGGATGAATAACAAAGGGGATAAAAGGTCCCCTTGTCTCAAATCTTGAGAACTGCTGAAGAAGCCTTCGGGAGTACCGTTGATCAAAATAAAGAATCTGACAGTTGTGATGCAATCTTTAATCCATTGACACCGTCTTTCTCCGAAACCATGCTTGTCAAGAATATACAGCAAGAAATCCTAGTTGACATGATCAAAAACTTTCTTCATATCCAATTTATACAAGATACCTGGGGTGTTGCTTCTAACTCTAGACGCCTAGCATTCGTTAGCAATAAGAGCAGTCTCTAACATTTGTCTTCTTTTAGCAAAAGCATTTAGTGACTTTGAGATGATCTTCCCCATAACTTCACTTAGTCGCTTCTTGAATTCACTCTTATGTGCAATTTTATTAAAACATGTACTTGATTGCTCGAGTCTTTTTTCAATCCATTTATTTCAAACTTCTTGGTATTTCCTTTTTATTAAACCATTTTTTTATTGTGAAGGTAAGAGGGTGCAGTTACGGTAAGGCTTGAGAAGGTCAGGGACGAAGGAGTAGGAGGGGCTAAGAAGAGGAGATTAGTAACCAAGGACCTTAGACGATAGCTAGGAGATAGGGTTGGAGGTTTAGGTTGCTTCCCCTTGAAATGATCTTAAAGACCCCACTCACCAAACTTATGGGTCAGAAATCTTGCACCTCCACCAACCTCGCTCTTTTTGGGATAAGAGCGATGAAATTAGCGTTTAGGCTTCTCTCAAATTTCATAAAAGAGTGAAATTTGAGAAGAACCTTCATGAGATCTTCCTTGATAAGTCCCAACAGGTTTGAAAGAAAGCCATTGGGACCTGGTGCTTTATCTTTGGCCAGTCTTCTAAGCACACTAAGCACGTTGCCCTCCTTGAAGGACCTCTCCAACCAAACCGCACTTACTTGATCAATAGAGAGAGTCGAAATCTAGTCCGTTTACCTTGGGCCTCCAAGATATTGCTTCGTTTAAGAGCTCGTCATAGAAGTGAACAATGTGATTTTTGATCTCAACTCTATCTTTCAAAACCCTGCATTCTGAGTGAAGGACCTCAATGGCATTGTTTCTGCGATGGGAATTAGCAACTATGTGAAGATTCATCATCATCTGAAAAAATCTCTTCAAATGACGACTCATCATTCTTTCTTCCATTGAGCACATAACCATAAAAGGGGTCTCCAAAACATTGGAAGGAGGAAAGCTTGAGCCCTAAAGAGGACATTTGAGAGTTGAGAGGGATCGGGAATGTGGTTGTTGTAGCCCGTGACCCAAGGCAGCTCAATGGAGGTTGAAGCCTCCATGCCCAAATTGTGAGCCAGTGGCTTGGGGGAGGCCATCGGCACTTTTTGAGACATAGGCGAGCTCGTTGGCTCTGTTTGTGTCTTCGACGAGGTCCACAAGGCCAGGGGGTGAACGACATCCCCGTTCTCCGAGCCCAAAATGCTAGCCAGTGGCCTGGGGGAGGCCATCAACGCATTCTGTGGCACAAGTGAGCTTGTTGGCACAATCTGAGACGCTGGTGAGGTCCTCGAAACCACGACAACACCTTCTGCAGCCGATGCTTGCTACTTTAGGGGGCTTTGCTTCAATGCGAGGGGTTGAGGAAGGATCCTTGAGGTGGCCATAGGTTTGCAGGCGACCATCATTGGGTTTTGTTCCACCCAAGCTATTGGCTTCTTGGGCTTGAGCGGGGTCCTTGACTCTCCAGCAAGGCTTGGGCTAGGGCCTGGTGGGCCTAGAGGGTCTAGTGGGCTCAGTATATGCCTTCCCTTTTCCTGGTGGGCTAAGTCCGGTGTCTTCAAGCTTGGTGGGCTCAGGGTGCACAGAACGTGCCTTCAAGCCCACATAAATTCCTCCTCCTTTTCCCACGTCCATTAACACTGCAACTTTATTCATCAACACTGCAAGTTCCTCAAAAACTCCAAACAATTGTGCTCTGACGGCCCACAAAATACCTTCCCTCTCTCCCAATTTCGTACACTCAACAGAGGACCTCCCATTACCCACAGGACAATGAGAGTCACCTACAACACAGATTTCCTTGCCCAACGATGCCATGGCAGTGTTGCCTCCTGCCAGTGAGCTTGCTGGTGACTTCAAAATAGAGGCATGAGAGATCCCATTTGAGCTGCCAGTGAGCTTCTCTGGAACCACCCCACCCCGACATAGGCCAGCCATCTTCTTTTGGTGGTAAGAAAAAACTTCCTAGCCACATCCCTTCTCACCTTCAAGAACAATCAAAGAGCCCCTCCTTCCATTCCAAAACTCCTCCAAATGCAAGAAGTAACCCCTACTGTTACTATGTCATTGGAGGATGAGAAACCCATTGCCCACCCTCATCTTTCTGAAAAACTCTTCGCACCGAGGTGAAGCAAGAGCTTCCTCCACCATCCTTGCCACTAAAGAAACTGACGTCCTGTTGATGAGGAGAAAGAAAACTATTTTCCTACTCCTCTTGGTGATACAAAAACTGTTGGCTACCACCTTCATGAAGCTGAAGGTTTTAGACTCCACCGTAAAGCTCCCCTCAAATAGAAAAAAAGAAGGATGGAAAAAACAGAGGATCTACTCCGGTGAGAAGCGCTGGAGAAGAGATTGCGTGTGTGCATGAGGGAAGAGTACGGAGAGAAAAAAAATATGTGAATATAACTTTTTAATATTAACTAAACTGCTTGTAGATCAAATGTCTTTTGCTCTTCAGACTTGCTGAGATGTCTTTGAAGCTGGTCTAGTAATCTCAAGTACATTCTTTTGTTTATTTTTTCCTCTACTTATCAAAAAAAAAAAAAAAAAAATTAACTAAAACCTCTCTCAAAGCCAGCCCCCTCAATAGCAATATAGAAGGGTTAAGATTTACCAGCAAAAAGGCGAGAGAGCTGAAGAAAGTCCCACTCAAGTTACAGAACTTAAAAATGGCTTTTTTTGGATTTTTGAAGATAAGTAGTGCTCATGGGAAGAGATTCAAGTGTTCTTTGTGAAGACTTTATTCCTTCGAGTGTTGTAGATTTCAATGGCTTAGATTTTCATGATTATCTTGTTTCTATTTCTTCCTTCTAACCGGATGTAAACTTTTCTATACCCCTGGGTACTTGGGCTATGCCTATACTTATTAATATAATTTGTTGCTTATCAAAAAAGATAGGAGACGTAAATTGGCATCTGTCGTTGTTGTTGTTTTTTTTTTTTTTTTTTTGTTACACTGAAGTCCATTCTTAGATATATCAACAGACTATCATTTCTGACAAGAAGTTGGAATTATGTATCACTTGAGACGAAACCAAAATATTGCATTAAGATGGTTCAAGAGTTTTGGAGTCGAGGAAAGGTCTATAAAACACTGGGAAGTCTGAGCAATTTCTGGAAAATTGACAGGGGTCTGTGCTTATTATGCATAGTGGAAATATTCAAACCTTCTTCAGGTTTTGTAGGAAAAATTATGGGCCTCCCTTGTGTTTGTTTGAAATTTTGCGTGGGTTGTATCAAAATATTCTGTCAATAGAATATCATTTCCAATGAAAGCTCGGGATTATGTGTTACTTGAAGAGGATAGAAAATATAACATGCAGATGGTTCGAGAGTTTTGAAGGAGAGGAAATACAAGAGAGGTCTATGTTTAAAATAAAGTTACTTTTCCCCCCGTTGGGGGGGGGGGGATTGAAGGGTTGTCTTTGTCTTGTTTCTTTCACAATCAGTAGTCTTCGGAAACATCTTTTTCCAATTGAGTTATTATTTCGTCCTTTTATTATCATCTTACTTCTCTCTCTCTCTCTCATTCTCTCTCCCCTGTTATTTGTAGAATTGTTTTCTATCCTGCAGCTTGCGATTGACATACAGAATATTCATTAATCTGAATTCTTTTAATGTTTAGCAAGCTTAAGGAAGCTTGATGAACAGCCTGAATGGTTGAAGGGAGGAAAGCTTCGTGATTATCAGCTTGAGGGCTTGAATTTTCTTGTTAACAGGTATATTTCTTCTGGTTATTATCGTTTGTCTTTATCTATAATCTGAAACTTGTAGCTTTTACCGAAAAATGGTTAGCTTTTCTTGACAAGTAATTGATTGCGAATATGATACAATATTCCCAAAATCACAGGAAAAAAAAGGTATCCAATCATGTGGCCTTCTGAAATTAAATTGACAAATCATATGCTCTAGCACATGAAGAATGGTTTCATCTAAATATATTCCATCTTATACATGTCCTAAATTGTGTCTCTTGCATATGACAGTTGGAGAAACGATACAAATGTCATTCTAGCTGATGAAATGGGTCTTGGGAAAACTGTTCAGTCGGTTTCCATGCTTGGTTTTTTACAGGTAAACTCTTATGCTTCCTTGTGCTGATGCATTATAAACCTTAGAATCATTCTTTGTTTTAAGCACTAATATTTTTTTTCTTATAATTCTTACAGAATGCTCAACAAATATATGGGCCTTTTCTTGTTGTTGTTCCGTTATCCACTTTGTCAAATTGGGCGAAAGAATTTAGGAAGTGGCTTCCTGATATAAATGTTATTGTATATGTTGGTACTCGTGCAAGCCGTGAGGTGAGTAATTTTTTGTTGACACTTTTGTTTTAGGTTCACACAAGGATAGGATCCAAATATTCATACATGATATGTCTTTGATTATTTAGCACTGACAGGTTGGGCCTAATAAAGTTATTCTAGCTGGAGATAATTGTAGTTCTCATATAAACAAGTATGCTTATGTTATTTGTTTAGTCAGCATACCATTAGAAATTTGTACTTATATTAAAAAAAACCAGTAGAGGTTGGTTATATATATATATATGAGTTATAATGTTAGCATGTGATACTTGTCAGAAATAAAAATGTTAGCATGGTGATACTCAATTTTGCGTATGCCAAATCATGATATTTGACAGTAATGCAACGTTGGGCCAAATGCCATCTTGCCTTGGGGAATATGTTAATTTTACTCCTGTAACATGTTATAGTGAACTAAATGGCGGATCAGCCGATAAAGTGGCTGATTATATAAGGAAGTAGGTGCCATGCAATACATGATCTTTTGGTAATTTAATTCAAGAGAAAGTTGTGGTCCCCATCATCTGGCTTGATGGAGCATGTGAATGTCAAAGCTCCCAGGCAGTCATTAATATTGTAGTAAGTGGAGCTTTTCATCATGATGGATCATAAAAACCAATTGTTCTCTTTACGTTTTAGTGATTGAAAATATTAGGCTGTTGTATTTTATGTGAATCATGATCCATATATGCATTAAGAATTACAGTTTTTTCTGCCACAATGCATGCTTATGATCAACTTCTCACCATAGTTTTATCTGCTATATGATTGCAGGTTTGTCAGCAATTTGAATTTTACAGTGAAAAAAAAGTTGGCAGGCCTACAAAATTCAATACGCTATTGACTACATACGAAGTTGTTCTGAAGGATAAGGCTGTTCTCTCTAAGATCAAGTGGAATTATCTGATGGTCGATGAGGCTCATAGGTTAAAGAATAGTGAGGCACAATTGTACACAACCCTTTCGGTATGTAGAGTTCTCCAATGACTGGGACTTATTACTTTTGTATTTGCATTATTTAGTTTAATTTGGTTCATTTTGGATATTGCTTACCTGTTTCTTCAGGAGTTTAGCACCAAGAACAAGTTGCTCATTACTGGTACTCCTTTACAAAACAGTGTGGAAGAGCTCTGGTATTGACTTTTTCTCTTGATGTTATCAATATATATGCATATCAATTTTGTCAATTCTTTTTCTTTTTCTTTATTTGTTTGAATGTGTATATGCTGAGACTGCAAAGCTTTGAAATTACTTATTAAATATAGCATGATATGTCGTGATGTTTCTCTGTATTTTTGAGCCCTCTGCCTTCTCTTTCCACTTATGGAGGTGAAGTTACCCACGCCTGTCCTATTGACCATTGGGAAATTGCCTAACCGTATGCTTATCAATTTTTGTCCTTACAAACTTGATCCATACATATTTTTTCTGCCCCTTTAGCATGAAGCAGGGTGGTCTTCCTCCTACCAAAACCGGTTTTCGTTATTCATGACTTAATTAATGAAAATAACTTCTGCTTAATTTGTTTGCCGTTAAGTTTTCTGGTAGTAATTATTATTTTTTCTTCACAATTGCCTTGTGCTTCAGCTCAATAATTTTGGGCATTTTTTTAAAATCTTCTGGATGTAGTATTTTCTTCTTAACTGAATATTTGATCCTGGATAACAAACAGAAACTAGTCCTGTTTGGGAATCTTGTACAGGTCCATGATTCTTAACAGTTTGCTCAGCTTTACTCCAAAAGCTACTTTTTGATCCAAACAGAATGTTCAGACCGTAAAACAGTGACTCACTCCCCTTGGGAGGTCTTCCTGGGCTTATGTAGGTTTTAAACCGTGGAAGATAAACTCTGTTGTTTAATGCTTAGTGATATTAAAATAGCCACTTGGTAGGTCAGTAGCCTTTTATTCAATTTAAATTTTTGGTGGATTTTTCTTTTAAATATATGGGTGGTAGGATTTAGTTTAACTAACCCTAAGTAATCAGAAATAATTGCAAGATTTTATTTATTTATTTATTTTATAAGTAAACAAATTTTATTGATCAAGGAATAGGCATATCCAAGTACAAAACTCATATTTCTAATACTCAAACCACCATTAGAGATAGAACGACATACTACCTCTCACTTGAATAGATGGAATTTGAACTCTCCTGCACCACTCCACAAGAAATCATGTCGGAGTTTCTCAGTTTGGATCGTCACACTTGTAGGTATGGGGAATAGGGATCAAAAGTAAGTTGGTAAATTAGATAAATGTACTCTTAATCAAGGTAATTCTACCACATTTCGACAAGTGCATCGTCTTCCATCCTGTCAGTCTCCGCTCTACTGTCTCAATCACTGTGTTCCATAATGAGGATGCTCTCGAGGTAGCCCCTAACGGAAATCCTAGGTAAGTCATAAAATGAACAATTGTCTTACACCTAGCGTGCTAGCCAATTGTCGTATATTAAGAACACCTCCAACTGGGACCCTTTTTGATTTGTCGAAGTTCACTTTCAACTCGGACGCTGCTTCAAAACAAAGGAGCAGGGTCTTTAGTGCTTGAATTTGATTTTGATCAACATCACAAAGGATAAGTGTGTTATTTGCAAATAACAAAATAGAGATATTAATGATTCCTCTATTTGGGGTTCCAATTGAGAAGCCATCAACAAAATAATTATTAACCAAAGTCGAGGTCATCCTGCCTGGCGCCTCCATCTCAATTAAAAAAAAGCAATGGCGAAAACGGGTCTTTTTGTCTTAAACCTTGTGTGCTATGAAAAAAACAATTGGACTGCTGTTTATCAACACTAAGAATTTCACCGTTGATATGCACCAACAAATCCATGACCGCCAGCTCTCCCCAAAACCACACTTCCCAAGAAGGTAGAGAAGAAACCCCAATTAACGTAATCGTATGCCTTTTCCATGTCTAGCTTGCAAATGATCCCTGCTGTGCCAGCCTTCAACCTACGATCAAGACATTCATTGGCAATAAGAACCGCATCTAGAATCTGTCTCCCTTTTACAACAGTATTTTAGGGTTTTGTAATGATCTTCTCCAAAACCTCACTTAGACGGTTCACAAGAACTTTATATACTATCTTGTATACCCCATTCACTAAGCTAATGGGCTAGAACTCTTTAACCCCCATGGCCCCTACCTTTTTGGGTATCAATGCAAGAAAAGTAGTGTAAGGTTTTTCTCAAATTTTCCAGTCGAGAAAAGCTCTTGAAACACCCTCATAAGATCTTTCTTTCACACTTCCCAACATGTTTGAAAGAAGCCCATAGAGAAGCTGTTAGTCCTCGGTGCCTTGTCTTTGACCATTTTTTTTGATAGGTAATAACGAATTTTATCAATCAAAGAATGGGCAAAATGCCAAATACAAAAACTGATGCCCTGTCTAAGTAGGAGCATTTGAGGTAAGGACCTTGTCTTTGACCATTTTTCTCACAACTTCATAAACCTCCATCTCCTCAAAGAACTCTCCATCTGATACACATCAATCGACCCAATGGAGTCAAAAGCATGACCATCAAGAGTAGGCTGCCATCCAACCTGCATAGTTAGTAACTGCTCAAAGAATCGACTACATGATTGTGGATTACCTGCTCTTTCCTACATTCAACATCATCAATTTTCAGCATTTTAATGTTGTTGTTTCTCCTATGGGGGAGTTTGCAATTCTATGGAAGAACTTTGCACTTCGATCTCCTGCCCTTAACCACAACGCCCTCAATTTTTGATGCCAAGACGTCTCTTCTTATAAAATAATCCTCTCAAGATCTACAACCAACACTGTCTTTCAAGCTAGTTCTTTCTGTATAAGAGTCGGAGCCTCTTGTAGCCTCTCTAACTTCGAGTAGGGTCGACTCAAAAGGGTAGTCAACTAGGTCATTGCCTAGGGCCCCCTACTTTGAGTAAGCCCCTACATTTTGCTTAAAAGAAGGAAAATTTGGTTAAAAATGTACAAAATTGTCAAACAATAGTGAAATTAGAATAAAAGTAGTAAAATGATGTGTATTTTGATTTTAATGGTCTTATTTATTTTCAAAATTAATTATTAAAAGAAAAATTAGATTCTCTTTCAAATTTTTCTATGACTTATAAATATTATTAATAAAAACAATTATAAGATATGTTTTGCATCTCAAAATCTTCAAATAAAATTTTATTATTTATTATTTAATATTTAAATATTATTATTATTTTTAAATCAAAGCATAATGTACTTAATGGTTGCTTTAGGCCACAAAATATATTGAGCCGCCCCTGCTAACTCCTAGATCTCCATCACCTTGCTTTTCTTGCTCATCCCTTTATTTCCAAAAGATTGCATATTCCAAAACTTTAGATCTCTTTTTAGAGATTTCAATTTACCCACAAAGATGAAGCTAGGGGTACCCTATATCTAATGAGGGCCACCATTGTCTAATCTTGTCCACAAAACCTTCGGATTTCAGCCACATTTTTTCAAATTTGAAATATTGTCGACTTCTTTAGAGACCACAACAATCAAGCATTATAGGCCAATCATCTGAACAAAGACAAGACATTCACTTTTGCCATACATCCAAAAAGTGACTTTCCCATTGTGGTGATCTGAAGAAATGATCCAGTTGAGATCATGTCTGATTATTAGACCACGTGGTAGAACCCCCTAAAATCCAATAAGTTCAAATCAAAGGTGCACTCCAAGAACTCTTCCATTGCTGGCTGCACTCTTCTATTCCCTGAACATTCGCTTTGGAATCTTATGACATTAACATCTCCCCCGATACACCAAGGGAGGTCCCACCAACTATATACTCTAGCTAATTCTTCCCACAATAATCTTCTGTTGTTATTCAAGTTTTGTCCAAAGACACTTGCAAAAGCCCACAAAAAGTTGTCTGACACACTCTTGGAGGAGCATGCTACTCTGTAAAGCCCTACAAATTCTTCCATTTTTTCCACCACCTATCTATCCCACATCTCCTGACACCCCCACTAGAAGCCATATACACCCAATCCACATGTACACAACTCTATAAACTTTGCATAACTCTCCTATCAATCATTTTCATTTTAGTCTCCTATAGATAAACAATGTCCACCTTCCACTCACGGAGAAAATTTCTTATTTGAAGATGCTTATTGGCCTTGTTAAGCCCGCGGACATTCCATGACACTATTTTGGATTTCATTGGGAACCGGCCAATCCCTTCCCTTTCAATCTACCCCTGCTGGAATTGCCCTCAGAATTCATTGACTAAGCTCATGTTTTTTTTTTAATCCAACTTTTTTGTGTTGGTGGTGCCCCACTTTAATGACTGTAAGCGAAGCCATAAATTGTTCCTCAAAGGCTTCACACTCCATCACCACACATTTTTGTGTTTCTTTTACCTTATAAAATACCCATTATGAAACATTACAGTGAATTGGTGGCATGTAGTTCAGGGGATAGGTTCACCCACCCTACAATCCATCGACATACCTTGGGTCTATTCCACCAAAGGAATGGCATCCAACCCAATATGTCCAATTGGTACTTGGACAAGAAGTCAGAAATTCTTCACTGTGCGAATAATCATCTGAGTGCGCCCAATCATTTTCATCCATCTTAGAGTCCTCAAGGATATGTACTAGTTGGTTCGCCAGATGAAGACCTTCGCCCATGTTAGTCATTGGAGCCATCTGGCCACCATTCAACAGTGAAACACCACCTAGTGGTGTCAGACAGCCCTTATTGGGTTCTATGATCGTTTTCTATGCTTGATAAGATGTGAACTCCTTCATGCGACCCACCCCTGTTTCTTCCTTCCCGAGTACATTCCCATAGAGCCTCCTTCAATCTCCCCCCCCCTCCCCTTTATGTACAAAAATAAAACTTCGTTGTCCTCCCCCACAATATTCCGCTATCACCATGTAATGGCCATGGTTGTTTGAGCACCTCTATGCTATAAAACCGTGGTATCCTTATTAGGTTGCAATGTAGAACTCCTCCCCTCTCAGACACTCCTCCAATGCTCCCCCAAGCCATTGCACTGTGGTTGATCCCAACAATAGCTCATTCTCTATTTTCCTTCCCTTCTATGTAATACGTAAGAAGCCTTCTTCCTTCACAAGTTTTTTTTTTTTTAAAAATTCTATCACAAGCTCTCTTGTGAAGCCCATCTTGACAACACTACCATGCCATTTACATAGCACCATCAACGATGGAATAGAAGTGAATTTTTTCGCCATGTGTACGGAGAGATAAGTGTTTTAGGATAGAGAAAAGGATTATGTAGGAAAACCTTTGATATTAATCAAGACAAGGTTTTATAACTTTTTTTACTTGCATCAAGGAATTTTTGATTTTTTTTTCTTCTGTATGTCTCCATACCTTTGCCCCACAAAGTTCAATTAAAAACTTTTTGTTGGTATGTTAGCATGCTAGAAATGGCGGTTTGATAATCATCATACTTAGACTATGTAGAAAATGATTATTGATTTATTTGATTTGGTGTGTATAGAGGAAAAGGATTGACCACAAATTTGAAGATAATACAAGGATTGCGGAAGACCTCATGGCTTTCTTTCTCAGATCTATGTACCATTGAACGGTCATTGTGTCTGAACTATAGCTCTCTAGTTTTAGGTTCAAGGGTTTTGTGGTCTCTTTTGTTTTGATGAAAGGGGCCTTAACGTACATGTATGGTTTTTCTCCTCGTGGTACATATATGATTTTTTCTCTGTATGATGTCCTCTCTGATGATGGTTTGGGTTGATTAATTGTGAACTTAGTTTGTATTGAGAGATTATAGTGTGGCAAATGAGAAGCATGGGTACGTTGAACAAGGTTTGGTTAGAATCTAAAGTTTTTACTCGCGGTGGAAGGGAAATCTATATATATTATTGAAGAGAGCTGGAAAGTTATGAAGGAGAGGGTTTAGGGTTATACATGGTGAAATGGGTTATCAAAATCTTGGAGGAACATAAACTTCAACGTGCGGTCCAAGAGCATTACAAGATTCTTTTCCAACACTTTACTAGATTGCAAGCACTAAAGATGCTATGGTGGAGGAGGTTATGGGGTTCACGGGTGATAGCGTCCTTTGGAACATAAATTTCGAATGAGCAGCACAAGACTGGGAGATAAGCACTTTTACATATTTTATAGCCTCATATATTCCATATGTCCGAACAACCAGCATAAAGACGCTTTATGGTGGACACCCTTAGGGAAAGGGGTTTTCGCAGTTCGCTCATTTTACAAAGTCCTTACACAAGAACAAGACATACAATTTCCCTAGGGACGTCTTTGGTGAGATAAGGCACCTCCCAAAGCCTCTTTTTTATATTTTTGTGGACGACTTCATTAGGCAAGATTTTTACCATGGATAATCTACGGAAAACTAGGGTTATTATTGCTGATTGGTGTTGCATATGTAAAAGAGCGGGTGAGTCGGTGAATCATCTGCTTTTGCATTGTGACACATCAAGAGTACTTTGGGATGAGGTATTTAGTAGACTGGACCTAGCGTGGGTCATGCTAGAGTCCGTGGTGGCAACTTTGGCATCCTGGACTTCTATCCGCAGCTTGCAACAGATCAAAGCAGTATGATAGATGATCTCCATTTACATTATGTGGTGTGCCTGTGGTAGGAGCTCAATGAGCGGACATTTGAGGATAAGGAGAGATCGAGAGAAGAGCTCAAAGTTTTCTTTTTTAGAACTCTTTGTACATGGGCAATTGCTGTGGACTTTAATAGCATGGACCTACATAATTTTCTTATGTCTAATACCCCTACCTAGCTAGGGCCCATGTACTTGTAACGAGCATTTTGCCAGTTCATTAATTAATAATACTTGTTTACTTCTAAAAAAAAAATGTTGGAGGAATGTGCCTCAGGAAATAAGAATTATTTTATACGTCTATAAGGGACGAGAATAGAAGCTAAGGGCCCAAGTCACAAAGAACTACAACACTCGGGATTTGATAGGGCAAAGAACCCCGTGGGCCGAGTTAATGGGCCTCAACCAAGGGGTCGAGACAAAGGAAAAAATAAGATGACAATGGGCGTCCACCGACGCAAATATGGAAGTGTAGGGCTTGTCTCGGTTTGTGGTGGGCTAGAGGAACTGCAGGGCAGTCAGTCGCCTGGAACCAGCAACCTACGTCAGAAAAAGACTTGCAATGCCTGCAACCAGCTACCCATGCTGGGAAAACCTACATGTTGGTGATTCAAATGGAGAAACTTATAGAGGTGGAATTGTCGCTAGAGTTGCTAACAACTTCAAAATTGGCTGGTGGTGGTTCCTTGGCCCAGAATTTTAGGGGGTGTTACCTCTAGCGAAGGAATTGCAGCATATTAGGAGTGATACAATGGCGATACTTTGTAACAGTCGGTGTAGTGATGATGACACCTCTAGAGAAGGACCTGCAGAAGGTGGTTGGGAACCTTTTAGAATGTTGGGATGAGCTTGAGGGTGAACTGCAGACGATGATAGTTATGAATGAGGAGCAAGATTGGTAGGGTAGGTCTCTGTTTTCTGAAGGAGAGACAGGGACTTGATGGAATTGCAGCGGGCACCAAAAGGAGGGTAACGAGACGTCAAAGAACCCATTACTATAAAGTCTGTGCTGCCACATCAGCCCAGCTTGGTTGCTCAGACTCGGTGCTACACAAAATGAACGAAATTCAAAAGTGTTTGGGGATTGAGTGTGAAGGCTTTGCATAACAATTTATGGCATTGCTCACAGCTATTGAAGGACATGCTTGGCCTAAGAAGTTGGGTTCCAAGAAACAGATTGAGCTAAATAGGCTGACATGGTCTATTAATAATGAGGGCAGCTGAAGCAAGGGACAATCCAAAGGAAGGGGGCCGAAAATGTCTTTATGAAGCTGAAGATTTTATCTTGGAATATCATCCAAACTCCAAATAAAAGAAAAAATTATAATTTGTTTCTTTGCATATAATATTAGGAATCTTTGTATAGGATTAAAACCGATCATTAAGCATTTCAGTCCGGTCCAGATCAGACCTTTTTTCGGTCGGTTTTTTAGGTCTGGACCAAAAAATTGTCTTGACTATCGATAATTTATGAAGACGTCAGGCGATTGTTGTGGACCAGTGTTGTATGTGCAGAAAGAATGATGAGAATATGGATCATCTTCTACTGCATTGTAGTTAGCATAGGTTATGCCCATTGCCTGCTATGGTAGTTGAGCTCCTGGCCAGTTGGAAGAATGTGGATGGGATTCCACAAATCTCAGCAAGTTGGAAATTCCTATATGTATTCTTTGGTGCCTATGGAATGAATGAAATAATCAAAATTTTGAAGTAACGAGTGAACATTAGAGGAGATTAGAGTGTTCTTCATTAAAACTTTGTTCCTTTGGGCGAGTGTTGTAAATTGTAATGCACTAAATTTTCATATTTTCTTGTTTCTATCTGTCTCTCTTAGCTAGGTGTAAACTCTTGTGTATCCCGTGTACTTGGGCTATGCCTATGCATATTAATACACATATCTTTTACTTATCAAAAAAGAAAGGGGCCTTAAACTCCATAGATATCCACGATCATCGAACCTCCAATTGTTTTCTTTTCCCCAAATGCGCCACATTAAGTTTGGTGGAATAAGTTTCACAAGTTCCCCATGCTGACTCCCAAACTCCCATTTCCAACATGTTAGGGGATCCACTACTGAAGCTGGAAAGGGTCAACTGATTCCCCAAATATCCTACATTTACAGGACTAATAGACCTCTATAGTATGCCATTCTATCAGATCTTCCCCAGTGAGTGTCTTTCCTAAAGTGGCCATCCCAACAAAAACAACCACTGTTGGGGGTCGCTTTAGTTTTCCCAATGCTCCTTCATGGAAAGGAGTGCTAGCTAGCATGGGGATATATAGCATTAGCATTGTTGTATGAACTGAATTCAAAGATCCACCTCTTCGTTATTACATCTTTATATTTCCCCACTATTAGAAATCTTGTAGGATCATCAATAAAATACATTGACTTTTCATTCTTGTTCTTCCTTCTTGTCCTCTCCTCTTCTATTTCCCTCTTCCTATTTTTTGGAACTTGGGGTTCAGCATAGGGAATTAGATATCATTAGTGTGATAATGTTTTTTTCTTTTATACCCATTCATAAGCCAGTATGATATTTGCTTTTGAAAGATCAGTATTTCTTATTCTAAGTAGAAATTCGTTGTCATTTTATCATATGTCACTCAGGTTTTTACCACCCTTTTTTTTCCTCTAGGGCTCTGCTTCACTTCCTTGACCCTGATAAATTCAAGAGTAAAGATGATTTTGTTCAGAATTACAAGAATCTGAGCTCGTTCAATGAGAATGAGGTGCAACTTACAATTTTAATTACTTGTGCACTTACATATCCTACTTATCTTTGTAAATATATAAGTACCCAAAATATTGTTTGGGTTGTTTTGATGTAGCTTGCTAATCTTCATATGGAATTAAGACCTCATATTCTCCGAAGAGTTATAAAGGATGTAGAGAAGTCGTTGCCTCCAAAAATTGAGCGTATACTTCGGGTTGAAATGTCCCCTCTTCAGAAGCAGTAAGTGTTGTTATCAGGTTTTAATTAAGTAATACTCTTCCAATTATGTCATTCAGTTCACCATCTGCACATCTTGTGTTGGTTTCATTTATCTAGGTACTACAAATGGATTTTGGAACGCAACTTCCATGACTTGAACAAAGGAGTTCGTGGGAATCAGGTTATTTTACATTTCAAGCTTTTTTTTATTGGTAAATATGAATTTTATTGAAAAAGGTGAAGCCAAGTACACGTGACATATGCAGGAGCAGCACCTATGCATGGGTGTCTAAAGATAGAAGGAAATCATGTATGTTCATGTCATTAAATTCTATTTTTACAATCGAACAAGGGAATAAAGTTTGAAGGAAAAAAGTTCTAAGCTTGTCCATTGTCCTTTCATGATCCTTAAAGCTGCGATCATTCCTCTCTATTCAGATGCACCACCATAGACATATTGATATCATCTTCCATATAGCTGCAATTTGAGAGGTTCCCCGGAAGCCTTTCTAGGTGGGCAAAATTCAACAACTCTTCGTGGTATTATCGAATGGAGCCCCGCTCTAGCAAAGATATCATTCCACAAACTCCTAGCCATGTCACAATGCAAACAATAAGTGATCCAAGACTCCCCACATCTTTTGCACATATAACACCAATCCAATACAATGAGTTGGCGTTTCCATAAGTTATCTGAGGTGAGGATCTTCCCTAGTGAAGCTGTCCATAGAAAAAAAGAAGCTTTTAGAGGAGCCTTAGTCTTCCATATGTTCTTCCATTGGAATACTCTTGTAGAATGTGTCATTAGGGACTTATAGTATGCCCGAACAGTAAATCTCCCCTTCTTGGACGGTGACCACAACATCGTATCAGCTCCTCCGTTTACTTTATAGTTATACACAAGATTGAAGAAATCTGTAAATGTGTCAATTTTCCAATCTTGGGCAGCTCTAATTAAAGTGATATTCCATTGAGGATAACCACTAGATAGATCCATGAGTTTTGTGACCGAAGCCTCTTGTTGTCGTGCAATGCTGTATAAAGTTTTTTTTTGATAAGTAATTGATTTTATTGAAAGAAAGTAGGCAATGCCCAAGTACACAGGGAGTATACAAAGTGAGAAGCCTAGTTACATTCTAACTACATTTTAGCAAGTTGGAAAGAAGATAAAAACTCATGTACATTCCCATCCTTCAATACAATTGCTGAAAACCATTGTAATAGGGAAAATACAAAAAAATTCCATAATTCCTCCCTGGTGCGCTCCTTGTTGTTGTAGCATCTATCGTTTCTTTCTGACCATAGACACCACATGAGGCACAAAGGTATCATCCGCCACGCCGCTGTTAGATGAGCGCTATAGTTAGGCCTATTCCAACATGCAAGTAACTCTACCACACTCTTAGGCATAATCCAACTCAGCCCGACTCTACTAAGGATGCCCACCCACATCTCCACAGCCACCTCACAATGTAGAAGCAAGTGATCTATCGATTCCCCACTCCTTTTGCACATAAAGCACCACTCCATAACTACCATACCTCGCTTTCTTAGATTATGCATCGTTAAAATCTTTCCAAGTGTGGCTGTCCAAACAAAAAATGCGACTTTAGGTAGCACTGAGACTTTCCATATGCTCTTCCATGGAAAAAAGCTGGGCTGTTGTACAGTGAAGGCCTTATAAAATGAGTTAACCGAGAACTTCTTTCTTCTCATATTGTTCCACACTATATGATCACCCCCATTGCCTCCAAGCTTTGTTGAATACAAAAAAACTGTAAAAAACTGCCAACTCATCCATTTCCCAATCCTGGAAATTTCTATTAAAGGTCACATTCCAAGTTACCGTCCCATTTACACGACAAAGCACTTCTGAAATTGTCGCTTGCTGATTTCCAGTTAAATTAAAAATAGCGGGAAAGATGGTGCAAAGAGGGCTGTCCCCACTCCACACCTCCGACCAGAAACGGATACGTGCCCCATCCCCCACCTCAAATTTTAGAAATTTTGCAAAGATGCTCCACCCTTTTCTTATGAATTTCCAAAAGCTCACTCCATAAGACCCCCTCCCCTCCTTGGAAACCCATCCCCCCCACTCACTACCATATTTGATATCAATAACCTCCCTCCACAACGAATTCCCTTTTTGATGGTATCTCCACAACCATTTTCCTAATAATGCCTTATTGAAAACACACAAATCTCGCACCCCCAACCCACCATATACAATTGGACAGCTCACCTTTTGTCAACTTACAAGATGAAATTTAAATTCCTTTCCCATATCCCCCCCCTAAAAAAAAAAAAAAGAAAGCTTTAAACAAAGTTTCAATCCCGGTTTGAAACACTCACCGGTAAGGGTAAGAGAGAGATAACAGGTGGGAAGATTGGGAAGGGTGCTTTTAATGAGTGTTAATCTCCCCCCTTTTGATAAATATAACCGCTTTCAACCTGATAATCTTTTCTCGATCTTCTCTACCACTCCCTCCCAAATACTCTTGACTTTGAAAGACGCCCACAAAGGAAGTCCAAGATATTTCATAAGTAGATAAGCAATTTTACACCCCAATAATTTTGCTAACGAGGCTATGTTTCTCACATCCCCCACCGGAACCAACTCGGACTTTTCCAAGTTCACCTTGAGACTCGAAACAGCTTCAAAGCACAACAAAACTGCCCTTAGAGCTTGAATCTGTCCACTATCAGCATCACAAAAACAAAGAGTATCATCCATGAATAACAAACGTGAGATAGACCTGCCAATGCCATTGCTGCTCGCTGAAAAACCAGCAAGGAATCCCCCCCTAATGGCCGCCTCCACCATGCGACTCAATGCCTCCATAACAATAACAAAAAGGAAAGGGGATAAAGGATCCCCTTGTCTCAAACCCCTTGAAGATTGAAAAAAATCACATGATCTTCTATTTACTAAACCGAGAACCAAGCGGTTGAAACACAATAGTTAATCCATTCACACCACTTATCTCCAAAACCACATCTTTTAAGCATATATAAAAGAAAGTCCCAACTCACATGATCATAAGCTTTCTCCATGTCCAATTTGCAAAGGACTCCCGGGATGCCTTCTTTTAACGGACTATCCAAACACTCATTTGCTATCAAAATTGAATCCAAGATTTGCTGGCCTCGAACAAAAGCATTCTGAGGTTTGGAGATAAGTCTATCCATTACTGAACTCAAACGATTAGCTAGCACCTTTGAAATGATTTTGTAGATCCCACCCACCAAACTAATAGGCCTGAAGTCTTTCAAATCATTAGCACCAGCTATCTTCGGAATAAGAGTTAAGAAGGTAGCGTTAAGTGATTTCTCAAACTTGTGGCTAGCATGAAAAGTATGAAAAGTCTGCATCACTTCCACCATCACTATATCCCAACACTCTTGAAAGAATGCCATGGAGAAACCATCCGGACCCGGAGCTTTATCCTTGCACATACCTCTCACCACTCGATGCACCTCCCCTCCTCTTCATCAAACGGCCTCTCCAACCAACCTGCAACATCCGAATCCAATTGGTCAAAAAATAAACCATCAAGCTTGGGCCACCATTCTAATTTTTCAGCAAGGATCTCCTCATAATAGTTCACAATATGGTCTTGTATTTCTTCGGTAGATTGTAACACATTAGGGCTGGAGTGGAGTACTTCAATAGTATTGTTGCACCTGTGTGAATTCGCCACCTTGTGAAAGAATTTAGTACTCTTATCCCCCTCCTTCAACCAAAGTGCCCTTGATTTTTGCCTCCAAGATATTTCTTCCATCAACAACACTTTCTCAATTTCGGTCACCACCACCTTTTTCCTTAGCGATGAGTCCTCATTAACTACCCATTCCTCCAATGCTTGCTACTCATCCCAAAGGAGATTTTTCTGCACTTCCGTGTGTTTAAATACTTCCTCATTGCATATCTTTAAGTCGGACTTCAAGGCTTTCAGTTTACCCGCCACCATAAAGCTTGGGTTACCCTCAATAGAATACCCATCTCACCAACCCCTTATCTTCTCCACAAAACCCTCAACTTCCAGCCACATGTTCTCAAACTTGAAAGACTGTCTACCCCCTGAATGCCACCACAATCAAGTAAAACTGGGAGGAGGAAGTGATGCAGGTCCTCCTTGAGAGCCTTGAGCTCATATGCCAGCATGTAACTAGGATTGCTCTGATATGTTTGAGGCTTAAACAAGGTCTATTGTTATTGCAAAAAAATGTACATTTACTGTATATGAAGTTTCCATTATAATTGCTAAGCACCCATAATATATATCTTTTTTTTGGGGGGTGGGGAGGAAGAAGCGTATTTGTGTACCTTAAAACTTAACTATTCACGCTTCATTCTTACTGGTTGTCTATAATGGAACCTTTTTTCAGGTGTCACTTCTAAATATTGTAGTAGAGTTGAAGAAATGCTGCAATCATCCCTTTCTGTTCGAGAGTGCGGACCATGGTTATGGTGGGGACTCGAGCACAAATGATAGCAGTAAACTGGAGAGAATTGTCTTAAGCAGTGGGAAGCTAGTCATACTTGATAAGCTACTTGTTAGATTGCATGAGACAAAGCATCGTGTTCTGATTTTTTCGCAGGTTTGTTTCACTTATCACCTCATTGAATATGTAGCTTAAGAACTTAAAAGGAAGATTTGGATTCTTCTACGGAGTTGCATACTGATTTTGTTTCGTTGATCTTTCATCTTTTTGCATGCACATAGGCTGGCCAACAGGATGGCCCATTTTGACAATGGTGCATGTTTTCTTTTCTGATAATTACGTGGGTGCTGGATCTAGTTTAATTGTTTGGAGATCAAATGTTAGATTATTCTTTTTTTTAAGTGACTAATCACGTACAGGATGACCTTTATTTTTTTGATAAGTTAAAATTTATTCATCATATAGAAATAGGCGTAACCCATGTACACAGGGAGTATACAAAGGAAACACTTAGTTACAACCCAAAACTAAGAAAATGAAGACAGGAATTCAGTGACTGCCCCACCAGTAAGCACAATAGCAGCAAACCAGTTAAGTACTGGTAAAATACTTCAAGGGTGACTTATAATAGACAGATTGCTTGTGCAGATCCCTAGAGACATCTAAGATACGAAGCTTACCTGAGATCCCTATGGACCTGTTATTTGCTGACCTGGTTTCTTGGTCAGTTCTCCTAGAATCTAGGTTAACTTACTAGAAACTTAACAAAGTTCAATACCTATACTGCTTTCATTCATTCATAATATATAGAAATTTCTTGTAGTTTTAGTCTTTTTTTCGTTGATGATTACTGTGTTGATTGTTATGTCTTTTTGTTCTGGGTGTGTATGTGCATTCATGCACGTATATTTTCTGCTACAGTACGTTATACAGTATAGCAGAAAATATTATTTTTGCTACAGTATGCGCATACATGCATGTATGTGCTATAATGTGTATGTCCAAATTATAGCCTACGGTATAGCAGAATTTTTTTTTGATTACTTACAAAAAAAAAAAAAATCTGCTATACCGTAGGCTATAATGTGGACATATGAGTGATATTCAAATTTCGCACTAGTGCATCAGAGTGATTGAGTTTTTGGTTGAAATGACGATTGACTGCAGATGGTTAGAATGCTGGATATACTTGCAGAGTATATGTCACTTAGAGGTTTTCAGTTTCAGAGGCTTGATGGTAGCACAAAGGCTGAGTTGCGCCAGCAAGCAATGGAACATTTTAATGCTCCTGGTAGTGATGATTTCTGCTTCCTTCTTTCCACTCGAGCAGGTGGCTTGGGTATCAACCTTGCAACTGCTGACACTGTTATAATATTTGATTCTGACTGGAATCCGCAAAATGACTTGCAGGTCCATATCGGATTTATCTTTCATTTGCTTAGCACTGTTGGGCTTGGTGCTTATTATTTATGATCACTTATCCTCTTGTTCACTCCCTTTTTTTTTATTGTGTTTAGGCAATGAGTAGAGCTCATAGAATTGGACAACAAGAAGTTGTTAACATCTATAGATTTGTTACAAGCAAAAGTGTTGAGGAAGATATCCTGGAGAGAGCCAAGCAAAAAATGGTATACTGCACAAAAACGTTTTGTTTTTTACTTATAAAAAAAAAAACGTTTGGTTTTGTTTAATTGTCTCTCGTTATTGGTTCCAAGTTGCCTTGGTTTGTGCAGAAACATATATAACATATTATTCTGTACCTATGTGCGTGCACTACTCATTAATCTGAGTTTTTGGCTATTCGAGGTCAATAATTTTACTGGTTCTCTTATGTTTGTGTGCTTTTTAGGTTCTTGACCATTTGGTGATCCAGAAATTAAATGCGGAGGGCCGATTGGAGAAGAAAGAAGCCAAAAAAGGGGGTTACTTTGATAAAGTAAGGACATTTGTCAAAATACGATTGCAAGAGTAACTTCATTGTTAAACGTGGGAACTTGAAAGAAGAAACAAAAGAAATTTCTGATATTATAAGCTTCCATTTGTGGTGAAACGTTTTAGGGCCTTAATAGCATTTTTAAAATTTTACTTTGTAGGGACATACTGTTGTTTCAGCTTTTGGGACTGTTAATATATTATATTTCATGATTGCAGAATGAACTATCAGCCATCTTAAGATTTGGAGCGGAGGAGCTTTTTAAGGAAGACAGGAATGATGAAGAAAGCAAGAAAAGGCTCTTAAGTATGGATATTGACGAAATTCTTGAAAGAGCAGAGAAGGTTGAAGAGAAGGAACCTGGTGGGGAGGAGGGGCATGAATTGTTGAGTGCTTTTAAGGCAAGATTGTAAAATCATGTTTTGTTGATGAAATTTTGTTTTTTGCCATTATGTAACTGTATTACATTTTAGTACAGCCTTTGAGTGCTAGCTCAATTAGAACTCATTGAGGGCATAATTTTTCTAACTTATGGATAAAAAAATATCCCTTAATGAGTTTTCCCTTTCATCTAGAGTTTGGTGCAGTCTGTGGGTTGATCTTTACTTGCTGATGCTCTTAAATCCAAGCAGTCATTTATGTTTTTTACGAAGGTTCAAAGTATTTATTTGTTTATATCCAGGTTGCCAATTTCGGTAGTGCTGAAGATGATGGGAGCTTTTGGAGTCGTTGGATAAAACCAGAAGCAATAGCCCAAGCTGAGGTAGGAACCTGTTATGTTGATGTTACTTAATGCACAGTAGATATGGTTGTTCCCCCACTCTTTTGAGTTTTGCGAGTTATGTTTACAATTCTTTATTCATTTATGCTGTCTCTTACAGTTAGATGTTTTTCTACCCTTCAGGACGCTCTAGTACCTCGTGCTGCAAGGAATATCAAAAGCTATGCTGAGGCTCATCAACCTGAGACCAGTAATAAAAGAAAAAAGAAAGGACCTGAGCCTCTTGAGCGTCCTCAGAAACGCCGTAAAGCTGAGTATTTAGTCCCAGCAGCACCAATGATCGAAGGAGCGACTTTTCAAGTGAGAAGATGGTCTTATGGGAATTTGTCTAAGAGAGACGCATTACGTTTTTCCCGTGCGGTAAAGTTAATTTTTACTACTTTTTTGCCTGGGCAGTGTACCACTTAGAAATCTATATATTTTAGAATTTTTCTTTTTCTTTTTTTCTTGAGGAGATGATAGGATTTATCCGGTAAAAAACGTTTCATGATTTATTTTCCTCTTATTTTTTGGCATGTGCTGTAATATTATATTTGTTCCTTTTTTATTCTTCCTATGTATGTGGACTTTGCCTTTTGTTTAAAATCTTGGTTTATTTCTCAAAAACAAAAGATTATGTTTGCGAACAAATTTATCATAAGTTGATATACTAGCTAACAATGCATTGGTTATTTGTTAAAAATTCCATCTGTAACTTATTGTACCATCCATTTACAATCAATGGTGTGCTTCCTTTTCTGATTGCCCTGAAATGATTTGAGCGTGAAAACTTAAAATATTTCAGTTCAACTTCCTATATTGCACCTAAGTTGAATCTACCTTTTCTAAAAGAAAATTGGGTCCACCTTTTTTGGCCTGTTTAAAGGCATTTTAGGAAGACCTTTTATTTCATTAAAATGTGTCATTTGTGAACTTTCTGCTATTTTAGGACTGATGAATTAGTTTCTTTAAATTAAAAATAGATTGCTTCCTTGCTAAATGAGCTTTCATCTTCTTGTTTATGTCAATTCTATCTATTACTATCCATCTAAATTCTATGTTCTTGTATATAAATCAGCGAGAGGGGCGAGGGGAGAGCGTTGTGTGGGGTTTGTGCAGGGTATGGTTGTGTGGGGTGGGGTTCTATTGTTGCGGAGTTTTAGATTTTTACCTGACAAAATTACGTTACTCTCTGCACTTCTACATATAAAAATGTGCCCATCTCTTGATCCTGGACTTTTCCACTCCTCCCCCCACATTTTTGCCCAGATCCAGTTATCCAAGAGTGTTTATTTTTGGGTTTTTGGGGTGGGGGTCGTTGTCTGTCTCTAATGTGCACTAGTGTGTAGCATGGGTACAATTTGGCTGGCAAAGCATAACTATTTGACGTAGTTACAGCTGTTATTTGTTGATGAGGTGATATCTGCCAGTTATAGTTTCCGCTGCCTATCACATGTAGACAGCCTAGTTAGTTGTAATCATGAGAGATGACAGACAATATACACCTACTAATGAGCATGGTTTTCTGGCATCAAAAATGTTTTTGAACCACATTTTGGAATGACAATCCTATCTCAAATTGCTAGGGTAGTAGCAAAATTTGGTAATTTCTTGCTAAATTTAAGTATTTTAGTCACGGCTAAAATGTTTGCAATGAGTGAGGTAATTATAATCTTTAAAGATGTTCCCTAGAAGTTACATTTATTTGCTCTGCTGTTGCAGAGCTGCTCCGTTTAGATTGAGAGATGAGATGAGTTCTTAAGGTTCAATAAAATATTATTGGAATATTATTATTGTTTTGGAATTTGAAAAAGTTGAATTGTTTATTATATTTTGCGTTGAAATTTGGGGAAGTTGTAATAATGAGATTGAGATGATCCCAACTCATCTTCGAATCCAAACTAGGGCTTAATGGTTGACTTTTCCTCCATCACAAATTAGGTCATGAAATTTGGGAATCAAAGCCAAATCGACTTAATAGCTGCAGAGGTTGGGGGTGCAGTTGGAGCAGCTCCACCCGAATCACAGATTGAACTCTTCGATGCTTTGATTGATGGGTGTAGAGAAGCAGTTGAAAGAGGAAATTTGGACCCAAAGGTTGCTCTTAAAATTATTGGTTATATATATATATATATTGAGTTGAATGCTACGTTTGCATCCTGTTTTTCTTTTTTGCTCTTGTAATCTAACAAGTTTATACGGCAATTCTTTATAGGGGCCTTTGTTGGATTTCTTTGGAGTTCCTGTCAAGGCTAATGATCTTCTCACCCGTGTACAAGAGCTTCAGCTCCTAGCAAAGCGCATCAGTCGCTATGAAGATCCCATTGCACAATTCCGAGTTTTGATATACCTCAAACCTTCAACCTGGTCCAAAGGTTGTGGCTGGAATCAGAGTATGTGTTACCCCTGAAGCATACTTCTATCTATTGAGTTCTTTCCCTTATATGAAAATATTATTTTTTCTTGATCCTTTTTCACTTCTTAATAGTTGATGATGCAAGATTGCTTCTGGGAATACATTGCCATGGTTTTGGTAATTGGGAAAAGATAAGGTTAGATGAGAGGCTTGGCCTTTTAAAGAAGATTGCTCCAGTGGAACTTCAACACCATGAAACCTTTTTACCACGTGCCCCAAATTTGAAAGACCGTGCTAATGCACTTCTGGAAATGGTAGGCAAGATCCCCTGCAATTTAATCTGACTGTACATTGGTTTACTCTTGTCCCGTTCATATTTACTCAACAAATAAACGTGTGTATAAATTACCTTCTTTGAGCTACAATCATGGATATATTAGTTTGGCTTTAAATACAGAGAAAAGTGTTAATAGAATTTTTTTTTAAAAAAAATTGTGTGCTGTTGGGATGATGGAAGGTCCCCATTCTAGGGCTTTGCAGTGTCCATCTAGCTTCTGCATATGATTCTTGCCTTTAAGATTTAAATCATTGGGGAGCAAAAAATACATTGAATTTATGCTCTCATGGTACTGTTTTGAATGTCTCAGAAACATGATTACATACATGGATAAATCATCTTAGTCGGTTCATTCTTTCTTTGTGCTTCTTTTTTACCTTCTAACATTTCAGGGATCACAAATTTAGAAAAAAAAATCATGGATTATCAAGTTTTCACATGTATTCACAATTTATTATGTCGACTCCTCTCGTTACTTATTTAACTTGTTCAAGCCTTGATAATTGAGGGTTTTACTGAGCTGACAGCTGATGTAAGAATTCAATTAGACCTGTACAAAAGTGACAATTTGACATCCCTTTTGAACTAATTCGGCGTTGTAAAGTGGGCGTGAATGACAAAACGGCTTGTCATGGCATGCTTTTGCATGAGTCCAAAAAGATAAATTGTTCGCAACTATGCAGCAACACATATCATCTTGCCTTTATTTATTTCTTGCATGCTTGAATGTGTCCAACTCTGTATAACAATGATTTGTTTGGGGGTCAATTGCAAGAAGTGATGACTTGGGCTTCTCTCACCAGGAACTTGCAGCTCTTGGGAAGAAAGCAAATGCTAAAGTGGGTCGGAAGGCTTCTAAGAAGGAGAAGGGA
Source organism: Platycarya longipes (assembly GCA_036559045.1). NCBI lineage: Eukaryota > Viridiplantae > Streptophyta > Magnoliopsida > Fagales > Juglandaceae > Platycarya > Platycarya longipes. The sequence continues at coordinate 4,711,723 of CM071801.1, forward strand.
AATCTTCTGAACACCTCAATCTCTCGCGGCCGGGACAAGAAAGGGAGGATTAGATCTCCTAAAGTAAATTTTCAAATGAAGAAAGAAATATCTCAGAAACCCATGAAAGTTGAACCTTTGGTAAAAGAGGAGGGTGAAATGTCGGACAATGAAGAGGTGTATGAGCAGTTCAAGGAAGTAAAATGGATGGAATGGTGTGAAGATGTCATGGTTGACCAAATAAAGACATTGAAACGTCTTCAGAGGTTGCAGACTACTAGTGCTGATCTTCCAAAGGAGAAGGTATATTTTAGTTCTGGTGGTTTGGCTTTCTTATTTATTTTATTAAGCTGTTTTCTTGTTATTTATCTTTATTTTCTTCTTTAATTGATGTATTGTTTTTTCTTTTTGTTCAGGTGCTTACAAAAATTCGGAGTTACTTGCAGCTTCTGGGGCGAAGAATAGACCAAATCGTTTTAGAACATGAGGAGGAACCATATAAACAAGATAGTATGTGTTTTTTATCTTCTCTGAATCGTTACTATCGTTACTAATTCTCATCCTCCCAGGGCATAATCTTTCTAAAGTTATTTTTTCAAATAATGTTTTCATTTGGTTTCCGTAGTATAGTAGTTCCAAAAATGATCTGTTTTCCTAGTTTCAAATTCAAGCCAATGTTAACGATATACTGCAGAGAACCACAATGTTAACAATATGGTTTTTCGATTGACAGGGATGACCATGCGACTTTGGAAGTATGTCTCCACATTTTCAAATCTCTCGGGAGAGAGACTTCATCAAATTTATTCAAAACTCAAACAGGAGCAGGAAGAGGAGGCAGGGGTTGGCCCCTCCCATATCAATGGCTCCCTACATGGTCCTATAGGCCGAGACAGTGATACCCATTATTTTCCACCTGTCCCTCGCCATGTTGATAGGCAAAGAGGGTATAACAGTACAAGTAGCTACCAAACACTCGAACCAGTTCACAAGGGCCATGATACGGGAAAATTTGAAGCATGGAAACGAAGAAGAAGAGCGGAAACTGATAATAATCATTTCCAAGCTCAAGCTCCACCTTCAAGACCCATGAGTAATGGTGCTCGGACATCTGATCCAAATTCATTGGGGATTCTTGGGGCTGGACCATCTGACAATAGACGCTTTGGTGGCGAGAAGCCTTTTAGGATACGGCAGTCTGGTTTCCCTCCAAGACAAGGTTTGCCATGAGGTATTGACTAGTCTTCGTGTATTATGGAAAGAGATCAGCTGATTTGAAAAAAGGGCAATTGGCTGACTTGCTGAAACGTGCTTCAGCCATCAAGATTTCATATTTTTGGCCCATAAGAACAAGTGCTTTCAGATTCCTATATCCTGCAGCTGATCGCCGAAAGTCTTCTAGGGATGGGACTGCATCCTTCAATGAAGGTTGCCGAGGAAGGGGGAAAAATCCTCTTGAAGGCGGGGTTCATGGTGTCTTGACTCTTGCCACCAATTCTTTTCTTCTGCTGAAGATGAGTTAGAGTAATTTGTTTTCGTAAATAGTTGATAATCAGAAAGGATTTACCTCTTTAAATATATACACACATGAGAAGAACATCTTATATGTAATATACCTTGGGAAAGTGTACATGATCGAATTTTCGAAATTTTTGACTTTTTAATCATGCATTTATTTTTTTTTTCCCCATCCTGTCCAAAGTAAGAACACACTTATGTGATTATTTTCTTGAATTTTCATTTTTAGGATCTAGGCTCAGAAGTATACTTTCCCAGTACATGCGATTGTTAATAATCTAAATCTCTTTATTTTAGGCCTTTGTTTTACCTGACTCTCTTGTTGCACTACTTATGCTCCCTTCAATATCTGAGGTTTGGAGGCTCAGGTTTCAAGCAATGTTTGGAAACACCATAAAGTTACGGGCATTTTATTGTATGCTTTGGGGAGATATTGATGCTGTACGTGGGGCTAATTAACCTCACCTATGGTCTAAAGGGTGAGAAGAAAAAACAAAACAAAACAAAAAAGAAAGAAAGAAAGAAAATAATTAAACTTATGGATAAGGTCATGACTTGGAGTATCCTCATAAAATAGTGAATAACTCATCAAAATTTGTCAACTTGTAATTATGGTTATAGAAAATTTGGACGACAAATAAACTTTCACATTGCGGGATGAGTAGTATATACAGATTTAGGGTGTGCAACTCTCGTGTAGTTCTTTCGAAAAAAAAACTCGTAAATATATATATATATATATTTCAATATAATTTCACTCGCGGAGTAGAAGTAGGACCCTTGGAAAAGGATAATAAAGAAAAATCTTGCTGCCACGTGGTTTGAGCTCACGTTTCTCAAGCCACATCTAAAAATAAGGTTTAAGATGGAAGGCATAAAATCCAAAGCGCTGTGGAGTGTGGCCTTGGTTACCACAAGAGAGGGTGTGGTTGACAGTCCATTATCACTTTATCCTTCACATTGCTTTCTCAACCTCTCAAACCTCCAATTCCCTTGAAACTACTTAAAATGTTTTCATATTGCTTCTCTCTTTTGTTTAATTAAATGACGCCCCTCTATTTTCCTATATTCCTAATTTCTAGCATTAGACTATGCTCCATACCATTTAATTCATTTTGTTGTAAGCGAGGGCATTATCAATTTAATTGGAGTAGGGGTCACTATTAGATATGTGGTCCTCACTATTCTCTAAAAATAAAAAAAAAAACTATTTACTTCCACTCCTTAATGCAATATAAATACCCCATCCATTTGTGATGATCAATCATTAATGGGATATAACTTAGTCCATTTACATTGAAAATGTCTAACATAATCCATTTACATTGAAAATGTCTAACAAACAACATGACCTTCATTATGCAGTGTAATTTTTTCCCCTAAAGAAAAACGTGTTTAGAGTAGTCTAGAACTCCTTTTTTTTTTGGTTTACTTAATGATACAACCATCTCCATGGATGGTATATATAATAGAGAGAAAAGAAAATATATATGGAAGTTGTGGGCTCATTGATAATATCATATCTTTTTTGTCAGGTTCCTGTATCTTGGATTCTTTGTGCATATAAGAACTAAAAGAAAATAAATGAAATTGCAGGGGCACATAGGAAATTCTTGAAAATATGAAAAGGAGTGAAATAAAATTATAAGGTGCAAATCCAAGCAGACTCGAGGGCTGTATGCAAGGTGAAGTATGGCATTATTTTTTTTAATAATTAGATTAAAAATTTAGAAGTATTATTGAGTTTTATATATATGTATTTTAATTTTTAAAATTTATATTAATATTACTTCAAAATATAATTTATACATATATAATTTAGAAGTATTAATTTATCTATATATAAATTATTCCAAAGAGTGATGCTATTATGCCTCTTCAATTTGTCTAGTTAAGTTGATGTACTTTCTAGTGTAATTTATATATTTTTTTATTTCTTTATAAATATATAAACCATCAAAATGAATATGTACATATGCAAAATAAAGTGGCATAAATATAACATTTCCCTTGTTCCAAAACGGTATTGAAATATTTCAGATATCAAAACTTTGTCTGCATTTTACTCGCAGGATCTTAGCCGCAAGATGGGGTCATTTGGGGTGCTCTTATCTGCCACGCAGAAGCATAAGTAGGGTCCACAGACAATGTTGATTGGCTTCGCGCGCTATTATAAAAACAAAATTTCTCCTTTGACGTTTGCCTTATTGTAAGGTTGGGAGTATACCCTTAGCCTTTTCTTCAAAATTTAGATAAGAGTAAGAGAGGTAGAGAAAGAAAGCAGGCATACTGATTTGGTGCAATCTTACAGGTAATCCCACTTGTTCTTCTACTTTAAGTATTCTCGTCTGATATATGGGATTTTGTTATATATGTATATATGTTTCTGTTCTTACATGTTCATGTGTATATGTGTACTACGGTCTTAGTTTTTTATAGTTTTTGGGATCAACAATATTTATAAGTACCTACCTGGGAGTCAGTGTGTGTCTTTCCTCTGTCCGTCTGAAATTTTATGGTTCTAAGTACTGACCCAAAATATATTTAAAAGAAAAGGAAACAAAGAAAAACTTTGTTACGTCTTTCCCACCTTTTGTCTTATTGAGGAAGTTGGGAAGGCCGGCAAAACATGTTTCTGAGAAAATTGGACTTTTGCTAATTTTATCAGTGTTTTTTCCAATAAAGAGCTGTTTTTTACTCTCTTTTTTCTTTGGTATATTGAAATGGAGAAGTTAAGAGCAGATTAAGAGCTGGTGAATTTTGAACTGTAGTCCTTCAGTTATTATTATTATTTATTTTAACGATCATCTATTTTGGTTTTTAGTTCTATCTATTCATTTATGATTATCGATGATGTCAGTTGAAAGGCTGTGAAACTAAACAAAGAGTTCCGTTAATAAAATTGCTTGCCCTTACTACGTATTTTGCAACAAAACTAATGTCTTTCCGAAGTCTATCAAATTATCCTTTTTTCTTATTAAGTAAAATAAAATTATCTTTTCTAAAATCCTATTAATTTTTTCCATTTTTTTGTTACCGTCAACCTTTGGATTCTGGACGTTGATACAATCCTTATTTTACAAGTGTATTATTATGTCAATTGCCATCTCTTCATATTTTGTTTTTAATCTCCCACTACAGTCTTGAATCCAAATAGCTTAATTAATAAGAGGTGATGAAGGAAAACTAAGAGGCCTCTTAATGCTACAATTTTTCTCTTTTGTGTGTGTATATGTGCCTGCGTGCGTGCATGCATCTCACTTGAGTATATTTGGTACTGCCTACATACTCCTTGGACCTTTCAGGAATGAAAGGTCTATTGTTTTTCACCATGTTTCAAGTCCAGGGGTATTTTTGTAGGAACACTGTTATGTTGGAGTTTTATCAACTTGTTTGGATAAGAAAATTTCTTGAGATTTTTGTAATTGTTGAGAAAACAAGAATTCACGACTTTAACTTTTTGTCTCCACATGTTTTTTCCCCCAAGTAAGCAAAAAGTCAGGGAGCTATCCATTTCTCAGACTATATGGGTCACCATATGGATATTTTTCCAGATGCTTATGAAAGAGTAATCAACTTTTCTTCTACTTCAAGATTTTTCATTCTTTCTTCAAATAGTCACAAAGAATCCTAAATCTGATTTTAATTTACCATTTCATCAACCTTTTTGTATCCTAACGTTGGGAGGTTTGTGCTGCTTTTTTCCTGGTCTTATATGTGCCTTTCTTCTTCTTAAATCTGTATATTACTCCTAACACCAATTATATATAATTCCATAACTATGAATAATGAGGACCATTTCGATTCTTAACATTACTTATTCACAACTAATTCAACAATTGAATAGACCATTTTCATTTCCTTCAGTTGAGTTTTACATAGATGGAGTAGTTGGCATCAAAATTCCTATGCATGTAATTGATTGCATGTTTTGGGTCTTCAGAAAATTGCATGATGGAAGGCTATATAAGATTAATTTGTTAGGTTGGTTTTTGCAGTTGAAGTGTTTTGGCGCTGGAAGGCGTGAGGAATTTTTGAGAACTTAATACCACATTGAAGTTTCAGGAGGGGAAAGATGGACTATGTGTATGGACCAGGGAGGAACCATCTCTTTGTTCCGGGGCCAGTCAATATTCCGGAACCTGTCATTAGGGCCATGAATAGAAATAATGAGGATTACCGCTCTCCAGCTGTCCCTGCATTGACAAAAACTCTGCTTGAGGATGTGAAGAAAATTTTCAAGACTACGAGTGGGACTCCATTTCTTATCCCCACCACAGGTAATGTGTTCATTGACGTCCTTGTAGATTTTATTTTTTCATGCACAGGGTTTTCTTGCAAAGATTTGATGTTTATTGAAGTGCATTCCTTAACCAGCCTGAAGATTGAGTTTCTATTTTCAGATTGGCTCACTTTTCTGATTCAATAAAATATGACCATATCTCAGAAGAAGGAAACGTGTGTCATTTCATTTGATTTAAATTCGTTTTGAGTGACGACATGTTTGCAATTATTAAATTGGCTATCTTGATTGTTTACATCATTCCTGGAGGTAACCTGATTTTTACAATAACTTGTTTAATTTCCTCACGTCCTATTTGTTCTGGTTTCAAGGATGAAAGGTACCGTCTATGTGCTTTTCTAAAATACCAAATCCATACTTTTGATTATGAAATATTCCCAGAAAAATTGTCTGTGGTGATTTCAAGCTCGCTCAATTCATGCCAGGGTTGGAATAGTAGTTTCAATTTTATAAGTTTTGATTACTGTGTGACTGTATATGTGTAAATAATGATGCTGTTTTTTGTTCAGGTACTGGTGCATGGGAGAGTGCACTTACTAACACGTTATCTCCAGGAGATCGGATTGTATCTTTCCTCATTGGTCAATTCAGTCTGCTCTGGATAGATCAGCAGCAGCGCCTTAACTTCAATGTTGATGTCATAGAAAGTGAATGGGGCCAAGGTGCCAACCTTGATATTCTGGCATCAAAACTTGCAGCAGATTCTGCACACACCATAAAGGCAATTTGCATTGTTCACAATGAGACAGCAACAGGAGTTACTAATAACTTGGCAAAAGTGAGGAAAATCCTTGGTAAGTGTATCATATAATGAATTTTTTGTTATAAAGATTATTTGTAAAGATTGCTGCCTTTGTATATGGAGTCATGAACGCTTGAACCTGCTTAATCAGCCAAATGAAAGCATCATTGTGGGATAATTTTGTTTTGGTATGGTATCATTCATTGTTCAAACCTATATTCTGTTGGAACACTTTTGGTGACTGATAAGCGTTTGATAAGCGTTTTCTTCTGTCAAGTATGCAAACTCTTTTAGTGTATACTTCTTGCTTGAGAAGAGTAGACATCTTTTGATGCATTATGTTTTTGAATATCGTTCAATCATCGGGTACTTTTGTTCGCATGATGTTTCTCTGTGTGGGTGTGCCTGTCTGCACATTTCATGGATGATAGGAGCAAATTAACTAGGGCCCTTTCCTTATCATAAACTAGCCATGAGGTTGCACGTTTGTCCAAATTCTAGGGTATAGAATTCCCTGTATGTCCAGATCCCTTCCTACAATCTGTATGTACGGTATAAATACTTAATTGGGTTGCGTCACCTTTTCAATTAAATCTTTATATAGAGATATTTCATATAAGTTACTTGTCATTTTACAAGTTTAATACCTTAATCCCTTATCTCCTGATTTTCTCCTTTATAAGATGGTTCTTATGTTCTCTGTGGAACTCTCAGACGACTACAGGCATCCGGCCCTCTTCCTTGTTGATGGAGTGTCTTCCATAGGTGCTCTCGATTTCCGAATGGATGAATGGGGTATAGATGTTTCAATAACTGGATCTCAGAAAGCTCTCTCTCTTCCCACTGGGATTGGTTTTGTGTGTGCAAGCCCCAAAGCTCTAGAGGCATCTAAAACTGCAAAATCACTTAGAGTTTTCTTTGATTGGAAGGACTACTTGAAGTTCTACAACATGGGAACATTTTGGCCATACACCCCTTCCATCCAGCTGTTGTATGGACTCAGAGCAGCTCTAGATCTCGTATTTGAGGAAGGACTTGACAATGTGATTGCAAGGCACAGCCGTCTGGGCAAAGCAACAAGGTGAGGCATATTTTGAATCTTTATCAGTTCTCCAACTAAGTGATAATTTGAGTATCTCACTTCCTATGAGATGGTTGACTTGCAAGAAAAACATTGTGATATATATCTTCCATAAGTTTTTTCTTTTAATATGAATTCCAATTTGGTCCTTCTAAACTAAAAATGCAGGCTTGCTGTTGAGGCTTGGGGCTTGAAGAACTGCACCCAAAAGGAGGAATGGTTCAGTGATACAGTGACTGCAGTTTTAGTTCCTCCCTATATTGATAGTTCAGAAATTGTTAGAAGGGGATGGAAGAGATACAATTTAAGCTTAGGTCTGGGCCTGAACAAAGTAGCTGGGAAGGTTTTCAGAATAGGGCACCTTGGAAATCTGAATGAGGTATTTTAATTTTCTAATCTTCTTTTCACAATCCCAATCTCAGTTTCTTTCTGTCTCTAAATATTTTTCTTTTCTGGAAAAGTTCCATCCTAAATAATCAGAAATTACAGTTCATAACACATATTTGGTGCTTTTTTTCCATTTTTTCAGTTGCAATTATTGGGTTGTCTTGCTGGTGTGGAGATGATACTCAAGGATGTGGGCTACCCGGTTAAGCTTGGTAGTGGAGTAGCTGCAGCTTGTGCATACTTGCAGAACAACATTCCACTCATCGCTTCCAGGATTTAAGTCCATGTAATCACTTCTTCTTCCATGGCTTCCTTCAGCTGATATCGTTGTATAAAGTACATAATTTCCTCTGCTTGCACTCTTTTGAGGCTCACCATGTTCCCTATTTAATGCCCAGTGCAACTTGCATTGTCCTGTATTTGGACACATCTTTAAGTTCAATCATGTGTTCTACTTTTATGTTCCGAACATGAGATTCTTTATAAGCTCACTTGGCTAAAAGTATAACTTAATTCTACTTATCATCCTCACATACCACACTACATTTTTTTTTTTCATTTTTCTTATAATAAATGTGGTGTATAGATAATAAGTAGAACAATTCAATTAGTTTAATAAGAATAAAATAAAATAAAAAATATAATATAATATTATAATATGTAAAGTGTGTGGTGCGGGATGATGAGTAGCATCTCTCAAATATTCAGAGAAATGATATTTGCAATCTTAGGTTGTGCAAGTATCACACATTTTTTTCGAAAAAAATAAAAAGTAATTTATACATGATCTAAAACTCACATGAAAAAAACAATTTATTAAAATAGGAGTAAAAAGTAAGACATTGCTTAAACAAGATCTACCGCTCACTAAAAGCTTTGTCTTTCCCGAAAGCTTTTAAAGAGAGAATCTCTTCCTTCTCTCTAGAAAACTTCATCACTTCAAGTGTTGTCACCAGAAAGGAGGGTAGAGTTGTGACTCACCCTCCTCTCATTTCCCTTTTCCATTTTCGCAATTTGTATACACTTTCATGGTAGAGTTTTTTTCCTCCCTCCACCAGTTCGATTTTGGTCAGATCTGCTGCTTTCTGGTTGCCATCCGTCTACACACGCCCCACCCATCCCATCCTACAGCCCCATTCTACTGGGACGACGCGGAGTCACGCCAAAAAGCTTGGCATGTGGCCCTCACGCATGGCTTATTTCCATGTGTGGTCTTTATGGGCTGTCGTGCCCCAACGCCTCTGACAGCTACACGCATTGTACCAGCAGATTTCCCATACCGAGATCTTCCAGATCTCCTACCTCGTCTCCATCCCACTGGCAAGTGATTGCCACCCGTCATTACAGATGCGCGGGAAGGTAGATGACCAGCCTTAGATCAGTCCACCCAATGCTGTGTTTTTTATTTTATTATCACTTTTCCTAATCGGAGATCTTGAAAAATGAGTTATGGATTTTTCCAAAAATTATCTCAAGATAACAAATTGCAGTGTACCCATCATTTTCACAGTTTCTAGTAGAGGTTCCACCACCAACAGAGGTTTTATAGTTCGCATATTTTTGCAAACTGATTATTTCTATCTGTTAAGACGGTGTTCTCTCTGTAGGATATGGGTGGAGACCAAGAAATTAGTTCCAAAAATCTTTTTTTATTGTTCTTGTTTTGCCACCATTTTGCAATGTTGCTATTGTTTGGGATATTTGTTGAGGAACCTCACCCCTTCCTTATGTATTATCTTTTTCACTTTGAATGAAGTTTAATTGCTTGCATAGAAAACAAAAATCTACCACTCATTAACTTTCTGAAATATGGTTTCACCAATTGCTGAGAGTAAATGATGAATCACTTCATGCTAATCACTTCATGTTAACACCAATACAGTGATTCCTGTGCAGAAAATCTAATCATCGCTTGTCTTGTTTTTCATTGGCGTCGGCAGTGCATTTTGGCCACTCATCTTTTGGCTACGTCTTTTTCATTTTATAGATGATCTTTTTCCTTCAAATCACAGCTCAAGAATTCAAGAAGTAAAAGGCAAAATGGAGGTATTTTGTATAACCTTTAAAAGGAAATAGAGCTTTGTTTCATAGGAAAGTTACAATTCTTCCACGGGGATTACAAGGAAACTTCAATAATTTTCGGAAGAAATAAGATAGATACCATACAAAAATAGAGTTGGTTTTTTTTTAAAGTTATGTCACTCTGATTTTACTTTCATCATATATTGTTCATCAGATCCTATTATTTAAAAAAAAAAAATACTTTAACCACAAAAATGAATATATAAAAGTAAATTTACAAAATGATGTGATTTGTGGTACATCAAAATGTAAAGTTATTTTTATCATAAATGAAGTCACATTACTTTTTAAGATTATCGTTGTGTAATCTTTCTTTTTATAACACTTCTTTAGTGGATATCAGACACAACAAATATAATATCCAGCAGAGCACCTAATTTTGGGGCATGCCACTCGTTATCCACCTTCTAATTTGGCATCCTAAGATGAGCATGCCACGCAACTCATCCACTAAATTAATCTACTTTTTGCAGCACCATAGTTTGCTGTTGCCTCGTTTTGATCTTTATTATTTTTTTTTTTTTTTACCTTTCCCTAAAAATAGATTCGGATAAGGTTGTTTCCTTGCCACCACATCCTCTATAAACTTAGAAACTTGGTCCTACTAAAACCGTGTCCTAGTACCATGGACTTTGGTCTAACAGACAAGATTCTCATTCTCCTCTCTCTTTTCAAAACCCACCAAACTGTTGGCACCCTTTATAACTTTTCCCACTCTGTTCTGCCTCTCCCTTATAACCCAATTAGTCAATGGATTCCAGCCAAGAAGATCAGTTTGATCGTCTTCCAGATTCAATTCTCCTCCTCATCTGCAATAAACTACTTGATGCCAAGACTCTAATCAGATGTCTCTCAGTCTCAAAGCGTTTTGCTTCTCTTATTCCTCAAATTGACACCATTTTTCTTCCCCTCCCTCGTGTTGTTCCTCATCCAAAACCCAAAAAAGTTTTCAAGATTTTTGTGCAGAATTTGGTCACAAAACTCGTTCGATTTCTTCACCATATCATTTCAGCTAGACACGCTTATACAAACTTCAATCCTAACCATAATTTCTTATACCATTCCCCTTATGGAGTTTTGAAAAACTTCAATGGAGTAAAGACTTTGCATTTAGAGCTGCCTTGCATTGGCTGTAACATGGGATTTGACGGCCTAAGATTGCTCAAGTGGAAAGCTGAATTTGGAGAGGAGCTCAAGAGTTGCGTAATCCTTGGGGCAACATCTTTTGAAAGGAAGAAATTAGTAGTTTCATCAAGGTCGAACACTGGAAACGAAGTACGTGATGAAGAAGAACAAGAACAAGAACAAGAACATGATGATCAAGAATGTTTTCAACCATATTTAGCCGAAGAAGTGCTAAAGTCACGAATAATGTGGACAATATCTTGCTTGGTATCTGCGTCTGTGAGGCACTATCTGTTGAAAGAGATTGTTGCAAAGTTCCGTACGCTTCAAAGTATTGTTGTTACGGATGTAAGTAAGCAAGGGAAGCTTTGCATGGCGGAAGAACAGCTCGTTGAGCTGAGGAATAATATTAGTATGAACTCAACGGGGACGTCGTCAGAGAGGACTCCGATACCAAACTCACGCATGAAGTTATGGTACGAGCCGGTAATGGAGTTTCCGGCATCGGAGATTGTCATGAAAGGAGTGACAGTTGTGGTAATAAGGCCTGTTAATGGAGGGGTGACGAGGGGAGAAGGAAAAAGTGATGGTGATTTGTTGGTGGGTGATTTGGGTGGAGAGGAGGATCATGAAGATAAGGCAGTTTTTGGTGAAGTTGTGGGAGAGATGGTGAAGAGGAAGACCAAGTTTATGATGGAATTGAGTTCCTTTTGAGTTGTAGAGCTGCATTTTTGTTTGTTTTTTACACTATATATGCAGGAGTTTTGTGCCATGCACAGCCCTTTCATTCCATTTTATTTTTTTTAATCAAGCATAGAGATATATAAAACAATTACAGGATAGGAGGTCCCGACATTCATCCCAAACTAACTAATACAGTACAGGAAAAAGATAAAAAAGAAGAGAAGAATTTGAAGTTAAATACTTAATCTCTACCCATTTTTCCCAAAGGGAAAATACCCTAAAGTGGTTTTGATATAGTCACATAAACGAACTATAATATTACGATTGGAAGCCCTTTCATTCCACTTTATTCTCATGTTGAATTGCTTATCAATTATTATGTCAACTTTCCATAAATTACAAATTCAATGATTAATAGATAATGTCACAAAGATGAATGTATATATATATATATATATATATATATATATATATATATTAAGATAAAGCGCTGGGATGTTAGTATAGTATATATGGAAAGTTAATTGACTGAATTCATGTAAGTTCCTTTTTTTTTTTTTTGCTTTTTTTTATATGTATTTATTTAGCATTTTCAGATATCTTTTAAAAATAATTGAAGACATTATTAAAAAAATATTTTCTCGATCAAGTAAAAACAATTTTTTAAAGAAATCTCATTAGAAGCCCCCACTGGGAGGACTAGCATTTCCATGTGTGTGTGTGTCCTCCCCATCTTGCTATTAAATTAAATGTACTACTAATTCTTTTACTAACAACTCATTTGTACCCAATCTAATTTGTTTTAGCATCATTTCAAACCAACACATATATCTTTAGCTAAGAAATGCTTTACTCACAAAAGACAATAAAAAATTATTTTTGATGTGATATGTTTTATCGTTGTAAAGTAAATCCACATATCATATAAAACTATGAGTTTATAAGTTTACTTTTACGAAATACCGTGGCTGTAACAATTCTTGATAATTAAACTTCAACCAATAGTCACTTAAATTAAACTACAAGTGTCTCTTACATACACATTCGCCAATATACACAACTTAAAAGGAGAAATTGCAAAATACACAGAAAAATAAAATAAAATAAAAATAAAGTTGGAAGTTTATGAAACTCCTTGGAAGGAAAGTCTGTCACGAAGCGTATCGAAAATTGATGAAGCGGCTGCATTCTGTGCAAAGGTCAATTTCAATCTACCAAGCAATTCACCATCTTTCGCCTGTGATGCAGCATCAGCAGCTTCCTTGGCCATGCCAATCCGAGCATAAGCCTGGTTCATATTAAACAACAGCTTAAGGTAACGGTGTCGTATGCAAGAATGAGCAAATTACTGTTTTTGGCCAGAGGCATCACTACATTATTGAACTCATTGCAGGTTTATTTACCTCAGCTCTTTCTCGAGGATCTGTGAGTTTGGGGATATATTTTAGAGCTTCCCCTTTTTCGTCTGCCTCAATGCACGCCTCCACAAATGGACGGTAGCCTATTTGCAGCGAAGAACAATTAGGTAATTAATCAGTTCATTAAGTATGTCATGAAAGAACAGACCAAAGATGTACACCTACTTTTCATCTTTTAAATGGAAAATAAAAATGCCTTTGAATTATGTTTTTGGCAAATTCTTACACGATATGTTTTCTATAAGAAGTTGTATTAGTAATATGCATATGGTCTGATAAACAATCTGAATCCGTTAGATTTCATAATATGAAAACAATATTGGGATATAGTGGGTTCCCTCCCACTAAAATTTACATGTGACCTTGGGCATTTATTGTTAGACCATGCTACTGTGCCGCCCAGCACTTACTGCCGGGCATTTTAAAAATTATAGTAATTCATTATAGTAACTTTTTTAAACATTTAAAATAAAAAAAATTAAAAAAATGCACCAGCGTTCAAATCCAGGGAGCAAACTATCATTTTCCTTTATTTGTGTCAGTTAACAAACATTTAATAAGACTCAAAACTGATTTTAAATAGTAAATATTTGAAGTTGTCAGATGTTTTGTTGATTGTTTGAGTTGAGCTATCAGATACAAACATTCAGATATTCCTGAATCAGAATAACACATAATTGGAAGCAAAACTTAATAATTGTTGACATCTACACCAAAATATTCTTTGAAAGTAAACGACAATATAAATCTACAACGTAATCATTATAAAGGCAGCAAGACTTTAATGTGTTTTCTTCTTCTTCTTTTTTTTTTTTTTTTTTATAAGTAAACGAAATGTGTTTTCTTATTTACGTTGCTTTCTTCTTCTTTTTTTAATAACAGTATTGCTTACCTTGCTTTCTAAAACTAAATTAGGAGTTGGAAACCTTACCAATTGGCGGTCTCTTCTCCTTTGAGAACTTTTCCAGTGCATCCCAATCTCTGATCGTGGCCAAAGCAAAGATCTTAAGCCAATACCATCTCTTCTCAGAAACCTGAGACAAGTAACAACATCAGTAACGTTCAAATTGCATCTAATAGACCACCTAGATGGCATGTAAACATCTAAAAATGTTGACAATTGCTTGATCTCGTCGCACCAAATATCTCAAGCTTCATTGATTAAAAAAAAAAAACATGGAATTAGGCATAAGGAAAAACACTTTCTCACTTTTACCCTAGGAGGCATTAGAGGAACTTTACAGACCTTGAATTCTGTTTTCACTTTCATTGCAGCTCGATGATTTCCCAATACAATACATGTGCGAATTGTGTCGCTAATGCTTGAATCAACAAAAATGGCCTGCTTTGTAGTCACCTCCAACTCATGTTGCATTCTAGAAAAATAGGAAGTAATCAGAACTGACAATAATTTCACTTCACATAATAGTTTTTTCTATATCAAGTTGGTGTAAATAACCAAGTCTAAACCCTAAGTGATTATTTGCATACATTTATTTATTGTAGTATGAACCCATAAAGAACTATAGCATGCTTTGTCTTAAAGCCTGATACGACAAAGGGCAGGTTTACAGTAATAGTTATTTTATGCAATTTTTTTTTATAAGTAAGAGATAATTCTATTGAAAATAACGAGAGGGGCATAACTCGTGTACACAGGAAGTATACAAGAGAGACACCTAGTTATTTTATGCATCTAGCAGTACGAATGAAAATTGTTATTTTTTTCTCACCTCAACAATTTTGCATGTTCTTCAGCAGCCTTTGACTCAAAGGTATGTTCCTTCGTTTCTGCAAAAAGACTTTGGGCCTTCTCAGTAAGTTTTATGCGTGGACCATGGAGTGGAGATCCTTTGCTTGCCATGGGATTCTTTCCTAGTTCCCATGATTCTTTCCATAAAAGAAAAGCAACCTCCTTTGAAACCAGAAAACATTATAAATCAAAACTAATGTTCCAACAAACAGAGACTACCATCAGAAGATTTTATGTGTTAAGTCAAATACTAAATAAAACTAAGAAATCAAATGGATGGAAGGAAGCGAAAATAAAGCGATCTCAAGTAAAACCAGGAGGTGTATGACAATGATGGCTACCTAGAGCATTCCTCCTCCCATTTTATTTCCTGATGGCACACTCATCCTGTCATACCTATTAATAAATTTTAGAATTTTGTAATGGGAAGACCTAAATCCGATACTCAAGCCATTTCTGACACCAAACTCTGTTTTCATGGTAATCACAAAAAGATATACAATAACCTACCTAAGAAAAATGGGATGTCGTGGAATGGTGCTACTTGTGTAATAAAAATGGGGAGTAATGTTCCTGATTCAGCTTACTAGAGTGTAACTAGGTGTCTTTTTTGTATACTCCCTGTGTATATGGGCTTTGCCTAGTTGCATTCAATAAATAAAAGTTATTACTTATAAAAAAAAAAAAAAAAAACCGACCTAAGGATTCCTTTTTTTTTTTGATAAGTAAAAGTTTTATTAATAAAAAAAGGGTGGCAAAATGCCAATTACAAAATAAAACAAGGAAATTGTGAAGGTCCATGCCATTAAAAAAACCGACTTAAGGATTCCTACTCTCTACACGACCTTTCAAATACAGATATACTCTCTATAGGACTTAATACATATGTGCGTCTGTGTAGATCAAATATCAATCACCAATCTCAAAGAATTTAAACATACTTGGAGTTGTCCAGTTGATAGGAAGAAGTCCTTCAGGAATTCATGCTTATAACACCTGAAACAATGAACATGGCGAGCAATCATGCACAAGCACAAAACACCACATTCAATGATGTAACACAAGCAAAAGAAAAGAGAATAACATGTCTCTTTTAAATCTTTGAACACAATGAAAAAGAGCACAGAAGAAAACTCCTTTTACTAAAACCATCTCAATCATTCAGTGATTCAATGATGAAATTTGTTTCACCATATGCCATCAATCTCAATCTTATAGTAAAAGACCAAAATCCTTGGGTTATTAGAAAAACAGAAAACACACAGAACTAAAGTCATGAGGAAAGCCCAAAAATTAAGAAATAATTGTCCTGCATCAGAAACATGTGCACATGCGTGCACACAACAGCAACGAAATCCTTGAAAGCATACTATTTATTTTGACTACGATAAAAATGCACTATTAGAAAATCCATACTAAGTTGCAGCCCACATGCCTCACTCCACATCAGGAGCGGCCATGCACTCAGCTAGCCTAAACGACACATCTGCACATACTTTAAGTAATTTTCAAGGCACAACAGTAAGCGCACTCTTAAGCCAACATCTGCTTATTCTTCCACCACATGCATATTCTGCAAAATCAGCGATTAACTAACTCATGCTGTAAGGTTTATGGAACACACATGTTTGTATTCTCTAATTGAACAAAAGATGAACAAAGCATAATTCCAATATTTTCATTTCGTTTCACCTTTTTTTAATTATGGTATTTTTCATTGTATTCATTGTCATCTTCTCCCCCTCCCTTTCTAGTCAATGTTAATGTCCTTATTGCCCCCTCTCCTCCCCCCTATTAGTAAAAATATTTTCTTTTTCTGTCAGCTCAAAAACCTGTCCCAAATCTTCTCTATTGAACTAAAAAGTCAATGTTTTTTTATAGGTACTAAAAAGTCCAATTTCTTGAAAGTGGTCAATGATAATATCCTAGACTAACATAATTTTCTATTTTAACATTTGAGTTCAAAGGCAAATTAGTTCATAAAGATCAAATATAAAGTTCTGCAGTGCCTTAAAATACCCCAACCCCAGAGCTCAGGGATGTCTTCTCTCTATGGTGGGCTTTGTTAAAAATCCTGTTACCATATGCAGCTCAACTGTTTCCTACTGTTGAGACTTGAGAAGTTAAATCTAAAAGCAGGTATAAACGTTCTCTTAAATCTAAAAGCCACGTAAAAACTTGTTGCATGTTACTTCATGTTTTCACAAAAATATTTTAAGAATATATTTTTTCCGAAAAGTGTTTTAGACCCCCCACGATGTCTACCTTTCTTCATGTGCATTTCCAAGAATTTATGTCACTAGGTCACGTGCATTACTTTTCCAGGATATGTTCAGAAATTTCACCGTGCATGCAAGCTCTAGGCAACTTTTAATGCCTAATGTGTCAATACTCTAATAACCATAATCTTTTCACTCACGTTTGCAAACAAAAGTACCTAGAAAAGACAACTTACAAGGAATAAATCAATATATATAACTTTTGATAACTAAAATCAAAATATACACTAAATCAGAAAATTGTTTATGCATTTTTTTAATCAGTAATCAGAGTATTTTATTCATAATTTAGGCAAAACCCAAGTATACAGGGAGTATACATGAGAAAAACCTAACTAAAGTTTACAACTGAAGTAAAAAGTCATGGATACTTAGTCCGTTACAGACAATGGCCCCCACCCATGAGAACAGTGTTTCCAAGAAACAGAAAATAGTTTATACATACCGTGCATAAGTTATAAATAAATCCCGTGCCAGGGTTCTGGCCTGTATCATTCCAAAAAACTCCAATGGTTGCCTCTGCATCAAATAGAAGAGCCTATCAATAACATTTAGTATATGACTACAAATAGAACTTTTTGTTTCTGTTGAAGTGTTACCTTTTGCAAGATATGAAACAGAACAAGATAAACAAGGTCAGTGTCACCACTTTCAGTTGCCTTAATCAAAGCCGTATCTTCTTCTCCTATGCTTAAAAGAAGAGGGACCTGAAGTGAAAAAAATCATGATAAGAAACTTCCATAAAATGCTGCAGCACTTTTTCTGTTATTTTTTTTTTCTTTGTTGGGGGAGGGAATATTCAAAACATAGCAGATTTTTCAGTCAATGAGAGAGGGAGATCTTTCCCCACAAGTGCACTTCAATCAAATGAAAGAAAAGGAAAGAGAAAAAAAAGAAAACCTGTTTTGAGGAACGAGGTTCATGTTCAACAAGCATAGCAGCTAATTTCCGGCGGCCATTCTTATCGGCATGAGCAGCAACTGCAGCATAGGATATTCCTTTGCATAATTTCAACTGCAACTCAAAAGGACATGATATAAGACGTTTACATGGAATGAAATGAACAAAGTCACGTTAAGTTTTGGAGTAATGACAACCTTATCCAGTAAGATTTCAAGGAGAGTGGCATCAGGGATTGCTAATGAAGCAGTTATCTTTGAACATGCCCAGTGCATTATCACCACCTCCTACAACAAACCAAATTAGGAAAAAAAAGGATTTAACATATACATGGACTTATGCCTTTTCAATTCTCAGATATAAGGCAGCGACCATATCAAGGTTAAAAAATCAATAGCTGACAAAATAATAATGGGACACCAGTGAATGACAGTCAATAGTCAGGAACAGGTCCTGCTTCACATGCCTGGAAATGATAATCTTTTCTATGCAGTGCCAATGTATATACAGATTTTAATATATATTTTTTATTTATTGGTAATCAAAGTATTTTACTCATAGAAGTAAGCAAAACCCAAGTAAAGAAGGAGTATACGTGGGAAATACCTAACTAGAGTTTTGCAACTGATAGTTTATTTATTTATTTATTGTTATTGGTAATTACAACTGATGGTAACATATTAAGATCATACAGATCTTAATATATAAAAGCAACAGTGCAAATCTAACATAATTATAAAGCATATTTGAATATATTAACTTACTTGATTCATTCCAAGGTAATCTGATATCCGCAGGGCAAGAAGGTGTTGGTGTGCATTAATCAAACGACCAATCAGAACAGACGGAGTAAGTAGCTGAGACAGCAAATTTATTCAGCATTAAAATCAACAAAATGGCATGAAAGTTCAATGCTGAAATTGTACACAAAAATCAGTAAGTTTTGAAAACCTTATATTGCTGGATACTGAGAGGAATGCCAATCTCAGGACTGCGCACAGCATTTAAGACTCGCAAAGTTTTACACATTTCTTGAATACGGTCACGATGAAAATTACTGCCAAAGCCAACTGGATATCATTACCGAGAGCAAAAAAATCAGAAAAATGCTTGTTCTTTTTAGACTTTGAAAACATGCCATTAACAGAGTAAGAATTACTTTTTAATACATAAAAAAAAATTATTTCACCTTAATTGCATAAAATACAGGCAACCGAGTCCATGATATGCTCAAAACTAGTAAAATATCACCAAATACGGACTTCACACATCCATTTATAATAAAATTACTTCTTACTTATAAAACAAAAATACGGACTTCACAGAGAGTAAACTCAAGCAACAACATTAAGTATGTGAGAAGCCATTCAAAAGACCATGTGTATCGCATGCTACCTAGGTCATCTCCACGTTAAGAACCACGAACTCAACAAAGCCATAAATGCCAACTACTTGGAGGAACAAGTAGGGAAAATATGATGAAATCTCTCTATTTCATCTCCAACTACTTGGGTGCACACACATCCACCCCCAACCCCCCAAGAAAAGAAATGTAACAGAATCCATGTAAACCAGTTGAGACAGAATTCTGTATGAAACTTGGTTTCTATCTACCATCCTTCAGCTACTCCATAAGCCAGTTGAAACACAGCACTCAAATGTGTGCAAATATATAAAAAGAATCTGTGAAACCAGTTTAGACAGAAGTCCGTACAAAACTAGGTCTTATATGTCCCAGCCTTCAGCTACTCACTTCTTCCCCCCCCCCCCCACCCAAAAAAAAAAAAAAACAAATATTTTCTCACCCTAATTGTGCCATAAATTTGGATCACTGAAACTGTTTGTTTCAATGTCGACTGAGATGCAAAATGGAAGCAAGAGTACAAGAGAACTTTACATATCCATATGACCCACTGACATCGAGGCCAAAAAAAACACAGTGAAGCAATTAAGGTTGATCTTAAAGTTTGTACTTAAGAATGACAATGGAGAAGTCTGAGACAGGCATTCTAACCAAACTGTTGCATGGTTAGAAATCACACGGCTAAACCTGCCCCAAACGTGATTTTAGTTTAGCCATATCCTGAGGACCCGATCTGATGCCACAATATATGTATATATATCCCCATCCAGTCATGTCTGAGCATGGATTCCCCTATAACTTAAGCTGAAACGTATGTATTCTGTAACAAGATACAATACTATGAGCAAGGTAGTCAACTAATGATGTCAACTGCTAATAACATCTAAAACTATTATCATTTGGAATGCCACTGCATCAGCAAATCAAACACACCTGCAAAAGGCTTGGCCATAGCTGGCAGCTCTTAGCAGTGTCCTTTGTCGTGAAACATCAAATTCGTGACCAGCTGCATCCACACATGCTTCAACAGCCTCTGATAAGGAGGATCTTATCAATCTCAAATTTTCATCTGCCTGGCAAACAATACTTTGTTAGACACTACAAAATATAATAAACCCCTAAGTGCTAATGTGGTTCAACTTATAAAAAAAGTGCTTGTCTGGTTCTTTTTCTATACTGTTTTACAAGACCAATAAAAATAGAAAGGAAGAAAGAATGAGTAAAACATCAGTGCATGAATGTTAATACTCAATCAATTGCACATTGCTTTGGGAAATTACATATCTAGTAGGTAACAGTGTCCAACAGCAAGCAAATAAGAAAAAATGGTCTAACTTGGTATATTTAAACAACTCATATTTTGTTTTGGATTAGTAAAATGAAGATTTTATTGATACGAAATAAATAGGTGAAGCCCATGTACACAAGAAGTATATAAAAGAACTCCTAAAAACATTTTAGGAACCATAAATTAAAAACAGAAAGTCATGAACACTAGTTCCATTAAGAACAATGGCTGCTGAATTTTTTTTAATAAATATAGCAGCAATATTGTGTACATCAGCCCATTTTTTTGTATTGACCAATTATATCTGATCTATTTCATTTTCTTTAATTTTGACAACTTGAAAATAAAAGGAAGACCCTAGATGTTTCTTTTTCCATTCCTTATGTCTTGGGGCCATGCTATTGTTTTCAATGGGGCCAATTTTCTTTGTGTGCCTGGGCTTTGCCTAGTTCTAGCCTTACTGAAACTTTATTTTACTTATCAAAAAATAAAAATAAAAGGAAGACAAATCTTTCCTTTACAATGAAGAGGCGAATGAATAAAAAACACAGCAATCACGCAAATGAAATCCACAAAATAAATGTAAAGTGAAGTTAGCCATTTATGTTTGCCTATTGAAAACGTTGGGGGGAAGAGAGAGAGAGAGAGAGAGAGAGAGAGAGATTAGCCTGCCTTGGCACTGCGCCTGTCAAAATGATCCAAAGCATCATACAGTAAAGCAGCAGGTGATGTACTCCCAATCTTAAAGATGGATACAGTGGAATTAGGCACCAGTTGTAGAAATTCTATACTTGAGTTAGACAATATCCTCACTCCATCACACTCGGGGATAAGAACTATTGGTTCATCATACAGGTAGCGCACCGGTTCGTCAGAAGGACCCACCATCAGAAGCATATCATCCCAATACAGTAGCACACTGTCTAACCCACACCATGCTAGCTGCTCAGGAGGAAGAGCTGACTGCCCACGAAAACAAAATAAATAAAGATTTCAAATAAGCTACACAATCGTTAGTAAAAAGATGGCGCCACGAACCTCGCATTCGTATTCAAAGATCTTCTCGAACCTCGTAGAGTACACCGCCATTCGGCCATCGTGCGTAAACGACGCGACGAACCTCCCGTCCCCTGAGACCACCATCTTCTGAAGCGGTCCATCGCCGGGCGGCAATGGCAACGGCTGTACCTCGTCCTCCTCCACCATCACCACCCCATCGCCAATGGCCAAAAGAACCTCTACGTTCCCGGACATGGTGTACTGGGGCTCGATCACGGCGACGCAATGCGGCAGTTCCTCGATCCCCTCCGGTGCCGGGTCCGCAAGCCTCAATGGCTTCGGGTTGTTGCTCTTAAAATCAGCAATGGAAAAGACCTTGCAAGCGTCCGTCACGCAGACGACACCGTTTCCCCAGAAAACGCACTCGACCACGTTCTCGTCCAGGTACTCATGTCCTAGGATCGAGAAGTTGGGCTCGAGGGGCTCGGCGTGGGCGGTGTAGCGGTAAACGGTGCCGTCTTGGACGATGCAGACGAGGGTTTGGTCGTCGGTCCAAGAGAGGCCGATCAGTCTGCCTCCGGGATTCTTCCAGATGGTGTCGGAGAGTGGGACACCGGCGGAGTTGAAGATGCGGAGCTTGCGGAGGGCAGACTCGGCGTAGAGCTGGACGATCTTGGAGTCGTCCCGGATGAGGGCGATGGGCCCTCCGAAGGGAGCGCAGGCGACCTTATTGCGACTAAGGTCGATGTGCTTCCACCGCAACGGGTGGTAGAGATCAGGCTTGCGGTAATAGCGATCGCCGAGGAGCTGCCACTCAGCGGCCACCGAGACGTTCGCCATGTGTAGGAAAGGCAAGGGAGGTCGAAAATGTTATGGTGAAGGCTTGATGGGAGAGATTCGATTCATGGATTGGGTTTCTCAGTTCTCTCGCTTTCTTGTCCCTTCTTCCTTCTCCCTTCTCCCTTCGTTTTGAGAAGTCAGTTAGATATGTGAAATTCAGTAAGAAGTCAAGTTCTCGCGATATACGATAGTTTTGTTTTTGTTTTTTTCCTTCCCTTGTTTATATTTTCTCATCTGTTAATTGCAATGATACACGATTACAATAGACTAAGGATCGTTTAGATTTAGAAATGAGATGAGTTGAGTTGAGATAGTTGAAATGAGTTTTTAATATTATTATTATTTTAAAATTTTAAAAAAATATATTAAAATTTAAAAAATGTGTATTGAAATTTAAAAAAAATATATACAAATTTATATTTTGTATAAAAAATTATAAAATTATAATGATAAAATAGAAGTGAGTTGAGATGAACTTAACTCACTTCTGAATCTAAACGGAGCTTAAGGTGCAACAATCAATACTTTGGGCTGCTTAGAAAAAAATAAAAAATAAAAAGTCTTGGGCTGCCAACAAAAGTTGAAAGGTCTAAGCATTCGTTTGTTTTCATAAATAAAATAAGATAAGATAAATTAAAATAAAATTATACTTTTTAAGGTTTAAAAAAATTAAATTATCAATTTAAGAAAATGTTATTCTTTCAAATTTTAAGATTTTTATGGGATCTTGATTTTTTTTTAGGTTTTTTAAGTAAGTATTTTAAAATAATATTATATTTTTTTATATTTTTAAAAAATATTTTAAGATATTAAAAAATCATGTAAAAAAATATGTTTTTTTATATGATTTTTTTTGAGATGTTTTTATATGATTTTTTTAATATCTTAAAACATTTAAAAAAAAAAATACAACATTATTTAAAAACACTCATTTAAAAATCATATATATATATAAAAAAAAAAAAAATCCCAAAATGGGGACATGTAACAATGTATTTTATTTTGTTATATGTGAAAATTTAAAAAATATGTAATGATTAAATGAGAAAAAATAAAAAAATTTATAAAAGTGAATAAGGCCTAAGTATAACATATTTAGAAGCTTGAAGGAAAAGATATAAAAAAAGAATAAACAATTGGAAAAGCAATTTTTTATCCTTTACAAGAAATAAAATTCTTATTAGAAGTGTGTTGCAGACAATACAAGCTTATAGTTACATCATGAGTGTCTTTAAATTGCTTAGATTGCTGATTAAAGAAATTGAAACATCATTGGTAAGATTTTGGTAGAGTAATAAGGGATGTGCGAAGGGTATTTATTAGAAAAGCTGGAAGAACCTGGGTATGGTTAAAAGTCATGGAGGATTGAGATTTAGGAATCTTAACAGTTTTAGTGGAGCTCTACTTGCTAAGTAAGATTGGAGATTCATTAAGGATCCTAACTCATAGCTCGAGTTTTTAAACAAAAGTATTTTCAAAATTGTGAGTTGATATATGTTAAACTGGATATTTGCCATTCTTTTATATGGAGAAGTCTATGGTCTAGTTTGAGTTTGATTAAGAAGACTTTGTATGGAGGGTTGGTAATGAAAAAAATATTAGAATATGGAAAAATAAGTGGTTTACCTAGACCTATTACTTAGCAGGTTTAGACTTCTGTTAACACTTTAAACTCTGAAGCTCTAGTTGAGGTGTTAATTGATGAAGACAAAATGTGTTTAAAACAAGACTTGGTAGAAGTAGTCTTTAATAAAGATGAAGCTAAGTTAATTTGTGCTACACCAATTAGCAGTTTAGGTTATTGTGACATACTCATATGGGTAGGTTTAACAAAAGGAAACTTCTCTAAGAAAAGTGCCTATTTTAAAAAATCAATTTTATTAAGAAAAAACTGAAGATAATTCTTAGCTTGGCCAAGTCATAGAGGACCTGCAGCAATTGATGGGAAGCAAACTAGTGTGGAGGCTCTCTTTTGTTCATATGTCCGGCAAAAAAGCTGCTCATGTACTAACTAACGTTCTGTTTGTTTTTTAAGATGTGAGATGAGTTGAGATAAAAGTTAAAAAAAAAAAATATTATTATAAAATATTATTTTAATATTAATTTTATTTTTGAGATTTAAAAAATTAGTTTTGAAATTTTAAAAAAATGAATTTTTTATTATATTTAGTATGAAAATTTTAAAAAATATAATAATAAATTTAAAAATAATTTAAAATTTTTAATTTTATTTCTCAAAATAAGTCAGGCCTAAGTTGGCTATTAGAGCAGAAAGTGAGAGAGTTTGGTTAGAAGATATATCTGTTGAGGTCTTATCTTCTATTTTAGATGATAAACTTTGAATGGCTTAACGCTTATGAATGAAGTTTTCCTTAAAAAAAAAAAAAAAAAACTATCATGTAATTTTTATATAAATTTTTAATACCCCGCGTATATAATACCACTATATCCATTTGAAATGTGAATTTTTACAAAAATAATGATATATATATATATATATAAAATATATAAGTCTTTAAGTTTGTATTTCTGGAGCTTATTGCAAGTATGACTTTTAAAAAAAATATAAATTGATAAAAATAGTTGTATAAAAGCTTTTACAATATTCGGACATTATGAATGTATAATGTCATTTAAATTAAAATATGGCTCTAATAAATTTAAATATTGTAAATGAGATATTTACTTCCTTTCCTCAATTTTCAATTG
Organism: Platycarya longipes; assembly: GCA_036559045.1. Taxonomy (NCBI): domain Eukaryota; kingdom Viridiplantae; phylum Streptophyta; class Magnoliopsida; order Fagales; family Juglandaceae; genus Platycarya; species Platycarya longipes. The sequence goes on from CM071801.1 coordinate 4,737,173, forward strand.
TCTATATAGACGAGATGTTAATTTTTTCTTCATCAATAAAATAACACTAAACACACTTAAATACTTTAATTTAAATAATTAATAAAAGTAGATTAGTTTTATCAGTACTTAGTACTCAAATTCATTATTATATTTTTTTATATTTTTATATAAAATATGAATATCAATACAATTTTTTTAAATTTCAATACAACATTTTTAATTTCTAAGATAACTTTTTTAAATTTTAAAATAATATTAATATTAAAAAATAAATTCATCTCAATTCATCTCATCTCATCTCATCTCTAAATCCAAACAGGACCCAAAATTAGATTTTTTTAAGATATAATATTTACATGGAACAAAAACAAAAAGAAGAAGGAGCACACACCCATCAATAAAACTACAAAATTTGTTAATAGATCTGATGAAAATAAAGATAAAAACCAACTACGAAATCTTTTAAAAAGTTTTAATTATGTATTTGATTTTTAGCAATATTTTAAATCATCATGTGAACCTTTATTCAAAAGACTAAAAAAGAATCTGTCTCTTTTTTAGCCGAAAAAACGTACAAATATATAAAAGCACATAAACCTCATATTAAATAATTTTTGGTAAGTTTTTTTTTTTTTTTTGTCAGATCTCCTTATGTAGCTTTGAGCACAAATCATTATTCTTGTAAGAAAATGGCACTAATAATGGACACCCTTTCAACTCTTTTTGAAAATTATGAAGTGGCTCTTAAATCATTTTATGAGTTTTGATGGCGGGTTTTTAATGGTCAGTTGAGGTTTACGTTTAGAGGGATTATTTATATAGTCTCTCCCCCCTTTTTGGATGGGTAGTGTGTGTAGCACTAGAAATAATTTCTTTTTCTCGAATGATTCTCTCTAGTCCTATCATCTAAGTTGTGAATTTTTGTATATATTGTTCTGGTATTACTATGTAGCAAATTCCGCCATCGTTGGGAGGATTTTGGATGAACGATGATGTCAAAAAATTCGTGGAACAACCGTATTAGATTCATGATATTTTCGATGAGATAGTATCGCTTTCACTATATATTTTGATATAGTATTTCTAAAACTTCCAATGTTGCTCATATCAATAGTAATATTTGAAAAAAAATTATGAAAACTCAAGATTCAAGATATATTGAAATCTTTGTTATAGAAAGTTGTCCACAACATTCTGCCTAATAAAGCTCTTCTCAAAAGAGTGATACCTCTTGAAGAAGAACAACTCCAATATCCCCTTTGTAATAAAGAGGAGGAAAACCATTTCCATTTGTTCTTCCATTGTATCTTCTCTAGAGTCCTTTGGTGTAATTTTATATGGTCCATTTATGTGATGAACTTTGCAAACCAACCCATCCAGAACCGAGTTTCAAACATCCTTAATCCTTTTCTCAATTTGCATATACCCGTTGATGGAATTCACTCCTTCTAACTGTTTGTTATTTTGACCATGAATAATATTTGGTTTATGAGAAATTAGGTTCTTCATAATCTGCTTTGCCCCACTTCCAATTGGTTTGTGTCAAAGGTTACTAAGATCTTTAATGAGCATAACAATTCATGGAATGAAAAGCAGAACCAACAAGAGCCTAGATGGCAACCTCATCCACCAGGTTTCTATTTCATTTCCTTTGATTTGGCTGTGAGGCAAAATGGAAGCACAACAGCAATTATATTTAGAAATGAAGAAAGGACACTAATATTTGCAAAGACAGATTTTATTCATAGTACAAATCCGAATGTTGGAGAGGTTACTGCTGCATTAATGGCTGTGAAGGAAGCATATGAATAGAGTTTGACAAAGATCATCATCGAAAGAGATTCTAAGCAAGTTACCTAAGCTATTACAAATGCAAGTGCAGCAACGGATTGGCAATGCAAGTTATTAAATGAGACACAATTTTTGTTCTAAAATTTCATTGAATGGAGAGAAAAAAAAAAATCACTCTCAAAATTGATGTGCGCACAATCTTGCACAATAGACAACTTCAAATCACTTTTATGAAAACATATATAATATAAAAAAATTATTTATTTGCTATTAGTTAATTATAACGAAATGATTATTTACGGTTAAAATGAATCGCAAATAATTTTTTTTTATTACAAATAATTGATAACAAAAACTCCATTTTCTTGTAATGACCCCTTAATTGGATCCTTCTAGTATTTTGAATTTCTATATGGTGGTAAATACTCTCTTAATAATCTGTATTAAGTGTTAAACTTTTTTATTTTTTATTTTTATTTTGCTAATGAAGTAATTTTTGCTTAAAAAAATAATAATAGAGCTTTTGGGTACATGATTGGTAATTGGCCCATTTGGCATGTTCCTAGATGCTTCTTCTGTGGTTCCTATTGGCCGAGGCAATACATTACTTGTAACAACACAACACGCATTAAATATACAACATATTTATTATTTAAATATCACGGCAATAAGGTTTTTGTTTGTATTCTCTTTAACTACAAGGAGGTCCCAATAAAGAGCAAACACATTTATGATTTGGTAGACTTCAGGTGGGCCATGCTCATAAGCCATTAAAAAATCGTCTACAATGTATTAAAAAATAAATCAATCATAATACTTAAAAATATAAATTAGTGTGATTAAGACGAAAAATGTAAAACGAAGTACAATATTTTTTATTAAATCAATGTTAAAATTAAGTTTTAGTGTCTTAAAAACTTAAGATGATTTTTTATTTCTAATAATGACGTACTTATAACTCTTTTATAATTATTTTATAATTTATTTTTAAATAATTAATAAAATTATGTTAATTTATAAAAAATAAATCTTAATACTTAAAACTAATTTTAATTATATATAGAGTTATAGAATAATTAGAAGGTTATCCTTTTCATTTCGATAACTACTGTGAAACCGATTTATAATTAATTTAGAGAAAGAAAAACAGCCACGAAGTGCTCGCAAACAAAATTCAGTTGTTAATGCCAAAAAACAAAACAAAAACACAGGTGGATTTGTAGACATGACATCATGGGCACATAGCCTTCCCCCGAATGACTTGCCCATAAACACAGAATACTCACTCTTGCGAACGAGGATGATCCGAAAAAGTTTGTCGTCGAGAGGTTCCGATGAAGAGAAGTAAAAGATCCAAGAGAGAGATTTAAAATGGACTCCGGAAACAATACGAAAGGCTTTGTTTTGGCTTTGCTGTCAAGTGGGTTCATAGGGGCAAGCTTCATCATCAAGAAGAAAGGCCTTAGAAAAGCAGCCGCAACTTCGGGGGTCAGAGCGGGTGAATTTCTCTTCTTTTGCATTCTTTTTTGGTATTAATTTTGGTTTTTCATTAATGGGCTTTTCTTGAATGTTTAGGTGTTGGTGGGTATTCTTATCTCTTGGAGCCTCTGTGGTGGCTGGGAATGATCACGAGTAAGTTTTTAATTTGTTTCCCTTTTATTGTTTATATTTTCATGGGTTTGATTTGTTGTGATCTTTGCTTAGTTTCTATTCCTTTTTAGGTCATGCAAACTGTTGTCTTTATAATGGATTATACTAACTATATGTGTATTTCCCATGTGTCATATTGTGCTCCATTTTTGTGAATTGTAATTTCATTTCTATTTTCTGCTTTTTGGTAGCAAGAGGTGTTCAATTTGATGGTCTGCTTCTAAATAGCAATTGCTGTTATTAATCACGGGTCATACTACAGATATTGTGAACTTCTATTGGAATTTGGTGTTGTTCTCACTTTCTGCAGAATCTCTTTTGTTATATGATTTCTGAAACAGTGATTGTTGGAGAGGTTGCAAACTTTGTTGCATATGCATTTGCTCCTGCAGTTCTTGTTACTCCTCTTGGTGCGTTAAGTATTATTGTCAGGTATGTTTTTGGCTTGCTTTGAATTTCTTTGTTAGTTTATTATGTGTTCATCTATTGTCATATAATGTGGTCCCTTTGTTCTCGTAATGACTCGGATCGTACGGTGTAGTGCTGTTTTGGCTCACTTTGTCTTGAACGAGAAGTTACACAAGCTTGGAATTTTGGGCTGCGTGATGTGTATTGTGGGATCTGTGATAATTGTTATCCATGCACCACAGGAGCATCCCATTACGTCTGTTCAGGACATATGGAGCATGGCAACTCAACCAGGTGAGAGTTTACCCTCATTTTTGTGTCTTGTTTTTTTGCATATATCACTTGAATAAACTTAAACACGACCTCTTTGTTTCAGCCTTTCTGCTTTACGTGGCCTCTGTAACTGTATTGGTTTTCATTCTGGTCATCCATTTTGCACCACAATGTGGGCACTCGAACGTGTTAGTTTTCACCGGCATCTGTTCTTTGATGGGCTCACTCTCGGTACATCATTTCAACTATCAGTTGCTTATTTCTTTTCTTGACTGAGTACTCTAACGTTAGATGCACTCTCTCTGTGACATTAATAGTTTCACAATTGCTTCAAACAATGACATTAACTTCTACAGACTTCCACAAAGATCAAATAGTTCTTTTTGTAAACATATTTAACAAGATTCAATCCTGTCTGAATGGAAGTTTGAAATCCTACCTTATTTGAAATGATTGTTATAAAATGTCGGTAGACTCTAATTAAATATCTTCACTTCCAGTTCCTTCTTCTAGTTTTAGTATTGACTTTAACTTTGTCTGGTCTGGTGGAGTAATTTATTTATTTTTTTGATTAGTATAAATCAATATTATATTTATTATTTGTTAGATAAGCCATCATTTTTCTTGTTTTGGATAGGCTTCTGCAAAGTTCCACTTAGCTCTCCAATTCATACACCACGGAGTTCATTTTTTCTAGCTTTCGAAGCGCCCATCTTCTTTGGTCGTTTCTTCTTCTGGAATTGGACTGCAAAACTTACACAAGCAGTCTTTTTCTCTTCTTCCTGTGAGTGTAATCACAATAATTGTGCAGGTGATGAGTGTTAAAGCCCTTGGAACTTCACTAAAGTTAACCTTTGAGGGAAAGAATCAGTTAATATATGCAGAGACATGGTTTTTCATGTTGGTTGTGGCTACATGTGTCATCACTCAGATGATTTACCTCAATAAGGTCAGTTGGGATGGTGTTATCAGTGTTTAATTCAAGCTAGCATAATTTTAAGTTTTGAATCTGCAGAATTCCTGGCACATTAAATATTGGATAAAAGTTAACCCCTTTTTCATTGCTTTGATTTGTTTTTTGTTTTCTCCATTCTTGCTCTTTTTCCCTCCATGTTTGCCACTTATTCAACCAAATGAAAAGCCTTCAAGAACATGTGTGTACTTGTCTAACGCGATTTCGATATGCTTCTTGATATGTTTGCCCTAGTCGCAGTTATTGTTCCATGTAATCAAGTACCACCACACAAAAATATATTAAGTTTCTAGTTCCAATTTTCTGTGTCTAGCTTTCCATCACTTCACAAGAGAGAAAATTAAAGTTCTTCCCTGTAACTATCCAAGGAAAGCTCAAGTCACATATTGTATAATTCAAAAGAACTACTCAATGTCACCATTGGAGTCCCTTAAAATGATTATAAACTGCAAAACTTATCACTCACAAAACGATGTGGATCCCATTTACCATCTTCCCTTTTTTCATTATAAATCAAAGTATTTGTTTTTTTTTCAAACTTTTACCTCCTAGAAGTCAATCCCATAATAGATATTAGTCAAATTGTGTTGTGGCCAACTATATATTTTCTCATTGCCTTTGTGCCAGCCTTACATGACTTAGTAAATACTAAGGTAGTTGGGGATAGCAGCTTGCAGATGTAATTTTACGAAGGAACTTTCTCTAAGGAGGTAAAATGAACTGGGGGATGTCACCAAGTGTTAGAAACAGCTCGGAGTGTTTTATATTTCCCAATAAATTACTTAATACACTTGCCAAGATTTCTCAGGAATGTATTAAAACTCTTAGAAACAGAAAAGCATGTTACAGGCTACAAAGTTACTTGAAATTTTCATCTTAAATGTTTATAGAGGAAATAATCATGTGATTGCTGTGCTCCTGCTCATTTTTCATTATCGGATTTGTTGAGCTTGAGTTGAACCTAATTAGGCCTGTTCATTCGGGGTCCGAATTCGGGAATCTGGGTTTCGGATCTGGAATTTTCTTAAATCTCTTATGTGAAAATGTCAAAATTATTGGAAAAAAAAAAGAATCAACCTGGGCAAAATCCCGGCTTGGATGAACAGGCCTAAACCTAATGGTACTTCTAGATCATACAAACGGTTTCCTCGTGAGTAATTGATAATGCATTTCTGAAATATGTCAGGGTAATGGCGCATGTAAAAGGAAATATGTCAAAATTCAAGAGTTCTCTGGATGTTTCTTGATGCCTACAAAGTTGTAAATATTTTAGCTCTGGATGTTTCTTGATGCCTACAGAGTTGTAAATATTTAATTCTAAAATATCTACTCTAACAACTTTACTCTGATGTTTTAGGCGCTTGACACATTTAACACAGCCGTTGTCTCCCCCATATACTACGTGATGTTCACAACACTTACAATCCTAGCCAGCGTCATTATGTTTAAGGTATTGTCAAGTCAGTACTGATTCTTGGGATTGGATGTTCTCACTTTACTAGTTTTAGCTTCATTTTCAAGGTGGCTTTATTAAGCAGTATTTCTTGAGTCATGAACTCAGTATGCGCAAAATGGATTTTAAAACTGATCAAAGACAATCTTTAATACAGCATACCACTTTGTTAAGATCTGCAGACAAATCTTTGGCCTCTGCTTAACAATTCTGGACTTGCTGTGAGCTTCTGCCAAACCCAGTTTGTTTGTGGGAGTGGAGAAATATTTGTTTTTTGTTGACTGGGGCTGGAAAGGGTTAGAAATGACACCTGCAGAAGAGGATATGATATCCAGCAGTATCTTGTTAAATATTGCACCTATTGGCCTTGTCCACACCTTCATTGTAAATCCTAAGTTTGAAGGGTCAGTGCTTGATCTGAAATAGACAGTTGGAGAAACGTTTGCTCCCATTTAACTTGACGAATGAAAGTGGTAGCTGTACCTAGTTTACTAGAATTCTATAACCAAACCTTAGAACCTGACTCATGCCCTTGTTTTGGGTAAAAACTGTTTCATGAGCCTGGCATTCCTTGAGAGCAGATACCTGGTGAACAAAAGACTTTGTCATTCTATCGCTATGATCACCTGTATATGTAGTTGCATATTTTAACCGTAAATACCGCTTGATAAACGCATTGAATGGTGAAACTTATGGTCTCAGGATTGGGATGGCCAAAGTGGAGCAACCATAGTAACAGAAATATGTGGTTTTATTGTTGTGCTCTCTGGAACAATATTATTGCATTCAACCAAAGACTTTGAGAGAAGCTCATCTTTTAGAGGTGTGTGATAAATTCACTTGTACCCTTTTCTTCTCATCCACTCACTTCTGTTTCAGATCAACATATCAAGCCTTGACTTTTTATTTTGGCTTTTCATGCTTTATTGTAAAATTAACAACAGGTAACCACGCACCTATGTCCCCCTCATTGTCTACCCGACTCTGCAGCGGAAATGGGGAATTACTGAAGTATGATGAGGAAGAAGTAACACCTCCTGAGGAAGTTTGCTTAAGAAGACAAGAAGTATATTAGATTGTCCCATTCAGAGGATAGCATTGCATTACTTCAAACTAACAGGCAAGGCACAACTGAAATTTGAACAGCGTTGAGAAAGATGCCCCTTGGGCGACTCTCCACATCCAGTTCTGGTCATAATATCCCATATAGTGATGGAGAATTTCAGAAATGTATTCAGGCGGTTGTTTTCTTGAGCATCATCGGGATTTCGTTGTTTTTTTGTATTTTTTTGTCTTGTTTGGAGGAATGCATCTAAGGTGCATGGCTGTACAGTTTGTCCAAGATTACCAGTTTCTTCATGCTTGGTTTGTTCACTTGTCAAATAAGGAAAAGGGCTTCAGTTCAGCAAGATTGAATCCCTCCAGAGTCCAGACTTAAGAACCTGAGTTCCAGCAAGAAGGCAGAAATCTTATATTTGACTTGGTGAGCTTCTGGGTAGCACGAGTGATCTCTGATTTGATTTTTAGTTTAATTTTTTGGGAAGGTTTGTGACTCAAGAAGAAGGATATGCTTGTAGGGTATTTTTACAATCAGCTGTAACCTTTCATAGTGATTGGTGTAGAGCGGTAGATTTTTAGAGTGAAAATGAATGATGATGCTTTGTCTACTACATTCCTTACTGTTAGGGTGAACACAAAAAATATAGAGTAATATTTTCTATCATTCTTTGTGCAAATTATTTTGTCAATCTAGTAAAAATAATCTTACAAACATAATAAAGAAAATCAAGCAACCCACAAGAAAGAAAACAAAATTTTTACATGAAAATTCCTTCAATGTGAATGAAAAACCACAGGACAAGGTATAACTTCCACTACCAATAATGCTTTACAGGTTGTCTTCTCTATAGCAATCTCTAGAGTCGATTTATCATTACATCAAGAATTTTTATATTTTTTGTTAAACATATCGGTTTCATTTGGATGTTGAGATGAAAAATTTGTTAATAGTGAAATGAAAACAAATAAGATGTTATTTGTTAACAGTAATAAGATGTTATGAGGATTTGGGAAATGAGAGCAAAAAAGTTGAATAAAAATATTATTCAACTTTTTATTGTTAGAATATAGTTTTTTAATATAATTTTTATTTTAAGATTTGAAAACAAAAATTGAATTGTTTTTTGTATTTTGTTTTGAAGTTGGAGAAAGTTTTAATAATAAAATAATGATTAGATAAAAAATTAAGATTTGAAATTAAAAAATATTTATGTTTTATATGTTGAGATGAGATGAGATGTGGTCAAATTATCATCCAAACAGGGTCATAATCATCACCATATAAATGGAGATAAATTAAAGCAACAAGAAAGGTTTCACTGAGTGGGTATTTGCAGAAAATAATCATTGAGGAATTTTTACAATTAGCTTCTGTCAAAACGAAGCTCTAATAGCGAGAAAAACATATTGAAGTTGTGTCAAAACTGGATTAGGAATTCCTCAAAACTCTTATGTAAGTGCAAGTAAAAGACAAATTCTACTCAAAGTACGGGCAACAACTCCCTCTGTTTCTTCTCTCTTACTTTGACACATGGTACACATTTCTAAAACATAAGGACAATAGAAGAGAGACTGAGAATAGAGTAGACAGGAAGAACAGAAGAGAAAACTCAAACTTTTTATTATTGAGAGAAATTTTTACAATAGAGAGAGAGGTTGAGAGTTCGATGCCTCATGTGTTTAAGGCAAAGTATGCTAAGAGGGGTCATTTGATGCTTGCAAAAAACTTAGCTTCATGCTCGTGTTTTTTAAAATATAGTATAAAATTCAAAACTTTGGTTTTTCCTAATCGGCTCGTGCTACAAGTCCACGAGGAACTACTAAGAAGCAAGGTTGAAAAGCCCAATGCAGCACGACCAAGCCCAACTGGCCTGGCTCCAAATGGAGTCGAGGGCCTACAATCCAAAAGCGAAATGCTCCCCTGAAGCTACCTTGATGTAGGAGAGTAGGCGGTATGGAAAAGATGAGACTCGCCGCCCTACTACTTCCTCAATGACACCATGCACTAAAGCGTCTACTTGGACATTTGAGCAAGAAATAAGGAGAGCTTTTGATTTTCTGATAGTAAACATGGGTGAACTACCAAGGGTGTCTACAGAATAAAGCGAGTTAGAGAACCATGCTACATTAATGACACTGGCCTTAGAGGACAGGCACGAATTACTCCACCTAGGATCCTAGTATAAAAGCCATCTCCCAAGTACGAAGAAGTCTCTCTAAACTCACTAAACTCAAGCACAAACTACTAAAATGATATACTAGTTTTAGTATTAGAGATTCCTCAGCCAACGTTCACAAAAGCCCATTCCCTTCGAGTATTTCTTGTGTGCACAGGTGCGGGTCCAAAGAAACCACACATTTCTAATCCAAGGCTGGTTAATGGTGGTTGAATAGTAAATAATATTTTCTAAAGATGTTGTTTCAGCTTTTAAATAATAGGTAATAGATAAGATTTTGAACCAAAACTTGGCTCCTGGTCATATTCCAATTCTGTTGCCTCCGTTCCTAAAGAATTGGTTTAGGGAATTCGAGATTCCAGGACTCCAAATATTTCAAGAAAAGTATCCAAAAATAGGAATAATAAGGAAAGCATCTTTAAAATGTGAAAGTAACATATTAAAAAAAGTGTTATTCTTCGAACAGTAGATAAAGGAGAGCTTGAGGCAGCACTCAAAGACATCTCTGAGAAATAAAGAGCAATGATATTCCTACATAACTCTTGTTTAAAAAGGATGGTGGTTATATAAAATCTAAATTTCAATTACACCATCACATTGGTTGGGTAATTTAAATAGAAGTTATGAACATGATCATTTTATAAAAGTAACATCCCATAATAAATGAGGAAAAAAAAAACAACAAGAAGGAGAGCATCTTCAAAATGAGTAGATAACAAGAAATTCCTAGGAATGAACAAAGCAAAAGCTTTCCCAATAATCAAAGATTTCTCAGATTTCATAAAGTCAATAATCCAACATTGCGGAAAAATTTAAGTCATGTGTCCAAGAGAAGAAAACAGAGGGCATCTTCAAAAGTGATAAGATTACTTGTTTTCAAAACTGGTTTTTATTATTTAATTTATTTCAATCACTTATTTTAAATTTTAAATCATCCCAATCACTCATTTTATTACTATTTATAATTCATCTCATCTCATCTCTCAATCCAAATGAACTCTTGTGAATTTTGGAGGGTCAGAAAAAGCAGGAAGCAAAGCATCTTCAACAATTAATAACAACAGATTTCATGCATAACACGCAACTCCATGAGCAGGGCATTATAAATGTTGGTCACGGCCCGAGTACTCTGTATTCAAACCTAACATATCCTCCTTCCATCCCTCAATCAACTCAAGAGCGGTTTTTAACATTCCTTCACCAATTATCAAGAAATGGCAGAAGGTGTTCTCTTCGGCATTGCTGAACGAATCATTGAGAGCATGGGATCCGAGGCTCTCAATGAGACTAGACTGCTTTGCGGTGTCACAGATGAGCTTGACAAGCTCAAGAACACCGTTTCAAGAATCCAAGCCGTGCTTCTTGATGCCGAGGAGCAACGGGCAGTGAACCATCAAGTTAGAGATTGGCTTGAAAAGCTCAAGGACGTCGTTTATGATGCAGACGACTTGCTGGACGGTTTCTCCACTGAATGTCTACTGCGAGAGATGATGACTCGGGATAAGATGGCAAAAAAGGTACGAATCTTCTTCTCCAAATCAAATCAGCTTGTCTATGATCGAAAATTGGCCATGAGATTAAGGCAATTAGACAAAAGTTAGATGCAATTACAACTGATGGTATGAATATCCATTTGGAGGGACGCCATGGAGAGTTAAGAGTCAGGGATGGGAAGAGGGATGATACTCATTCTTTTGTACCTGAGGCAAAAGTTATTGGTAGAGAAGATGACAAGAAGAAGATAATAGATATACTTCTTTCAGATTCCAATGTTAAAGAGAATGTAGGAATCCTTCCCATTACTGGCATCGGAGGATTAGGAAAGACTACACTAGCTCAACTCATTTTCAATGACCAGAAGATCCAAAATTATTTTCAGTTAAAAATATGGGTTTGTGTATCTGATATCTTTGATGTTAAAAAAATTGTAGAAAACATCTTAGAATCTGTAACAAACAAGAAACAAGAAGTTTCTGCAATGGAGATATTAAGCCATCGTATTCGGAAAGAAATTGAAGAAAAGAAGTACTTACTAGTGTTGGATAATGTATGGAATGAGGATATTGAGAAATGGGAGAGATTGAAAGAAGTGTTGATGGTTGGTGCTAAAGGCAGTAGAATATTAGTAACCACTCGTAGTGAAATGGTGGCAAATCTTACAGGTGCGGTGGAACCATATGTCTTAAGAGGTTTAAAAGAAGACGACTCGTGGTCCTTATTTAAGCAAATGGCATTTAGGAATGGAGAAGAGCCGGGAAATTTAACAATTGTGATCATTGGAAAGGAGATTGTAAAAAAGTGTGTAGGTGTCCCACTTGCCATAAGAACAATTGGAAGGACATTATTGTCCTTGCAAAATTCAGAAACAGAGTGGTTGCTTTTCGAGAGCAATAAACTCTCAGAAATAAAAGAAAAAGACATCTTACCAACTCTCGAGTTGAGTTATAATCAACTCCCTTCACATTTAAAGCAATGTTTTGCTTATTGTAGCTTATTTCCAAAAGATTACATGATTAATAAACCCGTTATTGTTAATCTTTGGATTGCACAAGGGTTTGTTAAGTTATCAGATCAAGATGAATGCTTAGAAGATGTTGGCCATGGGTATTTCATGGATTTATATTGGAGATCATTCTTTCAAGAAGCTAGAATGGATGGTTTGGGCAATATAATTTACTTTAAAATGCACAACCTCATGCATGATCTTGCGGTTAGAGTGGCAGGATCATTGGTCACCACAGTATATCATGATAAGAAAATCATTATTGAGAAAACCCGCCACGTATCAATTGTTGGCGAAAAATATTTTTCATCTAGGGTTCCTTCTCCATTATTAAAAGCTACAAGAATACAAACATTTCTCATCCCTTACAAATTACAACATATATCTAAGTCAATTTGTGATAAATTATTTTCCTCTTGTGAGAAACTGCGAGCGTTGGCTCTGAATGGAATATGGGTTGGTAGTATTCCAAAATCTATAAAAAAGTTGAAGCTTTTAAGATATCTTGATCTGTCTGGAAACTCTAATATCATGAAGTTGCCGAGTTTCATAACAAAGTTGCAAAATTTGCATACATTGGTACTCTCTGATTGTGTTTATCTAGAAGAATTGCCTAGAAAAATAGAAAAATTAATCAACCTCAGCCATCTTTTTATAGACAATTGTGATGCTTTGACTCTTTGAGTCATATGCCCTATGGACTGGGGAAGTTGACTAATCTTCAAACATTATCGAGCTTTGTGCTCCCCTAGGTTACTTCTACCTCAAAGCATAGTGGTGGGCTAGGCGAGCTGAAGGAACTAAATAAGCTGAGAGGAACACTAAAAGTCACAGGTTTGAGGGGAGGGAAAGGTTTTGCATCAGATTATAAGGCTGCAAATTTAATGGAGAAACATCTTCAAGCTCTGTATTTACAATGGAGGAAAGACGATGACAAGGGTGATGAAATGTTTGAATTGGAAAGCTTCCAACTTCACCCAAATCTTAAGAAGCTTTACGTAGAGTACTATGGATATGTGAGGTTTCCAGTTTCGCTTTCTTCACTCACGAATCTTGTTAGTTTTGAACTATGGAGGTGTAAGAAACTGGAATTTTTGCCACAGCTGAGTCAACTGCCTTCCCTTCAGCGTCTTTATCTTAAAGAATTGGATGCTTTGCAATACATATCAGATTGGGATGATCAAAACTATGATTCCCTTTCTTCTTCTTCTCCAGCTATAACTGCATTCTTACCATCTCTGGATGAAATCCAACTCCTTCGATGTCATAATCTCAAGGGTTGGTGGAGGAAGAGGAGTGACTCTGCTGTGGATGCCAATAGCACGGCGGATGCATTGATGAAGACAACAGAGCATCCTTTGGTTCTTCTACGTCTTTCAAAATTAGACATATCGAGTTGCACCATGTTGACTTCAATGCCAGTGTTTCCAAATCTTGAAATGTTGGAGCTGTCAAGGGCCAGTTGGAAGCCAGTGCAACAGACCATGATGATGACAACAACCTCAACCTTTTCGTGCACTCCTCTCTCCAATTTGAAGCGTCTATACCTAGAAGATATCGAGGATCTAGAGACATTATTAGAGGAGGGGCTTCAGAATCTCACCTCTCTCCAACATTTGTTCATAAACAACTGCAATAAATTGAAATCTCTCTCCCGAGGTATAAAATATCTAACTGCACTTCAAGAAGTGGAGGTTCAAAGTTGTTTGGAGCTTGATCTAGGCAGTGGGATGCAATGGGAGTGGCCTAAAAACCTCCTATTTCTGAAATTTTCGAATCTCCCAAAGTTGGTGTCCCTATCGTTGGGGCTTCAACATGTTACCACTCTACAAGACTTGGAAATTTCAGATTGTGTAAACTTGATGGATATACCAGAATGGATCGGCAACTGGACATCACTTGTGCAGCTTACAATTTCAAGATGCCACAATTTGAAATCACTGCCTGAAGCAATGCATAGGCGAACATCTTTGAAAACCTTGAAAATTGTTGATTGCCCCGACGTTTTACGAAGATGCGAAAAAGGGACTGGTGAAGATTGGACCAAGATTGCTCACATCCCAAACCTGCAGCTTTCTTCGACTCCCTACAAGTCTTTGAATGTTGCTATTTGTATTCCTCAACCTGGAGGTATTCAAAGTCTTTGTTATCAATTACCTTATGGCCTCTTCGCCTCCCAACATTTTTTCTCTCTCACATTATTTATTGGCTATTAAATTGCATAGGAGATCTACACGAAAGTGGAAGTGAGAGAAAAAATAAGCTGCGGCTGCTGCTGATGTTGCTAGCTAAAAAGGTTCGGTGTATGCATCCATTTTCTTTTTGGGACCCATCATGGTTTTCTTTTTTTCTCTACAAACTTTGCATTGAATTAAAATAGAGAATACAAGAGGAGTGGACGGGAGAATCCCATAAAAATTTCTTTATAGAAATTCAATCTATAGCATAGTTGTGAATTTTGTATCAGTACTGGCCATACCGGTCAAAATGCGCCATACCGGCCTTTGTTCGGTACAAAAAAATATGTATTTCATTTCGAAAAATTTTTCGGCCTGTAGCCAGTATTCGTGTTTCGGCCGTACCGGATTTCGATCTCTAACTTTTTTTTTTTTGTTATTTTTTAACTTCAATTCATACTAAATTAACTACATATATATGTATTTATATATATAATTTATATATATATTAACTATTATTTTGAAATATAATTTATAAATGTATTTATATATTTAGTTTATTTATGTATAAATTATGTCAAAACGGTATACGAAACAATATCGATACTGAAATATTTCGTTCTAATAACCTGACCAGCTTACTGGTATGGTATTCAAAACATTGATATACAGTGCATACAATTGGAGAAAAAAAATGAAATATGACCAATAAGAAAGCTAAGGAGAGAAAGTAATTGTCATTTTTTTTTTACGCAGTATTCCCTAACTAGGTTACACTGAGTTAATGCCATCCCACCTACCCACCCAATCTGGTTAACAGTTTATTTCTATCCCTAGTCCTTGAAAACCAACTCTCAAGAATCTTTCTTTTTTAATCCGCAACTACTTCCCCTTTTCTCTTAACAGCCAACTCTCAAAAAATCATTTCTTCTCTTTCCTTAACCTCAGTCCACGACTCCACCCATTCCACTGAATCTCCCACCATACCATCACCATGTCTTCTTCAGACACACGAGCTCAAATTGAACAACCTGAACAACTCCCATCATGGGATGATCTTGATTTGCAACTAGAGACCGAGTTTGCAAAACAGCTATCAGCGCACGTCCTCATAGGAAGGATTGTCTCCTCAAGGCCGCTCAACAAAAGCGCCCTTCCTACAACAATAAAAACTGCATGGAGCTTTGCAGTGGCGTTAAACATTGAAGATTTAAACGTAAACACCATTCTGTTTACGTTTAAAACTCGACTGGAAAAAAGTATGAGTTCTGGAACAAAGGCCTTGGAATATAAAAGAATTCCATATGCTGGTGCGAGATTGGTCGCTGGGATTAAGCTTGCAAGAAGTTGATATTAAAAAGTTAGTGTTCTGGGTCCAAATCTGATAAATGATATTTATGTTCTTTTAATGAGTTAAGTGAGATTTATGTGCTAAATAAAAATATTAAATTGACAATGTGAATTAATTGATTTCGGAATGTAAAATGAAATTTTATCCCTAATTAAATACATATGAGTTCATGTTGTGGGCCGACTAGCATTTAAGTAAATTTACATTTTTTTCATTTTGGCCATTGCAGGCTAAGCTCATAAGTGATTAATTTTTTAGAGAGAAATTCATGAAGATTAAAATAGGACTTGTTTATTTTTAGAGATGAGATGAGATAATAATTAAAAAAAAAATAATATTATTATAATATATTTTTTTAATATTAATTTTATTTTGGAATTTAAAAAAATTGGGTTGGAATTTGAAAAAAATGAACTGTTTATTTTATTTTGTATAAAAATTTTAAAAAATATAATAATAAATTTAAGATAAGATGAAATGAATTAAAAAAATAAATAAGGCCTTAGTCATTGCGTGCTGTGAAGGAAAATTAAAACCCATGTGAAGAAAAGAGAAAGCAGGCCCACGTCAATTGCTCAAAGACTTAAAAATGAGGCAACCTGAGAATAATTTTCCACAAAACCAAGCTGACTTGCTGAAGATTAAGATGAGAAGTGGCGTGATTTGTTTCGTTGCATAGCAAATTGCATATGCTGATTCCATTATAAGGCCTGGCCCGTGAGGATAGGCACATGAAGAAATTCAATTAATTGAACCGTGACCATTATGTGATGAAATCGAAGGCAACCCGTGAAAAGAATTGCAACTGCAGCCAGTAACTTAAGTGTAATGCAGTAAACCCTGTGACTTAAAGAAAGGACCTTCTGGAACCTTAGAGCAGGGACACCCAAACCATGCGACAGGGCAAAACGGGTTACACACGATGGAATCTGCGTTTTGGAGAGAGAAGTGGGAGGAATTTCGATATAAAAGGAAGGGAAGATTCTAAGTTAGGGTTAGCGAGTTTTACTTTTTATTTTCTTTGTTCTTAGAGATTTTTTGCACTACAGGATTTATCCCATTTTGAATATTTTTTCAGATTTATTTATGGCTTTACTTAGATTAAATTTCATTACGAGAAATATTATGTATAGCTAAATCTAAAATTTGGGTTGTGGAATGAGATTCGACTTGTTTTAGATTCTATATTAATGCACTATTTCGATGTTAAATGTTCATTTTACTTTCTTGCTAGCTGGATTTGATTTGATCATAGAGAAAGCTCTTGCTCTTGATTTGTTGTTGACTTTAGGCATAACAAATGCTTGAAATTTATCAAGGCTTTTCTTTTTCCTTGTTAAAGTGTTTTAGCTAGTATGACAGTGAATTCTTTAAAAAAATATTGCAAAACTCAAGCATTATTTTTCTATATTCCAATTAACAATGTCTTGACTTGATTGTTAGTTGAGAAATTAGCTAGAAAATGAGACAAGTGAGTCCCGTATCCAACCCAAGTATTTATTAATTTGCTCCTTTAACAGTTACATTGATTTCATCTCTAATTTAGATTTACTCAAATTAATTTCATACTTTTCCTATTTCTCTCTTTTGATTTCAGTTTAAGTTTAGGTTTGGATAAAATTAATTTTATAAGTAAATTTCAGAAATATCTTTATTTTATTTGACATCACTCACTCAGTTTTTATACAAATATAAAAAGGCACAAAAATATTTCTTACTTTGCATTTGATTTTATTTTTAACTTTAATAGTTAATACATACTTTGTGCAAATTAACTTGTCAATCTAGTAAAAATAATCTTACAAATATAATAAAGAGAATCAAGCAACCCACAAGCAAGACAACAAAATTTTTACACGAAAAATTCTTCAATGTGAATGAAAAACCACAGGACAAGGTATAACTTCCACTACCAATAATGGTTTACAGGTTGTCTTCTCTAAAGCAATCTCTAGAGTCGATTATCATTACATCAAGAATTTTTATACTTTTTGTTAAACACATCGGTCTCATTTGGATATTGAGATGAAAAATTTGTTAATGGAAGTGAAATAATTTGTAAACCGTAGTAATATGTTATGAGGTTTTGGGAAATGAGAGCAAAAAAGTTGAATAAAAATATTATAAAATTAAGTTATTGTTAGAATATATTTTTTTAATATAATTTTTATTTTAAGATTTGAAAAAAAATTGAATTGTTTTTTGTATTTTGTTTTGAAGTTGGAGAAAATTTTAATGATAAAATAATGATTAGATAAAAAATTAAGACTTGAAATAAAAAAATATTTATGTTTTATATGTTGAGATGAGATGAGATCAAATTATCATCCAAATGGGTCATAATCATCACCATATAAATGGAGATAAATTAGAGCAGTAAGAAAGGTTTCACTGAGTGGATATTTGCAGTAAATAATCGTTGAGGAATTTTTACAATTAGCTTCAGTCAAAACGAAACTCTAATGGCAAGAAAAAAACATATTGAAGTTTTGTCAAAACTGGATTAGGAATTCCTCAAAACTCCTATGTAAGTGCAGGTAAAAGACAAATTCTACTCAAAGTACGGGCGACAACTCCCTCTGTTTCTTTTTCTTCTCTCTTACTTTGACACATGGTGCACACTTCTTAAACATAAAGACAAAAGAAGAGAGACTGATAATAGAGTAGACAGGAAGAGCATAAGAGAAAATACAAACTTTTTATTATTGAGAGAAATTTTTACAATAGAGAGAGGTTGAGAGATCGATGCCTCATGTGTTTAAGGCAAAATATTCTAAGAGGGGTCATTTGATGCTTGCAAAAAACTCAGCTTCATGCTCATGTTTTTGGATTTATGGTATGAAATTCAAAACTTAGGTTTTTCCTGATCGGCTCATGCAACAAGTCCATGAGGAACTACCAAGAAGCAAGGTTGAAAAGCCCAATGCAGCACGACCAAGCCCAAGTGGCCTTGCTCGAATGGAGTCTATAGGTTCCAGGAGGGCCTATGATTCAAAAGCGAAATGCTCCCCTGAAGCTACCTTGATGTAGGAGAGTAGGCAGTATGGAAAAGATGAGACTCGCTGCCCTAATACTTCCACAATGATACCATGTACTAAAGTGCCTACTTGGACAGGTGAGCAAGAAATAAGGAGCTTTTGATTTTTTGAGAGTAAGCATGGGTGAACTACCAAGGGTGTTTACAGAATAAAGCGAGTTAGAAAACCACGCTGCATTAATAATATTGGCCCCAGAGAACAGGCATGAATTGCTCCACCCAAGATCCTCGTACAAAAGTCATCCTTCAAGTATGAAGAATTCTCTCTAAACTCACTAAACTCAAACACAAACTGTTTAAAATGATATACCATCTTTGACATCAGAGATTCCTCAGCCAGCCTTTACAAAAGCCCATTTCCCCCGAGTATTTCTTGTGTGCACAGGTGCAGGTCTGAAGAAACCACACATTTATAATCCAAGGCTGGTTAATGGTGATTGAATAGTAAATAATATTTTCTAAAGATGTTGTTTCAGCTTTTAAATAATAGGTAATAGATAAGATTTTGAACCAAAACAATCATCAAGAAAAAAAAAATGTCCTCCCACAAGTCAACAAATCTCGTTGAAATTATGGTTGAAAGGAGTCATTTGAAGAAGGAATATTGTCGCTTTTAGGCATTGTGGTCCAATATATAATCATGAGCTTGATGGAGGAGCTGTGTAAACTTGATGGAGAGATTATATCATTCCAATCCCATTGAGCAAATTTATAGAAAGATAGTCATTAGTTTTACGCTGTTTTGTGAGGAAAATTTTGAATTATAGAAGTGTTTTCAGCCTTTGAAAATCTTGTCCAAAGCGCTCATTCTACCACCAACCCTGGGTCATTAATCTTAAAAGAAAAGCTAAGCGAAATTCTTTTCCACCAACCCTGGGTCACTAATTTAGGGGCATTTTTGTGAAAGAGTTGGGAGACAATGTTATGCAAGTTAGAGCACCATTAATGCAAAATTCTGGAATTTAATGCGTCTCTTTTCCTATCCTAGTTAGGTGTTCTGCCTTTTGTATTGTTGTTGTTATTCTTGTTCTTCTTCCTCGTCTTATTATTATTATTATTATTGTATATTTTTTAATTTCTTAGTTATAGAACAAAAACTTTGCTCCTGGTCATATTCCAATTGATCTGCTGCCTCCGTTCCTAAAGAATGGGTTCAGGAAACTCGGGATTCCAGAACTCCAAATATTTCAAGAAAAGTATCCAAAAATAGGAATAATAAGGAAAACATCTTTAAAATGTGAAAGTAACATATTAACGAAGTCATGTTATTCTTCAAACAAAAGATAAAGGAGAGCTTGAGGCAGCACTCAAAGGCAACTCCGAGAAATAAAGAGCAATGATATTCCTACATAACTCTTGTTTAAAAAGAATGGTGATTATACAAAATCTAAGATTCAATTACATCATCATATAATATTGGTTGGGTAATTTAAATATAAGTTATGAACATCATGTTACTAAAAGTAAGTAACATCCCAAAATAAATGAGGAAAAAAGGAACAACAAGAAGGAGAGCATCTTCAAAATGAGTAGATAACAAGAAATTCCAAGCAATGAACAAAGCAAAAGCTTTCCCAATAATCAAAGATTTCCCAGATTTCAAGAACGTCAAGAATCCAACATTGCAGAAAATTCAAGTCATGTGTCCAAAAAAAGAAAACAGAGGGCGTCTTCAAAAGTGATAAGATAACCTTATGACTTTTGGTGGGTCAGAAAAAGCAGTAAGCAAAGCATCTTCAACAATAACATCAAATTTCATGCATAACATGCAACTGTAGGAGCAGGGCATTATAAATGTTGGTCACAACCAGAGTCCTCTGTATTCAAAATTTCAAACCCAGCATATCCTCCTTCCATCCCTTAACCAACTCAACTAAAGCGCCGTTTTCAGCAATATTCCTTGATCACCAACCATCAAGAAATGGCGGAAGGAATTCTCTTCGACATTGCTGAACAAATCATTGAGAGCTTGGGCTCCCTGGCTCTCAATGAGACTAGACTGCTTTGCGGTGTCACAGATGAACTTCACAAGCTCAAGAACACCGTTTCGACAATCAAAGCTGTGCTTCTTGATGCTGAGTAGCAACGGGAAGTGAACCATCAATTTAGAGATTGGCTTGAAAAGATCAACGACGTTGTTTATGATGCAGACGACTTGCTGAACGGTTTCTCCACTGAATGTCTGTTGCGGGAGATGATGACTCGGGATAAGATGGCAAAAAAGGTACGAATCTTCTTCTCCAAATCAAACCCGCTTGCCTATGATCTGAAAATGGGCCATGAGATTAAGGCCATTAGAGAGGAGTTAGATGCCATTAATAATGATGGGATGAAACTCCACTTGGATGGCGATAGGAGTCAGGCCTTGGAATAGGGATGATACTCATTCTTTTGTACCTGAGGCTGAAGTCATTGGTGGAGAAGAAGAAGATTATAGATATACTTCTTTCTGATTCCAATGTTAAAGAGAATGTAGGAATCCTTCCGATTACTGGCATCGGAGGATTAGGAAAGACCACACTAGCTCAATTCATTTTCAGTGACTAGACGATCCAAAAATATTTTCAGTTAAAAATGTGGGTTTGTGTATCTGATATCTTTGATGTTCAAAAAATTGTGGAACAAATCTTAGAATCTATAACAAACTAGAAACAAGAAGTTTCTACAATGGAGATATTGAGCTATCATATTCGGAAACAAATTAAAGGAAAGAAGTACTTACTAGTGTTGGATGATGTGTGGAATGAGGATAGTTAGAAATGGGATAAATTGAAAAATTTGTTGATGGGTGGTGCTAGAGGCAGTAGAATATTAGTAACCACTCGCATTGAAGTGGTGGTAAATCTTACAGGCACAGTGGAACCATATTTGTTAAGAGGTTTAAAAGAAGACGACTCGTGGTCCTTATTTAAGCAAATGACATTTAGGGATGGAGAAGAGCCGGGAAATTCAACAATTGTAACAATTGGAAAGGAGATTGTAAAAAAGTGTGTAGGTGTCCCACTTGCCATAAGAACAATTGGAAGGACATTGTTGTGCTTGCAAAATTCAGAAATAGAGTGGTTGCTTTTCGAGAGCAATAAAGTCTCAAAATTAAAAGAAGAAGACATCTTACCAACTCTGGAGTTGAGTTATGATCAACTCCCCTCACATTTGAAGCAATGTTTTGCTTATTGTAGTTTATATCAAAAATATTACATGATTAATAAACCCCTTATTGTTAATCTTTGGATAGCACAAGGGTTTGTTAAGTTATCAGATCAAGATGAATGCTTAGAAGATGTTGGCCATGGGTATTTCATGGATTTATATTGGAGATCATTCTTTCAAGAAGCTAGAATGGATGGTTTGGGCAATATAATTTACTTTAAAATGCATGACCTCATGCATGATCTTGCGGTTAGAGTGGCAGGATCATTGGTCACCATAGTATATCATGATAAGAAAATCATTATTGAGAAAACCCGCCACGTATCAATTGTTGGCGAAAAATATTTTTCATCTAGGGTTCCTTCTCCATTATTAAAAGCTACAAGAATACGGACATTTCTCATCCCTTACAAATTACAACATATATCTAAGTCAACTTGTGATAAATTATTTTCCTCTTGTGAGAAATTGCGAGCTTTGAATCTGCATGGAATATGGGTTGGTAGTATTCCAAAATCTATAAAAAAGTTGAAGCTTTTAAGATATTTTGATATGTCTGGAAACTCTAATATCATGAAGTTGCTTAGTTTCATAACAAAGTTGCAAAATTTGCATACATTAGTACTCTCTGATTGTGTTTATCTAGAAGAACTGCCTAGATGTTATGATCGCACCCTAAGTCTTCGTTTACACTCAGAGCAAATAGCAAGATCCGACTAAAGAATTAAAGAAGAACAAAATACAGAAATAAGAACAGCAAGATAAACAAGTAAATCAACAAGAAACAGAAGACAAATAAAAGGATCAGAAGAACACACGATATTATGTGATTCGGCCAAAATGGCCTACATCCATGGCAGGAACAGCCTCAGAGATCATTTTATTGATGAATCTTCCAAAGCCAACGTTTCTCTTACAAGATCAAACCAGAATCGATCTAAATCAAGCCATGAAAATGGCTTTCTCTCTCACTCGATTAAAACCCTAGCTCTCAATCTCTCTGTGTCTATCGAAGGCTCTCAAGTCGGCAGAATACAAATTAACTCTCACTGTTCCCTAAACAGGTTAAGTATATATTTATACAAAGCTTCCCTCATTGAACTTGAGTAAAACGACACCATATCATCTGTTGTAGGTTTTATTTGTTGCATACACAGACTTGATTAGAGAGTAAATATAATAAATGTAAATAATTGACACTTAATATTCACATTTCTCCACTTTGTCAATAATTTTTCACCTAGTCTATCCTATTCTCCTCTTGCCTGTTCCTGCAATGTCCCTCTACTAGGGACCCCCAACAGTCTCCATATTAATTAAGTCTAGACAGTGTCTGAACTTTGCTAAAGGCAGGGATTTTGTCATCATGTTTGAGGGATTTTCTTCAGTTGGAATTTTCTCCACACCAACTACCCTAGACTCAATTACATCCCTTATAAAATGGAGCCTAACATCTATGTGCTTAGACCTTTCATGATACACTTGGTTTTTAGCCAAGTATACAGAACTTTGGTTATCACAGTGCACATTAATATTTCCTTTGAATATACCTAATTCATGTGATATACCATTCGGCCATATTGCTTCCTTTATGACCTTTGTCAAAGCTATATACTCAGCTTCTGTTATGGATAAAGCCACTACAGCTTGCTGATTTGACTTCCAGCTAATGGCCCCCCCATAAGCAGTAAATACAAAACTTGTTAGGGATTTCTTGGTATCTACATTACCAGCATAGTCTGCATCTACAAAGCCTTTTAACTCACATCCTTCCTTAACATTTTTCCCATATACCAGACCCAGATTAGTGGTTCTAGAAATGTATCTTAATAGCCATTTAATGGCATGCCAGTGTGCCTCACCAGGATTGCTTATAAACCTGCTGACTACACTAATAGCATGAGTGAGGTCTAGTCTAGTGCATACCATTGCATACATTATACTTCCCACCATGCTAGCATAGGGAATTTGTTTTATAAACTCTATTTCTGTTTCAGGGGCCTAATTTATGGACAATTTCACATGTTAACCTAGAGGTGTACTGACAGGCTTAACTTGGTCCATACCGAAACGTTTGAGAAATTTAGAGATATAATTTTTCTGGGATAAATACAGACATCTCTCTGTCCTATCCCTTGTAATATCCATCCCTAATATTCTGCTTGCAGGTCCTAGGTCTTTCATCTCAAATTCAGATTTTAACATACACCTAATCTTCTTAATCAGAATTGAATCTTTACAAGCAACTAACATATCATCTACATATAGCAGAAGATATATTATTATACCATTAACATCCTTATAGTAAACACAGCTGTCATAACAACTCTTTTTAAAATCATTTTCAAGCATGCATGTATCAAATCTTTTATACTATTGTCTAGGAGACTGTTTTAATCCATATAAAGATTTTTTAAGAAATCATACTTGGTTTGAGTTAATGTCTTTTGAGAACCCTTCAGGGGGGGTGCATGTAAATAGTCTCTTCTAATTCTCCATGCAAAAAAGCAGTTTTTACATCTACTTGTTCTAAGTGTAGATCCTGAAATGCTGTGAAAGACAAAA
Organism: Platycarya longipes; assembly: GCA_036559045.1. Classification (NCBI taxonomy): domain Eukaryota; kingdom Viridiplantae; phylum Streptophyta; class Magnoliopsida; order Fagales; family Juglandaceae; genus Platycarya; species Platycarya longipes. Next base: position 4,761,722 of record CM071801.1, read on the forward strand.
GCAGTCTAATGGAAATGTGCTTAACTACAGGAGAGAATATTTCATTGTAATCTATTCCCTCTCTTTGAGTGAAGCCCTTTGCCACTAGTCTTGGCTTAAACCTAGTACCTTCCACCCTTGGTATGCCTTCTTTTCTTTTAAAGATCCACTTGGATCCCACCAACTTAACCCTATCTAGTTTTGTAACAAGAACCCAAGTTTTATTCTTATTAAGGGACTCCATCTCCTCCTGCATAACAAGTATCCACTTGGTAGCATCCTTGCTAGCTATGGCCTCTTTATAGGTCATTGGTTCTTGATACACAACCTCATCAATAATGGTCAATGCAAAAGCTGTAAACTCAGCTTGACCATACCTAAGGGGTGGTTTTATTGTTCTTTTCTTTCTGTCCCTTACCAAAATGTAAGAGTCAGAACATGTTTGACCTGTGACATCTGATATAATGTCCTCAGAGCTACTCATTTGGCCAGTCCTGGGTTCTGTTGAGGTGTTTCCATCCTCCACCTTAACTTGTACCTCCCCCTTAGTACTACAAGGTTTGTGTTTTGTCCCTTCCTTCTGTATCTGAGCCATTTGGGATTCATTGAAAACTACATCCTTGCTGATAATACACTTTTGCCTCCTAGGTTCATCCACCCACAGCTTATACCCTTTAACCCCTTCAGGGTAACCCACAAAGATGCACTTAAGTGCCCTGGGATCTAGTTTATCAGTCTTTGAGTGTGCATAGGCAGTACACCCAAAGATTCTAAGGTGATCATACCTAGGTGGTTTCCCAGTCCAAAGTTCTTGTGGTGTTTTAAAGTTTATAGTTGAAGATTGACACCTATTTATTAAATGGGCAGCTGTGCTAACAGCTTCTGCCCAGAAAAGATTTAGGTAGCTCTGCATTGGATAGCATGCATCTTATCCTCTCTAAAATGGTCCTATTCATTCTCTCAGCTAGGCCATTTTGTTGAGGGGTTTCCCTCATAGTTTTATGTCTCAAGATTCCTTCCTCCTTACAGAAGTTATTAAACTCAGTTGACAGAAACTCTAACCCATTGTCAGTCCTAAGAGTTTTCAGTTTTCTACCTACCTGATTCTCTACTAAGGATTTCCATTCCTTAAACTTTCTAAAGGTGTCACTGTCATGCTTAAGGATGTAAACCCATACCTTTCTAGAGTAGTCATCAATGATGGAGAGGAAGTAATTCCTTCCACCATGAGAAGCTACTCTAGAGGGTCCCCAAAGGTCAAAATGTACATAGTCTAGTGTCTGTGCAGTCATATGAGTCGCCCTTTTAAAACTAACCCTCTTAGCCTTTCCATAAACACAGTCTTCACAAAAAGGTAAGTTATCCAGACCTACATCTGTCAGTAAGCCCTGTTTGTGTAATTCTAAAAGTCCTCTTTGACTAACATGTCCTAGTCTCCTGTGCCACAGCACAGTTTTGTTCTCAGTGTCAATCTGTATAGGGGATGCTTCCCCAGCAGTGGTTTTTCCAACTAAGGTATACAGGCCATTCTTTATTACCCCTTTCATGATTGTAAGTGAACCTTTGGTAACCGTAAGGACTCCTGCCTCTAACTTAAAAGAGTAGCCTGAGACATCAAGCATACCAAGAGAAATCAGATTCCTCTTTAGGTTAGGTATATACCTGACCTCCCTCAAAAGTCTCTCCATCCCATCATGAAGAGTTAGTCTTATGCTCCCAATTCCCAGGATTTTACAAGATTTATTATTCCCTAGAATTACATATCCACCATCCAAATAAGAAAAGGTTTCAAACCAGCTTCTATTTGGACACATATGGAAAGAGCATCCAGAATCTAGGATCCACTCCTTTTCAGAATCCACCTCAGATACATTCAGTACCTCAGCACTGTCATACCCATCTAACACCACAGCCACATCCCCCTCCTCTTTGGTTTTATTCCCTATTTGTGTTTTCTTGTCAGGACAGTCCTTTTTGAAGTGTCAATTCTTTGTCACATAGAAAACATTTCAAGTGTTTTCCTTTAGACTTAGACCTTCCTTTCTTATTCTTTGATTTTCCTTTCTTGCTTCTCTTTTCTGGTCTTCTTGTAACTGACAAGCTCTCACCATGTTCTTGTTTGGTATCTTCTTGGTTCTGTAATTCCCTAGCATGAAATACAGCCTGCACTTCATCTAGGGATAAAGTATCCCTACCATACATCATAGTCTCCTTAAGGTTCTGGTATGAGGAGCCCAAGGAACTCAGCAAGAGGATTGCCTGATCCTCATCCTCCACCTTAATATCTATATTATTCAGGTCTAATATTATTTTTTTAAAAGTATCCAGATGTTCTCTTATCAAGGTACCAGGAGTCATCTTGAAGGTGTATAACCTAGTTTTCTTATAGAGCCTATTTGCTAAGGACTTTGTCATATAAAGGTGTTCCAGTCTTAACCAGATGCCAGCCACAGTCTCCTCACTTGCGACTTCTCTCAATACTTTATCCCCTAAAGATAGTATCAGAACACTATGGGCCTTTTGGAGGATGTCCCTTTGGACTTCCACCTTCCCTTTCTCTTTCTAGGAAGAGCCCTTTTTCTCACAGGTGAGAGCATCCTGTAAGCCCTGTTGGACTAACAGAGCTCTCATCTTTATTCTCCATAACCTAAAGTCGTTTTCCCTATGAATTTCTCTACATCGAATCTAGTGGTCCCCATCGAACCTACGCTCTTGATACCAGTTGTTATGATCGCACCCTGAGTCTTCATTTACACTCAGAGCAAATAGCAAGATCCGATTAAAGAATTAAAGAAGAATAAAATACAGAAATAAGAACAGCAAGATAAACAAGTAAATCAACAAGAAATAGAAGAAAAATAAAAGGATCATAAGAACACACGATATTATGTGGTTCGGCCCTAATGGCCTACATCCATGGCAGGAACAACCTCAGAGATAATTTTATTGATGAATCTTCCAAAGCCAACATTTTTCTTACAAGATCAAACCAGAATCGATCTAAATCAAGCCATGAAAATGGCTCTCTCTCACTCGATTAAATCCCTAGCTCTCAATCTCTCTCTGTCTATCGAAGGCTCTCAAGTCGGCAGAATACAAATTAACTCTCACTGTTCCCTAAACAGGTTAAGTATATATTTATATACAACCAACAGATGTCGACATGTGTAAATCCAGTGGCTGAGATTAAGCCTTCTCAGCATAGCCCATATCACGTGCCCAGACAAAGCTTCCCTCATTGAACTTGAGTAAAACGGCACTGTATCATTTGTTGTAGGTTTTATTTGCTGCATATACAGATTTGATTAGAGAGTAAATATAATAAATGTAAATAATTGACACTTAATATTCACACTAGAGAAGTAGAAAAATTTATCAACCTTAGGCATCTTTTTATAGACAATTGTGATGCTTTAAGTCATATGCCTTGTGGACTGGGGAAGTTGACTAATCTTCAAACATTATCGAGCTTTGTGCTCCCCTCGGTTACTTATACCTTAAAGCATAGTGCTGGGCTAGGCGAGCTAAAGGAACTAAATAAGCTGAGAGGAACACTAAAAGTCACAGGTTTGAGGGGAGGGAAATATGTTGCATCAGAATATAAGGCTGCAAATTTAAAGGAGAAACATCTTCTTCAAGCTATGTATTTACAATGGAGGAAAGATGATGACAAGGGTGATGAAATGTTTGAATTGGAAAGCTTCCAACTTCACCCAAATCTTAAGAAGCTTTACGTAGAGTACTATGAATGTGTGAGGTTTCCAGTTTCGCTTTCTTCATTCACGAATCTCGTTAGTTTTGAACTATGTAGGTGTAAGAAACTGGGATTTTTGCCACAGCTAAGTCAACTACCTTCTCTTCAGCGTTTTTATCTTAAATAATTGGATGCTTTGCAATACATATAGGAATGGGGCGATCAAAGCAACGATTTCCTTTCTTCTTCTTCTTCAGTTGGAACAGCATTCTTACCATCTCTAAATGAAATCCAACTCCTTCGATGCCATAATCTCAAGGGTTGGTGGAGGAAGAGGAGTGATGCTGCTCTGGATTTCAATAGCGCGGAGGATGCACTGATGAAGACAACAGAGCATCCTTTGTTTCTTCTACGTCTTTCAAAATTAGACATATCGAATTGCCCCATGTTGACTTCAATGCCAATGTTTCCAAATCTTGAAATTTTGGAGCTGTCGAGGGCCAGTTGGAAGCCTGTGCAACAGACCATGATGATGACAACAACCTCAACTTTTTCATGCACTCCTCTCTCCAATTTGAAGCGTCTACACCTAGAGGATATCAAGGATCTAGAAACATTATTAGAGGGGCCTCAAAATCTCACCTCTCTCCGACATTTGTTCATAAACAAGTGCAATAGATTGAAATGTCTCTCCCAAGGTATAAAACATCTAATTGCACTTCAAGAAGTGGAGGTTCAAAGTTGTTTGGAGCTCAATCTAGGCATTGGGATGCAATGGGAGGGACTTAAAAACCTTTTATTTATGAAACTTTCGAATCTCCCAAAGTTGGTGTCTCTCCTGTTGGGGCTTCAACATGTTACCACCATACAAAAATTGGAAATTTCAAGTTGTTTAAACTTGATGGATATACCAGAATGGATAGGCAACTGGACATCACTTGTGCAGCTTACAATTTCTGGATGCTATTGTTTGAAATCACTGCCTGAAGCAATGCATATGCTTATTTCTTTGAAAAACTTGAAAATTGTTGAATGCCCCGACATTTTACGAAGATGCAAAAAAGTGACAGGTGAGCATTGGACCAAGATTGCTCACATCCCAAACCTGCAGCTTTCTTCAACTCACTCTGAGTCTTTGACTCCTCATCTTCGTTGAGGTATTCAAGTCTTTGTTATCAATTACCTTATGGCCCTATCACCTCCCAATATTTTTTCTCTCGCACACATTATTGTTTGGGTATTAAATTGCAGTTCAGGAGGTACTACCGATTGAATTTCATGGGAGTACGTCCTATTATTGTTGCTGTTGTTGCCTGCTAGCTAAAAAGGTTCGGTGTATATATCCATTTTCGACCCACCAAGGTTTTTTTCCCCCTCTACAAACTTTGCATCGAATCAAAATAAACTTTGTTCCCTACATTTCAAGGAGTGGTCAATCATATGCTCCAGAGTCTAACAGAGGAGGAAATGTCAGTGTTTATTGCTACGGTGTATCAAATATGGAGACGATGGAACATGTTCATTTTTGACAATAAATTTGAAGCTCCTGAAGTCATCTCAAGGATAGCGCAGCAACTCGCCATGGATTTTATAAAGGCCAACAAACAAGTCCCAAAACGGAGGTCTCAAAACACCTTCACTCATCAAAATTGGATTCCTCCGCCAGATATTGGAGAATACATCACAACAAGGAAAAGAAGTTATGCTTACGTGAAACTTGCATGCATACTCTGTCACTAGGATCATTATTTGTAATCTGTTATTTGTCCGTTGTTATTTTTTTATTCTTTTGCTAAGTTGTATATATAAAGCATATTATTGTCTTTTCATAGGTTAGTAGTTAGAATATTCTTTTTTGTCAGTGTATATATTTCCACTGCTGTTTCATTGTAAATGCATGATTTGGAATATACAGAGAACTTTTGGCTCTCCAATGCGTCTTCTCCTCTGTATTCTCCTTTTCGATTCAGTTTGTTACATGGTACCAGAGCTCCCTCGATCCGATGGCTGCTTCAGATAATACCAACGATCCTAAATCTTCCTCCAACAAACCTTCTGCCAACTGATATCTTGATTTTTCAGACCATTTCAACCCATTCCAAATCGAGAATGGTGATAATCCTGCTACTGCCATAGTTTCAAATCCCCTTACCATTGACAACTACGTCAGTTGGTCATGCGCTGTTAGCAGAGCAATTCGCGTGAAAAATAAACTCAAGTTTATCAATAGCACACTGCCTAAACCCATTGATGCATTAGACCCCCTTTTTGAAGCCTGGGAGAGATGCAACGATTTGGTGGTCTCATAGCTGAAAAATTCAATAAGTCCTTCTATGAAATCAAGTTTAGCATTAGTTGATGATTCTAAAATTCTGTGGTTGGAACTCAAAGACCGTTTTACTCAACAAAATGGTTCTATAATTTTTCAACTCAAGCGAGACTTGGTTGGTTTATACCCAAAACCAAGACACTGTCAACACTTATTTTGGCAATTTGAAATGCCTTTGGGATGAACTTGCTATTTATGATCCACTTCTTGACTGTGATAGTGGCAAATTGAAGGTCCTTCATGACCGATATGACCTTGACTATGTTATCCAATTTCTCATGGGCTTATCTAATTCCTACTCAAACACTAGGGACCAGATTATGTTCATTGACCCTTAACCACCTCTCAACCGTGTATTTTCCATGATCCAACAATAGGAAAAACAACATCAAATGATATCCAATCTCCACCCTTTTGATTCTATGGCTATGGCTATGATGGTCAAACCATCCTATAACAGCAACAAATCCTCTACCAAAACTACTTCCCAGAAAACCAACTGCCCTTTTGGCTCTCACTACAAAATCCCTAGCCGTACCCTTGATACCTGTTTTAAGGCCGGTAATGCCGAACCTCCTCAATGTCCTCATTGCCACATGACTAGTCACAACATGGAAAAATGTTATAAATTGCATGGCTACCCCTCTGGACACAAGCTCCATGGGAAGTCCAAACCTATTGTTGCAGCTGTAACATATTCTCAAAACAGTGATCGTGATGAAGATGCCACTGAGTCTATGGCACTTACCAAGGGTCAATATCAACAGTTGCTTGCTCTCTTGCACTCCAAGGACGTTGGCCTAACCATGGCTTCACTGACTGTCTCTCAACCCTCTCCCTCAGCCCCAAATAATCATGTTAATTCTTCACACATCTCTAGTATGTCAACTTGCCTCTCAGCACACACACAATCACCTTCTCACTCACACACATTTCCTTGGATACTTGACAGAGGTGCAAAAGATCACATGATCTATTTTACCTCCCTTTTCACTTCCATCACAGCCAGCGTCTCTTATCAAGTCAAATTACCTAATGGAGAAGTTGCTCCCATTACCCAGATTGGTGTAGTATGATTGTCTGACCAGTTCATTTGGAATCATGTACTGTGTGTGCCCTCTTTTCATTTTAATTTGTTGTCTGCCAAGAAGCTTGCCCACGATAATTCATGTTGCCTGATATTTTTGCCCAATTCTTGCTTTCTTCAGGACTTAGCATCCTGGACAACGATTAAGATGTGTGAAGTTAAAGGAGGCTTTTATCATCTCCTCAAATCTCGAGTGTTACCGACAGCTCTTATTGACATCCTATCTAACGTTCTTGCAACAGAAACTCCCACCTATGCTTCTGCCACTCATACAGCTTCTCTTCCTGATCTATGACATTATTGACTTGGCCATACTTCTCCTTCTAGACTAGCTTTAATTATTGACCCCATTGTAAGAGACAATTTAAAGTTTCATAATCAAATACCATGTTCGATTTGTCCTTTATCTAAACAGCATCGCTTGCCATTTCCAAATTCTCAACACTCTTCTTTGCATGCTTTTGATATTATCCATTGTGATATATGAGGTCCCCACTCCACTGTTGCTGTAGATGGTTCTCGATATTTTTTCACAATTCTTGATGACTATACTCGGACAACTTGGGTTTAAATGCTCAAAAAAAAATCTGACACCAAAAATTGCATTGTCTCATTCTATAACCACATTGAAACTCAATTTCAAGCCAAGATAAAAATTCTTAGAAGTGACAACGGGTCCGAATTCAATATGAGAGATTTTTATCAAAATAAAGGAATTATTCACTAAAAGAGTTGTGTGGAGACCCCCCAACAAAATGGACGAGTGGAAAGAAAATACCAACATATTATGAATGTCGCCCGAGTCTTGAAGTTTCAGTCTCACATTCTTCTCAAGTATTGGACTGATTGTGTACTCACAACAGTCTACCTCATAAGTCGCACCCCCACCCCTCTCCTACAAAATAAAACCCCATTTGAAACCCTTTTTGATGTCCCACCAAAGTACCATCACTTAAGAGTCTTCGGCTGTCTTGCTCATGGTTCTACCTTATCATATGGTAGGAAAAAGTTTGATCCTAGAGGCAAAGCCTGTGTGTTTCTCAGTTACCCTTTTGGTGTCAAAGCATATAAGATGTTTGATTTACAAACTGAGCAAGTTTTCCTTTCCCGAGATGTCCACTTCCATAAATCAATTTTCCTTTTTGCTGTGACCCAACCTACATCTTCCTCCCCCTCTTCATCTCATATAGTTTCAAATTTACCACATTCCATACCTGCTACCACTCCTCTTCTTCCTCCCTTCAATTCCACACCTTCCTAATAATTACCTGTCATCACCACTACCGATACCTTGTCAACCCCATCTTCCCCTCCTTCTGCCCCCACACCTCCACCCCAATCTTCCATACCTATCCCACCACCCCCACCTCCCTTTCCATTGTTCCCTCCTCATAGGTCAACTAGAACTAGACGTGCCCCTCAATATTTGCAGGAGTTTCATTGCCAAAAAGCTGCTTTAACTGCTCCCATTCCAAAGTTGAACAAGGAGCAATTGTCTACATCAGGTACTCCTTTTTCACTACACAATACACTTTCTTATCATGCTTTCTCACCACATTATCAAGATTTTTCTACCACCATTTTGACGCACATTAAGCCAAAGACCTATAAACAAGCTCTTAAAGACCCCAATTGATGCCAAGCAATGGACACTGAGCTAGCTGCCTTGGAGGCAAACCAGACATGGCAACTCACGGATTTACCCCTTGGAAAAGTGCCCATCAACTGTAAGTACGTCTACAAAATCAAATATCTCTCTGATGGATTTGTTGAACGCTTGAAGGCAAGGTTAGTAGCCAAAGGCTACACTCAACTCGAAGGGATAGACTATCAAGAGACATTTTCCTCAGTTGCAAAATTGGTCACAGTCCGTAGTCTCTTAGCAATTTCATCAACCTGAGGCTGGCATTTGCATCACTTTGATGTCAATAACACCTTTTTGAATGGAGATTTCCATGAAGAAATCTATATGAATTAGCCTTCCGGATATACCAAAGGATCTCCCAGTCAAGTTTGCAAATTACTCAAAAGCTTGTATGGCCTCAAACAAGCATTCAGACAATAGTATTCTAAACTCTCTAGTGTTTTGATTGCTTCGGGTTTCTCTCAATCCAAGGCTGACTATAGCCTTTTTACCCGAGATGCATATGGAGTGTTTGCTGCAATTCTTGTATATGTCGATGACATACTCGTGGCCAGCAATTCAATAAATGCTGTAAATGACTTGAAGTCCCTGCTACAAAGCAAATTTCAGATTAAGGACCTTGGCAAACTAAGATACTTCCTTGGCATTGAAGTTGTCTGATCTTCCACTGGCATATATCTTTGTCAACGTAAGTATACCTTAGATATCTTAGCAGACTCAGGGATTTTAGGCAGCACTCCAGCAAAGATTCCCATGGATCAGAATATCAAGCTCGCAATGTCTACTGGCACCTTCTTATCTAACCCCAACAGCTACAGACGCCTGGTTGGTCGCCTCCTATACCTCACAATCTCTCGACCAGATATTAGTTTCAATGTCCAAGCCTTAAGCCAATTTATGGTTGCACCAACCACTGCTCATCTTCTAGCAGCTTAGAAAGTCTTATTGTACCTCAAAGCTACCCCTAGTCAAGGCCTTCTCCTACCGAGTTTTTCATCCCTTCAACTCGAGGCCTATTGTGATTCAGACTGGGCTTCTTGCCCAGACACCAGACGCTCCATTAGTGGCTATTGCATATTTCTGGGCTCATCCTTAATCTCTTGGAAATCTAAGAAACATGCTGTTGTTTCACGTTCCTCGACAGAAGTCGAATATCGCTCTATGGCTACCACCTATTCTAAGTTAACTTGGTTGCGGTTCATCTTGTCTGCACTCCAAGTCCATCACCCACAAGCTGTGTTACTCCACTGTGACAACCAAGCTGTCATTCACATTGCGGTCAACCCTGTATTCTGCGAGCCACCAAACACATCGAGCTTGACTGCCATTTAATCTGAGACAAAATCCAAGATAACAGCATTTGTACTCGATATGTACCAAGCTCTGCTCAACTTGCCGATTGCATGACCAAAGCATTACCCTCACATGTTTTTCGTGCTCACTTATCCAAGATGGGAGTCGTAAATTTTTACGCTCCATCTTCCCTCCCCGGGGGGGGGGGGGGGGGGTAATTGGAGAATACATCACAACAAGGAAAAAAAGTTATGTATGAAACTTGCATGCATACTCTATCACTAGGATTATTATTTGTAATCTGTTACTTGTCCATTGTTTTTTTCTTATTCTTTTGCTGAGCTATATATATAAAGGATATTATTTTCTTTTCATAGGTTAGTTAGTTAGAATATTCTTTTTTGTCAGTGTATATATTTCCACCACTGTTTTATTGTAAATGCATGATTTGGAATATACAGAGAACTTTTGGCTCTCCATTGCGTCTTCTTCCTCTGTATTCTCTTTTCCGATTCAGTTTATTACACCAAAAAACAAGTTTAAAGTAAACTAGGATGCAGGGGTGGATTCAATCAACTGTCAAGTTGGAATAGGTGTGGTAATTAGAGATTGGCACGGGAAGGTGCAAGTGTCACTGATGTCCCAACATGATGCGTTTCCAAATGCTTTTCTTGCTGAGGTAATGCCTATTATGAAAGTAGTGATTCTATGTTGACAATTAGGCCTGTCTGCAATAAATCTTGAAGGTGAAGCTTTGGAAATGGTAAATGGAATAAATAGAAATGGAGAGAGTTGGAGTACCCCAGGATTAGTCCTTCAAGACAGGAAGGAAATGCTTGGGCAATTCCAGTATTGGAAAGTGAACCATGTTCCTAGAAATATTAATGTTGTTACTCATAAGTTGGCTAATGAAGTACTTAAACTCTCTGAGGAGAGAATAGTATTGGAAGAAATTCCTTTTTGTATCCATCATTTGCTACCTACAAGATGAATTAGCTTATGGCCTTTTAGCCTCCCAACAATTTTTCTCTCACACACATTAGGATTGAGTATTAAATTGCAGAGGGGCAAGTACCGATTGAACGGGAGTCCTAAATGTCCAATTGAGACCCATTTTCTTTTTGAGACCCATCAATTGTTGCTGCTAGCTAAAAAGGTTCGGTGTATATATCCATTTTCTTTTTGCGACCCACCAAGGTTTTTTTTTAAAAAAATTTTCCCTCCACAAACTTTGCATTGAATTAAAATAAATTAAAATAACTTACTTTTTTTTTTAAAATCACATGAACATCATTTAAAATACTTTTTAATTACTAACTAAAAGTAATAATAAAAATATATAAAAAATTTATCGAGACCCAGCAGTTGATGGGAGTAGCATTTTTCTTACATAAAACACATTCAAATCATTTGAAGATCTATATAGAAGGAATGCGAGCAATGGTGGATCTAGCTTTTTGGTTCACACAGACAAGATTAAAACTATGAGTTGAAAAAACATGATTAGAAATATCACCAAAAAATAACTAATGAAATAAATAAACATTTCAATTCACATTTTGTTAACGGTGTTGACATGAATGTAACTTTATTTATTTATTGCAAGTCATTAGATGTGCATGCTACTTGTTAGGTTTTTTTTCCAAGCCTAGAAAATATTCCATGAAAGCATGAAAATTATTTGTAATAAGGTGGCACTCTTAGTTTAGGTTTAAAATGTCCTCGACTCATGATATGTTATGTAATAAATCTTTTGAGATGATATTGTAGATAAATAATTTCAGGTGGATAGTTGTCATTGCCTTGGGAAGGTAATACGTGGTCGGGAAAATGTAATCTTCACATTTGAACCCTCTCCAGGTTGGCTTATATTGATTGTGTTTTATGAATCTGCTCTAAGAAGAGCTTTATAGGGGAGAAAAAAAAAAGGGGTTGTTGGAAGGACTCACGACATGGTAGGCTTATATTTTTTTTTTTTGTTGGTAACTCATGACATGGTAATATGAGCCCCCATCATGACTGTTTCTGAATTGAAAATGTGAGCATTCTGATAAAAATTAATATCAGAATTGAAATCTAATGTATTCATCTCCTTATATACAGTGGTTGAATACCCTAAGTTTAATGATAACTAACAATGACAATAACACAAGATTTGCAAACTAACAATGACACAAAACCTGGGATACAGCTAACATGGGTCAATATACCAATTATCCCCCTGATGTTTCTCCCATTTATCCATTTTTGATTAATGCATTTACATTATCCACCTTTAACCCAAAGGATTTCAGTTATTATGAATTCTAATCTGTCTACATTGTATCAAATTCTCTCATCTGTTGGCAAAGACTCTTTGTGTGTGTGTAATTTGATGTATCATCCATGTCTTTCCCAACTCATCATCAATCCTATAAATCTGGAAATGGATAAATTAATACCCATTGGAGGCCTCACATTTTTATTAAGCAGCATACATGAATGTTTAGAGATAAATCACACGTAATCATTCTAACTATCACCCATATCACAATTTATGTTTCAAAATGGGGATCACTTGACCCCCAATCTGAAACAAAGTGAAAAAAGCAATTTGAAACTTAAGTTGCGATATAGGAAAAAAGATGTATATACATGATCTTAATAGTTGAAGGGAGAGAGTAAATTGCAAAAAGAGTGACAGCTTTGTAGTGCTTGAAACTCTGGTGGTATAAATGTATAATTAATGTGAGGCTTATAACCCACATAAGCTACTCATAACATATCAACATTCCGAATCATTATGTTACATATATAGCAAGATCCTTTCCTTTTCTACTTATAAAAAACAGAAACAAAAAAAAGATCCTATCGTTTTTTTACTATATTTATTTTCCATTTCCAATACAACACAACTCAATACATTCCTATTGGGAATATTAATCGATTGTTAAACTTGTCAAACAAAAACATTGCTATAACGAATGTAAACAATTTTAATAGTATCCATGCATTGTGAGAGGATGACTGGAGGAAGTAATAATGCTGACTCGCTTCATTATTTATTAACCTTTTGTGTTATTGAGAGAATATGCATCTCTCTCTTGTGATAGCGCCCCAACTGCATAATATCTTCTTTCACAAATTAAATAAGAAGGGAAACAAAATGCATATTCTCCCAAACAAGGAATAGTAAGGGTTAATGTGATATGAGTCATCCCACATCTTATATATAAATTTTATACTTCACTAAAAAAGGGAAAAAAAAAAGAAGATGCAAGGTAATCATAGGAGGTGAACAATTAGCAGACAAATGGTTACATTATGCACTCATGAAAACCATATGTATCTGTAAAGATGTAATCACTAGTATATTTTGGCCCACACTGGCCAAAATATAATGACACTAAGCTCTTTTACTCATTGGGGTAAAAAAAAAGAAAGAGTGGAAATAGGCAGAACTTTTAAAGGTTCCAACATGTTAGAGATTTGTCTTTGAGAAAATATATGTAAGAGAAGGGATGGGGGTGTGATAAGATGGGTTCTTAGATTACAAACTCCAACTACTAGGAGCTGACAGAGACTTCATAGCAACATTCACCAACATTATGGCCTCCATGCTTACATCTCCATGCCTGACCCCTCTCTCACAATTATCAATGGCTTCAAAAAACGTTTCAAATCTCTTAAAACTCTCCCATATGGTTGTCTCTCTCCTCTCTCTCTCTCTCTCATGGATACTTATTCTTTTTCCCATTCCATTTGAAGGGAAGGGAGGGGGTGTTATTTTTTCATTTTTAGTGACAACATGTTCATTTCATGTGCATTGTATTAGAATTGTTGATTTTTTGGTAAACTTCTCACAATTAGTCATTTGAAGAAATATGTAATAAATGTGTATATTATATTCCTTTTTTTCCCTCAATAACAGATACATATGGTGCTAATTTGGGTACTAGTTCTAACTGCCTCATCAGAAATATAAGGTGAATGCTCTTGAATACAAGAGCATTCAAGAGACATTCTAATTCTAGAAGCAAAAAAACATGAAAAATACAACAGACAACTTTGACATAGATCAGCAGAGTAAGAAGGAAAAAAAACCACATATCAGTTTTTGGAGATTGATTTTGCTGTGGCAGGGGAGGTTGCTAAAGATAACATTTTCCCATATTTATTTGAGAATTTTCGTCATCATTAAGAATATCCATCTTACAGATAATAATGCACAAGCTTTATGTACATAAATAAGTGAATCCCAATATATATTCGTTATTTTCACTGTTGGTTTTGGTATTATGTTTATAATTATAGCACCACAACCACAAAAGACAGAGATTGAAGGCCAAATTACACACAAACAACTTGCAAAGGTAACATTGAGAATGAAATTTAGATAACACACGGAATGCCCAATTTCTGGAAAGCGGCGAGGGAACTGTCGGGGGGGAGATAGATGAAGCGCATCACTAACTAGTTAAATGCATGAACAAGATCCACAAACACATCGAGATTAGCATAGATACAAAATCAGAAGCTAAATAATGCAGTCAAATGGAATTCGAGCAAGCTAGTTGGGATTGCGGCGGCATACCTTTTGAAGGGCGGGCTAAACCCTATCCTCCCGAAACAACCCTTAAGCCAAAAGCCTTCGCCTTTCTCTCGGGTTTCTCAGGTCGCGGGTTATCCAGAATGCGCGCGCAAAGGAGACGGAACCTCGCATCAATAATCTCGCAGCGCAAACGAGCCTTGGGTTTCTACGAATTAGCTATGGAGTTCGGCGATCGATTTTCGTCGCTGTAGGGAGAAATCTTCTTCGGGATGGAAGGATTGATTTCTTGGTGTAGGCTGAAAATGGAGAAGCTCGTTCCGGGAGTTGGGTCGAAGGGTACTCGAAACTGTTTCTAATTAGACAGATGAATTCTGAAAGGGGGGAAAATTTTGGGAAATTGGCGCTCGATCGATTAGCAGCGTATTTTATTCGACGCTAAATGTGATTTCTTTTGCAGCGATTTTAGTCGTTGCGAATACCCATATAATCGTCGGAAAAAGATAACTTAATGAGCCTTCCGTGGATTACGTCTAGCAGTAAGCGACGATTATAAATTCGCTGCTAAAAGATATCTATTGCGACAATTACTTTAGCGTCAGTTAATAAATCGCCGCTTAAAGCTTATTTTCTTGTAGTGAATATTAAGACTTGTGGATGTCACTTGTTTACGTAAGTTGAAGGAGTGATATTTTAATCAGATTGAATCATTTTTGTCAATTGATCATTTTTTAATTCAAAATCTCGTCATGATGAAAGTATTACAATATATAGTTGGGATGAGATATTCTCTTTTCAACAAATTTTATGATTATTTTCTCTTAAGCAGTCTTACAGGAAAATGTAATTTTGTGGATCTTATGCCTATGCTTGGGCTCATGTCTAGTTAAAGCAAGAGCTGATGGTGTTTCTGTTGCATTTTTTTTTGCCTTCTCACCTTCGTAAAAGGCCTCGTGCGAATATAGAATGGACTACATTAGTTTCTCTAGTCGCTCGGTTCAGACACTAACTTGCTAAGAAGTTGTCTTGATACATTATTGAAGAACGACGACGTAGCTGACAGACTTGCCAAATTGGGTTCTAGTGGTAAGGAGGCTTTCTTTGAGTCTACTAACAGTATACCTAAATACAATCTTAAGAGTAGTTCGTAATATGGATAAAACTGAAATTTACACGTTCTTCGTAAAAATAACAGGTTTGGTTACAGATTTATTTTCTTTAGCCTTTTATTTTATTTTGGTTTATCTTTATCATCGTTGCTTCCAGTATTTTTGTTGTTTTCTGATGTAGTAGTACTGTATGGTAATTAATTTTTAATTTCTAGTTGGTTTGGATGTCTGGGTTTGGGGGTTTTTATTTTTTTTAATGTGTAATCTCCAAGTATCAGGCCGATCATGTAATTACAGTATTTCTCTTTTATAAATGAGGATTACCAATAAAATTGGGGTACCATCCTCTTCTTTAAAATAATTAATGTCAAATTTATGATAGAGGAGTACATTCAAATCTTTCATAGTTTAATAGTGACTACCAAAGTTACAAGTTTTAAAGTACATTCAAATCTTTCATAGTTTAGGAGTTATTACCAATTGCAAACTGAATGATAACCTAAAGGATCCATTCATCCGTTATTGATTAAAACCAATATAACATTCCTCTCTACTCGTTTTCTCAATTTATTATTATAAAAATCATGGCACTTCTAGAATTTTAAAGAAGAAATATGCTTAGTTGCCCCCCAAATCCCAATACCCTGCATTTTAGGTTTTTTTTTTCTTCTTTTTTAAATGTTACAAAAGTTACTACTAGTAAATATATGTATGTCTCTATTTTTTAGAATTTTATTTTTAATCTTTAGAAAAAAAAAACTAAAATACACTTGAGGTAACTTGGGAGGACAAATTGGGAGGCAATGTACATGTACATTGTAGTATCACCTTTAAAGAATAGTCAAAACAACCAAATTCGCAAAATTAAGAAAAAAATGATATTGCTAAGTAATAAATATATTTATTGTTTGAGAATTAATATGGAATTCCACCTTGAGCATTATAAGCAAAAGTCATTTCTTCACATTCTTATGTAAATTGGAGGAAGTACTCTCGATCTGACTCATTAAAAAAAAAAAGACACTATTTGTAGGTCGTGATTATTTAAATGAAGTCAGAAGATGGATGGTTTTGTAAAGCCAAATGCAAATTTTAATTTAATTTAATTTTTTGATAGAAACATAGCTTCATTGCATAAAGATCATAGAGATCTTAAGAGTTATTACAATACAAAGCATCATTAAAGACCAGGCTCTCAACAAAAGGAGGGGCACCATTCCACCACACAGCCATATCAGCAATTATTATTAATGAAATTAATTCAATGACTAATATTTATGTAAATCTCCATTCCACCACTTGTTGTGGCTGCAATCAGAAATTGGCATTTTCATAAACTAAATGTAAATAATGCATTTTTGTATGGAGATTTACGTGAAAAAGTACATATAGAGTTACCTCCTGGAATGGTTGCCAAATGAGAACGAAAAGTATATTGACTTCTCAAAAGTCTTTATGGCCTAAAATAGGCTTCTAGACAACGGTTTGCCAAGTTGTCTAATGCTTTTGTCACCTATTGGTTTGTTCAAGACAACTCTAATTGCTCCTTATTCGTTAAAAAGTCTGAAAGTTCTTTTATAGCCTTGTTAGTAATATGTAGATGATGTGTTATTGGCAAGTGATAGCATTCTAGAAATTCAGAAACTAAAGAACTTTTTACATGACAAGTTCACTATTAAAGATCTTGGACAACTCAAATATTTTATTGGTTTGGAAATTGCAAGGCCCAAGACTGGTATTTCTTTTTGCCAGAGAAAATATGCAATGGACATACTTGAAGACACTGGTTTAACTGGGTCAAAGCTTGTTATTTTTTCTATGGAGTCTAATATCAAATTATCTACAACTGACATAGACTTGTATGAAGATCCCTTAGGTTATAGAAGGCTTGTTGGTAGATTACTATACCTAACTATTGATTTAGCCTATTATGTTCAAGTACTTAGTCAATTTTTAGCAAGACCTATTGTTAGTCATCATCAAGCAGCAATCCGAGAATTGAGGTATCTTAAAGCTACACCAGGGCAAGGTTTCTTCTTTTCCTCTTCATCATATTTACAATTGAAGGCCTTTTCTGATAGTGATTGGGTAGGTTATGTAGACACTCGAATAAGTGTCATTGGCTTTGCAATTTTTCTTGGTAATTCATTGATTTCATGGAAATCAAATAAACAAGTTACAATCAATCGATCTTCGGCAGAGGCAAAATATAGAGCAATTGTAGCAACTACATGTGAAGTTCAATGGTTTGTCTATGTTTTATAGGACTTGAATGTCAGTCATCCTCAACCAACTTTGTTATACATAAACAGTAAATCAGCCTTATCCATTGCCACAAACCTAGTCCAACATGAGAGAACAAAACACATTCAAATTGATTGTCATCTTATTTGGGAGAAGCTACAGCAAAATGTCACTAAAATTTTTCACATTCCATCAAGGCTATAGCTAGCAGACATCTTTACAAAGTCGCTTGAATCTTTACTCTTTGATCATACTCTTCGCAAGATGAACATTCTTAATATACGTTCATCTTGAAGGGGTGTGTTGGAGTATTGCATCACATATCAAAAATATAGAATTAAAGAGGAAAGAAGAGAAATTAAATATAGAAGAGTCAGAGAGGAGTAGTTAGTTATTTCAGTTATTTCTGTTATTATACTCCTAAAGGAGTATAAATATGACTTAGTTTAATGTAACTATTAACTCATTTAATATAGTGAATTACGGGCTTCCAGTCTACAATCCTCTGTTTTCATTCTCTTTGCTTTCATCAAGTTCATATTCAAAGTGTTCATCTAATTATCAACAAGCTCAATTCACTTTTAGTAACCAGACGATCTAAAAATATTTTCAGTTAAAAATGTGGGTTTGTGTATCTGATAGCTTTGATGTTCAAAAAATTGTGGAACAAATCTTTTAATTTGTAACAAACCAGAAACAAGAAGTTTCTGGAATGGAGATATTGAGCAATCGTATTTGGAAATAAATTAAAGGAAAGAAGTACTTACTAGTGTTGGATGATGTGTGGAATAAGGATAGTCAAAAATGGGATAAATTGAAAATTTTGTTAATGGGTGGTGCTAGAGGCAGTAGAATATTAGTAACCACTTGCAGTGAAATGTTGGAAAATCTTACACACATAGTGGAACCATATATCTTAAGAGGTTTAAAAGAAGATGACTCGTGGTCCTTATTTAAGCAAATGACATTTATGGGTGGAGAATAGCCGGGAAATTCAACAATTGTGACAATTGGAAAGGAGATTGTAAAAAAGTGTGTAGGTGTCCCACTTACGATAAGAACAATTGGAAGGACATCGTTGTGCTTGCAAAATTCAAAAACAGAGTGGTTGCTTTTCGAGAGCAATAAACTCTCAAAAATAAAAGAAAAAGATATCTTACCAACTCTCAAGTTGAGTTATGATAAACTCCCCTCACATTTAGAGCAATGTTTTGCTTATTGTAGTTTATTTCCAAAAGATTACATGACTAATAAACCCTTTATTGTTGATCTTTGGATAGCATAAGGGTTTGTTAAGTTATTAGATCAAGATGAATGCTTAGAAGATGTTGGCCGTGGGTATTTCATGTATTTATATTGGAGATCATTCTTTCAAGATGCTAGAAGGGATGGTTTGGGCAACATAATTTACTTTAAAATGCATGACCTCATGCATGATCTGTTGGGTTACATCTAGAGACTACTTTGGAAGTTGAAAATAGAGTGTCAGGAATTTTGCTCAATATTGGCTCGACACTTGGCTCGAGCGAGATTCAGACAGAGATTTTGCTATTCTAAAATATAAATATGTTATATTAGGCTGCTTAAACATATTTTCTGCCTATTCTAAAAGAGAACAATTACCTAGTGAGTGCATATTATATGAGAGAGTAAAAAGCACTAAAAAGAGTGAGTTGAGATTGAGTGATTGTAATCTCCTTTGGTAATATAATTTTTGCAGTTTTGTGGACGTAGACAATTTGCCGAACCACGTAAATCTTGTATCGTATGATTGATTGTATTTGCTTTCATTTTTATTTGGTACCATTGAGGTGTGTGTATTTTGTCCACAACAACTGATATCAAGAGCCAAGATCGGTTTTGAAGGACAACGATGGCTGGAGATAAAGTGAACGCACATGGGATCGAGAAGTTTGACAATACTGATTTTGGGTACTGGAAAATACAGATCGAGGATTATCTCTACGGGAAGAGACTCCACCTTCCACTGTTAGGAAAGAAGCCGGAGAGCATGGCTGATGCTGAGTGAACCCTGTTAGATTGACAGGTTTTAGGGATTGTTTGGCTGCCCTGTCCAGTAAGGAGAAGACCACGGAGGGTCTCATGAAGACATTGTCAGGTATGTATGAAAAGCCTTTGACAAATAACAAAGTGCACTTGATGAAAAAATTGTTCAATTTGAAGATGTAGGAATGTATGTCTGTGGCCCAACACTTGAATGAATTCAACATGATCACAAATCAATTATCTTCTGTGGAGATTGAATTTGATGTGAGATAAGAGCATTGATTTTGTTGGCATTGTTGCAAAATAGTTGAGAGGCCATGAGGATGGTTGTGAGTATTTCAGTTGGCAAGATGAAACTGAAATACAACGACATACGTGACATAGTTCTCGCTGAAAAGGTACGTATGAGAGACTCCGGTGAATTCTCAAGTTTGGGATTGGCCCTGAATGTTGATAATCGGGACATGGGACATGACAGGTTAGGCTACAAGAGCAGAGGGAGGAGCAAGACAAGATCTGGACAGCAGATCACGTGCTAAAGTTGTGGCAAGCTAGGTCACATCAAGAAAAACTGTAGGAATCAAGAAAGCACCGGGAATGATGATGTGAATGTAGTGGCAAAAGAAATTCATGATGTCCTACTTCTTGAAGTGCATAGTCCAATTGATGATTGAGTGTTAGATTTAGGAGTTTCGATTCATAGCACTTCACATCGAGAGATCATGCAGAATTATGTTGCTGGTGATTTTGGAAAGATGTATGTGGCTGATGGAGAGGCATTGGATGTAGTGGGAGTGGGTGATATTCGCATCACACTTCCAAACAAGAGCGTTTGGACTTTACAACAAGTCAGTCACGTTCCATATTTGAAGAAAAACCTAATCTCTATGGGACAGCTTGATAATAGTGGTTATGCAGTAGCATTCTTTGGAGGAGTTTGGAAGATCACTAAGGGTGCGTTGGTTTTAGCGCATGGTAAGATATCTAATTCTTTGTATTTGACATCAGGGTCCAGTGATATGCTGAGATTAACAAGAGTGCAAAAGGGCAAGTTTGATCACGTGATACCTATGAGGAAGCCAAATGGAGTCAACTTTGTCGTTCCTCATGTGAGCCTGGAGAAGTTGGCTGAGATTGCCAAGAACGGTTCGAGACCTAATACTCCTAGTATAGTGGGAGTTGTGACTCATCCAATGGATGTGTTGACTAAGGGTGATGCATGTGGGAGATTGAAGTCAAACTCGACTTTAGTTCATTTTCTGGCTTGAAGGCAAATTTGGTGGCTCCTGGGTTTGCCTTGATTTTTATGTTTGTTGTCGGCTCCTTCTGTCGTGTTTCTTGGTTTGGGGTATTGATTTCAGAGCTTCTATGTTGATTTCTGGTTGGAAGCTTCTATTGTTTTCGGAGATTCTCTTGTTTTTTATGCAATTTGTGATTGTTATTGGTTCCCCTATGGATTTCGACATTCTCTGTGATTGTTTCTGATTGTTTCTGGTAGGGCTGTAAAAAGACTGAACCGGACCCGTTGTCCCAGACCGGGATCGGACTGGACTGGTTGGAGTCCGGTCCGGTCCGGTCCAAAAAATATATGGACCGAAAAATTCCGGTCCAGTCCTGGTCCAGGGAGTTCATCCCCCTGAACCGGACCGGACCAGACCGAATCCCTAGAGTTTTTTTTTAATTTTTATTTTTAAATATATGTATATATAAATAATAATATATAAATTTTAATATTAATATTAATATATATTAACATATTAATATACAATATATACTCTTATAATATTAACATATTATGATTTATAGTAGACTAGTAGTTGACTAGTTATAGTATAAAAATATAAATTATAGTATATCTAGATAAAGTATTAGTAATAACTTATAAGTAATAAGTATATTATTATTATTTAATATATTATTACTAATTTATCACTATTTACTAATATATAAATATATAATATACTAATGTAAATTGTAATAGTGTTATTACTAATTAGTTATAATTTATTAACATATACTAATATAATAGTATTATTAGACTATTAGATTATTAGACTATTAGTTATAGTTTACTAACATACTTAATATTTAATATAGACTAACATATTAATATATAATATATACTCTTATAATATTAACATATAAATAATAAGTGTATTATTATTATTTAATATATTATTACTAATTTATCACTATTTACTAACATATAAATATATAATATACTAATATAAATTGTAATAATGTTATTACTTATTAGTTATAGTTTATTAACATATACTAATGTAATAGTGTTATTAGACTATTAGACTATTAGTTATAATTTACTAACATATTAATATATAATATACACTTTTATAATATTAACATATTATAATTTATAGTAGTTAAATTTGGGCAAAATTTTTTTTGAAGATTGTAAAATTTTGGATTAAATTTAGCCCATTAAATCATATGGGGCACCCCTGGATCGGACCGGACCGCCACTGGACCAAATTGGACCGAACCGATATGGACCGAACTTCTGTTCAGTCCAGTCCAGGGTGAGAGAATTCTTGGACCGAATGGAATCGGTCCACAAATTTTCCGGATCAGACCGGACCATTTACACCCCTAGTTTCTGGTTCCTCTGGGAAACTCGAGGCCATTTGTGACAACCCAATTTCTTTTATTAATTTTATTATATAATAGAATGGTTATATTTATTTTGAAAATTATTTTAGCTTAATTGTGAGAACTTCTTAGAAATATAGTTGATATGCATATTTGGATTTTTCTTTAGTCTTTTATGGTATTCTTCTAGTTATAAAAAAAGAGAAATCTCGTTGATATGGCCTTTGAAAAGTCAAGGAAATTTTGAGTTAGGAAAATTGAAGAAGAAATCAAGTGGTACCACATGATGAAATTGGATTGGTCTATTTTAGGCAGTTTCAACATCTTTTGGTAAATTAGTCATAGCTATCTCATCTAATTTATAAATAATGTGATTCAAAGTTCTATAGAACACTAAAAGAGAGATATATAACTTTTATATTTTGAATTTTAAGATATATTGACTGGATTAAGGACAAAATCGGGTTGGAAGTTGACAGAATTAACTTGAACGTAGGAAACATATGCACTGACTTTGATTTCCTTGGAAACCAATTGGAATATGTAACTACCGACCTTACCTTAGACCAAATCTTGAAAATCTTATCAAGCTACTTAGGTGTCTTGTTATGCATGAGGACAAGTGGCAAGTGAGGGACTTACCTCTAGAAGCCTTCGGATCACTCCAAGGATGCAAGAGAGCTGAACACATACATGTCTTAGATTATCCTTCCAAGTGATAAGATTTTGTAAATCTAATAACATCACATCTCTCTTAAGTGGCACAAGGTAAGGCCTTGGATGAATTGCTTGCTAACAAAGCCTACTAGCAAGGGAAAATGCTAACTTAAAATCCAAGAGCACACATGTGGCACTCGGCCAAGCGATACATTTGGAGTTCTAGAACATTTTCTTCACCCTCACACACACACACACGCACATATATATATACGTGTGTGTGTGTGTGTGTGTGGTCGACACTTCAAGGGGAGGAGCTTCTTGACTCTTTTCTCTACTACAACACACGACAACAGTAAGAGAAAAATCCTTAAACCCTTTCCTAATTCACCAATTCCTCCCCAAACCTTCAACAAGGGCATTTTGGACACATTAAGAAGGAGATTTCTAAAACCAAGTCCAATTTCAAGTGAAAAGTTTTGAAAAAATTTGTAAGTGTACAAAATAACTTAACTTTGATGTTAAATTGCTTATATGATAATTTTATAATCATAGATGTTCTTTTTTAACACAAAGTGATAGTAATTGTTAGTTTGAAGTAAGTAAGCTTGGATTATGGATTCTTGCAAGACAAGGGAGAGAAATTTTATGAGGAATCAAGACTTTATCTTAGAAAACTATGAAGGAAAGAATAGATAAAATATGTAAGATTTATATGACAAAAAAAAAAATGGAATTTGGAGCTAGAGGGTTTCGGTCTTAATATCATTTAGGTTTAAATATTGTAGGTTTTATTATTTAAGTTATGGTTTTGTTGATTATTTTTGAAATACTGAAATATGGTATAGATTCTATTAAAAATAAATATTTAGTCATAAATAAAATTATGAAGGATAAGACTTGCATACAGACAACTAATTGAAATTATGGAAGGGAAATAGATATACATATGTCTTGGCTTGGAGGTTAGGGAATTGATTTATGAAATTTTGAAATTTGTAAAATAATGAATGAGTGTGTTTAAGAATAGAAAAGAAAAGAATATATATATATATATATGTGGTGTTTTGGCCTACTCTAGTAAACCTAAGATTAAAATTATTCATTTTATTTCTTAGGCAAAAGGGATATGTGATGTGAATTATTTGTGCTATGTATTAATTAAGTAAATCTTATATGTCATAAGATTTATGTGAGCATAAAACATGTATGTAATGTTTAAGAGTATTTACATACTCAAAGTTGTCATGAGTTTTTACGTTAAGAGTCATGACATTCATTTTAAGAAGACATGAAGATAAATTTTGTAAGTATAAAAAAGAGATAAGAAAAGATTAAGAAAATTTAAAAAGTCACGTCATGATGGGGAAAGCGATACGTAACTTTCGTATAACTGACGTGCTGATGGGAAAGGCGATACGTAACTTCCGTCGAATGATAAGAAGTTATGTTACGATGGGAAAAGCGATATGTAACTTCCGTTGAATGATAAAAAGTCATGTCATGGTAGGGACAACAATACGTAACGATCGTATGAATGATATGATTGGCGGTGAAGACGATATATAATTGCCGACATAATATGATAAGGCTCGTCACAACAGTGAAGACGATACGTAACTGCCGTATGACTGCTGAGAATATGAAAATTGACGGTGAAAGCGATATGTAATTGCCATCATGCTAAGACACCTGACGGTGAAGAGGATACGATTTGTCGTCGTGGTTAAGGCTATGATTTATAAGAACAAAAAAAAAATAGAAATATGAAATAAGAATTTTCACGAAAAGATACATTACGACACAAAAAGTGTGCACCATGTTCACTAAATCTTTTTTTATAAACTTGCATAATTCAAATGTAAGTCATGTATAAGGCATGTACGAGTCATGATTAATAGATCTTATAGGCATACTATATGCATATATATGTTGTTTGTGAATATGGTTATTGCTTTATTATATTATTTGTGCACTTATTGAAATTTTTTTGAAATCTCATTTTTTAATTATTACCTATCATTCCTTTCGAAATGATAGATTTGGTTGCATGTAGTTATGACCAGCCAAGAGAACCGTACTTTTCGAAAGATTCTGGTGAGCCTTACGGGGCCCACCAAATTTTCTCCCATTGTAGACCCACTTTTTGATAGTTATGACTCTTCTGTTTTTTATCATATGATGGAGGACATAAGACAACACAAACCTTTTATGTCTAAGGACCGGACCAAAATAGGACATTACCTTCTTTTGAGTGCTGATGGCTCTTTATCTATGAGTAGTGTGTTTGTAACACCATCAGAAAAATTTCTCCAACACGAGTTTAAAGTCAGTATGAACAAATTTAAATATGAGAATGAATATAAAGAAGTTAAGAAAGAGCCTGCTTGGTGAAAAGGCTTAAAGGAAAAACAAAAATCTATGTATATGTATTTTTGGACCTCTAACTTATGTACAACTGAGACTTGATGTTAATATAGATATATCTAAAAGTTTTAGTTATGTCATACCATGTGATCTATGTGCAACGTTAGATTTCCTTACATTTTCTGAAAGTTTACCTTATTCCGCTGCGTTACTGATTACGCATGATTAGTAAGTTAGGTGCATGCGAGTTATGTATGATAACTATGAAGAGTATATAACTTTGTGTTACCTATCTTGAAGGTTTAATTTATGTTAAATCTTATACGTAAATTGGGGACGTCATAGAGTGGTATTAGAGTAATATGTCTCTGGATAAATCCACAATGTCTTAGGAAAAAAATCACAAGGTATTATGAATAGATTTGAATTTTGAGAAGGATTGGATTAAGTTGCTTGGATGTGGAATTGAAATTTTTGGATGTTGTGAGCTTAGAAGTTGGAGTTGATAAGGCGGAAGTAACTTATGATAGGTTCGGTACGTTTCAGGGAAATAAAATGGCGGGAGGTCGACATAGTATTGCCCCTCCAAGAAAGGAAGAACCAATAGTTGAGAATCGTTTGTTGGAATGAGGACAAGCAATAGCGAAAACTATTTGTCAAATGACGGAAGTAGTAAAAACCCAAATAGAACAAAGCTAGAGTCTTCGTCCTGAGAAAGCTAGAGGTGAAACGCAAGGCTATCCCTATGAAAAATTTTTAGTTTATTGTTATCCTCATTTTATGGGGACTAAAGGAGCTATAAAGGCTGATAAATGGATAGTGGACTTGGAACGTAATTTCAAGATTAGCAGATGTACGGAAATACAAAAAGTTTAGTATGCCGGACATTTGCTTCAAGGGGAAGCTGGATTATGGTGAGATACGAAAAGGAAATTATTGAAGCAGGAACTAGGCTAGAATGGGGTGATATGATGGGAAAGATTCAAGAAGGAGTTCGATGATCGTTTCTTCCTGGAGATGGTAAAGCAGCAAAAAGTATTGGAGTTCGCTACATTGGTACTAACATGACGGTGGAACAATATGCGGCACAATTTATAGAGTTGGGTAGGTTCGCTCCTTATTTAATTACTACATAAAAGATGCAAGCGCAGAAGTTTCAACTAGGGTTACAACTAAGGATCCGTAACCAAGTAGCCTGCTTGCAAATTGAGAAATTTCAAGAATTAATAAATGTGGCAATCATTGCTGAAATGGAACAAAGGAATTTGATCATGCAAGCTCAACCACCCTAGAAAAGAGGACTTCCCTACCTTTCAAGAAGGGGGTGGGGAAAAGAAGAAATTTTCACCTGGTAGATAAAGGAAAAGGAAAGATGACTAGTTCAGGGCCACCAGTCTTATTTCCTCTATGTAGAAGGTGTGGGCGAAGGCATATTGGTGAATGTCGGATAACTACTGGAGTCTGTTTCAAATGTGGACAGCAAGGTCATATAATTTGGGATTGCCCACAAAATAATCCTGGAGGAATGACAGCTGCAATAACCAAAGTAAAGGCCCTTGTAAAGACTAAGGTGTTTGCTATTACACCAGGAGACGTAGATGTGGAAGCTGAGGAGTCTATCGATACTGTAATCATTACGGGTAAATTCTTGAACCCCCCTTAGTTGATGTTTATTTATTGTAGAATCTAGAAGTAATGATAGAATAATTTTGTATAGGTAAGGTTAAGTTAAGATAGAACGTGGTGAATACTTTGTTTGATTCTGGAGTAATGAGATCTTTCATTTCATATGGGTGTGTACAAAGGTGTAGATTAGATGTGGAGACTCTAGCTTAAAAAGTTCTAGTAATAATGCTAGATGGAAAAGCGGTAGATGTCAACTTATAGTAAGGAACTGCATTATAGAAGTTGCGGGCTTGCAGTTAACCGCTGACCTAATACTGTTCCATTTAATAGAGTTTGACGTAATCCTAGGTATGGATTGGCCATCCAAGCATTATGCTAAGATCGATTGTCATAAAAAGGAGATAGTCTTTGACGTGCCAACAAAAGAAATATTTTGTTACATAGGGGAAGTAGTCGAAACCATTCCCTCTAATGTAACGATGAAGTGAATAGAAAAATGTATAAATGAAGGAGCGAAGGTATTTTTGGTAGTAGTGCTGAATTCTTTGGAAGAAGCTAAAAGTGTTAAGGAAATTCCCGTAGTAGAGGATTTTTATCAAGTTTTTATGGATGATTTGCTAGGATTGCCTACAGATCAAGAAATGGAGTTTACAATTGAATTGGAACCAGCGACGACTTCAGTTCATAAGGCACCATATAGAATGACACTTGTGGAATTAAAAGAATTGAAGGTACAGATTAAAGAACTTTTGAAAAAGGGATTTATTCGTCTTAGCACATCATCCTGGGGAGTACCAGTGTTATTTGTTAAGAAGAAAGATGGAATGATGTGTATGTGCATAGACTATTGGGATTTGAATAAAGTTACTATTAAGAATAAATATTCGTTATCTCAAATAGATGATTTGTTGGATCAGTTACGAGAAGCAATAGTGTTTTCCAAAAAAGATCTTAGATCCGACTATTATCAACTTAAGATTAGGAAGCAAAATGTACCTAAGATTGCCTTTCAAACTCAATACAGACATTATAAGTTCTTAGTCATGCCATTTGGATTGACTAATGCGCCAGCAGTATTTATGGACCTAATTAACTAGATATTCAGACCATATTTGGATGATTTTGTGGTAGTCTTCATTGATGACATTTTAATTTATTCTTGAAGTGATGAGGAATATAAGAAATATCTGAGAATTGTATTAGAAACTCTATAAAAGTACCAACTCTATGCCAAACTCAGTAAGTGCGAATTTTGGCTACGAGAAATTAAATTTTTGGGTCATGTAATCTCAAGTGAAGGAGTTTCGGTGGACCCATATAAAATAGAGGCAGTGACGGATTGGCAAAGGCCAATGAATGCACATGAAGTGTGTAGTTTTCTCGGATTAGCAGGATATTACAGAAGGTTTGTGGAAAGATTTTCTAAACTTTCTACACCCTTAATAGCATTGACGAGAAAGAATGCAAAATATATTTGGAGTGATCAATGCAAAGAGAGTTTTCAAGAGCTTAAGAGGAGACTGACTACGGCACCAATTCTGACTTTGCTAGAACCTCATAAGCCATATGTAATTTATAGTGATACTTCAAAAATGGGTTTGAGATGTGTGTTAATACAAGAAGGACGAGTGGTTGCTTATGCATCCCGACAGCTCAAGAATCACGAGCAGAATTATCCTACTTATGACTTAGAATTAGCAGATGTGGTGTTTACATTGAAGATCTAGAGACATTATTTATATGGAGAAAAATGCGAAATATTTACAGACCATAAGAGTCTTCAATATTTATATAGCCAGAAAACTTTGAATATGAGGCAGAGAAAATGGATTGAAATTCTAAACGATTTCCAATGTAAAATCAAGTATCACCTTGGAAAGGCAAATGTAGTAGTTGATACATTAAGTAGAAAAACTCAAGCAGAAGAATCGTCAATATTGTTAGCACTAAGGGAATTACTTGTTGGTAGGATGCCAAGAGAAATCAGATTGATGGTGATACAGGAAATTATTCCTTTGACTGATGAAGAAATTAGGGAAGGACAAAGGAAAGATCCAAAATTAGAAATGATCCGACAATGATTGCTGGAAGGAAAATGGTCTTCATACTTTGCAATCTCTGGTGATGGGATGCTGTACTACGGAAAGAGAAAAGTAATTCCCGATGACCTAGAATTAAAAGAAAGGCCGATGCGAGAAGCTCATTGTACACCTTACACTGTCCATCTTGGAAGCACAAAAATGTATTGAGACTTAAAAAAAAAGTTTTGGTCGGAAGGAATCAAAAAGGACGTTGCAGTCTTTGTAGCTAAATATTCAATATGTCAATTAGTAAAAGCAGAACATCAGAGACCAGTTGGTGAATTGCAATCTTTACCAATTCCTGAGTGGAAGTGGGAAGATATGTATATGGATTCGTAGTAGGGTTGCCAAGGACATCAGCAGAAAAGAATTCAATTTGGATTGTGATTGATCGGTTAACAAAGAGTGTTCATTTCCTGCCAATAGCTAATACAGACTCGATGGAGAAGTTAGCTCAAATTTGTGTTAAGGAAATAGTTCGTCTGCATGGGGTACCCAAAACGATTGTTTCAGATCGAGATCCTAGGTTTACATCTCGTTTTTGACAGGGTCTGCAAAAGATGTTAGGCATTCATTTGAAATTTAGTAGTGCATATCATCCACAAACTAATAAGCAAACAGAACGAACTATTCAAACCTTAGAAGATATGTTACGAGCATGTGTGCTGGATTTTGGTGGTGATTGGGGAGCCTTTTATCACTAATTGAATTCGCTTATAATAATAGTTTCCAGGCTACTATTCAAATAACACCTTACGAAGCATTATATGGAAGAAAATGTATATCGTCTGTATATTGGGATGAAGTTGGTGAAAGTAGAGTTTTGGCGCCTGAATATTTAGAGAACAAGTTCAAATGATTCATGAAAGAATGAAAGCAGCCTAGAGTAGACAAAAGAGTTAAGTTCTTAAAATATCACCTATGAAGGGAGTTATACGATTCAGCAAAAAGGAAAAGTTAAGTTCTCGATATGTTGGATCGTATAAAATTTTGCAGAAAGTAGGACCAGTAGCCTATCGTCTCGCTTTACTAGGCAATTTACAAGAAATTCACAATGTCTTTTACATATCCTCTTTAAATAAGAGCCTAGGTGATGGAATCGCAGTAGTGATGGATCCAAGCAGTATCGATTTACACACCGACTTAACTTATGAAGAATGGCCAACTCGGATTAAGGATCAAAAAGAACAAACTTATGGAGTAATCCCACTTTCCAAGAAGCCATTTGGGAGCGTGAAGACGTGATGAGGGCTAATTACCCTCATTTGTTTGAAAACTAGTTATATTAATTTATGTTTGTTTTGATTATGCATGTATATTTGTATGAATGCAAATTTTATTTCTTGAACTCCTTGTGTGTATTTTCTATGTATAATCTATTGTGACTTGCTATTTGGCCTTAATTAGGAAAATGGATCACATGAATAGAACAGCACGAATATTAGTAATGTCAGTATAACAGTTAAAAGAAAGATCATGAAGACTTAGAAATAGAATACAGCATAAAAAGCAAAAGGAGATAAGAATGGAGAGGTTAAAAAGATTAAATAGGAACGAATGGCATCGCACACACATTATGGACATAGATAGCCAAGGAAATCCTGTTTCCAGACAACCCTTACCTCAAGAAGAAAGACAACCTGCTCGTAAATGGTTAAAATTTGAAAAAGAATATTTGTTTAGAATGAGTCGAGAAGAGAAAGATAAAGAAAATCAATGATGTTAGAATTATCAGACACTTCAAAGGATTGTGTACGCCAGAATGTAGATGGTCAGCCTATAATTGATACATACGAGGAAATATTAAGATAGCTTAATGAGATAAGTGTTAACATGTACTATGATTCAGACGTAGATGCAGTATTTTATTTTTCACAAGACTCTTTAACACTAGAGGAAGATATGCCCTTTTCCGATGAGTCTACTACTACCACTCGTCGAGGTATAAAAAAAATCTCTCTTTATTGAACTTTTTGGTTTTAAATAATGTCTTAATAATTTCAAGGACAAAATTTTTTTAAGGGGGGGAGGATGTGATGACCTGATTTCTTTTATTAATTTTATTATATAATACAATGGTTATATTTATTTTGAAAATTGTTTTAGCTTAATTGTGAGAACTTCTTAGAGATATAGTTGATATGCATGTTTGGATTTTCTTTAGTCTTTTATGGTATTCTTCTAGCTAAATAAAAAGAGAAATCTTGTTGATGTGTCCTTTGAAAAGTCAAGGAAAATTCGAATTAGGGAAATTGAAAAAGAAATCAAGTGGTACCACATGGTGAAATCGGATTGGTCTATTTCGGGTAGTTTCAACATCTTTTGGTAAATTAGTCATAACTATTTCATCTGATCTTTAAATAAGGTGATTCAAAATTACATAGAATACTAATAGAAAGATCTATAACTTTCATGTTTTGAGTTTTAAGAGATATTGATTGGATAAAGAACAAAATCGAATTGAAATTTAATAGAATTAACTTCAACGTAGGAAACATATGCACCGACTTTGATTTCCTTGGAAACCAATTGGAATATGTAACCACCGACCTTATCTTAGAATGGATCTTGAAAATTTTCTCAAGTTACTTAGGTGTCTTGTTATGCCTAAGGACAAGTGGCAATTATGGGACTTACTTCTAGAAGCCTTCGGATCACTCCAAGGATGCAAAAGAGCCAAACAGATACAAGCCTTGGATTATCATTCCAAATGATAAGATTTTGTAAATCTAATAACATAGCATCTCTCTTAGGTGGCACAAGATAAGCCCTTGGATGAATTGCTTACCAACCAAGCCTACTAGCAAGGGGAAATGATAACCTAAAATCCAAGAGCACACATGTGGCACTCAGCCAAGGGATACATTTGGACTTCTAGAATATTTTCTTCACCCTAACACACACACACACACACACACACACACACACACACACACATATATATGTGGTCGACACTTCAAGGGGAGGAGCTTCTTGACTCTTTTCTCTACTACAACACACGACAACAGTAAGAGAAAAATCCTTAAATTCTTGCCTAATTCACCGATTCCTCCCAAAACCTTCAACAATGGCATTTTGGACACATTGAGAATGAGATTGCCAAAACCAAGTCCAATTTCAAGTGAAAAATTTTGGAAAAATTTGTAAGTGTACAAAATAACTTAACTTTGATGTTAAATTGCTTATATGATAGTTTTATAACCACAGATGTTCTTTTTCAACACAAAGTGATAGTAATTGTTAGTTTGGTGTAAGTAAACTTGGATTATGGATTCTTGCAAGACAAGGGAAAGAAATTTTATTAGGAATCAAGACTTTATCTTAAAAACTATGATGGAAAGAATAGATAAAATATGTAAGATTTAGATGACAAAAAAATGAAATTTGGAGCTAAGGGGTTTCGGCCTTAATATCATTTAGGTTGAAATTTTGTAGGTTTTGTTATTTATGTTATGGTTTTGTTGATTATTTTTGAAATATTGAAATATGGTATAGATTCTATTAAAAATAAAGATTTAGTCATGAATAAAATTATGAAGGATAAGACTTGAATAAAGAGAACTAATTGAAATTATGGAAGGGAAATAGATATACATATGTCTCGACTTGGAGGTTAGGGAATTGATTTATGAAATTTTGAAGTTTGTAAAATAAGGAATGAGTGTGATTAAGAAAATAAAAGAAAAGAATTTATACATATATATATATATGGTGTTTTGGCCTACCCTAGTAAACCTAAGATTAAAATTATTCATTTTATTTCTTAGGCAAAAGGGATATGTGGTGTGAATTACTTGTGCTATGTATTGAAATATGATATGTGATATGAATTATTTGTGCTATGTATTGATTAAGTAAGTCTTATATGCCATAAGATTCATGTGAGCAGAAGGCATGTATGTAATGTTTAAGAGTATTTACATACTCAAAGTTGTCATGAGTTTCTACGTTAAGAGTCATGAAGTTCAATTTAAGAAGACATGAAGATGAATTTTATAAGTATAAGAAAGAGATAAGAAAAGAATAAGAAAATTTAAAAAGTCACGCCATGACGAAAAATGCGATACGTAACTTTCGTATGACTGATGTCTCGACGAGAAATGCGATACGTAACTCCTGTCGAATGATATAAAGTTATGTTATGACGAAAAAGTCAATACATAACTCCCGTCGAATGATAAAAAGTCATAT
This sequence comes from Platycarya longipes, assembly GCA_036559045.1. Classification (NCBI taxonomy): domain Eukaryota; kingdom Viridiplantae; phylum Streptophyta; class Magnoliopsida; order Fagales; family Juglandaceae; genus Platycarya; species Platycarya longipes. The sequence goes on from CM071801.1 coordinate 4,795,169, forward strand.
CATGACGGGGACGACGATATGTAACGCCTGTATGACTGGTAGTGAAAGCGATACGTAACTACCATCATAATATGATAAGGTTCGTCACGACGGTGTAAGCAATAGTTAACTACCGTATGACTGACGAGAATATGAAAGCTGGCGGTGAAGGCGCTATGTAACTGCCGCCATAATATGATAAGGCTCGTCACAACGGTGAAGGTGATACATAACTACCGTATGATTGACGAAAATATGAAAGCTGACGGTGAAGACGATATGTAACTCCCGTCATGCTAAGAAACCCGATGGTGAAGGTGATTCGATCTGTCGTCATGGTTAAGGCTAAGATTTATAAGAACAAAAAATATATATATATATGAAATAAAAATTTTCACAAAAAGATACATTACGACACAAAAAATGTGCACTGTGTTCACTAAGTTTTTTATAAATGTGCACAATTCAAATGTAAGTCATGCATAAGGCATGTACGAGTCATGATTAATTGGTCTTATGAGCATACTATGTGCATATATATGTTGTTTGTGAATATGATTATTGCTTTATTATATTATTTGTGCACTTACTGAGATTTCTCTGAAATTTCATTCTTTAATTATTACCTATCATTTCTTTCGAAAAGATAGATTTGGTTGCATGTAATTATGACTAGCCAGGAGAATCGGACTCCCCGAGAGATTCATGTGAGCCTTAAGGAGCCCACCGAATTCTTTCCCTTTGTAGACCCATTTTTTGATAGTTATGCCTCTTCTGTTTTTGATCATATGATGAAGGACATAAGGCAACACAAATCTTTTATATCTGAGGACCGGACCAAAATAAGACGTTGCCTTCTTTTAAGTGTTGATGGCTCTTTATCTATGAGTAGTGTGTTTGTAACACCATCAATGCAAGTTTGAAGTCAGTATGAACAAGTTTAGATATGTGAATGAATATAAAGAAGTTAAGAAAGAGCCTGCTTGGTGAAGAGGCATAAAGGAAAAACAAAAATCTATGTATATATTTTTGGACCTCTAACTTATGTACAACTGAGACTTGATGTTATTGTAAATATATCTAAAGGTTTTAATTATGTCATACTATGTGATCTATGTGCAAAGTTAGACTTCTTTGCATTTTATGAAAATTTACCTTATTCTATCGCGTGACTAATTACGCATGATTAGTAAGCTAGGTGCCTGTGAGTTATGTATGATAAGTATAAAGGGTATGTAATCTTCTGTTACTTATCCTAATACTTCAATTTAAGTTAAATCCTAGACGTTAATTGTGGGCGTCACACCATTTGTGCTACTTTTTGGTTCCTTTGTGGGCTTTGATGACCTCTGTTTGGTTTCCTTTTTTGGCACACTCAGTTTCTTTTTTGGTGCATTAAACATTTCTGGCCAACTTTCTTTTTTGGTTTCTAGTCTAGGAGTTTTTGGCACTTCTATATATTTGTGCTTGTTTTAGCATACTTTTGGTGGGATATTTTTTTCGATTGGATTATGTCTTCAGATAAGTTAGACTTGTTCCATATTCATTTTACTAGAAAAAATTATTCTGTTTCAGAGTTTCAATTTCAATTGTTTGTCAAAGGAAAAGAATTGTGGGGGTCATATTGATGGGAATGATCCCGCACCTTGAGATGTTGAGGCTTTGTCTAAATGGGAAATCAAGGATGCTTGGATTATGACCTAAATTCTTAGTTCGGTTGAGTCACCTTGTTCTCAGTCTAAGGCCTTACAAAATTGTCGTTGACATGTGAATTTATCGAAACAAGGTTTACAATCAAGAAAACACCGGCGTTTTCAATTGGAGTATGAGATGGCTAATTTCACATAGGGAAGTCTCTCTATTGAGGAGTATTTTTCTAGTTTTGAAAATATTTGGGTTGCCTATTCAAATATTGTTTATGATGTTCTCGCTGCATCTCTCTCTATGGTTCAAGTAGTGCATAAAACAAGCAAGAGAGATCAAATCTTGATGAAGCTCCATTCTGATTTTGAAATTGCATGTTTTAATCTGATGAATCTTCATCATGTAACATCTCTAGATGCTTGTTTGAGTGAACTTCTTCGTGAGAAGCAACATATAGTAACTCAGGCTACTATGGAACATGGGCTACTATTAGTGCCCGTGTTACTGTGGCTTATGCAGCACGAGGGAAGAATAAGGGTTGAGACATGTATGATGTCCAGTACTATAGTTGTAAAGCCTTTGGTCATATTGCTTGAGATTGTCCCCATAAACACTGTAACTACTGCAAGAAACAGGGTCGTATCATATATGCTTGTCCCATTCGCCCTAAAAGAAAGCAAATCACTATTTATCATGCTTTCGTTGGTGCCTCTAATCCTGCTGCATTACATGCTACCTTGTAGATTGTTCCTATTCCTACCTTTATAACCATAGCAAACCCGAACAGACTCATTGCTTAAATGGTACAATAGATGATCATTTATGCTCTTTCTACTTTTGGACTCTCAAGTAATCATATAGTTTCTTCTAAGCCATGGTATTTTGACTTCGGAGCCTCCAACCATATGACCAATACTATTGTTCCTCTTTCTAATGTCAAAAATAATATTGATAATCTGAAAATTAACAATGCTAATAATAGTACTCTGCCTATTAGCACTGTTGGTGATCTTTCCTCTTCCTTAATTGATGGGTTTTTTGTTTTATCTTCTAACCTCTCCATAAATATTATTTCTATTGGTCAATTGGTTGATAATAATTATAATATCCATTTTTCTAATTTTAGTTGTGTTGTGTAGGATTTAGTGTCCGAGAAGATAATCGCGAAGGGACTTAAAGTGGGACGACTCTTTACTCTGCACATTTCTTCATCCACAATTATTCCTGATTTTTCTTTACTTTTCTTTGCATGTAATGTTGTTAATCTTGGAAATAAGATGTGACATAGATGTCTAGGCCCTCCAAATTTAGATGTACTTTGTACTTTATTTAATTCTGATTTATTGGAAAATTAAGTATGTTCTTCTCTTGTTTTATCATTATTATTATTATTATTGTACAACATGCAAACTTGACAAAAGTAAAGTTCTACCTCTTCTTCTCATGCATCTAATGCCTTACAATGTTTTGATATTAATCATAGTGATGTTTGGAGGATTGCACTTATTATTTCTCATGCGCATTATAAGTATTTTATTATTTTTATTGATAATTTTGGTCATTTAACTTGGATTTATTTCTTATATGATATGCTGTTGGGCTATGTAATGACTTGGATTTTAATTGAGTTATCTTTGAAGGGAATGCTTAAATAGTGGTAAAAGTTGTCAACAATGAGGATGAAGATCCGTCGTATGGGGGCCATATTGTCGAGGACATCAAGACATTTTTGAAGATAAGGAGTACTTGGAAAGTGCAGTTCACTCGAAGGGAAGAAAATGTGGTGGCGCACTCTTCAGCAAAACAGGCTGTTAATTTAGATCATGAGCAAATATTAGATGAATGTCCACGCTTTATTTCTTTACAAATTTGTAAGGACTTAAATTGTACGGTTCTTTTTTTTTTTTTTTATGGGAAAAGTACGGTTCTAGTTTTGATAGATGAATTATATGAGGTATCTTTTGATTCAAAAAATAAAAAAATAAAAATAATAGTCACAAAATACGTTCATCTTTTATAATATATATTTTAAAATCAAAGTATTTATATAAAATATGATATTATTTTTATAAGATATTTTACAAAATATCACTTCTTTTAAAATATGTTATTATGAAAAGTGACGTGGGTATATATTTTTCATTCACAAATATCACTGTCACTCTCGGTCAAGAATCCAAAAAGTCTGCTCGAAATGGTTTATCTTGTTTTGTTTCTCTTTCGAGCCTGCACAGTAAAGTCTCGCTTGGATTTGGAAGTGAGTTGAGCTCATCTCAACTCACTTCTATTTTATCATTATATTTTTATAATTTTTTTATACAAAACACAAATTCCTATACGCCTTTTTTCAAATCCTAATACACCTTTTTCAAATTTCAACACACATTTTTCAAATCCCAAAATAATAATAATATTAAAAAATAAACCAAACTCATCTCAACTCATCTCATCTCCGAATTCAAGCGGGGTAAATGGTATAGCAATAAATTGAGGATGACCAGCTGAAAAAGGAATAAACTAATAAAACATAATGATAGTTTTATTATTCTTTTACAATTCTTTTATTTTGATTTTTTTTACTTTTTAAAAGAAAATTTTATTTAATAATTAAAAATTAATTATTAATGAAATTATGTTTTTTTTATTTTTTTTTTAATAATTAAGAATGTTAAGAAATACTTAAAAATAATAAAAAAAAAAGAAAAAATCAAATACAATAATAAACAAGTAGTTATAAAATAATAAGGATACCATTGCCCCATAATAAATAGATAAAAGAAAGGCAGCACAAAAAAATTAAGACTTGTTTAAAATTTAAATTCAATTGAGATTAATTTAATTTAAATTAAATTTAATATTCAAATACTCAATTATTAAATTTATTTTAATTTAAAATTCATTTATCTGCAAAATTCATAATTTAAAAAAAAAAATCTATACAATATCCTATTATTCACATAACCTCCACACACTACATTTTATTTTATTTTATTTTTATTAAATATTAAATATATAAATAAAAAATAAAAAATAAAAAATAAATTATTCTAAAAAAGAACAAATTCAAAATTAAAAAATTAAAAAATTAAAAAATATTAATATGTAAAAGTTGAAAAAATTGTATAGAACAATCATTTTTTAACCCAACACTTATATATACATAAAATCTATAAATTTTTTAATTATTTATAAATATATATAAATTTATGTTAATATTTAAATACATCTAATACATTTTAATATTTAAATATATATAAAATTATATTAACATTTAAATATATCTACAATCATCTTAAATAGATCTTATAAAATTCATTCTATTATTTTAATCTACGACTATTATAAATAAATTAATAGAAACTCGACGGACCCCGCTTGAATTCGAAGATGAGATGAGTTTAGTTTATTTTTTAATATTATTATTATTTTAGGATTTGAAAAATGTGTGTTGAGATTTGAAAAAGATGTATATGAATTTGTGTTTTATATAAAAAATTATAAAAATATAATAATAAAATAAAGATAAGTTGAAATGAGTTGAGATCACCTTCGAATACAAACAAGACCTTAATAATTAAAAATATCTAAACTCAACTTAATGCTTAAGAACCAATGACATGACATCTTTCACAGGTGTCTCCTCCTTAGCCTAACAGGCAAACCGCCCCTCATCTTAAGTAGTAAAGACAGCATGTAAGGCGGGTTCATCATCTTCTCTGCACTCCCACCTCCATCAATGGCCAAGACTTCAAACTCATACATCAGAGCGGCCGCGACAGACTTCATCTGCACGTAAGCCATCTCCTTCCCCAAACAAATCCTGGGCCCACCGTGAAACACAGGGAATCTGAACTGATCCAACGGCACAAAAGCTCCGTCCTCTCCCAACTACCTCTCGGGCCTATACTCCCTACAGTGCTCTCCCCACACCTTATCCATCCTCCCCATTGCATAAGCCGAGTAATCGGCGAACCAACCCTTCCCGACGTAGGTCCCGTCTGGCAAGACATCGTCCGCCACTGTTAATCTCGAATCGATCGGTACCGGCGGGAACAATCTCATGGATTCTGTTAGAGCTGCGTGTAGATAATGCATCTTCTTCAACTCCTGGTAGCTGAATATTCCCGACTGTTTTTCCGGCACCGATGACAACTCTTCGTGTATTAAACTAGCGCAGCGAGGATGGCTGGACATCAACCAGAAGAACCATGTCAAGGCCGTGGATGTTGTGTCTCTTCCGGCTAGTATGAAGCTTATGATTATGTCTCTCAAGAACTTCCTCTTGTGTTTTTCATCTTGAAACTCCTCATTCGAGGTCGAGAACATGAATCTTGATAACAGATCTTGATGTTTACGTGTTGCTTCATAACTGTCTTCTTCTTCTTTGGACCAAATAATTTCCATGGCGTATTGGTCGATCACTTTTATGGCTTCTCTGTATCTTTTTTCCGAGCCTATATTGAGAAATCTTCTCAGCTTCCATAGTAAAGGCAACGGTGACAGAAACCTTGAGGAGCTAATCTCCACGGCATCATCAAAAGCTTTGACAAACTTGGAGCTCGGGAGGTTTTTATATATGCTGTCGGAGGTCAAGCACTCGGTGTTCACACCAAATGCGACCTGACATATGTTATCGAAAGTTAATCGTTGTAAAACGTCTTGGAGATCGACGGCTCTGTTCTCGTCGCAGGCTGCAGAGAGGTAAGGAATGAGGCGATTGGAGATTTCTGATGCAACGGTGTCGGAGATGAAGTGTTTGAGCGATTTGGTGTTGAATTCATGGCTGGCAATCTTGCGCTGGAGAGTCCAGAGATGGTCATCGACGTTGAAGATGCCATCGCCGAGGAGCTCGTTGAGGACGTTGTGGAAACGAGAGCCTTTGATGTAGTTTGGGAAATTGGAGTGGAGGAGGTGCTCGACGTTGGCAGGGTTGGCCGTGCAGATTCCAGGGGACAGGTCGAGGAAGGTGCGAACTCGGAGAGTCGATGATGGGGTTTCGGAGAGCATATCGGCGACCCAATCGTGGAAGCGATGCCGATTGCGGAGAAGGGCCGGTAGGTTTCCGATAATAGGGTAAGACTCTGGGCATGGGGTGCTAGTTTTGGAGGAAGAAAACGTAGAACTGGAGAGGAAGTGGAAGATGAAGAGGAAGAGTGGGATAAAGAGGCACAGGAATAAGGCCAAGGAGGAAACAGAATCAGTAATCATGTCGAGATTCAGCATAGTTTCCTGTTTTTTGAGGATCAGAAATTTTCTGCTGTAAATTTCAGTACTAGCTAGTGTTTCTACTCTCCACGATGCAGGGAAGATCGAGAAGTACTCAAAAGATTCCAATAATTGAGTGCCGACAGCTTTGAATTCGAGACAGAGTAACAGTGGGAGGTCTAAAGGGAGAAAATTAAATGATGCTCCTTTGTTTAACTGACTGGGCCTTGAGCCTTAGATGGGCCTTAGCTTCCAACCCATTTACACGAGAATAAGCCTCTTTTTTGTTTTCAGAAATCAACAACCATTACCAGTGTCTGACTAGTGACACCACGACATTTATCTGCCATAAATAATGGATAATTCATTAATGAAATTAGAAGGGTGTTAAATATATAATTGATAAAAGATAAAATTTCAGTAGCTCTATACCTCATCTGGACTCCAAATCAATACCATTCTTGGGTTCGGTTTCTGAATTATTAGAAAATATTAACTAAGCGTTGAAAAATTTAAAGTATACTTAATATACTGTTAGGAAGAATGTCACCCTTAAGTCAATGTTATGGCAAAATTGTGATTAGAAAATGTTAAATGTACTTTAAAAAAAATTATAAAAAACTTATTTATTCACATGTTAATTATTAACAGACTGAAAATCATAAAATTTAAAATTCAAAATTTGAATTTCAAAAGAAAATTAACAAAATAAGTATTACAAGTAAAAATATAAGTAAAATGGTAAGTATGTATAGAACTATTCATTGAAATGATATCTGCTAACCCGGCCTTACAATATTTTTTTAGGTAAGTAAAGCCCAGCCTTACAATTATAACACGAGAGTAGAAGCCAGCCAATCCTTTCATTAATCTAGATTTAACAATGCCTTCATTCCCAATTGGTTATGGAAATACTCTAACGAGGGATGTAAAAGATCAGATTCAGTTTGAGAAAAATATTGACCAATTCTATTCGATTTAAAAATTTTCTTATCCTAGATCGGATCGAATAGGATTTGATCCATATCGATCCGGACGGAATCCTATTATAAATTTTAATATTAATATATTAATATATAATATATACTCTTATAATACTAATATATTATAATTTATAATAGTTGTAGTGAAGTGGGTAATGTCTTAGGCAAAGAGCTGGATTGAAATGAACTGTCTGTCGCTCTACAGTTTACTTCTGCTTGTCAAAATACTAGTAAAGAAAGTAGAAAAATTAGCCAAGAAAAGATGAGGGTTAAAAAATATATATATATTTCCGTTGCCGGAAATCGAACCCGGGTCTCCTGGGTGAAAGCCAGATATCCTAACCGCTGGACGACAACGGATATTTTTGTGAGTTAATTTAATTTAAAGTTCTAATTGCTACATAGTAATGATATGATGGATGAATGACTTTTTCATTTTTGATCTCTCTTTGATCATTTTATGTAAAATGCTATTGTTGTTTGATAAAACAACTGATTGTTTCACTAGAATGATATGATACAAACGACAATTAACAAAAAAATGTGATGGCATAAAATTTCTTATCTTCTGCAGCTTTATAAGAAGGAAGAAGAATAGAAGCTTGTGTGGCAAATTTAATGAATCTATATGAATGCACTGCACAACTCAACATATGGTACCATACTTGTTCCCAATTTCGTTTCAATTCGAACCCGGGTCTCTTATGCTTGTTTGTTCCTGTATCAACTCTGGGATAAATCTATGCGTGTTATCTTTGATAGCAAAGGAATAGTAATTCCCGGGAATAAGCACAAGATGCTTCAGCATAGATAACATGAACAACGGATATTACTGTCCCTCCAAGAGTTGGATTAGATAAAGCTGTTCAAGAACCGGCAATCAGCTAAAGAAGTGTGTTTCCTCCTGTCGTGCTTTAATCAGGGGGTAGAGTTTATATGAACCAAGAGTTGCATACACATCCTCTTGAAGATCTTGATGCTCTATCGGATCCTCGGATCAGGAGTTTTCACACTTCTGTCTCCTTGGTCCAAAACGATTAGGTGCTTCTATTAGTACATTATTTGACTAAACTATTATATGGCAACAACTCATCTTTCCACATGTGAATGGTAAGATCGGCGAGGCATTCATACACCATCTCAGATTGTGGGTGTGATTTATCACCAACAAAGAAAGGTTGGATCCTATTGTTAATCTCAATCCAGCTACACCCAGGGTTCTTCTTCAATCCCAGCTCTTTTACCTTTGATCTCACCTTGCACATCTCCTCCCACTTTCCGGCGGAGGCATACATATTTGATAAAATGATCAAAGTTGATGGATCATCAGGATCTTTCTCAATAAGTAATCTTGAGATTTCTAAACCCAATTCCAAATTTCTGTGCAAATGGCATGCAGAAAATAGTGTGCTTAACAACCCAACAACCTCCATGACTTCTGGGTTTCTTTGGAGAATCACATAAGCCTCACGCAATCTTCCAGCACGTCCTAGAAGATCAATCAGGCATGAGTAGTGTTCAACTCTGGGTTTAATACCATACTCGGTGATCATTTGATTGAAATAATAGCAACCTTCATCAACCAATCCGGCATGGCTACATGCAGATAAAACTGCAAGGAAAGTAACCATGTCCAGTTCTGCATTGGACTGCTGCATTTCACGAAAAAGCTTCAAAGCTTCTAAAGCTTGACCATGAGACCCATAAGCTGCTATCATTGATGTCCATGACACAGTATCTTTCTCTGGCAATTGATGAAAAACGTCAAGTGCTCCATCCACAGCACCACATTTAGCATACATGTCAAGGAGAGCCCCCATGACTACTTCATTTGTCTCCAACTTAGTCGCAATGACGTAGCTGTGAATCTCCTTACCCTGCTCCAACGCTCCTAGATTGGAACAAGCAGATAAGACACTAGTATATGTAATGGCATCTGGTCTGACACCAGACTCTTTCATGTCAGCAAAGATGGCAAGAGCATTGAAATAATTGCCTACGGTCACATATCCAGAAATCATAACATTCCATGAAACTGCATTTGTCTTGGATATCTTTCCAAAAACATTTTCAGCTAACATAACACTTCCACATTTGAAGTATAAATCGATTAAAGAGCTTTCAGTAAAGAAATCAACCTCTATTCCATTTCTTACTATATATCCATGTATGAATTTTCCATGTTGAAGCTGGGCTGATCTCGAACAAGCCAATAAAATGCTGGTTAGAGTAGTTAAAGTAGGTTTAATTCTGTCCTTGTTCATTCTTCCAAAAAGCTCAATGCATGATCTGCTGTCACCTTTTAAACTGTATCCTGAAATCATGGAGTTCCATGCAACCACAGTCTTTCTTGGCATATGCTCAAAAACCTCAATAGCCATGACTAAACAACCACATTTTCCATACATGTCCACAAGGGCAGAGCTGGTGAAATCATCCAACACAAACGCTTTTCTCATCAGCTCCATGTGAATCTTCTTCCCTCTTTCCAAATCTAAAAGCCTTGCACACGACGAAATGACGGTTGTGAGTGTGACCGAGTTAGGCTCAAACCCAGAATCCCTCATTCTTTCAAATAATTCCAACGCTTTTTTAGCTTGCCCATCTTGATAATAACAAGAAATCACGGTATTCCAGCAAGCCACATCTTTGTCGGGCATTTCATCGAATAGCTGTATAGCATAGTTAAAAGCATTGCACTTTGCATACATGCTTACAAGAGCACTGCCCACAACAACATCAGCTAGACAACCGGTTTTTATCACATGGGTATGTATCTTCTTCCCACAACCAACCCTACCTAATCCACCACAGGCCTTGAGAACACTTGGGTAACTGTAACCATTAGGTTTCAAATATCGGTGATGCAATAAACTGTCATACAGTTCAAGAACTTCAATGAACATGAAGTTTTTGGCGTAAGCAGCCATGAGGCCATTCCACAAAGAGATGTCTAAAGGGTTATCAATGGTTCGGAAAACAAGCTTTGCAGAATTATACAATTGGCATGAAAAGTAGTAGTCGATCAGGTTTTTGCAAATAGCGATGTTGTTCTGTAAGCCTAGAGAGACTATCTTCTGGTGGATGAGTTTGCCGTGCTTGAGGGACTTAGAACTTACGCATGCTCTCAATAGAGAACATAGCTTTATGGTGTCCATTCCGTAACAAATATGAGCATGAAGCCAGCTATAAGATGGATAGACCCATCTCTCTCACAGAGAGAGAGAGAGAGAGAGAGAGAGAGATTCACGTGAAACAAATGCTGGGGGATTTTAATGAAGCTGAACAACGTCTTAAAAGAGTAAAGATTTGCAATTGTAGTAGCTTCAAATATATAAATTTCGTGGACTCGCGTAAAGGTCATACACCTGAGATTTGTACCCTTTTTTCTTTTTTTAAAGGCAAGTAAATATATATATATATATATATATATAACATAAAATGGATACAAGGATAGAGTTTAATGAGGTGAAAGTTTTTAACAATTATCTCAATATGATAAACATACAGTAAAAATTAAATAAATAAAAAATAAAAAATAATTTCAAAATCACAAATATAACTCTCGCCAATTCTTAAATTTGTACTTGATATGATTATGATACCATCTTAAAAGTCTTCATACAACACTGGATAAAATAGTTCATTAGAACTTCAAATTAAACCATTTATTTATATTTTGAATTTGTGACCTTTCTTATGCAAAAAGTCAAGTGAATTACTAAAAAAGTTGCATTATGGGTTAAAAAAATTCTTTTTACAACTCGAATATTGCCAGAAAATGCTCTACTTTATATATATATATATATATATATATAAATAAACAAATATTATTAATCAAAGAATTGACAAAGTGCTAGTTACAAGTATAAGGGCCCTAACTAAATAGGGGCATTAGAGGTAAGAAAATTATGTAAATCCATGCTATTAATATCTACGATTATAGTCTATGTATAAAAAATTCTAGAAAAGAACTTTTAACTCTTCTCTTTCTCTTTATTCTCGAAAGTCCGCTCATTGTACTCTTGCTATAAACACCACATGATACAAATGAAAATTATCTTAGCAAAATACTCTAGTACTAATGAGTATAAAAAGATCTTTTAAGATTATTTAGATACTGAGATGAGATGAAATATTTTTAGGTAAAGTGATGTTAGTCCACCCAAAGATATCTCCCCCAACATCTCTAAATAAGTGCATTTTTTTTTTCATTTTTCATTTTTTATTCTTTTCATTCATTTTTTAATATTTTAGCATATTCATAACATTATTGAAAATTATTTTCTTAATCATCAAGTACAAAAATTAATTTTCTCTTCTTTAATATCGGGAAATTAGTCGGAAAGATTTTATATGATGATTTAACCTTTCCTTTTAGTTAAAAGTTGAATACAATATTATTAAAATATTATTATTATTTTGATATTTAAAAACTTTGAATTGTTTGTTATATTTTGTATGAAAATTTAAAAATGTTGTAATAATATAATAAGATAATTTATGTATCCAAAGAGGACCTTAGTAGCATAACTACAATAAATTTAAAAAGAAAGCAATGACGGAGTTAGTAGCATAACTCTTACAAGATTTTATAGAAAAGAAAAAAAGGCAATTTCTCCTGTAAGTTGTAACAATAAGCCGAGAAGACGAATGGAAAGATGGCTTTGCCCCTAAATGGTAAGTAAATGCTGCCTTTAGTATGAGCCTAATGAATTTATAGACTGACAGAAATTATCAGCAGATACATTTTGCTTATGAAATTTACATGTTATCCACAACTACAAGAGCCAGCAACCTACTACGAATTTACATTTCTCATCACTCTCAACCCCCCCACCACACAAGGCACATATAGGGAAAAAAATGGAAGGTAAAAATCTCAAAAAAAAAAAAATATTATGCGAAAATACAAAAACAAATCAAACCTTCTGATTCTCTCCTTATACCAAACCTTGCTTCCCTCAAACTTGTATAGCAGATGGAAGCCACATCTAATGAATTAGTATCAACCTCCCCAGTAAGTGAAGCTATATTGTGGAAAAGATCATTTCATTTACAGATGATCATTCCCATATGTCAATTAGCCAAGTCCTCGCTTCCCACGCCAACACTTGACCTGTCAATCATGCGTACATTGTATCGTTCATATACTCTCGCTCTGTTCTCTGCCCACCACTGTTCAGCCTGTTTCTCACTAAATCGCTTCCGACTGCATTCACCATTTAAAGAAAAGACCATAAGATTTTTTTTTTCCCTACCTTATAACTAAGATCATGATATGGTTATTTCTTAAACTCGATTTAGGGGAGCATAAGAAATTCTACATCTCCTTAGTACCCAAGAGGGCAAAGACAACCAGCTCTGGGTTTTCAGATGCAAGGCAAAGTTAAAAAGAAAGAAAAAAAAAAAAAAAAAAAAAAAAACCCCGACAAAACCAGGTATTAAAACAATAAGAGGAAAATGTTAACATGTAAGCAATGCCCTTTTAAATGGAAAGAAAACCAGGCTGGAGGTGATGTACCTGAAGCGAACTCGCTTAAGATCCTTGGCACCTCCTGGAAGAGATGTAAGTGTAATATATACACCGGGCTCGTCTTGCTCGACATCAGTATCAAGACTAGATTCAGACTCCTTTATTCTGCTTCCATTTCTAGTCATTGGATCTGAATGGGATTGTTTGTTGTGGCCTAAACTACGGTTACTGTTGGTGCTTGATCCGTTAGAAAGTAACTGGCTGTTTGATCCATTTAGGTCTTGTTCTTGGAATGTCGCTTGACCATTCATTTGGCCAATAGAAACATTAGAAACGTCAATGGAAGCAGGACTAGAGCCAAAAGAAGCAAGAGAAGGTGATTTGATGTTCCGAGCAGCTCCCAAAGGCAGCCTTTCAGCCATGTCCTTCAACTGTTCAGCACAAGAAAGACAAAAATGTTTCAGCATAAAGCTAAAGCTAAAGTGACCCCTTAAGATTAATGTTAGTTGTATGTGAAATACAATCATATAACCTACATCATCTTTTGGACAATGAATTTTTTGTATATTGCCTTTTTCCTCCTACATGTGATTTATGAGCTCTGAAGTCACTGTTCTGAAAATTAATCCCTAAGACTCCTGCGACAAACTCCTAGCACTGTTTATTGGTTTTTGTGTGCAAAAGTACTGGAGAATCAGTCAAACATCTAGTGCTTCACTGTGGAATCGTGCATTTAGTCTAAATGGACTGGGCTGTGTAATGCCTCCAAGAGTGGTGGATCTCCTTGAGTGTTGGAAAGGACAGTTTGGAAACCATAACTAGGTTTTATCGAAATTGACTCCATTTTGCTTAATGTGTTATATTTGGAGAGAGATATGGTTGGAGCTTGGAAGATTGTGAGAAATCAGTGGGAGGGATTAAAGCTTTTTCATTAAAATCTTATCAATGGGGGGTGTTGGGTTGTTTTGGGCCAGAGCATGGGAAACAAAAGAAAAAACAAGTCTCCTTCTTCCCCATGGTCCATGAAGGCACAAACAAAGTACTTAAACAAGGAAACCACAAAGCAACAGTATCGTTATCGCCCCATATTGGAATAAAAAAGGAAAATTTTGCAAGTAACCAACATATTGGAATAAAGAAAAATTCTACTTATCGTCGTCCCCTACACCACACACCAACATGTGGATTTGTCATTTTTGCCCTTCTATTTAAACACACATATATTGATGTGTAAATGTGCTTAAAAATTAAAAATCATATGTTGGTGTGTGGCGTGGGGATGATAAGTAGCAGTTCTCTGGAATAAAAAGGGAAAACGTTGCAAGTAATCTTATCCTCTTTTCCTTTTTCAAACAATCCTTTTTAAGTTCATGCTGAAACCAGACTTACAGAAAACAGACTCCATCTAAATCCTTCAAGGGGCGAAAACAAGAGAAGAAAAAATTTCTTTCCCATTGCCATGCAGAACATAAATGGTAGATTTCATTGACATGGTAATCCAAAAAACTAAACTGTCACACTAATGCATGTAAACATCCATCTAACCTGGGCAGTAAGCGACTTAATGACTTCCTTTGCTGCTTTACATTTTGCAGTTTCCTCCCCTGCAATTGCCATAGCTTCCTTCAGCTGTTTAGTCGTTCTTTCCAGCTCAACTTCTTGAAGTTGAGCTTTGCGAGTGAGATTGTCCACCTGCAAGATAAAGATAGGTTAGAAATAATGAACAAACATACAACTGAGCAGGAATAGCTTGTCAGGAACAAACATACAAAAGAGCAATTTAAAGTTAATGTAAGGATAGTGTTTATATTATATATGTAAGCATATAGTTGTAATGTTTAGCTTGCATTATTAGTCAGCTAAACCTCACAATTAAAATTTTATGCTTGCATATAAATTAAATCAATGCTTGCTAAAAGCTCTAAACCAGCTCTTCAGACAAATGGCCACTTCAATCACAATTTCAGAAAGTATTTAACTTTGTACAATTTGAATTATCTAACTTTGTCATGAACTCTAGTACTCATGCACTGTGATGTCGTTTGCACACTTGTATGAAATATTGTAGCTTCAATTACACACAAAACTTGAAGAATCATGATAACAGTCATAATTTTCATTATTCAACTCCTTGTCATATAACACGGAAAGAAATAAACAAACACTTGTTGACATTTTATCATGTATTCACATAGGCACACACCAGACACATTGCCCTTGTAGCCAAGCAGTGCCCCTTTACTATGGACTAGCTCTTTGGTTTGCCAAAGGAGGAAAAGAATATGAGATGGAGATGGGTATAACCACTGTGCAGCCCACATAGAAGACACAACGCACGATGATGATACACATCCATTCTGGAAGATTAAAATCTTCAAAAGGAACATATGAACTACTTTTATTAGGTAACTGCAATTCATTGACAAGTTTAGAGGTCCTCTCTTTTCTTTCAAAATTTCATCATTTACTATTTAGTTCATTGATCTCAAGAAATAGAGAGGGGCAAGTCTGAGAAATTCCAACGCATCTTGCTCAGTAGTGTTCACCTTCTAGATAGGTGTATTTCTTGTATACTACTTGGATTGTGCCTTTTGCACCTTTTAATGAAGTCTTCTAACTTTAAAAAAATCTTGGTCAACAGTGCTAAGGGATGGAGGGAATCATATCAATCATCAAACTTGCATGCAATATACAAACATTTATGTGCCATGCTATTAACTTCATCATATTGGAGTTGTTTCCATTTTCAAATTAACTATAGATGACAAAATCTTGACCTAAATCCACCCTCAAAAACCTTACATATGCCCTGGCAGTACAAGTCATGTGTAAACAAGTCAATTACTGCGATACGACACTCATTTTCCTACAACTAACTAGCATTTTATGCTTGCCCACAATTTTCCCATCCTGAATGACAGCTTTATGCTTGCCCACATTTTTCACATCATGAATGGCAACTAAGTTGTAGAATATAAATCAACTTGACAACATAAGTGCCTAATGTCGCACAGCATTCATTCTCTACTTTAAAGTTTCAATACCAAGAAGGAGATAGATGTTTTTTCTTTAGTGCTTTCTCTAATCTGCCACCTGCCAGTGCAATACCCATTCTCACTACATGAAAAAATGTGGGTGAAATAAAAGATAGATACTGCAAGTAAATGAGCAAATTAACTTGTGATTGAAAATCAGGGAGAAGCATATACCTGTGTCCTTAATTTAACAACCTCCTGGCTGAGACTATCATTCGTTCTTTTTGTATCATCAACAACAATTTTTGGTGAGGTAAGTCCTCCCAGGGTAGGGGTTGGTGTTGTTGATCGAGGTGGGCTGGGCCGCCTTGATATTGGGGATGTTGCCCGTGAAACAATTCTTGATCCAGGAACAGAAGCTGAGAAAAACTTCTTTGATGACCCAAAAACTGGATTAAAAGATTTAGAAATATTAAGTGCTCCCCACTGGGAGCCTCCATTTGGAACAGGCGAGACCCGACTGCTATTAAATTCTAGTTTCTTATTTTTTTTAGAAGATCTGGTTTCCACTTGCTTCAAGGACTCAATTGAAGAAAATCTAGCAAGTTGTGCATGAGATCTGGAATCCAACTTATCATCTTTCTCAAAGAACTCAAGTGACCCTTGATTGATACTTCCTCTTCTGCTCACAGAAGAATGAGATGAACCATCACTTTCAATAACTTTCCTTAGTTTACTGAAACAAATATCACAGACACGATAAGGTTTGTTGGGATTTGGTGCCATAGAAGCCTTAAGAGACTTCTTACTGCTACATGAATGACAAAAAACAAGTCCACAATTATAACAATTGTGACGTTTTCTTTTAAAATTAAATGGCAGTCGACAGCCAGAACACATAGACTGGTCAACACCAGAGACCCACTTGTGAAGGCATATAGCTGCTGTAAAATTAATACCACAGGCAATACTTTTGACTTGTTTATCTCTCAGAGCTTCTACTAACGTTGGGGAGTTTCTATCTTCTGTATTCCCATGACCTAAACGACCATTTGCTCCCTTGCCCCAAGTATAGACTTCAGTTCTTGATGTTAAAACCACAATATGATAAGCACCACAACCTATCTCCTCCACAAAACTCTTGGAGAGCTTTCCTTCAACACGAGTAGGGAGTTTCCCATCAGCCTGGGGATTCCCCAACTGACCATAAACAGGACTGCCCATTGTATAGACATGGCCAGAGGTTGTAAGGGCAACTGTTAGACTATGTCCACAGGCAACTCTACAAAAGTTGGGTTCAACAAGATCAGCAACACAGGTGGGCACAAGTTTGGCTTCCTTATTACCATGCCCAAGACGACCTTTGTCCCCGTCTCCCCAAGTAAACAGCTTTCCTGAAGAGCAATTGCTGGAACTTGAATTCCCAACCATGACTTCTACAACTGCAGCAGTATGCCAAACACCACAAGCTGCTCGGACTGTGCGGAGCCCCTTGAGGGATTCCACTTCCCTTGGTATTGAAATGCTTTTCCGATCTCCATGGCCCAGAACGCCAAATGTGCCATCTCCAAAAGTAAACAATTGCCCAGCAGAGGTTACGACAGCAGTGTGCCAGGGTCCACAAGAGATAGATGAAACATGTATGCCCTCCAAGGGCCCATTTACTTTCTTCGGGACCCAGTGACTCACTTCATTTCCATGACCAAGAAGACCAAAATTGAAAGACCCATCACCCCAAGTGTACAAATCACCAGCAAGTGTTACAGCACACGTATGGTACTCACCACAAGCTACAAGCTCAATGTTAGTACTACTAAGGGCATCGATTAGCTTTGGATGCAAAACATCAGAGTCTACTCCATGCCCAAGCCTGCCTCCAGATTCCTCTCCCCAGGAGAAAATCTCTCCTTGTTTGGTTACTAAGGCGGCATGCCGTCCACCGCAGGCAATGTTCTGGACATCAAGTACCACTGCAGACTCTAAGGCTTTTGGCAACAAAGAATCCATTTTGACACCAAAACCACTCCCAGCTCTATGAATTCCACTACCCAGAACACCATCCCCTATTCCTTCCCCCCAAAGAAAAACATCCCCCAGGGCATCACCATCATCATGACCGGAACCTTGGCTTGATGAGCTAACAGCACTTGATAGACTAACTCTGAAAGCATCCATCGCCATTGCCTTCATGTGACCCTGTACGCTATCGGATCCTCCTGATGACAAAGAATGGACTGAAGCACTAGTAGAATCTGAAGGGAAGAAACCCCTGGGAGGAACAGCATACAATATGACATCCGATAATGCTTTATCTAGACCATTCTTGGGGGGACTTTCATATGGACTATGAAGGCGAAGGTGATCTCCACTATCCTGAATCAAGCAAAAGAAGTTTCATGTAAGTTACATTTTTAACTCAATGGGAAGAGAGGAAGAGAGCTGGAAACAGGAAAACCATACCTTCTGCATGCTTTCATTACTACCAAAAGGAGAATTCAAAGGAGAACTTCTTCGTGTGCATGTTCTAGGACTATTTGCTTCAGAAGGAATTCCATCACTCCTTGATTCTGTTCTCCATTTACGGTGATGGCAACGTGAAATTAGAGCTTTTAAACCACCAAACCATGCCTCAGATTCATCTTTATCCTTGCAAATCTGTTTCAGAAGGATCGCTAAATTACAAAGCACCTAAACACTAAAACCAGACAGATATGGCTTTGCGAACCACAGTCACAAGATGCAACCACTAACAATAATAGTGCAAGGAGACGACTAAAGAAACAAATCTTACTAAATCTAGCGATCTGTCATTATATATGAGCGAAAATGACTGATACTCCTTCTCAGGCCGTGGATACCTTTGAAAGATTGGCTGGAAAAAATTATAACATGATTAATTAGTAGAGTCGAAAAACTTAATGACCAAGCATGAAGACACTAAAATTGGTTAAAGGCAAGAAACATGCATGGCACGCACAACCAAGTCAGTGACCTGCTGCTCATAAGAAAGCATCAGTATCTCCAATGCCAATAAATTTTACTGAGAACATGAAGGGAGAAAAAAAGATGACCAATATTACAAGTGAACAAATTGGCACACTAAACTATCATATATGGATGCAACAATAAACAAGCTAAGTTGTCCTAGTCTGACAAATTATTTTCACGCACCAGAAAGGAATGAAGAAAAACGAGATGAATTATCAAATGGATAGCATCTACATATCGAAGACACTTACAGTGCGTTGTCCAGAAATAATTCTAGATACGTGGCTTAGTTTCAGGTGCTTCTCCTCTTTCCCCGAGTACCATATCAGAACAGACTCATCCTGAAAGCAAGAAAAATCAAAATTTAACTTATGCTAGCAAAACTAAAAGCTCTGTTGCATGCAAATATAATGTGTCTTATGCAGCTACCTACTTTCTTCGGGGGAAGGGATACAAACAACAAGTGCATGGGAAACTTTATTTCTCAACGACTTAGTCAGCATTTATGAACTGTATTCATAGTAGCTACTTGTTCCAATTCCATCCATTTGAGAACAAGTCATAACCCATAAGAGAATAGGATATATTACAACTCAAATTACAATTTGAGTGTTTAGTTGGCATGTATTCAGCTCATAATGCCTACTTATTGTACTTTGCAAATGGCATTTGGTTTGACAATAAGTAAAGCAGTCATCCTTTTTGTTTTTTTATCTTTCGGCAGGAACAACTACAACTGAATGGATTCTCTCCACATTTATCTGCGTCTGCATGCTGTATCACAAAATAAATATGAATATATTTCTGAAAAATGAAAAACACAACAGGACTATTAAAAAGGGAGGTTTTGTAATTTGTAAAAACTTAGGGACAATTTAGTAAGTGTACAAATAGAATGTACGGAAATTAATTTTTTTCAGAAATAAAAAAAATTAAATATAATAAATAAATATATAAGAGAGAGGGCATGTGTCACTCCTTTCTTATCCTATTTCCTTCATCATGAGGAAATCGGAGCATAGATATGTTAAACAAATATGAGAAAACAAATCAATAAAGAAGGGAAAACTTAGGGCATCTCTGGATAATGATAATTTTGAGAATTTTTAAAAATGAAAAATGTTGACCTTTATAATAAATGTTCACTACATAGTTGTTAAGTTTTGGATTTTGATGTCATGAGATTTTGAGGATATTGTTTAGTTCAAATTTATTAAACTCTTTTACAAATTGTATTGTGATTAAATAAAAGTTATGATTTTGAGGTTTCAATGTTTATGGACCATTTATTACCTGGTTCTATTTATTGTCATAATGTAGAATTCCTGACCCTATGAGAAGGTAATGTTACAGTTATACACCAAGTTAGCATGATTGTACAACATTTGGATTGGTTGTTCCACACATAGAGAGGGAGACATCATATGCGGTGCTTATATGCACGATAATTATATTGTTATCTGATACGTGAAATCCCACACCTTGCTTGCCAAAGTAAGGGCTCACAATTATTTTGGAACTAAATAGTTAACTATAACTACAACAGACCATGAAATACAGACACTAAAAGAATTGAAATACCACTTACCTGAAAAGAAGCTTGATAATGTTCATGAAAGATACCACGGGCTTGTTTGGACAATTTGAAGATTTGAAATTGAAAAGTGTTTTGTGTTTTGAGTGATGTTTGGGAAAGAAATTATGAGAAGTTTTGAGAAAATCTGAGAATACCTCATTACCCAAACAAGCCTGAAATCCCACATAAGAAAGATTCGGACATGAGTTGTTTATATTTCTCCCTCTTCTAAACTAGGTGTCTCTCTTGTATACTTCACGTGTACTTGGCTTGACCTAGTTTCTATTAATAAAAATTTTCTTATAGAAAAAGTTGAGTTCCAATGACATAATGATTAGATTTAAATAAAAATGATAAACTAGTGGAAGGAGGTGGGAATGCACAAGCATACTTGCCAATACATAAAAGATAAACATGGAATGCAGACTCAAATGTAGAAGATTGCATACAAGTGACTGAAAATGAAGTCAAGCTTACATTGGAAAGCCGGAATGGACAAAACTTGGGCTTCCCCCTTCTTCCATACTTGAGCAAGTATGCCCCTTTCTTAAGGGTAGTAATGGCCTGCCATAAATATCACCCAAGAACCTAACTTAAGCATTCAGCTCATTTGGAAGCAGGAAATAACACAAGCCGATTACCAAGAGAAGAATGCAAAGAAGTAAGAAAAAAATGGCATGCATGCTATTCAGAGTTATAAATAAGTAATGCCCAGTAACAACCCAAACAAGATTCCGAAATAAATTCTGATACAATAAGTCCCGTTTGAAAAGGCCTATCTGCTCTGTTTTTCCACTTGATTGGCGAGGTAGCACCTACTTACACTCTGAATCTAAGTGATTGCAATAGACTAAACTTGACATTTTACAAGTGCATAAAGCAGAAAATCCCTTGCAGAAAGATCCATCTAACATAGTTGACCTCCCCACCCACTCCTCCAGGAGTCTAGATTGAGATCTACTCAAAGATTGGCAACCATGCAGTGTGAATTCTAGAGTTGATGCTCGTATCTCCTTTTTCTCTCAGTTTATTTACAAAAGACTTGACATTTCTTGCCACATTATAATACTCTTGCGTAGATAGAGAGTTCTTATAAAGGCATCTGACCTGTCTTTTTGATAAGTAGGTATCTGGCCTAAAGATGATATATCCAATTCAATGATCAACTGTGATAAGTCAGTCAACTTCCTGAACATTTCAGAGATGCAGTACAAGATTTTAGCTATTGACTTGTTTAATATCGGTCTTTTTTATAAATTTCTTGTTAAAGACCAGTTATAAGTAACCCATAAGTATAATATTAATCCATAGAATTATATTTAAGTGAGCATTATGTGGTTCAGCCATAAACTTTCTGAAGGACAACATTCATCTATGAACCAGTCCAGAAAAGAGGGAAGGTTTCATAAAGATTGTCTTTTGACTTACAAGCTATCCACTACCAGTATTTAGGACTACCACTGAAGGGGGGAAGTGGATAACTTGCAAGTTAAAACAAAATCTGACTCTCTTGGCGTAACCCCAAGAGGCCTGGGATGAAATCCCACCAACACAAAGGAACAAAAATATAAAAGATCAGAGAGAGTGATCTACCACATTTGCTCATAGGCCCTTGGGGCCTCAATGAAGCCAAATAAAAATAAAATAAAATAAAACTCTCTTATTTAGTCCTTCCCATGGCCCCGTTGACTCCATAATTATTTATCCGATCTACTCTTTTCTTTTCGTTAGCGGTTTCAAATTTGCAGATGCAGATCACAGAGAAAACTACACTCCGACGTTGGGTGCTTGGCCAGTGGTGAAAAAGAACATTGCTGACCAACAATTTAAGGTAGAAAGTCATCCTACCATTCTTGTATATGTCCCAAGTACTTGGCTTGCCTTTTGACTTGAAATTTGAAAATCATCGGTAACAATTAAGTCTGTTCACACAACTTAATCTAAAGCCACCCCTAGATATCCATCATGAGCAACCCAACTCCACAAATAATTGCATCATCATTATTAGAACCCTATTGATGGGAAAAAAAAACCATCGCGTAGATTCATATCCAGAATGCAACCTAAATGGCATTGCGTGGAACCAAACAAAAATTAACACTTAGCACAAGCAATGAAATAGAATTCACAGTGTTTGCCAATTGTAAGCTCAAAATCAGCTGATTCTTGAATGTATAACATTGAACCAAAGGAATGAACTAAAATATCCAAGAATCGAAGGAAAGCAAATACCTGCTCGACATCCCTTTCGACGGGACCAGCCCTGCTAAGATCCGAAGCCATCCTATCCATCCGCGATATCACGCAAAAACGAAAACCTAAACGCCACCACCAGTCTTTGACTCACCCATTCTCAAAACCAAATCCTTCCATTCAGCAATTTCATTTAACCACGACTTCCCTATCCAACACACCCCCAAATTCACACTCTCACTCAGCCCTAAATGCAGCATCGAGACTCGTAGCAAGCATTCACACACACTCAGTTCCGCCCCAGTTCCATCAGTTACGGTTTCCGTAACTAGCTGGACTGACAGTATCGTACCATCCGTTGCTTCGAATTGAGTACGGTTCGTGCAGTGAGGACTGCGAAGTAAAATTTAGCGTGCAAGAAGAGCAGTTGTTTAATTATGGGAAGAGAATCAATCGAAGCAGTTGGTGATCGAGAGGTCGCGGAGCTCGAGGTGTGTCCGCGTATATTTGTGCGTGCCCCTTGTTAGGAGAGAGATTTTCGGGGTTGAGAAAGTACGGGAAAGAGTGGGAAAATTCTAGGAAACTATGATCTGATTGATGCTCTTAGGATCAGGAGCAGGAGAGGGAGAGAGAGAGAGAGACAGAGAAAGACAGAGAGAGGAATCATGAAAGTAGAAAAAAGCTGTAGTAGTAGTAACAACAGGAGAAAGAAAGAAAAAAATGAAAGAAAAAAAAAAACAAATGGAGGGGCGTAGGATAACGCCCATCATATATATCCTTCTTTTCCAAGTAGGCACTTCCTTCTTTTCTCGGGAAAGTTTTTTCCTTTTATATTTCTTCTTTATTTCTTTACTTCCGTGTTTGGATGGAGGGAAAATGTTAAAGAAAGAGTGTGATTAAAAATAATAATAATTATTATTATTATTATAATGTCATAGTCATTGGTTTCTTTGAGTTAAAATGTCAAGCTGTCGACAACTAAGGCAGAGAGAGGACAATACCGTGAAGACTTTGACTGTTATTTTGAGGAAAAAAAATTTCTAATTAATAAAAAATTATTATAATTGAAAGTTGAATCACCATAATCACATGCCAAAACCTCTCTCACCCAAAAAAAAAAAAAAAAAGCTTTTCTATCCAAATTTGAGGTCTTTTTTCTCCTTGGTCAAGAAACCACAAATACAACTATAGTGATAAGTGAGAATCACATGATATAAAATTAGATAGAAGAAAATTGGATTTAAAAGATTTGAATATATCGATTCTAATGATCAAGTTATCGAAAGTTTTGAAATACGATGACACGGAGAGTTTTCATATAGATAAAGCAGTGCATGAGCCTCACACACCACTTAATCACTTTGTGGCAGTTCTATAAAAAGTTGGAAACCTACAAAGAGTTAATTATTTTAACAACAAAACTATCTTTTAAGTAAACTCCATTTTAAGTCCACCCATGCCCTAGTCGCATATTAATCATTTGTCAACTTGTAGGATTAAGATTAAAAAATATACCTTAAGATTAAGAATTTTACAATTGGATTGTGATGAGATATGACACATTCAAATTGCCAAAAGTTTACAATATCAACCACAAGTAGTAGGAGACAACATGAAATATTTGGGAATCAAATCCCTTTCCCCCTAACCCCAAATGCCTTAAAAAGAAAAAACAAACATAATTGTGACTTGTACAAAGGAAAACGGGTGGTGAGAAAGGTAAAAGAAAGTAGAGGCAAAATGGGTGGATTTCACAATAGGTGCATGATGCCCTTAACAAGGGCACTTGGCTTTTTCCACCCTTGTTGATGGTGCACTTTATAGAAAAGTGGGTTAGCCACAAGTCAGAAAATTTTGGCGACTTTTTGTCGAAGTGGTCCTAAAACTTTTCTCTCTCTTTTTAGTGGAGTGATGTACTTATCAATGCAAGCAGCACCACCCACATCTTCTCCCACAGGAGAAAGGGCCAAAGCCCCTTTTTTAACAGCTCAAATTGAAGGTTACCCTTCATGATCGACCAATGCAAATCCAATCAAACCACCTTTGAGCTCATGTGCCATTGCTTTGACAATATAGAGAAGACATCCCTCGTTCTCTTCCTATTTGCAATCTGCAGCCTACCCTCTTGTTGATTGTTATGTTAGTGGCTTGAGTTTGTCTTTCAAGTTTAGACTTATAAGTTCGATCATTTTCAATTTTTCTATCCTTATATATTTTAGAGTACTACAGTTATAAAGGAATTACATAAAAATAATTAAAAAAATTACTTAATAAATAAGTGATTATTAATAAAAATGTATATTTTCTAAAATTTTTTCTTGATGATTAAGGATGTAAAAGAAATATTTAAAAAATAATAATAAAAAAATAAATACACATAGATTAGTAAACAAATAATAGTTAAATTGTAAGGATATTACTATCCATTCTACAAATTGACATGAATTCATGTAATCTATCAAATCTACTTTATAATAAAAAAAAAAGTGATGTAAAACTCAAAATTCAAATCAATAAAATTTATTTATTTTCTAATAGAAGTCTGCTACTTGCAAGTTTGATACGGCAATACGTCACTTACTTTGGAAAAATAAAGTCTCATTATCGTTATTTCGCCATGCATTTCGTGGACGTAGATTGACTTATGGTAGTAGAAGCATTATTGCCATTGGCTTGCATTTGGGCAGTAAGAAGTGTTTAGAAGTATTATAAATAATAAAAAAATAAAAAGATTTGAAATACGCTTGCTATCCAAACTAATTTTTTAGATTTTTGCATTCGATCTACCTCAGCCCATTGAGGCATTGGGTTGGAGTTTTGGGTCGCTGTGGCCCATCTCTTGCTACCGTCGTTAGGGCTGTTCACCCGACCCGAATCGACCTGATAAGCCCAGTTCCGACTCGATCCAATTGCAGAGCCATTTCGATTGGCAAAGACCCGTTTGGCCGATTACCCGATATCGGTATATTATCTTTCCCTGCTTTGAAGTCTCAAACCAGACCAAAATTGGAATCCGAACAATAATAGCAAATCTCTCAACAAAATTAAAGAAAGAAGACTCAATACATTGCTAGACAACAATATTTCGTTTGGCTTCAACTCGATCAAAAATGAAAATATTTCGTTTGGTGGAAAATCTCTCAATAAAAGCAAACCTCTTCGTCGATGATCGGAAAATGATAGGGCAAACACAATTTGAACCTATGTATGGCGTCGATGCAAATGTGAACACGGGGAGGCGAACACGATTTGAACAAGGGAGTCTATGGATGTGAATCGACTTGTGCTCTCCATCGAGATTGAGTCGCCTGAGCACAATCTAAAACATGGTCCATCGTTTTGAGGGTCTTGTGTGAATCGAAAATCACTATGAGAAGAAATCAGAGGAAGAAAGAGTCAGAAATAACGGAATGTTCTGGATTTGGTGAGATCGAACGCATTTTGTGGGTTTTAATCGGGTAATGGAATACCCACTTCCGATTTCATGCGTTATCGAGTCGAGCTTTTGGGTCGGCATATTTCGGGTTAATGGGCCAGGTCGAAAAAGCGGCCAATTTGTTCATCCCTAACCATCGTTGCTCATATCCTCGGCTGAGTGGGGAGCCCAACCTTACCGTTTTGCTTATGGAATTTAGAAGTTTGGTAGGTTTTTTCACTATAGTGATTCTGTCTCCATGATTAAGATATTTATATCTGTAAATTATATAATTATCATGTAATTATTTTAAAAAAGTAAATAAAATATGAGAGCTAGATAAAAATAATATTTTCTTAATAGTAAATCTCCTTTTTTTTAAATGAGTAATTCTATATATAACCGTAAAGTACGTACATATCGCACAATCGTTTTAAAAAAGAGTGAGACCTGTTATTAAAAATTTAATTCTTTTATGTAAGTCTCATGTTTTATTCACTTTTTTTTTCTCAAATCGAATACACGGCAATCACAAAATGTACGGTTACAATTTTTTTCTCTTTTCAAAGCAATGACATGGCGTTTATGTATTTCACGATTATATGTAAAATTGTTTATTGATTATTGCAGATAAAAATTGATATAGAGTGTACCTTCTAAAACTAACTTTTATCCTCCAATTTTTTTTTTTTTTGGATAAATCAGTTTGCATTCATTAAAAAAAGACATTATACATGAAATTGAAATATATATTACATGTCTATTGTAACTATAATACCATGTCAGTACATACAAGCGATTGACATGACCTAACCTTTATTATAAACCTCTTCAAATCAACGTCTAAGAGACAGCACCACTCTGTCCAAGACAGAGTCAAACCTCTTATCGGTTCTAAAATAGAGGAGAGAACATATTTTATAGATAAACATTCTAGATATCTACTCTACAGACAAAAGATTCAAGAGATTGTGTCTTTTGTTTTAGAGGTTAGTGTTGTGTGTATCACTTTTCATCCTAAATTGCAACTTTAACTTCTAAAATTCCAAAATCTAAATTCATTGCAGGACTACCACCAGCCACCGATTTCACCATGCCTTGGGGTGTGCCACCACCAAAAGAATAACAAACTATCAAACCAAGAACCTGGAACGCCATCCCTAGAGTCGTTGGAAAATCATCCTGGTGTGGGGTTAGCCACTATCCACCCCGTGCAGGTGAATTTGCGGCCAGCACAAAAATTTATACATAAATTTGGGTTGTATTATGTGGGAGTGAACTTATTTAATTTATTATGTTATAAATTGATGCGTCAATTCCACATTTAATCATATCCTCTTTTACGAAAAGACATAAGAATACTCGATTTCAATGATATCGAAGATAGAATCCCTATTTATTTATTTTTTAAACATGAACTCAATTATTAGTGGTTTAAACTTGGAATTGAATTGGGATATCCGGCTATATCTAAATTTGCATCACCATTTATAATGCAATTGGATTACCTACCTGGATTAAATTCGTTTTCACAATGAAGGTGGATACTCGATTGTAAAAATTTAAATATCAAATTAAATAATTCTATATACAGTCATAGAGTATATAAATTTCATACAGTTGATTTGAAAAAAAAAATAAGATACACAATTAGAAAATTAATTCTTTTTATACGAATATCGTATTTATTCATTTTTTTCACAATAATTGTGTGATTTTTGCACACTTACTATCACAAATATCATTTTTCTTAAAATATTTGCCAAAATGAACTCGATTTTCCATATTCTAGACAGAACCAAAATAAAACCAATCCGTATGCACAACCCTATCACTTATCCAAAATTGACCAAGAACGGGAGTGAAGTTAGCACTTGATTGGAAGTTCCAATTGTAAAATTTGTTGCGTCCATGCAACGAGAGAAAAGAAAAGAAAAAAAAAAAAACACTTGACATTCATGATAAAAATGAAGTATTCACAAGAAACACACGTGCTTTTGTTGTTTGGGATAAAAAATATGCATGCTAAAGTAAGTAAAGACAAAGAAAACTAGGAAAAAGAAGATAAACACGTTTTCTTTTACTCGTAGAAACGCAAGCCACAGGCCACCAATATATCATCTAAAAGCGGTGTGTACGGGACTCACTCTACTTGTCGATGCTGATGCTGATGCTGCTGCTGCTGCTCTCCTTCCCTGCAATTCCCTCGTGGCTTCTCCACCATCACATCTCTCATACTCGCTGCACGCTCGGCCTAATTGCACTCCGACACCGACTTAATTTATAGAGTCCAAAACTCATACATTCATCGGAAGTCTTTTCCTAAGACACAAATCCAACTCCGTATTTCATTCAAGAATCCCGTACTGATCTTCTTTCTCTCTTCTACTTTCAAGTTTGTATAATCTGCATCTTTTTCCTTGCCATTAATTGCGAAGAATCGTGCCCTCAGATTCACCATGATTGATGAGCTTCAGATAGCTACGTTGAGGGATGATCTGCTCGACAGGCGGAGCAATTGGGGTAAATACTCGACGTACGATGGCTCGTAAGACCCCCGGACGTTCACCGGGAAGTTGGATACGTTGGAGCTGCAACGCATAAGATTAGACACCATGACGGCGGAGTTAGCCTCATGGCGCGCGCGCGAAACGAAGCGCGATTTCCAAACGTTGCTGAGGGAGGTTGAGTTCGAGGTGATGCAATGACTTGGGAGGATCTTGGCCAAGACGGTGGAGCCAGCATTTGAAGGGACGGAGAGGTGGTGGTGGAGGAAAATGGGATGGTGTGTGGGGTTTGTCAAGAAGAAATGCGGGAGGGGATGAAGGAAGAATGCTTGGGTGCATGCACCAGTTTCATACCGATTGTATAGTGAAGTGGCTTAGGAGTAAGGCTACATGTCCTTTGTGTAGATACCAGATGCAGGTCAAAGAGTTTGAGCTCAACATATGATTCTCGAGGAAAGAAGATCATGAAAGTTAATCCAATTTATAATTTTTTTTTTTATTCTTCAAATAAATAGAATTATGTTATATACAATTACTTTCGCATATTTCTTATGCATTCTACTAATCTAATTGACCAAAAAACTTATTTTATATTAATGCAGTTAATCACATTAGTGACGTATTCAAAAAAATATGCAAAAATGACTGCACTTACCAAAATACAAAGCATTAACGGTTCATGTAACAATTGTATTGGTATTACAATATCGGCAGTTGTTCAGGAACTGCCACAAGGTCGCAGGGAGAGGAAAATAAAAAAAGAGAAAATTTGCAATCGTGAATTATACAATCGACACATAACCATTTTGAAAAAGTGAATAAAATATGAGACCTATATATAAAAATTAATTTTTTTTATAATGAACGTCACTCTTTTTCAAAAAGGTTACATGGCATTTATGGAACTCACAGTTGTTATAAAATTACTAAAAAAAGAGAAGAATAAATAACAGAACGAGGTAGGCTAATTCCAGAGATTAACAAATCAAAACAAAGCAAGTCTAGGGCAGAAAGCACTGCCATGGTTTTTGTTTTCCAGACCTTGATCCTTCACAGATCCAGGCATATGAATCTTACAGCCAAGCGTTCATTACCAACATTTTCTTCTATAAAGCAGTAAAAATTCAAATGTAAAAAAAAAAAGGGAATTCTTTCTACACATATAAACAGGTGAGCAGTGCAACATGCCCATCGCTTTGAGAACATTAAAACTTTCTATCATCCATCAACTACCAGCTCCTATTCCAGGGAAGAGCTGGTTTCCGCAGTTTCATCCTCGCTAAAGCTCGACGGGATCTCCATGACAGATCTAGATGATATTTACGACGCAATAAAAAATAATAAGCTCTTGAGCCACAAAATTGGAAAGGGAAAGAAAAACAGAAGTTGGAAAGACCACTATGTGCTCTTCAATTACTAAAAAGGACAACAGAAAAGTTTAAGAACAAAGAAGAATAGTCATTTTTCTAGGATTGAGTTAGGTATTCAATCTCATGCATCCGCTCGTGCGCAAACTTCCATTAAGTAGAACATCAACATCCTAATCACAAACATACCTTTCCTAAGCGAATCAACACCTTTCATTCTCAGTGTTCCATCTCTACTGAAAAAGATAGATATATGATAGAATACTTGAATAGGCCTCTCAAAATTTTGGAACTTATATAAGTCAGAATTTCATAAATACAAAATTTTAGGCTAGATGTTATGAGAGTTTTTGCACTTCCAAAAGACTTCAGTTAATAGATTCAGATTCCACATTCAACCCCACTCTAAACTGACAGATTTAGAAGAGGCCTCCCTTGAAAACGAAAGGAAAACCCCTCAAACTTTCCATTCCAACGTATTAACTATTAAGTTTGCAGTTAAGCGCTGGCATTCGAAGGTAATACCACCCTCCCCATTCACCCCAATGCTAAAAAAACCTATCTTAGATTAGTTCTCGATGTCTGAAATCAATTCACACATCATTGCAGTAACAGGCACTAATGTCATTGTACCAAGAAAGCAAAACAAAGAACCAGAATAAAGTTATAAATATCTGATCTAATAAGCAGGATAGGATTGTAAAAAACAGACTACCTTCCTGTCAACCACATCTACACGATGAATTCAAAACTAAATTGCTTTTGATAAATAGAACAAGAACTGGAACTTCCTTTTTCTTTCTTTGACATGGAAGCATAGAAAAATTACTTCCAATGCCTTGGCCCTTGATCAATAAATTAATAGCCAAAGAAAACCTAAAAAATTCAAATCAAGATGCTAACTGACATGAGGAAGAAGAATGTACAAATGCTCATGGCACTTGGGCTTTGGCTCAAGGAGCACGGGATGGGTTGCAATGGGTTATCAGTTCACATCTTATCAGGCACACACGCATATGCAAATCCATAAAATACATGAGGAAGCAGGCATGCTAATACAGAGGCAGAGGATAGCAATTATAAGTAGAAATTTATACCAACCCTTTGATCCGATGATTCCATGTAGGCATTCCAGTGAATGATGCTTTTTTCTCATAGCCTGTTTTAGGAAGATCAGGTCTGACTCGTTTTGCAACCTTCAATATTAAATGGGGCATCAATAGCAAGGAAAAAGACTGCACGGCATGCACCCATGCATGTACATATGTACTGATGTACACACACATAAATTTCCACAATACCACGTATTTATTAATGTATCATGATATCATTCGAAATTGGCCAAAGCTAAAACTCACCATCATTTCCTTTGTTGGATGCATCTTTAAGTTAACTTGGTTTCCATATTCTTTAATACCCTTGAGTTTTCCATTGACTTTCTCCTTCTGCACATGTGCACATAAACCTTAGAATATCAAGCAAAGAAAATAAAAGAGCTTCTAGATAATATAGCAAATTACTAGTAAGTCTAAACTGAAAAGTAGACCTTTTTCATCCTCATAGGTAACCCCCTCTCTTCTGTATCTGTATCAACTGATTCGCAGGGGTTACGAATCAATATCGAAGGCTTCAATTTGACTTTTTCACTCATATGGATGATGTTGGGGCTGACATTATCATAATCATGCAACTTACTTCCGATTTTCCCATCATATTGACCGTGACGATTAGCAATAGTATCAGTTCTCATCCCTTCAACATCATGCTTACCGCTCATTCTTTGATTCCTCTCATTGCTGTAAACGGTCGTTTCTCCTGCAGAATCTTCATACAGATCAGAGAAAGAGTTCTGCTTACAGAAAGATTTTGTATGGTTGAGAACAGTTGAGTTCTGTTTAAAATGGGGATGAGATATCTTGTCCCGATGGTCAGAGCCAGGCATGCTGCCACAATTTTCCCTTTCCATATATAAATCCTGTGAACTCATATTGGAATTGTAAATCTCATATCTCTGAAAGGGCAGGGTAAAGGGAAAAATATTATCGCAGAAGACAATAAAATTATTCTAAAAGAAAACACAAAGATAAGCAGCATGCAGAATGGAACTCCCACCAAAATTGATGCAAAACTTTCACAGTGAGTTTATTTGAATTCCAAGATTTTGAGTATGAAAGAGTAATTTGCTTCAGTAAAGCAAATGTGAGGTGCAGGTGTGAGCTCTGATGTTGAGAGCTTTCAAACACCCAAACTGATAATATAGCCACCACTAATAACTGTTGTTCGGTTCAATGCCATAGAATCAGAAAAGCCTTGCTCAGCACAATCTTATTTATTTATTATTTCTTCACCCACAAGAGGAATCCATTAAATGTTGGGAGTTCACCCGGAAAGAAGAAGTATTAAGAATATGAAAGTGACGCTGTTAGAAGATGCACATGCTGTTGGTGCTGTAGTAGTGGCAAAGGTCATGGTAAAGAAGGTGCAGTAGGTAGTGGTAAAATGGGGTTAGTGGCAGTGGACGATGACACTACAAGAAATGTAGTCGCAGGGATGAATGTAAGGTTAGTTGTGTGGTGGTAAAGAAGGAGATAATCCTCCCAAGGTGATCATAGTAGATTGATACTGCATGTGTAAGAAAAATCGCGAGACTATGGATCATCTTTTATTGCATTGTGAGCTTGCTAGAGCGTTATGGGATGAAGTGTTTTGCAGAGGGCTAGCTTGGGTAATGCCTGCCACAGTGGCTGTTGTCTGCCAGCTGGACAAACAAAGGAGGTATTCCACAAATCAAAGCTGCATGGAAGATAGTTCCTATCTGGATTTTGTGGCAGGAGCGAAATGACCGGATGTTCGAAGACAAGGAGCACACAATAGAGGAACTTAGATCTCTTTTTATTAGGACTTTATTTCTATGGGCCATAACTATAGATTTTAATGGCCTTGCTGTTCATGACTTTCTTGTTTCCATTGCTTCTTCCTAGATAGGGGTTACCTCTCATATACCATCTTGTGTACTTGGATTATGCCTATTGTTATCAATACAATCGTTTACTAATAAAAAAAATGATATAACATATATATATATATATATATCACAAATTTCAGGAATTCCTAATGAAAGTAAATGCTAAACAGTTCATGAAAGGCACCGATACCTAGAGCCATTATAGACAATCTTCTCTGCCAAAACCTTAATATAACATTATAAAAAATCCACCAAAGCTTATCAGATAACAAAGTTTCAGAGTACAGGGAAATTAAGAAATCAAATACGTGTGCTTTCTCTAGAGACCCAAGTTTTAATTTGCTAAATTC
Organism: Platycarya longipes; assembly: GCA_036559045.1. Classification (NCBI taxonomy): domain Eukaryota; kingdom Viridiplantae; phylum Streptophyta; class Magnoliopsida; order Fagales; family Juglandaceae; genus Platycarya; species Platycarya longipes. The sequence goes on from CM071801.1 coordinate 4,828,792, forward strand.
AAGAACTGTGCCATTGGACATGTTAAACTCAAGATGCCAAGAATATTTCCATCAAATAACTGGCAGCAAATGCCAACATAGACAGACATATTACTCATGTGTCATCTATATGTAAAAATATCCCAAAGGATAACATTTAAAAAAACAAAAGAAAAAGGGATGGGGAGGATCCCCTCCGCCACCCTTTACAATGGGGTAGAGGATGCACCCATAGCACAGGATGTGCCGGAGTGCCTCCACTGTGGAATGGCCTCCAATGCGCTTCCATCCATTCCTTCATTGAAAATTATGGAAAAACTCAAATTAAAAACTCAGATCTCAAAGTCAAAAAGTGGGAAGTACAGGTCCTTGATTTCTTGATTTCTCAAAAATATAACATGGACTTTCAACTTGACATATGTATATAGTCATCCAGTTTGTTCATTGTCATGATGAGTCTATTATTTTATCACATTGATAAAATCTTCCATTCCAGTCCTTTGCCTCCCCGTACCACACTCATCATGCAAAAAATATAGAGTACAACGCATATTTCAACTTACTAAATCTGTCTAATACGGAACAAGAAAGAATCCAAAAGTCTACTTACATTGCTGAGACTGGGTTGCCTTTCCGGTCCAGAGACATCTGGTGAATGGGGAAGAGAAGGATTCCCAACATAGTAAGGTTCTGCAAAAAAAAAAAAATGAGACACAAGGCTCCGACCCTCTGGAGAAAGAAGTTTTCCAGTGAATATTAAGAAAAGGAGCTACCTCTGCGATTTAAACCAAAGAAAACACATAGAAACTAAGGTTTGTCTGGATATGCATGTTCATCTTTATCATCAATGACAAAATTCCAATCCCATAATTTGACAATTTAGTCAATGATACTCAGATAATCAATAACAACCTCTTCCCCCCCACCTCTTCTACCTTCATCGTCATCTTTCTCTCCCTCGCGAAGGGGGGGGGGGGGGAGACCTTGATACATAAAACCTTTAAGAAAAAGTAAGGGGAGAAGATGCGAAGATGCAGCAGCCGAGTAAAAGAATGCCTCATGGCATTACCAATGAAAAGGTGAATACTTCATAATAGGTACTTTCATTTGCATGGAAATTATGCTTATCCAATTATCATTTGCCCAAATACAAAAATTATACGTCGTTGTAAATTTAAAAAAAAAAAAAAGAGAGAGACACTTTTCACACACAAAAATGATGACACATAAAAGAGCAACTAAAAAAAGTAAACAGCAAGATCTAACCAACAACAATAAGAAATTCAACTCTGGCAGGATCAGCTGCATATTACTTAAACTAGATGCTGTTGTTCTCAAGAGGATATACATGTTACAACTTACCACGGATGGTATTCCTAATTGGAGACTCAAATGCACCGGGAGGAAGTGGTTGAAATTCCACACCAAGCAGCGGACCATCCTCTCGATAATGACGCCCCAATTGCCTCTTAACAGCAGTAACAGCAGCATTTTCAATTTCACCCTTCACTTTCAAGTATCCTGATGGCTTATATCCAATCACTTTTTCACTAGTAGCATTTATGGGTGCAATGACTCCATTATGTGTTAGGTATCTAGAATTTTTCCTATCATCTGGATCCTCAGTTTGGCAAAACAACCTGTCTTGTGAAGATGAGCTACTTTCTGAAGACGTATTATCTGTGCCACTGACAGTTCCTGTAAAATGAGTAGCATGCTCATAGGTGAGGCCTGCAGCCTGAAAATCATTGCGATAAAGCCTTCGGCTTTCAACTTCCCTTGGATCAATGTGCCTATAATCACCATGTTTTGTGCTGCCACATGAATCTTGTACAAGTCCACTGCCACGATCCTGAATAACAGCACCTGAATGATCTTGTCGTCCACTAGGACAAGCTTCATCTCTGAACAGTTTTTTGTCTTTTAACCTTCTGTGACAAAACCACCCAGATATTTGCTTTTCTGTCAATCCTATCTGCTCTGCAAGTTGAGACTTCATTTCTTCCGTAGGGTATTTGTGCTCTAAGAAAAGTTCAAGAAATTTTCCTTTAGAAAAGTACATGATTGGCACTTAACTGGAAGCCAGAGATAAGATATGACAAGTAAAGTTGCATACCATCATAAAATTTTTCCAAAGCCATAACCTGGGCAGGTGTCTTGAGCCTTCTTTTCCTATCTTTATCCATAGATGCTTTATTCTCTTCAGAGTGCACTCCACTTGATTCTGAGCATGAATGGAAAAGTAATAAAGAAACCTTAGTAATGATAACAATGGCCATGATATTTATCAGGAAATATTGTTTCTCTATCAGTCACTTGGTTAAATTAAAAATGGTAATACTAAAAACTACACCACTATCACACCATTGTGTTTTTGGCACCGGGTGTCCAAGAATAGTGTCCCAACTAATCCCGGGTGCACAGGCCCTCAGCAAGGAGTTTCCCGCAAGTGCACCTCGGGTAATACAAGGGAAAATCCCCCAGTCCGATGGCCCCTAGAGACTGTTTGCACACAAGGAGATTTGAAGTTTAGACATGAAGGGAGCATACCCCCCAAGCTCAAAGCCTTACCACTTGAGCCAACCCCTAAGGGTTCTATCACATCATTTTGATAATCACAATTTAATTTGTCTCCAGGAAAATGAAGGGATAAATTTAACAAATTCTCTCAGTTCCTAAGGCAAATAGAAAGTCAATCATGTGCCTGGTTGGTTTGCTCCCCCACCACCCTCCTCTCTCTCACACACTCTTCTCTTCATGGTACATAAGTCCTCTGGATTAATGAAATACAGAAGTTATTCAAGGAAACTTGATAAAGTTTCTGCAATGTCAAATAGAACGAGACATGAGTGCTCTGGATTAATGAAATATACAAGTTTTATAGGAAACATGATGGACTTTGTGCAACGTCAAATAAAATGATTTCAGCAACAAGACAATAACATTGGAGTTTCTCATCTTTGCTCCCAAATAAATATGTGAAGTTCAAGGACCAGAAAAAAAAAAGGGTTCTGTTAAAACCATCTGGTCCTAATGCCAAAATAATGTTCAATCTGTATACTAAAAAGCAAGCATAGTCATACTGTTCACACTTCATGATATTTGAGGAAATTTCTATCATGGTGCATGCTTACATAATTTACATTCTATCCTGTCATTTATTCTATACAACCATTATATCTTAAGTCTTGCACTTGCATGATTATGTTTGCTTTCCTAGCTGTAGATTAAATAGGTCACACTTAGCTCAGTCTTCCATAACTCAACTAGTACCCAGGTTTCTCATTTGTGAACAAGGTCTCCTAATCCCATTCAGGGTTTCAATATTATCATTCCATACAACAAAGTATCGAGGATTTAATCATATCACCGAATTTAACACTTAAAACTTGTGACAGGACTGCATCCACTGCTTTCGTGAAATGATTTAATTGAAGCTAACTAAACGCATCAAGCAGATTCCAAAAGTAAAAATTCATTATTTTCAGGTGCATTCGACTTATACTTTACAAACAATTAAGTGGGAAGGAAAATACCCATTTTAAACACAACTAAACAAGCTTCATTAAGACCAAAGGAGTCCCAAACGAAGCAAATTGCCACTCCAATAGTAATCAGTAATTTTACTCAGGTTTTTAATCATCAAGCTCAAATATAAATGTAGTTATCATTGCCATTGTGAAGGAAATTTGGGGGAAAACGACGAAGAAAAACTAATGCCCAAATTGATTCGAGAAAATGCAGGAAACAAGAGACACGAAAAACCAGAGAATGAAAACTCTCCATCAATAGGGGCTCAAGAGGACAGAAGGGAAAGCAGACAACAATTCCCAAATTCACGTCCTGGGCATTACCTTCACCATTAGAACAGTTTATCTGTTCATGCAAAGAGTTCAATGTCCTAGAACTCGATTTCACATTCTAACGCAAGAAACCCAAAGCAATTCGCACGAACCGATCAGAAAACGAGAACCCAAAACGCTGAAATGAATTGAGAATGTGAAAATACAAAAACTACCTTCCATGTTGAGTGAAATCCTGGTGATTCCTTCAATCTCTGTAGAAGTACCGGATTCCGTTGGCTCAAACAGCAAAACCCAATAGCCCAACAAGCTTGAAGCCAGAGAAAATGCGATTTTTTTTTTTTTACATCCAATCAATTTCCTAATGGAAACGAAAGAGTTTCTGGTACGAGGTGGGAAGGAAGAGGGAATTCTTTGTTCCCATATGCTATGTAGTATGTTGGTTCCAATCAAAATTTTTATTTTCAAATTTAATTAATATATTTATTTATTCTACGTTTTGGGTTATGTTTTTTGTTTGGAATTTTTAGCTTATTCATTTTGGGTTCTTTATTATTTTCTTCTTGTTTTCTACTTTGTACTTTTCCTTTTATTCCAATAAATATTTGAGCATATCTAATTCAGTGTAGTATCCAATAAATATATTTAGAACAGTTTATCATTCTGTCCTAAAGAATCAGATCATTTAAACATTCATGATTACCACAGTTGAAGCCATCCATCCAAATTCAAACACTTACCTTATTTTTTCAAATATGCGAATCAATTCAATTTTGTATTTCTCAGGCAGAGATAAAATTACTAATAGAAGGAGCTTGATTTATTCACTGAGGATTGCAATATTTACAAATACATCAAGGTAAGTAAATGTTATGAATGAAAAAAAGACTTGAGTTGCTGTATATTGATTTAGAAGCGAAAAAAAAAAAACCAACAGCCCAGCCCAAAAGGGCCGAAACGTGGCCCAGCAAGCAGATCCACATAAAAATTTGTCTATTTAGGTGTCTTTTTTGTTTTTTTGTTTCCCAAGCTTGCTGAATTATAAAGAAACCGAGAGACATCCCAACTCACCCAAGCTTCATTTACTCCAATGTTTTGAAGATGATTCTCCAGTGTTTATTTTGGTGCATTTGGGCGGAATGGAATATGTCTTGATAATTGTGAACACTCTTTTGAGGACATTAGGAAGTTTTTTCTTAGTACTTTAAGTTTCTGGGTGAAAAATCTTGTTAGAAATGGAGCTAATTGTTCTGTTCTGTTTTAGTTTTTTAGCTCCGTTTTGTTTCCAGGTATCTCTCAATTGTATACTTCCTGTGTACTTTGACAATGCCTCTTTATTTGGAATAAATTCCTTTATTACTTATCGATAAAAAAAGGTGTTTATTTTTTTTTTTTTAATTTTTATAAAAGCAGACTTTCATTAATAAATAAACAGATTACAAATGACTATGATCAAACCAAACAGATTGAGCAGCGCACATTGGAATAGAACCTATCCACATCTCAACATCTTCAACCTCCAAGCATATCTTGCCAGTTGGTGAGCAACTTGGTTTCTCATCCTCAGCACATGTTGTACCTGAAATATTTGAAAACTCCTCAGCATCCTTTGAACTTCTTTCAGCAGATTCCCCAAACTCGATAAAGAATCCTCTATTGCTTGTAGAGCATCAACCATTATCAAACTATCACTCTCAGGAATAAGTCTTGAAATTCCCAGCAGAGCACTGAAGTGCAGATCACGAAACATAGCTAACAGCTCCACAAATTCTGGATCCACCACTTCATTCTCAAGCTTGCTCACAGCCAACACAACATTCCATTTGTCATCCCATACAACTGCTCCAACACCTGCCTTACGTATATCAAGGAACATTGCACAATCAATATTTAACTTAAAATATTCTATAGGAGGAGCATGCTAACAACACTGCTCATCCAACTTTAAAGCTGGAATAGATCTAGATTCTCTCTGATAACTTTGCAGATTTAATGCATGATTAACAACCTGCCCAAGTCCCAACTTCAAATGCTCAGAAACCATCTTATTCAGCCTATACCAGAAAGCCCATGTCATAAGAAAGAACCTGTCAAATAAATCCTGATCCCCTTTTCTCAACAAAAGCTTTGCTGCACATTTGACAGACATGACATCAGTTACCTCTCTTAATAACAGGCATAATGTAAAAACAAGTATCTTTAACAGTTGGGCAATGTAGAGTAGCATGTGCAATATCCTCAATATGACAGTTGCGAAAATCACAATCTGAAATGACCTCAACTCTCTTTTTGTTCAAATTCTGTTTTGATGGTAGCTCCTCCCTACAAACTGTCCATGCAAAAACTCTAGCCTTGTTTGGAGCTCTTATTTTCCAAATATGCTTCCATAAATTCTAATCTTCCCTAGCAGTAGAGCTCTCTGCATTCTCTTGTTAAGCAAGTGATCAAAAAAACTTATAGGCACTCTTGACACTTAAGGTTCCATTCTTCCCATACCTCCATATCCACATCAAGTATGTGACAAGTATGTTTTTTTCAATGAATGGATAAATGCCAATTTTTTAAAATAGGCTTTTGAAAAGGAACATATTTGTTGCATGCTCTTTGTTATATTTATAAATGGATTAGAGAAGAAAACTAATAATACTTTTGTTGAGCATGTGAGTCTGTTACAAGTATATGTTTTCTAAATCAGGTTATAAAATTGGCATGTTTCCATTCATTAAAAAAAAAATATGCTTCTAACATGTTCAAACAATAATAATATATGATAATTTTTTACTCAAAAAAGAAATATCTGATAATTTTGTAAATTGACTAGAGAAAGTTTCATTTCATTGTTCTTGACATATTGGTATTGTTTTGATAGTGAGTTAAGATGAGATGAATTGAAATGAAAGTTGACTAAAATATTTTTTTTAATATTATTATTATTTTAGAATTTGAAAATGTTGAATTATTTTTTATGTTTTGTCTAAAAAAATCATAATAATAAGATGAGATAAGATGAAATACTTTCACTATCTAAACAGAGTCAATATAAATTTAGTTCTTCAGCTTTTATTCATATACAAAAACTTTGTTAGGGATTTTAATTGTTGCATATGTCTTCTTATACTTTTAAAATTTTTTATTTAGTCATTCTGTTTTTCATTAAAAATTCTAACAACACACTTGCCAAATGGTATTAAAATTACAAGTCAGTTAACTAGAAGCCAACACGTGGCTCCAAGGTGTCCAATGTTACACCAACAATCTGATTAAAAATAATAATAATTAAAAGAGTTTTAAAAATCTATTTTTTAAACCCCCAACAATTTAACAATATAACAGAAAAATAACAACACTAGAAAATTGAAAATTAGGGAAATTAAAAAAATAAACTTAAAATAGAAGAAGTTTTAAAATGATGAAGTATAAAAATTATATATTTCTTAATTTATGTTGTTTATTTTTATTTTTTAAAATTTTAGCTTATTTTAAAAATATATATTTCAATCATATTGTTTGTGTAGTTTTGACAATTTTAATAAGATAAATGATATTTATGATCATGAGTATATAACTGTCATACAATCTATTTGAAAAAATTGAATGAATGTAAGATTCACATAAAAAATAATAATAATAAATTTTATTTTTTTAAAATAATTATACAACGGTTAATCCATATTATTATTTATTTCATTATAGACGTGTACAGGTTGGTCAGCACAGCCAATGTAATAGAGCATTGTCATTAGTATTATTGAAATTTATCATCAAAAATTAATTAAAAAAATTTAAATTTACACATATTAAAAAATTTAAATTTGATGAGTTATTATTTAAAAGTCAAGCAAAAAATATTTTTATATTATTCTCTTTAATTTTTTTTTTTTAATCAAATATAATGAAAATTTTTTGATGCATATACAAATATATATTTTTTTATTAATTTTTAATAATAAGTTTTGATAAGAATGTCAATGCTCTTAAAATTCAATATGCTCCGTAGCATAACTGTGGAAAATCAGCTGGTGACCAGAGGAAAAAAAAAGGTGGGGAATAACCACAAACAGCTGATCAGCGTACCCCAGGCTGCGGTGGTTTTCCTCTCTTTGTTTGCAACTTTGCAGCAGTGAGATGAGCAAAAGCAACCCAGTCAACTCTTCCACTTTCAAATGGCCACTCAACGACTACTCTCCCCAAGACCCACTCTCAGAGTCCTCACATTCTTCTTCACAATACCACCATTCCACGACCAAGCTCATTCTCACGGACTTCACTCCCACTCTTCTCCACCAAACCCTGATCCTAACCATGGGCTCAGAGCCCTTCAAACCCAGGACCGATCAGATTCAATTCCTCTTCTATCAGATTCTTTCTCGGTTGAGAAGATGCTGTTCTATTTAAAGCAAGGTAATCCCAATTCATTGCGCAATTATCTATTTCTGTTAAACCCTTTACTTGTCGTTGAAGTTCTTTACCGTTGTCGTGGAAATTTGCTTCTGGGTCAGAGATTCATTGACTTAGTTTTGTTGAATTGTCCAAATTTAAAGCATTCATCGCAATCTTTGTGTGCAATGATTCACGTTTTGGTAAGTAGCCGGAGGCTTTCGGATGCGCAGTCTTTGATTCTTAGAATGGTACGGAAGAGTGGAGTATTGCGGGTTGAGGTTGTTGAATCGTTGGCTTCGGTGTGTGACCGATTGGGGTCCAATTCATCGGTTTTTGATTTGTTGATTAGGACCTATGTACAAGCCAGGAAGTTAAGGGAAGGGTCTGAGGCATTTCGTTTGTTGAGAAGTAAAGGGTTTCATGTTTCTGTCAATGCCTGCAATAGTCTTCTTGGTGGGCTTGTGAAGGTAGGGTGGGTTGATTTGGCATGGGAGGTATATGGGGAAGTTGTTAGGAGTGGAATTGGTTTGAATATTTATACACTAAATATTATGGTTAATGCGTTATGTAAAGATGGGAAAATTGATAGTGTTGACTTGTTCTTGTCGGACATGAAAGAGAAGGGGGTTTTTCCAGATCTTGTGACGTATAATACACTCATCAATGCATATTGTCGTGAAGGGCTAATAGATGAAGCTTTTGAGGTCATGAACTCAATGTCAGATAAGGGGTTGAAACCAGGCATTTTCACTTATAATGCTATCATAAATGGTTTATGTAAGAACAGAAAGTATGGAAGAGCAAAGGAAGTATTGGAGGAGATGTTGCATAATGGGTTGTGTCCTGACACTGCTACATATAACACACTACTTGTGGAGAGTTGCAGAAAGGATAATATTTCGGAAGCCGAAGAGATTTTTAATGAAATGCTGCACCGTGGTGTTGTACCTGATTTAGTTAGCTTTAGTTCACTGATTGGGGTTTTTATGAGGAATGGGCATCTTGATAAGGCATTATTGCATTTCGAAAATATGAAGAAAGCTGGCTTGGTTCCAGATAATGTCATCTATACGATTCTTATAGATGGGTATTGCAGAAATGGGACAATGTCAGAGGCAGTGAAGATGCGGGATGAAATGCTTGAGCGGGGTTGTGTTATGGATGTGGTTACATACAACACCATTTTGAATGGGTTGTGCAGGGAGAAGATGGTAGCTGATGCAAATGAGCTCTTCAACGAGATGGTAGAAAGGGGTATCTTTCCTGATTTCTACACTTTCACCACTCTCATTCATGGGTATTGCAAGGTTGGGAATATGAATAAAGCACTTGGCTTGTTTGAGACAATGACACAGAGGAATCTCAAACCTGACATAGTGACATACAATACGTTAATTGATGGGTTTTGCAAAGTAGGTGAAATGGAGAAAGCTGAGGAGTTATGGGATGATATGATCTCTGGAGGGATTTCTCCCAATCACATTTCCTATGGCATTCTCATTAATGGATTTTGTAGTGTGGGTCATGTATCTGAGGCTTTCAGGTTGTGGGATGAGATGGTTGAAAAAGGTATCAAACCCTCTCTAGTTACATGCAACACTGTTGTAAAGGGCTATTGCCGGTCAGATAATGCATTGAAGGCAGATGACTTCTTGAGCAAGATGATGTCAAAAGGAGTTGTTCCTGATAGCATTACTTATAACACTCTTATCAATGGTTATGTAAAAGAAGAGAATATGGACAAAGCTTTTGCTTGGATAAACAAGATGGAGAGACAAGGACTATTGCCTGACATTATTACATATAATGTAATTTTGAATGGGTTTTGTAGAGAAGGTAGAATGAAAGAGGCCGAAATGATATTGCAGAAGATGATTGAGAAAGGCATAAATCCTGATAGATCCACCTACACCTCATTGATAAATGGACATGTGAGCCAGGACAACCTGAAGACAGCATTTCAGTTCCATGATGAAATGTTACAAAGGGGATATGTTCCAGATAATAAATTCTAACTATTTAGCTGTTTTGGTAGTGACAAACTGTGTTCATTTGGCTGCATGGCTGATTTGTACTGAAGACTGAAGGTGGGATTTATTATCGTTTTTTATTCTTCATTCTTTTACGCAATATAGAATGTTGAGCTATATAACTGAAGTCTTGTGATTATCTTACTCTTCTGTTTGTGTAACAGTACAAGAAGTGCTCAAAGTGAATAAGAAAGCAGAGATTGGAGTTCATGGAAATGGGCATAGTTCAATTGCTTGTGATTAAGGTAACGCTACTTCTATCCTGGATAAGCCTTGTGATTAGTTTGGACGCTGGATTTTGAATTAACGAAGTTTATACATTTAGTTTGTCCTATAGGGGACTTTGAATAAAGGAATCCTGGTCTAGAGAGTTTAATGGCTCCGATTTGCACTGGGTCAACAAGGTCTTTCATGCCACATTTTGCATCACATTCAGCACGTTTTAGACTTGACTTCGACTTTTGCATGGGTGTGATTTGTATATTAGCACCTATGCCTTAAGGTTTCTGAACTGTTCAAAGATAATGGAAAGCATGTTATCAGACCTGTTATGGTATGGGCTGAGCAAAAACAAAGGAAGCTAGCTGCCATTTCTTTATGATCTAAAGCTTAAGCACATAGGTCTATAGTCAGGACCATGAGGTTCTCTATTCAATTCATCTCAAACCCTAAACCGAACAAAATTTGACTGCTTGTTAGAAAACCTTTGCATCATCTTGCAGCAATTTAACTCCCTACCAAAAAAGGTTTTCCCTGCATGATCTGTTTAAATATTTGCTGCAACCCTCCTCCTCCACTCTGATTTGGAACCATCTCCCAAAGATATATGAATGTGTGTGATATCAGATATGTCACAGGTGGGCTTACTTCGGCCAGATAGCGATGACAGCCGACAAGAGCTGTGCCAAACAGCCTGGGATTGTGGTCCATTAACAAGGAATCAAAGCTTTGGCAGGACTGTTCACGCCGTTGGAAGCCTGTGATCATCTGGAATTCGTTGCCCAAACTGCAGGCCGGTGTAAGCAACTTGGTCTGAGATAAACTCAAGTGGTGGAATCCACCGTTTTTTTATTTATCTCTATGAATTGTACACCTTTTCCAATCTTCGTATGTAGCTAAAATTTTCGTTGTTTTTGTTTTATCTCGTAATATGGGTTGCAGCAATTGTGCAACGGCGTTGACCCATGGGATGGGATTACATCATAAATTGGGCTTTGGGTTGGAAAGGGCTTCACTTGGCAGCCATTTTTTATAGACTCATGTTCTTGTCTCATCATCATTGTTCTTCTCATGTCTAAATTTATTTTGGATGCATGATTCTTATATTTTTGGTCTTCCTAAACATATTTTGTTAGGATTTAAATTCATCTCTCCATTTGTAAGCTTTTTTTTTTTTTTTTTAAATTTAAAAATCATATATGATGTATAAACCCTAACCATGGATTGGATTTGATTAGTTAACTTTAAAATGAGAGAATAATCATATTAAGTTGACAAAGTTGACAATATCTTTTACTCCAATTAAGTTGACAATATATATATGTGTGTGTGTGTGTGTGTGTGTGTGTGTGTGGATAAGTAACGTACGTACAACACCTTGAGCATTTCAACAATCTCACATTGATCTCTACAATTAATTTATAACTAAATATCAACTTTGACCTAATACACAAATGTCTAATTTTCGACTTTGTTCGACGCTAGCATATAAAAAGAAGAAAAAAATGGTATACTCATAATTTGGCCTTCACTTAACGTGCCAGCTACAAATTATTCGCAGCTCAAATTAGATGCATTAATTTAAATAGAAAGAGATACGACAGTAGCTAGGTCTACGTATATAATTGCTCGTCCACGTGAGAGTTTCGAATAATATATATATATATATATGGATTAATTGATTAAAGTATTTAATGTTCTATATATTTCTCTCTGAGTCCTAAATGGATCATTCAGTTCTAGAGGCGAACTACGGATATTAGAACTCTAATTCATGGATATATAATTAGGTGCTAGTTTGATTTCTCATCAAGCAATTAAGTTGGATAATATATAAAGTTAACCACACCGTTCATGAATAATCTAATAAGCAATCGTGCATGACATAACGTCGTTGGATTTGATCTACAGCTATCCCAAGGAGTACTAGGATATACGTGCTAATATCTTTTTGGACCAAGGGAAATATTAGTTGTATTCAACCAAATCATATATTTATGCATATAATTATTGTCTTGTTAGTAAATATTTGATTTCAAGTTTTGAAAGTAGTTCGAATTTTGATTTTGATCAAATTTTTGGTAGGATTCTTATTTATTTATGTATTATTTTTTCATAAAATAATTTAGATTTTTTCATAATTTTCTTCGTACTTTAAAATTTTGCAGCTATGTTACTATTAATTAATATTTTTTAGATTTTTTTTTTTTTGTAATTTGGATGAATCTCTGATCTTCTCTATTTTAATTATCATGCTGATCAAAGTAGTCGCCAGAATTTATAATCTAAATTCTATCCGGCATCACGTACATATGCATGCCACAATGTTGAATTAATTGCTTAAACAATTTCAGTATTAATATAGAGGCTTAGACATTATTTGTCATAATAGAATTTGTGTACGGGATGCTTCAATCAGTTTGATCAGTTTTAACTTGTAATATGGGTTTACCTATTTTTATCAAGTTCCAATTATAACCTCATTTTATTAGAATGAAATGCATTCCTTTCCATTAAAAAAAAAAAAAGTATTATTATTATAAGTTGCAGTAAAACAAGACGCAGATCATGATCATAGAGAATGCGAGCTAGCTGCATGCGTACGCACGTATAAGTTGTACTTATCTTTCAAACTGCTTCCTGTGACTGAATCAAACTGCATGCTTTTCTGCCCGATTGAAATTAGAGGGGAGGAGCATATTCGAATAAGATCAATGATTGAAGAATTGGTCTGCATACGTCTCTATTAGTTTTCTCTCAGCTAGCTAAATTAAAACAATATAGCCGTTATTTGTTCTTAAATCTTAGGATAAAAGACAGACAGTAACCATTGTTGATGTAAAATTTAGTAGTTGGCAATTTTCTAGTGAAAAACCTAATATAATTGAGTTGTAACTAATGGTGGACAGAGTACACATGAAGAGGATCAAAATGGCTCAGAAAAACTGAACACAGTGATCTCGCTCGACCCTCGCTCGACATGGCGCTCGAGCGAAGTCCAGGCAGAGACTTCGCTCGACACTCGCTCGACATGGCGCTCGAGCGAAGTCCAGGCAGAGACTTCGCTCGACACTCGCTCGACACCTCGCTCGAGCGAAGTTAAGGTTTCACGAATTCCTTTAGGGTTTAAGCGCCGTTTCAAGAGGTGGCCTATAAATAGACTCTTAAGTCTTCTGCTGCAAAGTGGAGAAATACAGAGGAAAAACCAAGGAGCCACATTTCATCCCTTGAGAGAAACTTCTCCATTGTTTCAAAGATCATTCTCTCTTGGATTATATTACTCCCTCACAACACACATTCAAACCTTTAGTGAGTTCATTGGAGTGGACGTGGTCATCAAGCTGGAAGAGTTCTTCAAGGAGCTTGGATGAAGAAATCAAGGTGTTCGTGTGAGAAGCTATAGAAAGGTCGGAGTTCCGGCACTACATGCGTGTAGAGATCGAGTGGGTCACTCGTGGTGTTGCAAGCCAAGTTTAGTTGCTACAGTGGGTCTGTGAGTGTTTCTAAATTTGTTGTAACAAACTAAAATTTCTATAGTGGATTAGAGGTGGTGTCTTACACCCGGAGTGGTTTTAGATTTTGAAGAGGTTCTTCAAATGAGTTTCCACTTCGTAACCAAAATCTGTGTGTTGATTTCTTCGTTGATTGCTTGTTTATGTTGATTAATTTTTTAACTGCCAAAGTTTCTGTTATACACCTATTCACCCCCCCTCTAGGTGTGTAAGGTAATTTGCTATCGCTTTTTCAATTGGTATCAGAGCGGGTACACTTCGTTAGGATTAATTTCCTGAGTGTGATTCTGCTTTGGTGGTCAAAATGGATAGGTCTCAATCCCTCTCATCACCACCATATTTTGATGGTAGCAACTATGCTTATTGGAAAGTTCGAATGAGAGCGTTTCTTAAGTCTATAGATGAACGTGTGTGGGTGTCCTTGATAAGAGGATGGAAAGAGCCCGTCACCATTGTTAATGGAGTAGAAGTTCCCACAGACGTGGACAACTACTCAAAGGATGAGTTGAGTGAAATTAACTGGAATAGTAAAGGCCTAAATGCAATTTTTATGGCCGTGTCTCAGGAGGAGTTCAAACGAATCTCCATGTGTAATACAAGCAAAGAGGCATGGGACATTCTTGAGATCACTCACGAGGGAACTAGGGCTGTAAAAAATTCTAAACTTCAAATGCTTACCACCAGCTTTGAGGAAATTAGAATGAAGGAGGATGAAACATTTGATGTCTTTTATGCAAGATTAAATGACATTGTGAACTCTCGGTTCAACTTGGGAGACAAAATCCCAGAAAATAGAGTTGTAAGAAAAGTCCTCAGATCTCTTCCTGAGAGATTTCGTCCCAAGGTTACTGCAATTGAGGAAAGTAAAGACTTGGATGTCATGAAAATAGAAGAGCTGGTGGGTTCCCTGCAAACTTATGAACATACTCTGCCATTGGATAGGAAGAGCAAGTCCATTGCTCTTAATACAATTCAAGAGGACTCAGATGAGTCATTCGATGAATTAGCAATGAGTGACAGAGAAATAGCATTTTATGCTAAGAAGTTCAGAAAAATGTTTGTAGCAAAAAGGCACAGGAGCCAAAGACCAGAGAAGAAGAAGTTTGGGAGATATATTGAGGGGTCAAGTTCAGAGAATAAGGAAAGAGACTCCAACAATTACATTAGGCCTAACAAGGACAAGACACGAGTACAGTGTCATGAATGTCATGGATTTGGTCACATTCGTTTGGAGTGTGCAAATTATAAGAAGAGCAAAGAAAAGGCAAAGATTGCCTCTCTAAGTGAAAGTGAGTCTGAATCGAGTGACTCATCTGGCGACTCCACTCACAAAAGGAATCTCAACTACATGGCTTTTACATCTTCCGTTGGAGACATAGATCAGTGCAGTGAACAAGCGTCTGATGATTGTGACATACCGGAAGATGAGTCCGAGTGTGAAGATCAGCTGCAAGAAATCTATGAAAGACTTTACAAGGAGTGCGTGAAATTGAGAAAAGTCAACAAAGCACAGACTGAAAAGATAAATCAGTGCAAACAAGAAAATGATGAGCTCCAAGGCAAACTGAATGAAGCTTATATCTTGACTGACCAATTGCGAAAGAAAAGTGAGGCTTTGGAAGATGCTATGGAAACTAAGGAAAATGAATTAACCCAGCTAAAGGGAAGATTGCAAGCTTTTTCCACTGGAAAACAAAATCTGGACAAAATTCTAACTCTTGGAAAGCCCTCAGGAGACAAGAGTGGAATAGGATATGTTGGAGGAAAGTTTGAAGTGGGTACGAGCTCGAAAACTCCTCAAAACAGCATGGTGAAAAATCACTCACTAGCAAAGGGAAAGAAAGTTATACATGCACAAAAGTTTGTTTCATCTCAAGAGAAACAAATAGCTCACAACACGAGACCCGTGTGTCATCATTGTGGGAATTTGGGTCATGTGAAAACAAATTGCTTGAAATTTAAAAGACTCACCAGAAAATCTCCTAAGGATGACTTGCCTTTCAGGGGACAGCAAACCTACAGAGAAAATCGGACATGTCATAATTGTGGCAAGTATGGACACATCCGACCAAACTGCTATGTGCTTAATAAGTTTCCTGTGAGAAATGAAAAGAGAGACTCAAGAAGAGGTCACTTCAATCTGTGGGATCAAGTCATGGTTCTCACTAGACAAAATGCTCGTCTAAATGCTAAGATAGACAACCTGACAAGTACCCAGAAGACTGTGCAAGTCAACTCTCCAAAAATCAAAAGAGTGTGGGTCAAGAAGGAGGAAAGAGACACATGTCACATTGCTCACATTGCCTTGAAGACCCAGAATAATTCACTGTGGTATCTTGATAGTGGGTGTTCTCGACACATGTCCGGTGATAAAACTCTTTTTAAGACAATTGAAGAGTACAAATGTGGGACAGTGACATTTGGAGATGGTGGTAAAGCGAACATAATTGGGAAAGGTGAAATCAACATTACTGGACTACCGGCATTGAGAGAAGTTCTGTATGTTGACGGATTAAAAGCAAATCTTCTTAGCATAAGCCAAATGTGTGATAATGGTGCTGAAGTTCGGTTTTCAAAAGATATGTGCATTGTTTCTGATAACAATGGACAATGCTTGATGCAAGGAATCAGGACCTCTGACAATTGCTATGGTATCGCTCCCACTTCACATTACAGCTGCAATAGTACTAAAAGTGAAGCCACTACTCTCTGGCATCAAAGACTTGGGCATGTGAATCACAAAAATTTGTCAAAGATTGCTAAGAAAGAAATGGTGATTGGACTGCCCGAACTTGGGAAAGTGGAGACATCTGTTTGTGGATCATGTCAAGTGGGAAAAACAAGTTCGAGCAGCCCACAAGAACACAACAGATATCCTGACCAAAAGACCCTTAGAGTTGTTACACATTGATCTTATGGGACCCTCTAGGACTGAAAGTCTGGGGGGAAAGAAATACATACTGGTGGTGGTAGATGATTTCACCAGATACTCTTGGGTAGAATTTTTGAGGGAAAAGGGTGAGGCTTCAAATGTGATAAGGAACTTATGTAAGAAGCTTCAAAATGAACAAGGGAACCCTATTGTCAGAATCAGGAGCGATCATGGACGAGAATTTGATAACTCAAGTTTAGAGAAATTCTGTGATGAAGAAGGCATTCGTCAAGAATTCTCTGCTCCCATTACTCCACAGCAAAATGGAGTTGTTGAAAGAAAAAATCGAGTTATCCAAGAAATGGCTCGAGTTATGATGCATACCAAAAATGCTTCTGCTCATTTTTGGGGTGAAGCTGTGAACACAGCATGTCACATTGTGAATAGAGTCTACCCTCGACCCAACACTTCTCAGACACCATATGAGCTGTGGAAAGGAAAGAAGCCAAATGTGAAGTACTTCAGGGTGTTCGGGAGTAAGTGTTACATTTTAAGAGATAGGGAAAATCTGGGTAAGTTTGACCCAAAGAGTGATGAGGGAATATTCCTTGGTTATTCCAGAAACAGTCGTGCTTACAGATGTTACAATCTACGCACCCAAACTGTCATGGAATCCATCAATGTGGTTATAGATGATACTCCTAAAGAGGAGTTGAATCAAAATCAAATTGATACACCAAGTGGAACTGAAGAGAACTCTATTGAACTTAATGAAGATCAAGAGACCTCATCCACTGAAAAAGTACATACTCACAAGGAGCCATCTTCGAGAGTGAAGCTAAACCATCCTCAAGATAACATAATCGGGAATGTAAATGAAGGGATGAGGTTGAGGAAGAAAGTGATAAGTCAACTAGCTCACTCATGTTACATCTCTCAGATTGAACCAAAAAGGGTGGAAGAAGCTTTAAAGGATGAGAATTGGACAAATGCCATGCATGAAGAAATTAATCAATTTGTGAGAAATGATGTGTGGTACTTGGTCCCAAGGCCTGAAAAGCACAATGTTGTAGGTACCAAATGGATTTTCAAGAACAAATCTGATGAAAATGGAATGATTGTACGGAATAAGGCAAGATTGGTGGCACAAGGTTATGCCCAAATGGAAGGAATAGACTTTGATGAGACATTTGCGCCGGTGGCAAGGCTTGAGTCAATCCGAATACTATTGAGTGTTGCTTGCCATATGTGCTTCAAACTCTATCAAATGGATGTAAAGAGTGCCTTCCTAAATGGGATCCTTCAAGAAGAAGTGTATGTTGAGCAACCAAAAGGTTTTGAGGATCCAAAATATCCTAATCATGTCTACAGGTTGAAGAAAGCCCTGTATGGTTTGAAACAAGCTCCCAGAGCCTGGTATGAGAGGCTAACTTCGTATCTTTTGGAGCACAAGTTTCTGCGAGGAAGTGTTGATAGGACACTTTTTATCCGGAAAGTGGGAGAGGATATAACTGTAGCTCAAATCTATGTGGATGATATTGTGTTTGGATCATCCATTGATAACCTAGCTCTCGAGTTTGCAGAAGAAATGAAGAATGAATTTGAGATGAGTATGGTGGGTGAGCTAACTTTTTTCTTGGGACTCCAAGTAAAACAGCTCGATGAAGGGTTGTTCATATCCCAGTCAAAATATGCAAAGGACCTACTGAAAAAATTTGGATTAGATGGGAGTAGCCATGCTAGAACTCCCATGAGCACAAGTGTAAAACTTAGTGCTGATGTGTCAGGAAAGGGGGTTGAGCAATCCCTGTACAGAAGCATGATTGGGAGTCTACTGTATCTCACTGCTAGTAGACCTGACATTGCTTTCAGTGTTGGCGTTTGTGCTAGATTCCAAGCAAACCCCAAAGAATCTCATCTTGTGGCTGTCAAACGCATACTTCGTTATGTGAATGCTACAGTGAATTATGGAATTTGGTACTCCAGAGAGTCTAACACTGAGCTTGCAGGCTACTCTGATGCTGATTGGGCTGGAAATGCAGATGATAGAAAGAGCACTTCAGGTGGATGTTTTTATATGGGAACAAATCTTGTTGCTTGGATGAGTAAGAAACAAAACTCCATTTCTTTGTCTACAGCTGAGGCTGAATACATTGCTGCTGGGAGTTGTTGTACTCAATTGCTGTGGATGAAACAAATGATTCGTGACTATGGTATTACTCAAGGTGTGATGAGCATCTATTGTGATAATACCAGTGCCATCAACATCTCTAAAAATCCTGTCCAACATTCTAGGACCAAGCATATTGACATTAGGCATCATCTCATTCGGGAACTTGTGGAAACACATGTAATTACTCTTGAGTACATTCCCACCGAACATCAATTAGCCGATCTTTTTACCAAACCTTTAGATGGTCTTCGTTTTGAGTGTCTTAGAAAGGCTATTGGTATTTGTGCCTTAACACAAGAGATGTAACATGCATTTCATACATTGCATGCATATCATTTTTTTTTTTCTTATGCATTGTTATTTTTCTTGTCTTCATTCTCTTCTTTGTCTTTCCTCTGATTCATTTGCCCTTTCATCGATGTGATGCATGACCTTACTACTAGGCAGCACACTTTCAAGCATGTGTCTTGTGAAAATTGTATCATAGGCTTATGTTGCAAAGGTGGAAGATGTGTGTCACTTTAAATATGCGTTTTGCCGCACACACTGCACGCCTAGCTCAATCTCTTGACATTTGACCTTATGTGAGACTTTGGGGAGGCAATCAAAAGTGTAAGGGGGAGCCTTACGAGTGATCAGAATTGACCTCGGGCTAGATGACCTGTGTAAGAACCTTTGTATCCAAAAAGGAAAGAAAATGAAGAGGCTCTATTATTGTATTAAATAAAAAATAAAAAATAAAAATAAAAAAAAAAAAAAAAAAAAAAAAAAAAGGGGTAGAAAGAAAGAAAAAGGGCCAAAATAGAAATCCTGACTCTGGTTCTATTAGACACAAGAAATTAGGTCCTAGCAGCATTGGGTTTGACTTTCTGCGCTTTGACGGGTCTCCCAAGCTCTTATGGTTTCTTGTTTAGCCCAACCCCACTCACACCTCTCGGTTAAAATTTCTTGATTGAGCAAGAGCACTGTCTAAACACGCATAGTCATATTAATTGTGACATACAGTCTTTATACTTGCGTGGCATTTAGAGTATGATATTATTTTACATTTGCTCTGCTATGATTTTTTTTATAAATTGTTCCCAAGTTTGAAGTTACTATTAAAAAAAAAAAAAAAAAAAAAAAAAAAAAAAAAAGGGGGCTGGAATTTCGCTCGATATCTCGCTCGACCATAAAATCTCGCTCGAGCGAAAAACCCTTATATTGCGCTCTGCATCGCGCGATAAGCCCAGATTGCCGAATCCCTTCTCCCCTTTCTCAAACTTAACTCATCTTCTCTCAACCACTCAATCCAAGCCTAAGCATCTCATTTCCTCTCAAACACTCAATCACCGGTAAGCCTATCTCTATCCATTTCTTCTTCATTTTTATTTTTTTTTTTTTTTTTTTCTTTCTCTTTTCTTTTCTTTCCCGTTGCATTACATTCATGGGTTGTGTTTGGGTTAATTTCTTTTTTCTTTTCGGATTTGTTTTTAGAAACTTGGTGGTTCATCTTTGGTATGGATGAACTTAGTAGCATAGTGTTGTATTTAGGGAGGAATGGGATAATTAATTGGGTGTTAAACCCATGATTGCACAGCATGCACACTACCTGTTCGATGAAATGCCTCAATGAAAATTTGTCTTCCATTTTGTCTCTCCTTTGGTGCATTGCTCTTTAGACAAAATGTAGGTATCATTCATAGTATGCACACCTTGTTGAGAACATTATGGGTCACATTTTAGGCATGTTAGGCATATAAGGCATTTTAGACATTTTAGGCATTTTAGGCCTTTTAGGCATGATGGACATCCATCTCCACATCATATCATATGTGTCTCACTGTCTGTACTTGGTCCATCTACAGCTGCCATGGCATCCCGGCGTGTTCGTCCTCGCACTGCCCCATCTGCCTCTCGGACTTACTTCCACAGTCCTCAAGCTGAGGAACTCTACACGCAGAACTTTTCCCATCGCTCCATTCTTGTGGAACGTGAAGTTCTTCTAGGTGAGTTTCGGGATACCTATCCCATTGTCCCTCAGATTTTTGAGTCGCGCCAGTGGCTTGCTTTAACCACTGGTCATCCCGCTCCCTCGGTGGAGTTGATCAGGGAGTTTTACTCGAATATACATGATATCTCAGAGGGAACTTTTCAAGTTGATATCCGGAATATCACTTTCCGGGTGACTCCCGATCTTGTGGCAAATTTGCTGGGGGCACCTCGAGTAAACAATCCTATTTACCCCTATCTCCGTACCCCAGCTCCTAGCAGACCTGATTTGGGTCGCTTTCTCACCAGGTCTCCTATAACTTGGACTGGGATTCCCCCTCTAGCGACCAAGTCGTTTCCTCATGCGTACCAAATTGTGAGTCGAATTGTTTTGACAAACATCTACCCCACTGGTCATTATAGTGACATTGGTCCGGATCGTGCCCTTCTCCTACATGCATTGCTCACTGATGTCCCTATTGATTTGGGCGGTCTTCTCTGTCGGGTCATGATTGAGGCCCATATGTCGTCCAATTTTCGAACTGGTCTTCCTCTTGCCTGTCTCATTACGAGGATAGCAGTGTCTCAGTCTGTGGCCTTCCCGCCCCAGGAGCTTAGAGTGAGCCTGAAGACACCGATTGGCCGGAAGACCATGCAGCTAAGTCAGGCGCATCTTCCCAATGTTGAACCCGCACCTGCACATTCTACTCAGACCAGACCTATTCCTCACGCTCCTGAGACCAGCTCGGGTCCTTCCAGCTCGGGTTTGATGCCACCAGCTACAGAACCATCTCGGCAGACCCTATTGGACTTTCTGATTAGCATTCAGCAGTCTGTGACCAGCATGGATACTCGCATTGATAACCGACTTAACAGTCTTGAGACTCGGGTTACTCAATTGGATACTCATATCAATGCTCGGTTTGACACACTTGACACTCAAGTGATTGAGCTTGGAAATCAAGTTCAGCACCTTCTTGCTGATGAGGAAGAGACTGATGACGATTGAGACCCCTTACCATTTGTGACAAAAAGGGGGAGTGATCTTGGGGGATCTTGGGGGAATAGATAGGATTTAGGGGGAGCTAAGCTACTTTGTAGGGGGAGTAACTAGTAGCTTGTTGTTCTTAGTTTTACTATGTGATTATACTCTTGATGTAATCTGTGTTGGACTAATTGCTATTGAAGGTTTAGTGTTAAATTTTTATGGCAATTTTTTTTTTCACTTTTGAGTTCATCTGTTAAATTCCTTGCAAGTGTTTTCTGTTGGTACGTTTACATGTTTGTTAAGTGTGCAGATACTTCACTTGCCAAGACTAAACCTACATGTGGAAGTCCTGTTGTTTGTGTGTGATAGGATTAGGTCCAATGTATAGGTTAGAGGTTTTGTCACAGAAATGCCAAAGGGGGAGATTGTTGATGTAAAATTTAGTAGTTGGCAATTTTCTAGTGAAAAACCTAATATAATTGAGTTGTAACTAATGGTGGACAGAGTACACATGAAGAGGATCAAAATGGCTCAGAAAAACTGAACACAGTGATCTCGCTCGACCCTCGCTCGACATGGCGCTCGAGCGAAGTCCAGGCAGAGACTTCGCTCGACACTCGCTCGACATGGCGCTCGAGCGAAGTCCAGGCAGAGACTTCGCTCGACACTCGCTCGACACCTCGCTCGAGCGAAGTTAAGGTTTCACGAATTCCTTTAGGGTTTAAGCGCCGTTTCAAGAGGTGGCCTATAAATAGACTCTTAAGTCTTCTGCTGCAAAGTGGAGAAATACAGAGGAAAAACCAAGGAGCCACATTTCATCCCTTGAGAGAAACTTCTCCATTGTTTCAAAGATCATTCTCTCTTGGATTATATTACTCCCTCACAACACACATTCAAACCTTTAGTGAGTTCATTGGAGTGGACGTGGTCATCAAGCTGGAAGAGTTCTTCAAGGAGCTTGGATGAAGAAATCAAGGTGTTCGTGTGAGAAGCTATAGAAAGGTCGGAGTTCCGGCACTACATGCGTGTAGAGATCGAGTGGGTCACTCGTGGTGTTGCAAGCCAAGTTTAGTTGCTACAGTGGGTCTGTGAGTGTTTCTAAATTTGTTGTAACAAACTAAAATTTCTATAGTGGATTAGAGGTGGTGTCTTACACCCGGAGTGGTTTTAGATTTTGAAGAGGTTCTTCAAATGAGTTTCCACTTCGTAACCAAAATCTGTGTGTTGATTTCTTCGTTGATTGCTTGTTTATGTTGATTAATTTTTTAACTGCCAAAGTTTCTGTTATACACCTATTCACCCCCCCTCTAGGTGTGTAAGGTAATTTGCTATCGCTTTTTCAACCATGTCATTGATTTTAACATATCTTCTTATATATAAAATTAAGTATCTATCCGAGTGAACAGTACTAATTTTTGGTATGCAATTTTTGTTCCCATTTTGCCCTAGGTTTATCACAAATTAATGCCTTTCTGTTTTATTATTTGGCATCGATTTTCTGGATCTTTCTAGCTTTTGAAGTGTCTAATTTTATACCATCTCATTCATCCTCTCTCTCTTTTCATCGTTCACTCTGCTTTTTCCTTCCGTTGGCTTCGACTTTGTCCTCTTTGCCATCGAAACGATATGTTTTTTCCTCTTGATTATAGGATGTATTTCTGATATGATTACAGAAAAATAGGCTGCGTATGAGTACTACAAAATTTCAAATAGAAACAACAAATCCAAAATCATAAAACATAATCCAACATATTTAAAAAGCAAATTATGCCTTTGAGAAACAAACCAACCTTTTAAATAGAGAAAATTACAAACAAACCCTAACAACAGAGCATGCTAATTGCTACCAGACGCAGTACTGTTAACAAAAAAAAAAAAACGATAAGGAACATGAACACCAAAATAGAATAGAACAAAAATAAAAACAGTTTGAAATTTTTAGACTGAGATCTATAGGAAATTATGACCTTAGAAATCAAAACACTTTAACAAAAACACCCACGTAAACCAGAAACTAAAATGACTCAGATCGAAACAAAGTCTCTTCAATTAATCTATCGAGATTTGTACCAAAAAAAAAAAAAAACAATAAAGAACATGAAGAACAAAACGAAAAAAGAACCCACAAAGAAAAACACTCAAATCTGAACAAGATCTATTCAAATCTTTCAGATTTGTTCAAATCTGTAGTAAAGAAAAAGGAGCAACAAAAAACAACAACAAAACGAAAAAAAAAAACCCACAAAGAAAATCTTAGTGTGTGTGTGTATATATATATATATGTATGTATGTATGTATGTAATCACTGCATGATAACTATAGTTTATTGTCTTAAAAAGATGATGACGATCATATAAATAAATAATATGTAGGAGAAGATTAACAAATCATGTCAATATTTCCCATGTCATTGATTTTAACATTATAGAAAATAATAATAATAATAATAATTAAGAGCTAGTTAAAACTGTAAGGGTTGGAGATGGCCATATATAGTCAATAAACTTGTGGGTATTATTAATACGTACTGTTAATAACTTAATTGTTTATGAGAACGGTCAAATTATTATGAATTGTCTATATACAATTTTCGAATGGGACTGTTATGTAGGCCGCCTAGGTAGTTTTGTGTTTAATTTTTTTATAAAAAATAATAATAATATCCCTTTTAAAATGATTTATTTTTTTTAATTTAATAAAAGGTCTGCACAATAGAGACTACTGCAAATATTAGAACTTCTCATGAATTATTTACAGCATGAAGAGGCCGGTTAACCTATTAATGGATTAAAACTAAAATAAAAAATTAATTAATTAGTAATGCTTATACACACAACAGATCGATCGATGATAAACCAACCTTGAATAGTACTAGCTACTGAGTCCTCATGATCACAATATAATTAATTAATAGGGAATATTGAGATTTTTATTTTGGAAAATGATATTTTACTCACTCATTTGGACACTTTAATTTGATATTTGATATATTTTAATTTTTTCTTTTTATTTAATGACTAAAAAAGTAATATTAATATATTAATATTTTTAAAATATTTTAAAATAATAAAAAATACTAATTATACCTAGCGAATCAGCTGGAGCGGTAAGCTCCAAGTAGCCTACTTATAGCTAGCAGCGCCCTTTTATTTTTCATCTAACTTTTACTACTTACCTACTTTAGTCAAAGCTTTTGTTTGAATTCGTATATATCCATCCAATCATATATTAATAATTTTAGTCAACCTTTGACTGGTCAAAAAAGTATTTGGAACGTCCGTGATATTGCATGAGTTGTAAATTTGTAATTGATAGCTGTACGTGATACGTATCAATCACGTGCTGATCATTAATTGCAATCACAAACAAATTAGACTATTAGTAGTACTCGATCATGAAGAAAATGAACCGAAGAAAAGACCAAAAAAAAAAGTAAGCTAATTTGTTGAACTGTCCAAGATGATCTTTTCAAACTCATATAAAATTAACTAATTAGTAACTATATATATTAGCCATTGTTAATTAAGAGTAATTCATCTTACTCTTTTTAAATTTCTTTCATCTCATTCACATAACTTTTCATTTTAATGGTTGATATATAAAATTACTTAAATTAAAATGCATTATATATATATATATATGTAAACATTTGTGATTGAACATAACATGCAAGCAGATCATCGATTGAGCTAAGCCTTCTCTATTCATATAAACGAGCTCTAACTCGCGGATTGTTGCATATGTTGTGCATGAGGAAGAGTGATCTAGAGAGAGACATGGTTTTATAATGGATAGATTTAAAATGCTTTATTAGAGGCGTGGTGTATTTTGACGAAATAATATAAAAGTTGAAATAATATCTTTGGGTGGAGTCTTGAATAAATTTATATCTTTATGTGTAAAAAAAAATGAAACTTAAAAGTTATAATAATTCATAAAGAAACATTACTTTTAAAATGATTACCATTCCATAAATATTGAGAGAAAGCGATTTAGAGAGAGACAAGGTTTTAAAATGAAAAAATTCGAAACAATTCATAGGATGATTTATTTTGATGAAACAATATAAATTGTTGAAATAGTACATTTAGATAGAGTATTGAATTATCAGTTTATATCTTCATATATAAGAAAAAAATAAAATTTAAAAGTTACAATAGTTCACAATGAAACATTGTTTTTAAAAAAATTATTTCAATTATTATTAATAATAGCCTATTTTTATGGGTAGAATGCTACGTCAGAGTTATATGACTTCATTTTTATGCACAGTAATAAATTAAATTGAATTTATTGGCTGATATTTGAAGAGAAATGCTAACGAAATTACAAAAAGACTTTACAAAAGTAAAACTCATAATTAAGTTGATTATTTGCTAAATATAATATGTTAAATCTACAAATTTAGTTTGCAAATTTTAATTTTGTGACATCTGTTTGTGAACCACATAATATTTCTCATATTTGAAAGCTCTAATCATTTGCAACAGTATAGGCGGCCAGGCTCATCTACTTCTGTTTACATTATATTTCATGTTACAAATCCATCTAAATTGAAATTACGTATTCAAATTGATCATCTAGCTATATTACTTTAGATAAACATCTGATATTCATGATATGACTAATTCAAATTGTTCAATCGTTTTCATGATGCACATATACAGGACATGTGAGTCGACACTTGAGCAAGTTATTTTACAAATACGTATCTTGCAATATCCTCTTCTATGATCGATTCCGGTTCAGTAGTACACAACATTAATACGTATCTTCTTTCCAATTCATTTCGTATATTGTTGTGCGAAATTAGATTATACATTTTGTCTTTGAGGAATAGTCATATGAGATCATGAGAATGCATTTGGCAAACAAGAATATTCTCAGAATATTCTACTATTATTCATTATTTTAATTATTATTTTTTATCTACTTTTTACTACTAATCATTATTTTTTACTATTGATTTATTATTGCTTTTTCACTAATATTCACAATTCTTATCAATGCTTCTCACTATCTAAATGTGTAACCTTAATCTCATATTCGGATATAAGCTCTTTATCTTACCTTTAATTTTGTTGATATAAAAATCTAAAATATTATATATATATATATATATATATATATATTCGAAAATCGATTTAACTTTATTAATCTCCATGATTCTGTATCAGCTTATAACTTTAATTGAAATTGTAATTGTTGGATTGAGATTTTCTCATATATAAATATTACTATTTCTTTCTTAACCTTTTTTTACTCTTTTAATTTATAAATTAAGGATAGTCGTCTTTCGACTACATCATCATCTTGGTTAAGGATGAGAATTATGGTAACAACATTTTTTTTTTTTTTCAAGTTTGGATGAGAATTGATGCATGCACCCATGATGAATATCACTATGATAAGCTTTATATATATATAGTCGTACTCGCCCGATCTTACCTTAATTTAATTTAACAGGGTTGACATCGAGATCATATATATAAGATCTAATTAAACTATGAAGTTTGAAGAATTAATAGTATTATTTTTAATTACAGCCGAGCGCGTTTCTCGCGCGCTGATCTCACGGAGAATGAAAACCCGAGATTAACGAACATTAATAATTAGAATATATGGCAATCCTTATCCAAAAAAAATGAATATATGGCAATGGAAATATTTAAAAAAGAAAAAAGAAATCAAACGACAAGAATACGTCATGATGAATTTCGTCTCGACCATGATCATGATCAAATATTAAGTAGTTGTATAAACTTTGGAATGGTCTTCATTATCTACATTCTACGTACGTACGTACGTAGTACAGTTTCGCGTCTCGAAATCAATTAATTAGATGCTGTACTATATATAAAATGATCAATAATTCGGGTACTTGTTAATTATTATATAACATAATTAAAGAAAACAGGCACGAATTAGTGTATATATAGCTAGCTAGATAGCTGTTAGCCTGTTTTCATAATATTATATATGAGCCAAAAGTCCAAAGAAATAAATGGAGACACATCACGCAGTATCATTATTTTCTAGGTACTAGCTTTTTTTTCACTTAATTAATCCACTATTAGGTTTACTAATTTTATACCCATACAATAAGCATTATATATATATATATATATATATATATATACACATGCGCGCATTAAGCAATATTCAAAGTCACAATTAATTAAGAAAGAAACCTTGGAAATTTACATCTAAATTAATGAACAATAAATTAAGAGCCATCGATTAGTAACTAGCTAGCTAGTATATACTCATCATGATTACAAATATTACAAGATCAAAACAACGATATATCAATCATGGCGAATTATATATATACATGTGATTGTTGTTGCATATTTAAGGTCCTATATAATATATATATATTGAAGATGGGTACGTATATATGGACGTACAGGTAGCTGTAGGCTCAAACGTCATAAATTAAACAGATCACGGTCACAGTGAATTAATTAGCTGCTTAATCGTTCAGAATTAATTGGAGATCATGATATCGATCATTTTCAAAGGAATACAATTGCAGGACACCATTTTACAGAAGGGAGATCAAATTATTCAATTCTCATCTAACAACAAATGACAAATCTTAAGAACTTTTTAATCAAATTAACGTATATATGCGTACGTACTAGTACTACTGCGCTGCAATATAAACAACACATGTATGTATATATATATATATATATATTCAAGAAATTAAGCCTTTATTCTCCTTGTTATAATAATTAATTAGGAACATATATATATATATATATATTCATCTTGTACCAAGATAGGTCGTCGAGTTGACAAAAGGATCTATCACTACATAATTGAGCTCAGCTGCCAAGCCTGCCATATTAATTGGAGAGAGAGAGAGAGAGAGGGGAGATCTAACGTATTATCTATATATAGAAAGTTATGAGCTCATTGGAAAATAGCATATGGTCATAATAATTAGAAGTCGATAGATTTACCCATATATATGATCTCGATCCCTAGCTAGCTATATGCAGCACATATATATGCTCTGACATCATATTTATGTAATATATATATATATATATAAAGTGGCTATCTAACGGAAAATCTTGTTTTAACAGAAAATTTTATTTTTCTATTAAAGTTAACACTTTCCATCCATTTTTGTTAAAATAAATACTGCATTTAATGAGAAATATTATTTTAAATGCAATCCATTATTTCCATTAATCACCGAAATAATGTTCTTGACATTAAATTTAATTACACCACTTCAATTTTATATAACGACAAATTTTTTATTTCAAACTTTTTTTTTATGTAAAATAAATATAGAATAATAATAATAGTATAGAATGACATAATAATAGTATATAATATATAACAATATATATAAATAAACCATTCACAACAATATAACAATGCAATCTTCACTTAGAGATGTTAATTTATACATTAGAGAGTTTAATTTTATTCATAAAAAATTATTCCTATTATATGATTAATAATTTCATTCTTTAAAAATTATTTTATAATTTTAAAATGAATGTATTATTTTTTTTTTTTTTTGAGATGATAAATATACGGTATATACAATTAACTATAATTATATTAAATTGGTAATAATGGACAATAAATATAATTAATATATTATATATGTTTGATATTTAATTGAAATATATATGATCTAATAAATTTACATATTTAAGATTAAAAATTTCATGTTATAAATTATAATATAATATTCTTTTATATAAATTATAAACTACATAATTTTTTTTTAAATTATATTATTTCTTAAAAATAATCACATAACTAAAAAAATTGTAGATGATTCAAGTTTATGTAGATCGAAAAAAATTCAAAAATTAAAAACATAGGTATTTTAATGTCCTCTCTTTTGAGGCTATGCAAAATGACACAAATATTAAATCATCGTCTTAGAATTATAAAAATATAATATTTTGAACGAATCTTTTATTAAAGTTTCAATCAAAATTATCTCAAACAAATTTGATAAAACTATAGATTATGTTTATTTATGAGACTATCTTATTGTTTTTATTAATACTTTTTTTATATATAATATATGAAAATGTGTAATTATTTATCATCTATTTAATTATGAATAATCTTCTAATTTTTGTTAGAAATTAAACTAAATAAACGTGCTTTACATGTTACTTTTATCTAGTATATATATATATGTGTGTATGTATGTACACCACCAATAAATACATGGCCAATTAAGTGCATATTCGATGCAGACTGAAGTCTAGCTAGCGGCCTGTTTTGTCACATGCATGCATGATGGATAGTGGAACAAGTACTGCATGCATGCATGCTGGTGAGAATTATATAGCATTGAATAGATATGCAAGAGGCGTATGTAAGTTATTAAATGGCAGTAGTTGAGTACGTACAATATTGCACCTTCTGGTTCATTTTGTGTTCAAAGCTCCACGTGAATTTGAGTCAATCATGTACAGATGCTCATCAATGTTCCGGTCAGACGATCAACTTTGTCGCACTGGTCATGATCCATGATGATCTCTTACTAGCTTGTAGATCACATGCACATATATGTCCATCATTAATAAAGGCGAATGTGGATATACATACATACATATATATATATATATGCACAGTTACGTATAAGTACATATATATACTTGATCAGCTGAAAAAACGAAATTAATACCGATTTACTAATACTAGATCATGATTTCATTATGAGTTATTATATTATTAAGTCGGTATGTAGAGTAAATATCATTTAAATTGTGAGATTCAAATTTTAAGATTTATCTTCTAAATTAAATTATGACACCTAAAACAGGAGTTGAGTTCCGCTCTTAGCTTTCCCTCAAAGTTAGAGTTGGGTTTTAGTTTCCTTTGAGACAAGGAACCCTAGTTTTCTTCGTAAGTGTGAAAGAGGAGTTTTCTCCTCAACAAAATGGAAGACGATCTAACAAAGAAGTGGGAACAGCTTAGATTAACGTCTGAGGAGAATGAGGCTTTTGTAATTCAAAGATCCAGTTTGAAGAATAGAGGTTTACGAGGTAAGTTTTGTGTCGTGGGAGCGGTTATGTCAGGGAAAGGAGTCAACAGTGAGGGCTTCCGAACGATGATGGCAAAGGTATGACAATTCACTGGTTGGATCAAATTTAAAGAAATGGGGGAGCAAAAGTTCCTTATTGAATTTCAGTTTCTAGCCGATAAGGATAGAGTAATGAGTGGTAGACCATGATTTTTTGGCCGAAACTTGATTTCACTTCAAGAAGTGGATGAGGATATTCCACTTAAAGACTTAAGATTCCTATATGACCATTTTGGGTTCAAATGTATGGACTACCATTAGCCACCATGAACAAAGAGATTGGGAAAG
The DNA here is from genome assembly GCA_036559045.1 of Platycarya longipes. Classification (NCBI taxonomy): domain Eukaryota; kingdom Viridiplantae; phylum Streptophyta; class Magnoliopsida; order Fagales; family Juglandaceae; genus Platycarya; species Platycarya longipes. The sequence goes on from CM071801.1 coordinate 4,860,083, forward strand.
ATTTGGCTGCTTCGATAGGAAATGTGATTAGAGTCGAAGCTGACTCAGATGGCATGGCTTAGGGGAATTACTTTAGGGCTAGGGTTGCCATAGATATGATGAAACCTCTACTCAGAGGAAAGTGAGTGCAATTAGAGCATAAAAAATATTGAATGGTGGTGAAATATGAGAGGTTACAAATGTTCTGTTTTAGGTGTGGAATCCTAGCACACAACACCAAAAATTGTCACAATTTGATAGAAGAGCCTAATGAATTTGAAGTAACTACACAGTAATTTGGGGCATGATTAAAAGGCCAACCTAGGAACTCGAAGATTTATTAAACTAGAAAATATGGAGGTTATGAGGACCATGGAAAAGAATAAGAATCCTACCAGGACACCAGGGAAACAGGAAAAGGTTGTAGTATGAACATCCTTGTCAAAAAAGAAATGGGCACTGTCCAAAGACAGCCAGGTATCACCATCAGAGAAGGGGCCATTGAGAAAAGTGTAAAAGACACTAAAGGAGTTGATATTGATCCCTTGATTATGGGACAGAAAGACAAAGTAATTGACAGTGATGAGAAGTTTAAAAATAAATAGAAAGATAATTCATCTCAAGATAATGATATTATTGAAGAAAATGAAGCTATCTCCAGGAAGTTATCTACTTGGAAGAGAAGAGCAAGGGAGGTGGGCTTTTAGAAAGAGATTGATTTGGAACAAACCAATCAGGAGTCCAAGAAAAGAGAAATTCGAGAGAATGTGTTGATCATCAATAAAGGAAAAAGAACTAAAAAAGATGATGGCAGTTTTCAGTTGATAGATGATGAAAATTTGGTGGAGGCTGCTTGGCAACCCCACCAAGATCAATGAAAGGCCTATCATGGAACTATAAGGGTGTGGGAAACCCCTCAACAGTTAGAGAGTTGTACATGTTAGGCAAAACTAATTTTTCCACTTTTGTATTTTTTTTATGGAGACTAAATGTGGCAGGAAAAAATTAGAGAAAATTAGACTTAAACTGGGTTTTGACTCCTGCTTTATAGTGGATAGTGTAGGATTTTGTACAGGATTAGCTTTTTTGTGGAACAGTATAGAGGACTTTACTCTCCAATCATACTCCCAACACCATATCTCGATGTATTACAAAGATGCTAAGGAAAATCATAGCTTTTTGGTGACTAGCTTTTATGGTTATTCTGAATCTTCTATTAAGCATCTTAGTTGGAATCTTTTGAAAAGACTAAAGCCTGCTTATGAGGTTCTCTGGTTACGTTTTGGAGATTTTAATGAAGTTTTGTATTAGTATGAGAAATCGGGGCTGCTTTTAGACCTTTACAGCAGATGGAAATGTTCAGACAGTGTATTGACCAATGTGAGCTTAGTGATTTGGGGTTTGAAGGAATTAAATTCACATGGTGCAACAATAGAAAGGGAGAGCTATTTACAAAAGAGAGACTAGATAGGGTGCTGGGCAATGTTAAATGGACTGAAAGGTTCTGTAACTATAATTTTCAAAATCAAGCAGCTCTTAATTCTAACCATAGCCCTATTGTGATAAATTGGCAGCAAAGGTATGCTTGAGTTCAGAATGAACTTGAACCTAGAAGAAGAGTTAAGCTATTTAGGTATGAAGCTAGTTGGAATATGCAAGAAGAATGTAAGAATGTTATTAGCAACAACTGGAATCGTCATCATACCAACCAGACTTCAGCAAGTACAAGACAACTTGAGAAATTGTCAATATTCTCTGGAAACATGGAGTAGCAATATACTTAAGAGAGAAACTAAGCAAAATCAAAGAAATATTCATAGACTAGTAGAGTTGCAAAGGACCAATTCAGGGATGTTTAATGAAGAGATCAAGGAGCTCAAAAAGGAGATTAATAGATCTCTGGAAAAGGAGAACATCAAATGGCAACAAATGGCTAAGCAAGCATGGTTAAAACATGGTGACCAAAATTCTAAATTCTTCCACAGTTATGCTAGCCAGAGAAGGAGGACAAATGAGATAATCAGCATCATAAAGGAAGATGGAATCGAAGCTAAAAGCTGCCAGGAAATTGCAAAGGTATTCAATGCTTTCTATCTCAATCTCTTTTCATCTCAGCATCCTACTCATATTGATGAATGTATTGCTTTCCTACATCCTAAAGTTAATTATGAGATGAACCAAAGTTTAAATAGCCCATATTCTGACAAGGATATTAAAGAGGCTTTATTTCAAATGAACCCTATAGGTGCCCCTGGCCTGGATGGGTTTTTCTCGATTTTCTATCAAACTCATTGGGAGATGGTAGGGAAGGACATTACTATAGCTGCTTTAGAAATTCTAAATCATGGGACTAATATAAACACCTTGAATCAGACCTATATTGTCCTTATTCCTAAGAAAAAGCAACCTAAAATGGTCTCGGATTATAGGCCTATATCATTATGCAATGTGCTTTATAAGATTATATCCAAAGCTATTGCCAACAAAATTAAAAATTTCCTCCCACAAATTATCTCCTCTACACAGTGTGCTTTTATTCTAGGAAGATTGATTCAAGACAATATTATCATAGCTTTTGAGGTTTTACATTCAATGAATGATAAGGGGAGAGGGAAACAAGGACATATGACCATCAAACTTGACATGAATAAGGCCTATGACAAGGTAGAGTGAGAGTTCCTGAGAAAGGTTTTGATAAAACTGGGGTTCAATTTATCTTGGGTAAATCTGGTTATGCAATATGTCACTTCTACTACATATTTCCTGCTTATAAATGGGTGTCATCGGAACACAATAACTCCTACAAGAGGAATAAGACAGGGAGATCTTCTTTCTCCCTATCGTTTCCTTTTTGTGGTTGAGGTGCTCAATTCTCTGATTAACCAAGCCGAGAGCAACCAAATGATTCATGGATATCATATCAGCAGGGGCAGCATTAGTTTAAGCCATCTATTTTTTGCAAATGATAGTCTGCTTTTCTGTAGAGCTAATGCTAGAGAGTGGGCCAATGTCAACCAAATTCTGAATTTGTATAAGAAGGCTTATGGGCAGTAATAAAGCCAAAACTTCCATTTTCTACAGTGCTAATACTAGAAAGGATACCAGAAGTTATATCCTAAGTATAGTAGGAACTAAGGCTAGCTCTTCCTATGATAAATTCCTTGGACTTCAAGCTTTGGTTGGAAGATCAAAACAACAAGCCTTTAAGGAAATTCTGGATAGGATCCGAGCCAAAATAAGTAACTAGAAGACCAAGCTCTTAACTCAGGCAGGAAAGGATATTCTTCTTAAGGCTGTGGTGCAAGTCATACCTACATATATCATGGGGGGTTTTTAAACTCCTTAAGTCTTTGCTGAGAGACATGAACAAAATTATGAGTAACTTTTGGTGGAGTTACATGAGCAAAGATAGGAAAACACATTAGGTAGCTTGGAAAAAGATGGGATTACCCAAACAGAAGGGAGGACTCGGGTTTAGGGATTTTGAGAGTTTTAACATTTCCTTATTGGCTAAACAGGGATGGATATTAGTTTAAAATCTAAACTTTATGGTTGCTCAGGTTTTAAAAGGCAAATACTTCACCTAAACTGACTTCTTAAATGCCAAAATTGGTGGTAGGCCATCCATGATCTAGAGAAGCCTTTATGCTGCCAGAGTTTTAATTGATAAAGACTCTATTTGGAGGGTAGGTGATGGTAAGGATATTAAAGTCTGGAAAAGTAGATGGTTACCCAAACCTACAAGTTACAAAATCAATTCTAGCATTTCATTACTAGGAGAAGAGGCTCAGGTCCATGAATTGATTGACTGGGAAACAAGGCAGTGGAGAAGAGACATTCTGGAACAAGCTTTTCAAGAGGAAGACAAATTAATTATTAATAAAATTTCCCTGAGTTCCCACGATGTTAAAGACAAAATGATGTGGCTAGGTAATACAAATGGTCACTTTACTGTTAAGAGTGCTTACTACAAGCACAAGGAGATCACTAAGAATGAAAGAGGCCAAACTTCCATCTCCAACACACTCAAATTAGAATGAGATCAAATATGGAAGATGAATGTACCAAATGCTACTAAAATCTTTATCTGGAAAGTTTGCCATGAAGCTCTTTCTACCAACACCAATTTAGTAAAAAGAAAAATCCTTGACTCCATGTGTACCATCTGCGAGGGATAAGAAGAAACAATTGTCCATGTTCTCTTGCAGTGCAATGTTGCCAAAGATGTGTGGAGTCAATGCCCCACAAGAATTCAGAAAAGATCTGAGATGAAGGGCAGATTCATAGACTTGTTCTCGTGTATTATTGAAACATGTAGCCAGAACTTAATTGAACTGTTTTCAACCATTACTAGGGGATTGTGGACCAGATGTAATAAAGCAATCTTTGAAGGGGTTTTTATGCATCCTACACAACTTTTTACTTTGGCTACTCAAGAACTTGAAGAGTTTCAACAATCCCAGATTGTGACATCTCAGAGGATGTAGCAAAGGCATTCTTAACAATCTAGTTGGTCTCCTCCTCCTCATGGTATTGTGAAGATTAATTGGGATGCAGCATTATATATTGAGCAGAGCGAAATTGGGATTGAGATTATAGTAAGGGACTCTGATGGCAGCACTTTGGCGACAAAGAAAATTGCAAAATCAACCTTCATGGACCCTATGTTGGCAGAGGCTTTGGGTGCAAAGGAAGCAGCCTTATTTGCTCGAGAATCAAACCTACAATCAATGATCTTGGAGGGTGATAACCAACTAGTTGTTAATGAGCTTAATTGTAATAATGATAGAAATGATTATATAGGTTTAATTATCCAAGATATTAAATTTATTCTTTTCTCTAAGAGCTGGAGGTCCTCTTTTGTAAGAAGGAATGGTAATGGGGCAGCTCATTGTCTAGCAAAGACAGCAATCTTACTAGCTGAAGGTGAGATAGTAGTGGTTCCTTAACTACCTGTATAATCTCCCTTTGTTTATCTTCTTTCTAATGAAAGCATGGAAGTCAGCTTCCTTTTAAACAAGAAAAAAAAAAAATTATGACACCTAAACATGCAGCGCCGAGAGTATGATGCAGACTAGAAAGTCATAAAATAACGACACCGGCCTTTCATTATATATATAAACAAAAAGAAATTTCTAATAATAATAATATTGCATCAGCTTGCAGTACCTAGAAAAACACGCATATATGCATGTATGATGATGAAATAAAACATGATGATTTTTATCATTAGGTTAAAGCTGCAAGTCTGCATGCCTCAACGTTGCATTATATGAAAAAAAAAAAAAAAACTCATAATTCTGGTCACGTACGTACGTAAACCTCAAAATATGCCCTAAATTAAATGGCCGCAGCCCTGCCTGCCAAATTATAGTACATGAGTGCAGATAAATTAAAGCCAATATTATTCATTCAGATTCACGCCACTCGCCACCAAGGAGTGCATGAATCAAACCAATCATACGCATGAGTTGACTTGTAGTATAACATATATAAATATATATATCTATTGCAGTTTAAGTCCCAACACGACTTTATATATATATATATATATATAATACTTTAACTTATAAAACGAGATTATAAAAAAAAACTTATAAATTGATGTAGCTAGTTTGATATGAATCATCAAATTATATATCAAACTATTTTTATTATAAAATAAGTATAATATTGAATCAGATCATGATTAAGGTATATTAATTTATAAAATTATTTTTATATAATTTATTTGTGGATATAGAAAGTATATATATTATACATATATCTATATATATTATCATGATCATCGTTCTTATAGCGGGTAATTAGTACTCCCGTGTCGAGGTTAAAAGGAAACCTACTGGAGCCGGCATGTCTGACCTGACCACCGACCCTCTCCAAACCGACTAAACAACAAACCTCGACTTTTTCCAAGTCAATCCTCATCCTGCATCTAATTCCTTCATTTCTATATAAAACCCTTTCTTCCATCTTCCCTACGCAGCAATCCAATACCTTCTCTCTCTCTCTCTCTCTCTCTCTCTCTCTCTCTCTCTCTCTCTCTCTCTCTCTCTCGATGGGAAATGCAGTGTCTCCATGTTTCCAAGCAAACCCTAGCTCCTCCGTGAAGCTAATATTCTGGGAAGGAACCACGAGAATCCTCACCGGCCGATCAAAACATATTGCCGGAGAGATCATGTTCGAGTTCCCCGACAAAATGGTTTGCCATTCAGACTCATTCTTTATCGGCCACCCCGTCCCCGCCTTGGGCATACAAGACCAACTCATGCGTGGCCAAACCTACTTTGTTCTTCCCATCGATCGCTTTGCATGCGATGTCATCTCCGCCTCTTCTCTCGCAGCCTTCGGTTCAAGCCCTAAAAACTCACCCATCAAGTTTGGCGACTGCGCCCAGCCATTCCAGTACATAAAGGGTGCGGATGGAAGGGTTTTGATCAAGGTCGCGCCGGACTTCATAACAAGGCTTATAACAACATCGGGAAATAATAGGGAAATTAATGGATCATCGTGCAGTAGTCCTCTTTGTAGCACCCCTGAGTTGCAGAAGCACTATGAACAGCTTGTTGTGTCAAAAGAACAACTTTGGTCACCTAAGCTTGAAACCATATCAGAGTACAAGGTTAGGTTCTCACCCTGCAGATTTATAGGGTTGGAGTTGAAACAGAAAGAGAAAGTCATTAAGGGGTAATTAATTTCTATGATATATATAGTAGCTAGCTAGGCTTTTTTTTTCTCTTTTAGTTGTGGAAGAATCAATCAATCTTTATATATATATATTACATTAGATCATTTGTCTTAGATCAGTTTTGTTGTTGTAAGTAGTACAAATTAATGATGTCATGTGAGCTAATGGTTGAACTCTGGTCTCTTCGATGTATCAAATAGTACAAGATTTCCTCTCTTGATCCGTCAGTACCAAACATGCAGTTTTCTTTCTGTATATATACTTTGTGCAACTCTTAGTAGACTTGTGTTGAATAATAAACTTAATGTTAGATGAAGAGTTGTATCTTTTGGTAGATTCATGAACTAGAGTAAAGGTTCATCTTGAAAGAAGTAATTGATGTATTTGGAGATTCATGTATTTGGGGTATTCATATATTTGGATGTTCGGTATTACGGAAGTTAATATATATATTAGAGTAAATGCTAGGTGAATCTACAAGCCTATCAACACCCATGTATGCATTAGCACAAAGCAAGTCACTTAAGTAATTAATCAATTACAGAAATTTCAAAAATAGGCTCTCCTCTCTTTCCTCTAGAATAGAATATTTGTTTCTCTCCTCCAATAATTTGAGAGTAAAATACGGCCTTCCGAATCCTAAAGACTGCCATTTTTTCTTGTAGTGATGAAAGCAGTAGAACTAATAGGTCAAAGAGTCAGATTAATATTGTCTGCAGCTTCTAAATAATAAAAATAAAAGTTTGTTCATGTTGCAATATTAATCTTGAATCTTTTTTATGGGATATACAAATATATATACATATATTATATATGTATATATTTCTTAATAGTACTATTACACACACTACAAGAAAAATGAGTTTTGTGATCAATTGTTTGTAATAAAAAAATTATTTGTGACTCATTTTAACTATAAATTATACTGGAATTAACTGGTTGTAAATAAGTAGTTTTTTTATAGTATTAAGCCAGTCGATTATATAGCTCATAAATGTTTTTCGAGTTAATTGATCATGACCTCTAAAATACATTTAATAATCAATCTTATCATTCTGATCATCCATGCGTGCAGTATCATCACTGGTACTCCGCTGTTGATAACCCAGTAGTATCACGATGAATGGCATAATTAGTACTACTACATCCAGCAGTTTAATTCATCTTTTTAAATATACCAGAACTTCTAATTATTAGCATCTGAATACAATGTGAATCATGAGTAATTGTCCAAAACAATATGTATATCATGACAGGCGCTTTTAAATTAACCTTTTTAAATTTAGATTATGCATGAATATATCATTATGTACTGTATATTAGATTATAAACAGATGAATATATATATATATATATATATATATGTATATCATGTCTTCCAATATTGCATCAGCTCGAACTTTTAAATCTATTAATACTAGTACTGATTAATTAACCTCGCGTTAGAGTAAGTACTCCTGAATTCAGATCACTTCCATGATTCTAATTTAATTTTAATTAACTTGATCGTTAATTTCAATTAAGCGTTTGAGATAATTGATGATTTAGAAAGTACAAATGCGCGCATATAGTTTTGAACAGCATGAATGTGCAAGAAACAGTTTGGACTTGGGCTTTGACCAATATTGCTCGATGAATTGCATTCATGTAAACTTGATCCATTGTATTCCCTCCTGGCCGCCGCCTCACGTCATTGAAAAACCAGCGCATGTGGCTGCAAGCCAACATGAAAGTGATGGTACGAATTTAATTACAGCCTATTCTTGTTTTATCTTAATGGTTTATGATCTGGCCTCGTAGGTACGTCGACTTTGCTGCATCCTATTTATTTCTGTTAAGAGTATGTGTGGACATTTGCAGCCTCTATTTTATGAAATGAATTCAAACTTATAATGAGCCAGCTCGTGTGTATTTGCCACCTTTGTTTTCTTTAATCAATTACGTAACTGCACGCTCAAGACGTTTCAACATCTTGCATATACATTTTAAGGAAATTTTAGACTTTTTTTTTTTTGCCAGATCTAACATTATTATAGGATGAATGATTAATGTATTTTGCTAGCTGAATCTCTAAAGCCAGCTTGGATGATGAGATGATATCAGATAATTTTAAATAAAAGTTTAAAATTGAATAAAATATTATTAGAATCTTATGTTTTGATATTATTATTATTTTAAATTTCATAAACTTAAATTGTTTATTATATTTTGTATAAATTTAAGAAAGTTCTAATGATGAGATGAAATGTATATAGAAACACCCATTTTTTCCTTAAAATGCCTAATAGGAGGAGGATAATAACTCTTTATAAAGAGGTAAGTTTGTTCCTAAGTCGTGTAGGATTTCTCGACACATCCCCTTAGGTGCAGGTTGATATTTCTGGTATCATTATCAGGCATAAGTTGTAGGAGTTTTTTATTGATTATAAGTTAATCTGACTCTGATATCATATAGAGGTTCAATGATCGGTGTAAAGTGGCTGGAATCCTCAATGAATATTGAGGTTATTGGTTCCATTATATAGAATATATTTACAATTGGAAGATCCTATATGATAGGAAACAAATAAGCAAAATATATACCGTTGAGATTGTCCTATAAACTAGGAGAAAGCTACGTATAAGATAACAAATAATTTAAGATCAAGTAAAGAATTGGGAGAGGATTCTTCCTTATCAAGATGAGATGAAACCATTTTTATATCCAAAGGAAACGAGACCTATGAGAGAATCAGCTGGCAAAAAACATTAATCAATCATCGTATAGTCAAAAGTGAAAACTACCCAATAAGATAAGTCTTTCACACTAACTTTATAGTACTATTTGCATACATCAGTATTGAAAACAAACTAATTTCCCTTACACCAGCTTATAGCTAAAATATGTCAAAGCTTGGTCGTGATCATCATAAACAACCAAAAACAGGAAAACGTTCATGTTATATTTCAAATTAGACTTTTCCATTCAAGCTTTTGAGGGTGAGAACTCTAAATATCAGAAATCTCAATTAAATGAGAACTATTTATCATGTCCATGATTAAACTTGCCTACTAATTACGGCCCTCCCCAGTGCTTTTAATTTGGGGGCGATGACATCGGCCCTACACTCGACAGCTCTTGATATGTGAGGCCACCTCAACCGTTTGTGATTGCCTCGCTCCAACTAGAGGTATTCAATGTTCAAGAGTAGACAACTCGCTCTTAAAACTTGATTTGTTTTCACAAATAATCTCATCTCATATTATTTTTTCTTATCTTATTTTATCTCATTTAATTATTATAATAATTCTTTTTAAATTCTTACATAAAATATAATAAATAAATCAATTTTTTCAAATTTCAAAAATAAAAATAATATTTGCACCCAATTTTTTCAATTTATTCAATTCATTTCGCCTGTGTAATCAAACGAAGCATTAGAAGACGGTAATATTTGCACCCAATTGTCTTTGTAACCCCCATAAGAAAGAGGACTTGGTACCGATTGAGGATATTTTATCTAAAACCTAATATTTGAGAAGAAGCCATCTATCTGTGTTCGTTTTAGACAGCCACAAGCTCCAAATCATGAACAATGCATATGCATATATGCCAGTTATAATAATTAAAAGGTTGAGGGCCCATTTTTCTCTTCAGGTTTATAAACTTCAACCTGGGCTACGTATGTGCTTGGGCTTAGAGTAAAACACCCTCAACTTATCATGGCTGAGCCCAAATTGAGATCGAGTTCCAAGAAATATTAAAGTCTTCGAAGAGGAAATATGAACGAAAGAAGGCATAATTGATACATTATTTTTTGTATCTTGAATTTTAAGATTAATTCGATATTATCATGGTTACCACTGTATAAATTAGATACTAAAAACAAAAGACAAGATAAAAGAAATCATGTATAGCATATGGGTTGTTGCCTGTTGGATGTCGGGAAACAACATAAAACAATTTTTGAGGCATATGTCACCCCCCAAAAAACTTTTTATTTCTTTTGGGAGGGAAAGGGAGGAGAGGGGAGGGGAGGGGAATTTTGGATTTTTGTGTATAAAAAATAAAACAATTAATTGTGGGGATCTTGGCTGGGGGGGGCCACAGATTGGGATGAGGTGTGAGAGAGCAGAGTAATATAGGGAGGCCATAGATGCAGAGGCAGTAGGGTGGCTAACCCAATGGGCAATGGCCTTTTACAAGGGGACCTCTCTATCTACTAGTCTATCATGTTTAGTCTTTATAAGCAGTTAAGTTGTTTTCTTCTTTTACTTTGCTTCGACTATTTTAATGCCTGCCTTTTTCTTTTCTTTTTTTTTTCTTTTTTTTTTTTAAAAAAATGTTATCTTGATTGTCCTTATTTATAGTGAAGAAATATCGTGATAACAATAAAAAAAATATTTAAAATTTATAAATATTTAATAAAATCCTCCAAGGTATAAAATAAAATAAAAATACCAAACCTATACAATCCACTAAACAAATAAAACCAATCTAAACATGCCTATCACAAAGCCAGAAACGGAAATAAAAGCAAATAAACCAATCTAAACATAAAACATGCCTATCTCAAAGGTAGAAACAGAAATAAAAACAAATTAAATCATGAAGCTAGAAAAACCCAATTTATCAAGACCAAGAATACCTTTCAGAATCTGTAGCAACGTTTGATTTGTGTCTTATAGGTAAACTTCAGCACCAACTCACCTTGTCTTGCTAGAAAATCTGCCTCTTGCTCGCCTCAACCCTCCAAAAGACACTCCTATCTACACCCCAAATCCCTATATCATTTTACAACATTTGTTTGGAATTGTGGTAAAAGTATTACAAAGTATATAAAAGGCTTTAAAAATTCTTTAATACAAAAAAAAATAGATTTTTTTGATATTACATATTAAAATACTTTTAATCTCAAATATGTTAAAAACTACTTTTGATAATTTTGATGTTTTTTCTCAAACCTGCTTTTTTTTTTAAAAAAAAACATTATTAATAGATGAAAATATCCATACAATTTTTAGGTAATTTTTTTTAAAATATAGTCAAATAATCTTTACATTTTAAATAATTGTAATTTCTAACTCAAAAAGTATTTTTTTAAAATTTATTTCTAAGCAAGCATAACGTGTTTGAAAGTATTTTAAGCATTTTATTACTAAACAAAAAATAATTCATTGTTTAAGTTATAAATTATAAGTTTTAAAGCTATAAATTATATCTCAATTTTAAACAAGTAATTTGTAGTACTTTTGGTTCGAGTTTCATCAGCCAGCTATAGTTAAATTCATGACTATTTTGGAGATTAATTTGCTGTTTTTAAGACTACTTAAAAAGACAATTTACTTTTAATTTATCCTTAACGTAGACAAAAGAGATTCATGATCTTTAGAACCAAAAGGATATAATTAGGCTAGGTTTTTTTGAAATAGTAGTTAATTGAGACGGTGGATTGAATTTTATAAAATCTATTTAAAATATGTTTAAATATTAAGATGAATTTAAATATATTTATAAAAAATTAAAAAAAATTATAAATCTCATACTTAAAGATTAAAAGTGTTGAATCATACAAAAAAAAAATTATAAATTTTACGTATAAAGAATTTTTAAAATAAAATAGATTTAATAATTTAAAAATTAAATATTTAGATATTAAATTTATCTTAAAATTAGATAAATCTAAATTAAACTCAAATGAGTTGAAGGATCAAACGGGACCAAGTGTTGGAGCAAAAGTCATCATCCTTCATCTGACCCATCACGTAATTAATTAGGCGCATTGCAACTATCTAATCCAAGTCCACAAAAAGTTTCTGATGACTTTTGCTCTAACAAGGATTAAAATTAAAATTAAACTAATGGAAGGAAGCTGGATTGTGGTGCCAAAAAGTCGCAAAAATTATCATTTCGATGAAGGATTGGGTTTGTGGGACGACAATTATGGGTCACCTTTTTATACAATCCACTTCTATCTTACTTTTATTTTATTATATAAAATATAATTTTATAATAATAAATATATTACATCTTATATAATAAATGTATCACGTCTTACACGACAATTATGGATCAATCTTTTTTTATTTTTTTGAATTACTCTTTTTTTTTTTAAAGAAAAAACTTCATTACATTCTATAAGATAAAATTATAACTGTAATTGAAATACAAGAAAATTTTAGATTACAATTAACTAAATTACTGATTGAGACGCTCTTAGCACATAAATAAAATTTAAAGTAGACATTATCTTAACTTTTAAACACTCTCATATAATTAATATAATTATTAAAAATTTTAATTTTAATTTATCAGAGAGGAATACACCCTGATTAAATAAAGATAACTAGACATATAACTCAAAGTTGGAGTACTCATGCTGTAAACTGGATGATTTCGGACAGAATAAAATTCAGAAATCCTAGCACACAAAGTTGAAGTAAAGTCAAAAGTTTGAGGAAAAAACTTTACTCCCCTTAAAATAATAATATGGGTGACGCTGGGATCGAACACCTTATAAATGCAGCTCACTTTAAAAATATAATAAAAAATTTTTAAAAATATAATAAAATGAGAAAATTATAATAAAAAATATAATAAAGAAAATATAATAAAAATCACATTAAAAAAAATAAAAACACTATAAAAAATAAAATAAAAATGATTTTAAAGGAGATTCGGCCTTCAGCCAAACGGAATCGTCGCCAGTGACGGTGGTCGACACCACCCATGCCAACGGACTTATTTTGAGTTTAAGGCTGTCAAGGGTACACCAGAGGTCGTCGGGGATCGTCATCGCAAAAGTGAACTCGCTGGGGCCCGCCAGTTCCGATAGCATAAGCAGTGTCATCCACCACTACCGATGACAAAAAGGGCTATATTTTTTAAGGAATTCGATCGGTCGAACCCAGGTATTCTCTAATAATAATAATAATATTTGTGTAAGTATCACGATTTTTTTAAAAAAAATAGATAAAATATAGAATTTATTTGAAAATAAATAAAAATAAATATTTTAATTATAAATATCATTTTATTTTTAAAAAAAATTATGCAATATTTACGATATTACTCTTTAAAAAAAATTAAAACAAAAACAAACAAATAAATAAAATGGATGGATCAGAGGCTACACAACCCAATTTAACTTTATCACAATGTCAACTGCTTCCTGAGTCTTGTGGCCCATCATTTCCCTCTCTACTGTTAGCCCTAGACCTACTTCTTCAACCCCTACCACACACAAAAGGACATGACCCGGACCCCCTTCTTCCCTTGGTGGGCTTCCTTAAACCCAGTACCCAAAAACCAGAAAATTAAATAATTAAAAAAATAATTATACTACGTAAGTGAATAATTATTGCATAATTATTTTAAAAAGAATAAAAATTATTAATAAAAAATTAATTTTTTTATATAAGATCTATATTTTATTATTTTTTAAGTGATTGAGTGACAAATACACAATTTATGACTATAAATATATATTTTTTTAAATGGCTAGCCACAATACACTAAAAATTGAAATAAATGTGAGAGTGATGATAGTATAATCTTTTTTACAATTTTTTGTCTTATTATATTTTAAATAAGAGATATTTATGTAAAATAATATAAATATTTTACATAAATATCTCTTATTTAAAATATAATTATATAAAAAAAATTGTAAAAATAATTATAGATTTATCATTTCTTAAATGTGCGAAATAAAAAAGAAGAAAAACATGGAGTGTGAGGACTTTAAGGAGAATGTAGGGCCCCATTCCCGTTGGCATTCCAAATTTCCAATTCCCATTCCTATAGAAGCTGCAGATTTCCCAGATCTGGAACGACCGTCCGTGACAAAACCCTCCAATTGGGAATCGCCCACAAGAATCAAGCCACGCGTACAACACCCAAACCCCCAATAAACGCGCCTTATATTCCCACTCCAGGTGGGTCCAATGGAGAAAACGACAGGCGCGTGAGATTAGAAAAAAGGAAAGTGTAGATGGGGGTTGGAGAAAAATCAATGGCGGGTTTTATTGAGAAGATTGAGGTGGGTGGGCTCGAGGCGGCCTCGGCATGTGCGTTTCCTACGCCCACAGTCACAGACATGGACACAGAGAAACTAGACCTGCGCTGCGCTGTAACACAATACAGTTTTGAATTTGAGGCTGAGCTAAGCCATTTATATTTTATATTTTAATATATATATATATATACATCATTCTTCTCCCCTACAGCAATTGCATCACACGCTCCTTTTCAGATGATTATTATGATTATTATTATTATTATTATGTATAGTTATTTTTTCTTATAATCGGATTGAATATATTATTTTGTTTTAATATAAAATAATTATTTTAATCAATTATATTAGTAGAATATATAAAATATATATATAAATATGACCATGTAACATTTATGTCCAACTAGGGCAGTACAAAATAATCGAGATCCGACCCAACCAGATAGCCCGTTTTGATTCTTACCCAATATTCCAACTTGATATTTCGATTGGTTGCTATTCGAATACCACATTCCTACAAATACCCTAATCTATAGATTTGCATGTGGTAAAAAAAAATGAAGACTCCTATATTGCTAAGCAAAGTCAATTAGAGAGCTCGAATACAATGTAAATTTAATTTTTGAAGTAAAACCCATAAACAAAAAAGAAAAAATTGTATTAAAAGAATTGGGAGGTTCCATCAATGACCTCCCGTGCCTCAGAGGCATTAGATTTGTCAAATTTATGTGTTCGTGTATCTCTATAGGCAGCGCATGCATCATCATCGCATGTGTTGGACATTCATGGCGATTTCGTTCTGCTTCTGACTGTTTTATGTTATTGTTTTTTATAAACTGTAATTTTAAAAAAGGGTTATAGACTTATCTAAAAATTATTTCTAAACAACAACTAATAATACACCCGTCAACTTTTTCGCTCTTAATAAAAGGTTCTATCATCATCTGCGATAGTTTCTTTGTGCTCTTGCTAGTAATCACTTTAATTTTATTTTTAATTTTATTTTCTAAAAAGATTTGCATCTTTTTTTAATATATAGATAGCGATCAAGAAATTGATCTCTTAATAAATTGATTTTATTTTATTTTTTTTCTACCATTTCGTATTGTTTTTTATTTTAAGATGAATGTTGAATAACTATACTCCTGTTCATTTATTATCTAATTTAATTTAATATAATCAACTTGTTAAAAAGAAAAAGTGGGAGGAGCGCCGCTTTTGTTTTGATTTATGGAAAAAAAAAAAAGAGTTGGGATGTAAAAGTGAGCGTGGGTGTGTAATAGGATAAGACGAGAAGTACCGAGTGATACTGTAGTTTAAGCAGTGATTCATAATGTTTACCTCTAGGTTGTCTCCTCTTTCCCACTCCATTTACCTTTTTACTGTTCTCTTGCCTTTGGTTTTTCTCTCTTTTCTTTTTCCTTTGCCTCCTGCCTCGGTAAAGTCATCCCCAATAATGCTACCAGCTCCTTCCCCTCTCACTGCACCGGTATCTCTCTGCTTTCTTTTCTTCTTTGCTTTTCAACCTTGCATGCAGTTCTATCGCTCTCATTATATATATATATATATATATATATGAGAAATGAGACATATATGAGACCATCTCCATCCCTTTCTGACCACGTCTGTCCTAGCTTCTATGCTTGCCACAGGAAGGTAGGTCATTTATGCATCAAATATATTTGATATATGATAAGATTTTATATATATATATATCTCATCTGGGTTCTTCTAGTTAACCAAACTTCTTTACAATGCAAAAAACATGACAACCTTAACAAATTAATGTCTATTTTTTTTTTTTTTTCACTTATTGATCATATCATCGTCATTACATATATTCAAAAAATGCATTTTCTAAATTAGCTCTCTGCCTCACCTTTTGTGATACAGTACTGATTGATATATATATAATGAAGATGGTATTTATCCCAATATTTATGATGATTAATAATAATAATAATAATAATAAAAGGTTTTAAACAAATATCGTTCTAATTTGACTAATCATTAACATAGGATCCCACTTAAAGTAGAAACAACACTGGGTAATAATAATATACCTTTTTATTGAAAGCTAGATTTTAGGGTTGTATGCATTCCCTCGACACATAATCTTTAATAAATTACTCAACTTAAATAATGAATACCATTGTCAGAGACGACATTACAAGTAGGACTAGGATTTGATGTTTCTTGAGTTGTCACAGAGATTCTGTCCACAGATATATGTATATATATAATATATGCATAAGTATATATATATATATGGATACTGTTCTTCTGCACCATCAGCCTCGCACAATTCAGCAAATGTTTCGGCATTGAGGCAATATATATAGTGTGTGTAACCCTAACAGGGTTGTAGGGTTAATAGTGTGTAGAAACATATCCTGGCCATTCAAAATGATCTCTATCTCGAACACATGCACAAAGTTGATGGCCGTTATCCTGTAGAAATCAAAGGAGTACCACGGTACCAGAAGTCCAGAAAGAGTAAATTAATGCGACAATTTCTGGGTTTGCAACAAAGTATGTATCCTAGTTAGGATATTCATTATTAGATTGTAAATTAATAGAGTAGTTAGTAAATAATTTGATTTGGGTTCGTATATATTCTCAATTCGAGTTCAATTTATTTAATAAATAAGATATTTTTAAACATTAATATAAGATCGAATATTAAACGAGCAAAATTCATATAATTTTGGTTCGACTTAATTTAAATTTGTGAACAAAACTTATATACGCTTAACTTGATTCGTTTGATTTATATATTACATTTATATACTTGATTATATATTATTAATTTATTTATAATTAACTTTATTTAATATATATATGTTGTGTATCCAAAATGTATATGGGATAGGTTGTATAATAATATATCATACAAATATAACTATTGATTTATTATATCATCTATATGTATTAAAAAATTTAGTTTATTATATTTATCTTATATATATTTTTAATTTATAACTATAAGTTATGTTTTATAAAAAGAAATTATACCATAAGAACTTTGAAGCAAAATTAATTAGTTGAATAGTTAAATAATTTGAGTTTTTTATTTTTTGTAAAATTTAAATTTTTTTTATTAATCAAAAGATAGGATTAAAAATTTCAAAATAAAAAGTAAGTTCGAGCTATTCGAGCTCTAGTCATTTATTTATTTTTAGTCAAAATCTAAGTCATTTGCTTATTTTTAATCGAGTTCGAGTTGAATTCAAACAACATTTATCATTAACTAATCAAGTTCAAGTAAGATATTCGAGTTTTACTCAAATTTAAGTTGAGTTTAAGCAATGTTAATTGAGTTCAAATATCTTTGTTTGAATTGACTTGATTTGATTTATTTGTAACCCTATAATTATCATGATATGATTAAATTAAAAAAATAAATATTAGGTTGTTTTATGAAAGAAATATTTAGTATGTCTTTTTTTTTCAAGGACATATATAATGTCTTGATAATTATATGAGAAATGTCAAGAAGAAGTCATATTTAACATATTTTTCTTTGTATAAATAATATTATGAACCGTATATAATATTATTTATACAAAGGAAGGATCATGAATGTGACTTTTCTCTATTTTTTATAATTATATATGTATGTAAAGTTTGAATTTTCTCAATTATAAACGAAGTTAATAATAAATAGATAAATAAATCAAAAATCAAATTTCGTAATTATTATGATAGAAGAATTTTAATTTGTTGCATATGATTATTAAGAATTAAACTAGAGAAATGATTTTAGCTTGAAAAGAAAGGAAGAATAGAAATGGAAATGACATGATTTGGCATGAGGGTGACATGCATGCCGACAAAACTATGGTGGTCGGTGATAAATTAATGGGAAAAAGATAGAAAGAACCTCTTTGCACGTGACACCAAGAGAGTGAGATTGAAACTTTCTGCTTGTCAGAAACAAATTATATGAAGCAACCATTATTAAAAAAAAATAATAATAATAATTGATTAACTTTAGAAAAAAGTTTGAGATAAAAAAGAGAGAGAAAAAGAAAAAGAATAATGCGAGAAGAGAGAACAAAAGTGCGAGAGAGTGTAAGGACCACGGCATTGATAGGGGCAGGCACGGAGCTCAAGAAAAAGGTTGGCCCCATATTCTTAATATTAATTTATTAAAAATAATAATCATTAATCATAATAATAGTGATAATTACATTAAATAATGAATATCGAGAAAAGGGCGTGGAAAAACAACTACAACCTAAATCAACGGGGGTGGCGTGTTGTCTCCAACAGTCCGTACGATTCACTAGGTCGGTCCCACCCCCCTTAACCACATACATTTTGACTCTAATGCTATAAATTTCATTGCTGCAAAACTTTCCTCTAATGTTTTTTTTTTTAATATTAAAATAAAATGAAATGATATAAAAAAGCATTAGTGTACAAATTTCCAATTAAAATATAAAACAAATATATATATATGCCTCGTGAGTTTCTCCCCTTAATTTAATAACTCATGTATTTTATTTTATTTTTAATAATTAATAAAATAAGAATTATAGTATTATTATATTTTTTTAAAAATATTAAAAAAAGTAAAAAAAGAATCAAAAAGTACGATTAACACTTAAGTCTTAAGACACATCCCGCTTAATAGCATAACTTAAAAATTATATTATAATAATATTTTATTTTTATAATATTTTATTTTTCGATTCCTGTAAAATAATTAAAATATTCAAATTATTTTACTATTATTTATAAATTATCTCAATATTATTCACTAACCATCTCAATTTATTTTCCAAACTAAAATTAAGAAGGAAAATAAAGTCACTAACTATCTGAAAATTACCAATTAATATTTGCATACATTATTTAAATTATATATTTTTGGATTACCGTGTTAACACGTTAATGATTATAAAAAAATGTTAAAAGATTTTGGATTACACTCTAAAATTTGACTTTCATTCTTTCAAGAGCCAAAAACCATTGCCAAGAAAAGAAAGATGCCAAAAACCCTAATTAATCATAGTGTTATTATTTCTTTTTTTAATAGGAACAAGTCGTAGTGTTACAACATGATGATTATTATCTCAAACAAGTTTCACAACTCCATAAATGGCCACCAGATCACGTGCCACTACTTGATCCAAGATTATGTTGTGCTCGAACCCCATCTAATTAAGGGTATTATTGCATATATACGAGAGAAGAAGTATGAAGTTGAGATTTTTTGGTTTTTTTGGGTACTATTCTCGAGTACCATGGCATGCATCACAAAGCGAAAGTACTATGGTAGAATCTTAGAGTTAACAAAAATATAAAAATCCTTCTTTGACAAAGAGTAAGAATCCAAATTTTTTTTTTTTCATTTTTAGTCGAAGTTGGAGGTATTGTTAGATCGACTTTGATATGATCTAACTCGTATTTTGTGCTCCAATTTCGACTTTTTCTCTAAATCTGATTCTAACTTTGACTTCAATATTATATATGTGTTATAAATATATATATGTATTTATATATTTATCATTTCTGAAAATTGTTTTTATCCCCATTGATTTGGCCATAGCATTACCATTTAACTTCTGGTACTCTTTAAATATCCTTGATCACATATATAGCATCACATCCTTGATCACAGCAGAGCACCACCTTCAAATATTACATGACTTAAATCCAATTTTCGAATATTAGAGAATCATAGAGCATTTAATTTTGCTATATATAACTGTATGAGAAACAAAGAGCTGAAGCATACATGGTATTTCAATTAGACCTATTTTCGAATTCGAAAAATAAATAATTTTTTTGAATCTTTTAAATAAAAATATCAAAATTATTTATTTTAAAAGAATCGGATCAGACAAAATTCGACCCGGATGTGCTCGATGTGTCCTTTGTTGGATCTGTTTATTGTGCTTGCTGTGTCAGATTGCAAAGATCATTCTGATATATTTTTTTTATAAAGTTAAAAAATGAAAAGCAAAACAATCTGTCAAATTGATAAGTAAGAGCATTCATAATCTATTAATTAAAATTTAGTTAAATTTTGATTTAAAATGTTATTTTTATAAATTTTAATTAGTCACTTTTTATTATATCAAATAATAAGTTCAACAAATCAAAAGTTATTTTATTAAAATATTAATTTTTATCTTTTTTATTTATTTTAATTCTAATTAGAACACTCACAACCTATTAATTATTTTATTTATTTAGTCAAAATTTGGTTAGAAGACATAAAAATAAGTTTCAGTAGACTCAACAAAGTTAAAATAAATTGAACTTTCTCTTTCCTTACTCTCCAAATATGAAGATCAAAGAAGAGAGAAAGTTAAATTTATTTTAACTTATTGAGTCTATTAAAGCATATTTTTTTTATACCTTGTAATTAAAATTTGACTAAATAAATTATTTAACTAGTGAATTGTGAATGCTCTAAGTGTGCTATAGTTTTTAAAAATAAATACAATGAATAATTTTTGTTGGGAATTTAGACCTCCTAAATTTCCTCTATCAGGATCTATTTTTGACAGAATACTAAAAAAAAAAGAGAAATAAACACAACATAAGAATTTACGTGAAAAACTCTAAAACAGGATAAAAACTACCAGACCCAGAGAAAAAAATATATTACGTAAAAAATTATTACAATCACACAATTTTTTTCTCACTCCAACGACACTCACAAAAACTTCTCCCATTAGTAAAACTCTAACTTTCACCTCTCTTCCTTTTATATATAAAAAGGATAACAGAAAATTTTTATTAAAGTCAAAAGTTACTAGAAAAATTTTTAATTAATGTATTTAAACTAATAAGATTAAATCTATTTTTATAAGCCTATCAGCTTGCTTTCTTGTTTACTCCTTTTCCATATAAAATTTAAGGAGCAACACCTAACAATTTTTATAAAAAAAAACAATGAATTTCGCTTCATATATAGAGGAAAATTGTAAGATGCCCAAAAGATCTTTTCGTGTTCTCTGATGTTGACAACGAAACACGCCTCTCGTTGTTTTCATTGTGGAACGGTGCGCTTTAATCATCAATTCACTTTCTATCATATCTTTCTTTTCTTCCAGTTTTTTAATATATTTACAATTTATTTGAAAATATGATTTTGATAGAAAGCAACAGGCCGTAAAAATAGACATATACTATCGGTTTACACCAATAATGTAAAGCAAACCAAGTATATATAAGACCATGGATAAGAATGCTCATGAGACTTTTTTTCCTTCTTTTAATTCCCTCGGATCTTCTTTTTAACTAAAACAACTAGTATTTGCAGTATATCGAGTATTTTAAGTACTTACTCTTTCAATTAAAAAAATAGCTTGCATTTGCAGTCTAAGGGAAAACATAGAGATGAACTGTCACTACAAAAAATAAAAGAACATTTATGGCTATTTTTTGTGACGGAAAGAATTATTTACGATAAAATTAGATTTATTATAGTTAAAAATAGTTATTTTATAAGAAAATAATTAATTATAAATAAGTAATTTTTTTTATAATATATATAATACGAACTAATTAACTGCACAATATGAACTAACACCTACTTTTTATACCAAGAAAATTAGATTAGCTAGGAAGATATATTTGCTTGGCTTAATTGATTTTTTGGAGGTCTCTTTCATGGAAGGCAGTGCATCCCATTAATTTTCACCTTTTCTCTTTTAGGTGATGGAAGGAGCGACCTCTTAATTTTCATAAAAGCATTCCATAGATTTCTTTAGTGAGTGTGAAAAAAGGAGGGGAGAAAAGAGGAATTTTGTCAAAGACTTGGTTTTTTTGAAATGATTAAATTTGCAAATTATGAGAAAACCTAATCTCTAATGAAATTGATTGAAAGTTGGTTGAATTTTGTCATAGTGGAATGATCGAAATAATGAATGAGTGTAGAAATAAAGAAAGTTAATGTTGTCAGTTCAGCTTTCAGTGGAGAAGCCTGCTCAATATCTATTCAGTCGATGATGCTATATATAATTTGTCTAATTGCCAAAATCAAGTATGGATTTGAACATGAGAGATTAGATGAGCTAGCCAAAACAATGTTTGGCCGCAATCAAGGGATCAACTCACAAACAGAAATCCATACAGTCCTCATAGACATATCAACAGTACCCTCTATTCTGTTGTTAGAAATAGTTGAAAACCAACATGAGTTAATATCTAGCCCTAAAGCGATAGAAGACAACGAAGTGGGGGAAAAAAGTTGTCTTAGCTAGTACTTCTACGATCAATCTTGCATTGATAAGTTGTTAAGGAAGAGGAATGATATCAAAACATGCTCCCAAAACTAAATAAACTTGATATTGGTACTTACAGATTTCCACGTTAGGATATAACATCTAGGCACATATAATATGTATAATATATGTATGTGTTTAGGATGGTATCATAATTTTCCTGAACTCCCTTCATCATGATATTGGTAGGGTGAAGAAAAAGTGGGTGAACGAGTACCGAAGAAATCATTGTCAAACACTTTTTTTCACCTTAAATCATTCTTGAGTATAAATTTCAAGAGAAAATATGTACCAAACTGGTAATTTAGATGGGAAGTTCAATTAACTTAAAGTTGTAACGGTCAAATAATTGTATGCGTATAAAATTTTTTTTAAAAGAAATTAATGTTGTCGATTCAACTTTCGGTGAACATGTTAAAAATTAAATCAATGTCGTTTCAAGTACGAAATCATTTATGCTTTTGCGACTTGTCTAGTAGCCAAAACTTGAGTATGAATTTGGATTTAGATACTAATAATCTTACCTAAAATGTTTTGCTAAAATTCTCCGATTAGCATAATAGAAATGCTAGGTTTAACATACTAAAATTATGGATTAGTCACATTGATCATTTTGAGCAGTCTCGAGGATAAACACATCAACCGAAACAAACAACATGGGGCCGCTATTTCTTGTCCTACATGAAGTGGGAGAAGATGAAGATAAATGGGAAGAAAAGCAAAAAATTGCCTGCAACACTTGTACAACAAACCTCGCGTAGATGGGTAAAGAAGTTGAGAAAGACCAAATATATCAACACAAACTCTTCAAAAATAATGTTACAAAATAGTTATTTTTAATGAAATAATTATTTTTAATTAAAATAAATATATTTTCATCATACATAATTTTTTTATTACAAATAATTAATCGCAAATAATCATTTTTCTTATAATATAGATAAATAAAAATAAAAATAAATGTGTATAGATTGGTACTATGCATGTAGCTCTTTATTTCCACCACGAAGTCCCCAACTTTAAGGAAAGAAAAGAAAATTCATGCATATTATTCGATCCCACGTCCCTTATTTTCAAATTAAGGGCACCTTAAATAAAAAATAAATTAAATTAAATCAACATTAAACATGTGATAAGTTAATGGAGAACAGAAAATAACAACAATATTATAATATTCGATCTGAAAAAGTATTGGCCTAAGGAAGAGGGCGTGGTTATTAATATATAATATATTTATTGGTTTTCAAAGTTGGAAGAAGGAGATAAGAGGCCGGTAATAATAATTGTCTGAGGCTGGTTACTGTGGGATGGTCAACGATGAGTGGGGATTGGACGGTGCTGAGAATTTATTGACATAATGGAGTTAACGTGTGATGTGACGAGGGCGAATGCGATAGCTAGCTAGGCAAGCTGTCTTCCTTTTATCACTGTCAACATCTACATATATTATGCTTGTTTTTTTTGCTTACTGTTTTAGCTTTGCCCTACCTCTAAAGTAAACTTCTGCGCATGAGTTTGCTTTCGTCTTTTCTGTTTCCCTTCTTTTTATTTCAAAAAAATTAAAATAAAAAAAAAAACAAAACTTTCATCTATATAATATATAATAATAATATGATAATCATAACAAAAGAAAATTAAATCTGTATATAAATGCATCAAAACCAGTTTATAATCTGCATATTCTAGTACAGACAGTAACAGTTTCATTATTTTTTTGGGTTTATCCGACGACCCAGAGGGCCAGAATGACAGTCAATCAATCTATATATGAAACTGATAAGGCTGAATGCATGATGTCCTATAATTGGTCATAAAACCTGGAATTTTAGTCATGAGTTTTGTAAAAGTGGATGTTCGATAATATAGACGATGGAGTACTGCTAGCTAGCTAGCTAGCTTAACTTTCTTCTGTCTGTCGGGTAATGATAATTGATATAATACGTTCTCGCTTAACCGCATAAGTTTTTTCTTAATTAGGACCGTTTGAATTTATAAATGAGATGATTTTAAATAAATTGAGGTGAATTTATTTTTTAATATTATTATTATTTTAAAATGTAAAAAATTATTTTAAAAATTAAAAAAATTATATTAAAATTTATATTTTATATAAAAAATATATAATAATAAATTTAAAATGAACTGAACTCACTCACGAATATAAATAAAGCTTTAATCTTTCTCTATTTTGCTTCAAATTTAAAGGTGCTGCGTGCTCAAACTTGCTGCCACCTAAGTTTTTTTTCCAAAGTAATTAGTATGTAAACTTTCATTTCAAAAAAAAAAAAAAATTATACATATTAGAAGATATGGGTTCCCTACCAAATATTCCATACAATAACTACAGTCAAAAGTGATAAAAATAAATAAAAATAAATAAAATGAATTTTTATGCTAATTTCTTGGTTCATTGAATCATTTCCATACCGTACAAAAATGGTTTCATCTCAGAAGACTGTCTTTTGGTAAGTTATTGTTGGAGGCGATGCAAGTGGGCCGATGTACTACAATCAGTTGTGTAGAAATATTTTTTAAAGAGATCTGTAATCCCTTTTTGAAGATTATCAGATAGAAAAGTGATAACATAGCGAAAAAGTCACTCAATTCAATAATGATGATCTTTACAAGCTTAGTAAAATGCTTCTCAGATGCCCCCAGTGCCTAGCTGTTCATCCAATACGCTCTTTTGACTGCGTAAATTCTTAGTTCTCTGGAGGAATAATGTCGTGAGAATAATAATAATTCACCAGCTTTATATAAATATATTTAAAGCTATCCGTGTAATCTTTTGATGCAAGTAATTACACTGCACTCATAAAGTGAAAAAAGTAATGATTTGAGATAATGACTTAAGTACTAGACTTTCCTTTTTCTGAGAATGATTGGGCTAACTAGACATTCTTATTTCTTGTTAAAAGTTGTTTCTTTTAGTAATTAGAGTTAGGAGACACACAAAAAAACACACACATACATATAAACCAAAATCCAAAGTTTTTTATGCTATAAAGAAAACTTTAAACCATGAACTTGCAGGTAGTTAGGAGTCGTGACTCATGACTTCCTCCCTTAATTAGCCTTAAAAGTACGTCGACTATTGGAGTAGATCAGTTTGTGCCTTTTTGAGGAGGGTTGTTTCTCGTAGGGTTACAGGGTTTGGCTTTAGCTTTAGAAATACAGTAATGCTAGGTATAAATGTAGAATATTTAAATATTGTGTAATCGTTTTGAAAAAAAATTAAATCTATTATTTAAAAATTAATTTTTTCTTTGTGTGTGTAAGACCTGTATTTTACTTATTTTTTTCAAAATAATTATGTAGCGATTGCATAATTCATAATTACAAATTTCATTTCTCTTAGATATAACATGCATTTGTTTTTTGTTATTTTCAAATAATATTTACAGTAGACACTAACAACAGCGATGCTAGTAAAGGATATTTAGTATGGAAAGTAATATACATTCAACATAATTATACAATACATTTCATAACAATGTATCAAATAAAGAGTATTTCTGTAAAGTGTTGTGTATGTATAAAATATTTTATAAAATTACCCCTCATTTAAAATTTGTTATAAAATATATTGTGTAATTGTGTTGTGTATATATCACTTCCCATTTAGTATAATCAACAAGCTGTGGTCCCTTTAATGTGGGAAAGTTTTGGGTATTCAATCCATATAAGATCAGATTTAAGGAGGTAAAGGGCTTCCCAGAAGAAATATATAATTATACCCAAATCAAAATATAGATTACTGAGGCCAAATGCCATGGTAATATTAGAACCATAACATAGAATTAAACAGCAGATAGAAGTAATTGTTTTGCTTTTGTTTTTGTTTTGCTAAATTGCGCCTTTTTTTTCTTCCTCAAAAGGCCAAAGAAGAAAATGATTTCTTATAAGTTCAATCATATTTGTAAAAGAACAGCAACTACAATTCACACAAGCCAAGGTATGCAACACTACTTGTAAGCTTTGTTAGAGGATAAGGTGATTGAGTGGTTTCCATATATAGATACATTTAGGCTTAGGCTTGCCTGCTTGGTTTGGAACATGGAAGCAATTGAGTTCATTTGAATTGATTGAAAGTTTAAATTTAAGCCTAACACAACATACAAACACAATTATTAAATTATTAAACATCACTTAATTCGATACTTCTTTAACGTAAAATTCATAATCTTTTTCAATTAATTAACACATCTTTACACATAAAACTCATAATTTTTTTGAACTTCTCGTAAATATATATAATTAAACTCATCTAATATTTAAACACACCTAAGTCCATATTAAGTGAATCCTATAAAATTTATTCCATCATTTTAATACACTACTATTTATAAAGATTTTAACTCATTTTATTTCAATTCAACATTCAATCCTAACCTTACACTTGGGACAGATGAAGAAGTGCTTTTCAAATCTACCAACACTTTGGAGAGAGAGAGAGAGAGAGAGTAGGAAATAGCTAGGGGGTTGTTTATGTGGGCGTGATTTGAAAAAGAGAACTTCCACAGAGCCGTAGCTAGCTAGGAGTGTCTTTCTCTTTAGGAATAAGAAGTGGCCAGGGTGAGGAATTGATATTTGAATTAACGAACTTTGGTACAAGTGATGTCCAACCTCGAAAGAGATTCGTGGCCCCTCAGGGCAAGCAAAGGGCCAAAGTGACAAAAAAAAAAAAAAGGAACGGGTGGCGAAAGAGCTTTTTCTTTTGCTCTCTCATGTGTGTTCGATCGTACGTCCTTCAAAATACTTTGCCAAAATTCCCAACCAGAGATCCGATCCACATGCTTCAAGTCATGATCAACATCTCTATTACTATTACCGTACCCTAGTTCTGAATAATATAGTTAGACACAAAAACAAGCGAATAATTGTGATCGTGAATCTCATCTGTCGATCGAGTCTTCGTTTTTGTTTCTGCCGATCGATTCGCGCACGACAAGTGATCTTCTCATTACGGATGATCAGCTTTTGATCAGAAATTGATAAATGGATCCCTTAATTCGGCTGTACTGAGTAGTTCAAAATTTGAAAAAGAATGTCATGTTTCACCAAATTCAATGTGACTTTTTTATGCTACTGATGAATACCAAACAGTAATTAAGTACTGATCTCTATAGATACATATATACCAATCGCATCAAAATCGAGACGTACATTTATCAAAGCGGAAGCATATATAAACCATTTACTTTGAAGAAAGAAATCGAAGGATTATTATTGAGATATGTGTTTCATATCAAAAGTGATCGGAAATAGGTATAAAGAAATTTGTGGTTATCACTCACTCCTACAGATGTAATATGAGACATACTATCAAATCATATTAAATTTGTATATAATTTTTTATTATTTATTATTTATCGTAATTATTGCATGTGTTCAATAATTAACTCCACTTAATTCCTGTTGGGCGTACTACACTCTTTTTTTATAAAATTAACGTTACATGAGGATCACCTGATCATTTGGAGCCTAGCTGGAAGAATGAAAGAAAGGACAAAATTAGAAGATTTATTCAAGGAAAAACATTGAGAAATCTTCCATTAGAAATATATTCATGAAATATTATATTCATCACTGAGAATATTCATGTCTGGGTGTTGATCAACATTAAAAAAAATAAAAATAATAATAATTTGAAAACAGAAAATATATGGAGTAGAAGTTGGAAATAACCTAATGGTCAATTGTCAAAATCTCATGTTTTCGATCTAAGGAAATAATGGGATTCAGCATTGCAAAGCTTCAACAATTTTCTAATAAAAGATTTGTTGGGGGAGTATATTAACTGTTTTCAGATATTTTCATACCACATCACTGCTATTTGTAAAGAAAATTCACAATTTCTTAC
The DNA here is from genome assembly GCA_036559045.1 of Platycarya longipes. Lineage (NCBI taxonomy): Eukaryota > Viridiplantae > Streptophyta > Magnoliopsida > Fagales > Juglandaceae > Platycarya > Platycarya longipes. The sequence goes on from CM071801.1 coordinate 4,888,856, forward strand.
TATTCATATAATTTTCACACACTACACTTTTTTTTTTTATTTTATTTTATATTAAATATTTGATATAAAGATAATAAATAAAAAAAATTAAATTAATTTAAAAAGAACAAATTCAAAATAAAAATATAAAAAAATTAAAAAAATTAAAAAAAATTAAAAAATAGTGGTGTGTAGAGGTTAAAGAGATTGTGTAAATTATAACTATTTACAAATTATATATTTCTTTATCATTACATAATTAATTTAAATATAATTTAAGATATCCTTAACATCTAAACGAAGCTTAATTAAGAAGAGAATGTGGCTCTTATTTAAAAGGCTAAATTTTAAGATATAGGGCTGTTTGGGAACACAAGTACTATTTTTCTTTGATGTCTTAAGGCTATTTTACTATTATCCACAAATAATTTACTATTATTTATAAAGTACTATTTATTATTATTTCCACTAGCTCTATTTATAAACTATTTCAATACAAACTACTTAAAATGATTTACAAACTAAGTTTAAGTCATTTTTTAAATAGTAAAATAAGATTGGATGATTTTAAATAAAAGTTTAAAGTTAAATAAAATATTATTAAAATAATATTTCTTAGTATTGTTATTGTTATTTTGAGATTGAAAAAAGTTTATTTATTTATCATATTGAGAATTTTTAAAAAATAATAATAAAAAAATAAGATGAGAGGAAAACGTTTATAAGTTTAGGAAGAAAATGTTGATCTCATACTAAAAACTAGCCTGGTTTATTTCTAAAAATGAGATGGGATAAAAATAAAAATAAAAATTATAAAATATTTTTATAAAATATTTTTTTAATATTAATTTTGTTTTAAAATTTAAAAAAAATATTTTAAAATTTGAAATGATTGAATTGTTTATTTTTTTTTATATTAGAATTTTAAAAAATATAATAATAAATTAAAAATAAAATAAAATAAGATAAGACAAATTAAACACCTAAATTTCAAAAAATTAGACAGGGCTGATGAATTATCATCATGGCTTGTAGAAACTGCCTAGTGCCTATCATGACGGCGGGAGACTTTTCAACTTATACGTCTATATATGACGGCCGAGTAATGATATCGGTATAATATTTTTATAATTTATAACGTATTTGAGTTTTTTTTATTATTTTATTATTTTTTAAGTATTTTTTAAATATTTGTAATCATTAAAAAAATAAAAAATAAGAATAATTTTATTAATATTCACATTTTTAATCACTAAATAAAACTAAAAATTAAAAAATATTAAATATAAAAAAATTATAAAAAAATAATAAGTCTATCATTTTTCTATGACAACCGATGGACTACGTGGAGTCTGGCCTTTGAAAACATGATTATAAGATACATTAGAGCCGGCTTAATCATAAAGTCATTAGGCTATTGTCTAAAACTCTTAAAAATAAAAATAATTAAATATTGTTCTTTTAAGTTATTTTTATAAAAAATAAAAAATCATCTTATTAAATAAATTTTAAATAGTTTATATATTTTTTAATGTGTACAAAGTCTCATAATATTAAATTTAATATTTAATACAATAAATTATTTATATTTTTAAATAATTTTATTAAGATCATGTTAAATTAAGATACAAAACTTGTGTTAAGGCTTCAATTCATATAAATTATCTTATTAAATATAAATTTAAAAAAAAATTATGTAAATATTTTAAAAAAAATTCATTTTTCTATTATATTATATATAATTATAAATATTTTATTTAAATTTTATTTTAGATCTCAATATATATTGAGCGGGCTCTCAGATACATAGATACGGATGGTCCAAGAAACATGGAAGACTACCAACATAAGAGGCTCACGCACAAGTACTCAAATTAATTACCTACTTTGAAGATCAATGCATGACTTCGAAATATATGGAGCGGAGAGATGTTTATAATCGAAATTATTAATTTACGTCTTGAGAGGAGAAATGTGAAAAAATAGATGAAGAGGTCAGAATTTCCTTCCCACTCAATTTGACACAAATATATAAGGTTTTTTTTTTTTTAGAGAGAGAGATAGAGATGTAGAATTATTTGGTTGTGATGCGGGATAAAATTTAAATTAATTTTACATTAATCTAAATAGGAAAGTTTTAAAAGATTAATTCTGACCATTAGTTTTAAATTTTAATAGATAATCAAAATAAGGAAGACAAACGATATTATTTTCAAAACATAGAGAAAACAATTCTGTTTTCAATTAAATTTATCAAAGTTTCAGAATAATATTGACTAGTAAAATTCTAAATTATGAAGATTTTTCTATAAATGAAAAATCCAAATTATTGTATTAAAAAAAAAATCATAAAAAAGTTTGATCAATCAAAATCAAAAAACACTTTCAAAATTGAGCAATATAACTATATGATTAGAGAGAAAATAACTAATATTTTCCTAATCCAAGAAATATATTGAATTTTTCTTTCCATATTTGTACAAGATCATCATTTTTAATTAAGGTAGTACTTCAACACAATTAATGTAGAATCTAGACCTCGATATCCCATATCAATTTGGGTTTGCATTATTCTCGCGGGATTGGAGAGAATTCATTCTTGAATTCTAAACTTTCTTGTTTCAATCTTTAGGATATGCAATTAGATCAATCTTTTTTTTTTTTTTTTTTTCATTTGTTGTATCGTCCAGATGATTATGAAAAAATTAAAATTGATTTGATGGGTTCGGAAGAAAATAATGTTGGGCATCTTATACCCTAGATTAAGTTTATTTCCCACATCTCAAATCTTAAAAAAAAAATGCATATGAGAATTTGAAAAAAATCCTCAACTCTAAGAAAATCAACATGGTTAATTGTCTTAAAAGTTGTTTTTTGATTTTCAAACTTACAAACATCACCACCATTTTTTTTTTCCAATAAAAATAGTTACCTCATCCACTAAGTTATGTTCATCACGATAGATATCGTAGAATGGTATAGAGTTTCACCCTATGGAAGAAGGCTATCCTCAAACTCTTCTTCATTAGAGTAGCAAATTACCCAACCTCATACAACAAATCAATAAAATCTTCAATTTGTAAAGTACTAGAAAACTTTGGCAGATCCACATGAAACTAAGGTTCCACAACTCTCCTCTCTATCACGATACTCTCAAGATAGAGCACGATTGTGATACAGATTATTAAAAGTGTAATCAAAATCATGATCATCCATCTCATGATCATTGATATTTTGTGCCCATAGATGCCGAGTTAACTTTGTAATCTATCTATGCAAATCTTCAATCACGTCCTAAACGCTATGATCACGGTGATTAAGTACTTGTTCGAAACTTGTCCACGATGACCACAACCACTAACAAGGAAAATTGATGAGATATCACCTTAAAAAAGATAATAAAGCTCTTATGTCAATTAAAGTTTAATATAATTTAGATTAATTATAACGGCTAGTTTCAACAAATAATCGAAATAGTGATAACAAGAGATATATCCAAAACCCAGGGCAAACAACTATTTTTCAATTGAAAATTATCAACGTTTCAGAATAATATTATTTAATAGCAAAATTTTAAATTATTTTAGAGAGTCCACAAGCAGGAGTTAAATAGCTGTAAAATTTGAAAGTATGTAGATTTTTTCAAAAATGAAAAATTCTAATCTATTATATGAAAAATAAATACATAAATAAACAAAAATTCTACAACAATATGGTCGAAATCGAAATCATAATCACTTTCAAAAGTGAGCGTAACTATATGATTTGAAAGAAAATAATTAATATTGCCTTAGTCCAAAGAAGATATTAAGTTTTCCCTTCTATATTTGAACAGATTCATCTTCTTATATAGTACTTCAACCAATCAACATAGGATATGGACTTAGATACCCAATATCAATTTGGGTTTGCACATGACTATACAAAATTAATCAAAAATTCAAAAAATATATAACATGATGACCATGAAATTAAATAAATGAGTAACATTATACATAATGTTAAAAAAAAAAAAAAAACTCCACCTTGCATCCATATAGGCACGAGTATGATTGGTTTGTATTGAATCCTGATGTTTGCACCAAAATAGATTAGAAAAGATCAAAATGGTTTGAGATTTTACGTCCAAATAAGGATGTAGAATTGGTTGATAAGGTTTTTTCTTCTTGATTAGGTGAAACAAAATTAATGCAAACACGCGAACAAACAATTGTACGTAACATGAACACATACAATTGTTTAGTGATAAAAAATACTTTAGTGATAAAAAAGATTATATAAAAATAATATCATAAAAATAAATAGATCTAACGAGTTTTATAAATTCATATCATTCTGTAGCTGTTCTCGTGTATGTATGTAATATTATATATAAGACTTGATGGCATGGACTAGTACTAGTGTTCGTACAGATGAGATATTCTTTTTAATTTCGATCGATCTGATTCTCAAGCTTTGGATATCAACCACTGGCATCACTTAGGTTTGTGTGGTTGTGCATGCATTTGTTTCTTTATTCTTTTGTTCGGATCTAGCCTTTTGGTTTTAGCACAATAATATATATATATATATATATATATATATTTGATCGATTTTTATATCTCGTATGTACGTGTCATTAGAAGACATCTGCATTCACTTAGATGATCAAGTTCTAGTAAAGGTAGGAATTTGTTAAGTATTTTCCTTGAATATTTTGGTCCTGATCAATTATTTTAGTGCAATTACAGTAGGATCATTCTGATGTTAAAGAAAATATATGTGCCTTTAAAGTTTGGTCATGGTAGTGAACAATATAAATAGAGTTTATTATATTTTACCTTCTTCAACTTTTATCAAATTTACAACATGCCCATGAACTAAAAATTTAAACAATTGATCCTATCAACTTTTAATTTATTACAATGTCCTTATTCTGTCTATTAGCCACGTCAAAATAAACAAAAATTACGTTGCACAACTTGCAAGAAAAAGACAAAAAACCCATCATTTCCTTCATTTTCATTTCCGATCATCTTCATTTCTAAAAATCCAAAACGAGTTCATCCTCTTACAGGGTACCAAATTGTTCCATAACCTCCTAGAAAGTCAAAATGATGTCACGGCTATGTTCATCTTTCAGATCGAATTTTCTGCTTCTAATTCCATATATAAGTTAGAACAAAGTATTTCATGTATAGTTTGAACTACAGGTCGACTAAGAGTAAAATGTGATTATGATTGTAGGAGACAGATCGCATAACATGATTAAATAGAATAAAAGATGAAGAATGTTGATGATTGCAGAGGAGAGAGAGAGAGAGAGAGAGAGAGAGAGAGAGCATAACATGGTTCGATGTAAAGTTTTGACTTCGATGCTCTGCTTTGCTGCAGAGAAGTTTATTTGAATAGAAAAGAAATTGATCTCGTGTCTTTGTTTTTCCCATTGGGTACATTTTTAACCATGGGGATCCCCAAGACAGCAAGAACATACCCTCGAAATTGTATCTAGAAATACAATGTTTTGACTTCAGTTGATCTGAGGTTTACCATTTTGATTTTCAATCATTTTCTTCGAAACATGGGCAACAACCAAACACAGCGTAACTACTTTGATTCTTTCGAAATATGAGCGAAAAGAAATGGCCTTTGCGTTCAAGTTCGCTTAGTCGGCCGAACCCAATTTTTATTTTCTTCGTCATTTTTGCTTCGGTGTTGTCGGTTCTTTGTTCCTTGGGTTTGTCAGAGTTCAAAATTTTCCACTAGAATTGGCAATTACCACCAAAACCCTAGCTTCGTGGTCGCAAAATCAAGCAGAATTCGAAAACTCAAGCCGTTCAGATCAGTTGAGCTGGACCAGTTCGTGACAAGTGACGACAAAGACGAAATGGGAGAAGGATTTTTCAAGGCAATTGAGGAGCTGGAAAGGATGGCTAGGGAGCCGTCAAATGTGTTGGAGGAGATGAATGAGTGGCTCTCGGCAAGAGAGTTACAGTTGGTGCTAGTGTACTTCTCGCAAGAGGGGAGGGACTCACGGTGCACGCTCGAGGTGTTTGAGTGGTTGAAGAAAGAGAATAGGGTGGACAAGGAGACCGTGGAACTCATGGTTGGCTTAATGTGCGGTAGGGTGGACACGAAGGATTTTCCCAATTAAACGTGCCAAATTTCTACTACATTTAGTAAGATATTTGGGTTAATTACACAAACCCTAGGAGGTTTGGCTGAGAGCTCAACTATGAACAAGATGATCATGGATGAAGATGAAAGAAATGAGGGGCTTTTCCGCCTTTCTTTTGCATGTTGTGCACGTGAGATGCACTCGCAGTAAATTTCGTTTATTTTGACGAGGCTAATAGATGCAATGGAGACATTATGAAAAATTAAGAGTTGGTATGGTCAGTTGTTAGAATTTTTAGTTCAGGGGGCACATTGTAAATTATGTAAAAGTTGAATGGAATAAAATGTAATTAACCCATATAAATATCATTGATGTGTATCGCGTGTAATTGATTATAATATTGTCCTACTTCAATATTGGTCTTGATCTTGGAGTATTTAGATTTAGAAAGTCTATGGTGCTTGTTGATTGACATGGGATTCTATCTCAAGCATAATTAAGCTAGTTATGCTTTCAGCTACTAGACTATAGCCATCTCCAATGCAATACTTCATTGTTTTGTATAGCAATACTTCATTGTTTTGTATAGCATTACAACTCTTATATTGCTATTTTATGACTGTAATTTTACGGTTAAACTGCTCTCATTTCGCTTGTTGGGCATACAAAATTTACTTTCTATTTCTTTTCGGCCTCTTGCTACTAAAATGTTTTAAACCCTAATTTAGATTCAAAACTCATCTTATCTCATCATTATAATTTTTTCAAATGCTCACACAAAATGTAATAGATAATTCAACTTTTTCAGATCTCAACTCAATTTTTTCAAATATTAAAATAATAATAATATAAAAAAAATACTCTATCAATATTTTATTTAACTTTCAATTTTCATCTAAAATCATTTTATCTCTGAATCCAAATAAGACGTTAGTAGACTTTTCTCTTGCCTATTCATGGGTTTGAGTATGGTAATTTTAAAGATTGACTTATTGGGAAATCCTCGTATTTATGTTTATTGTCAACTCTTCGAACCATTTCCTTGTTTGCTATATATATATATTTTTAAAGCAAGTAAAATACATTAAGCTATAATAAGTGATACAAAAGGAGGGGGTGAGGTTTTCCAAAAATCACCCTAAAGCAATAAACTACAGTGCAAAAGTGGTGAAAAAAAATGAGTTTATTTGGAATCAATGACTTGATCCTTACCCATGTCCTACTAGAGGACGTCGTCTTATATAAAGGCGATTGTATAGTGTTCGTATAAAAGTGAACTATGTAATCATCGTAGGAAACGGTGGTTCCACCGCACAAAGTGGAGATGAGGGCTGGTGAAATGTCATTTTTTGTTTAGAAATCCATGATCTCTCTCTCAAGAATAATGGCTAGGGAAAGCAATAACATAGGAAAGCCAGAATTTGGATCGAATCGCCGATGAAAGATTAACAGCGACAGTGACGTGTGCAGTACACGTGCCACTAGAAATGGAACATCAGCGGCCAGATTAGGAAGATCTGAGACCACATAGACCATTGGTGTAGCATGTGACCTCTAGAATGCCGTTGCATGCAAGCAACGCAAGCGGCATACGCACGCGACAAAAAAGCAAAGTCATTATCCTAAATTTGAAGATTGGCATCTAAAATGACTGAGGAGGCGACAAGTGATGGTCTAGAGGTGCCGGTATGTAGAAGATTGGTTGGAACAAGTTCGGACACATTGAAAGGGCACTACCAAAGATAGAAAACAGGCAAGCTAAACGAAAAATGGAAATATAGACATCGAAAATGAGAACGGAAGAGTGGAGGTGGTTGGAACCTAAGTTCTGACCCACCCCTGTCAGAGAAAGGAGAGAAATCCTATGTTATAGGTCGCCAAAAATCGTAGAGAGGAGCAATTTAGGAGAAAGGCAACGTAAAATGTTAGTAATATGATGTTTTCTTGTTTGTTACATCCTTCCACGTCTATAGGCTTTTCTTCATCTCTAATTATAGCCAAAATTTTAGATTTAATATAGATATGAGATGGGAAAAAATGTGAATAGTAATAAAATAATTTATAAAAAGTAGTAAATTGGTGATAGAAAATATATTATGGAATTTATATAAAGAATAAAAAATCAAATATTTTCAATATAATTTTTGTTTTCAAATTTAAAAAAGTTTAATTATTTTTTGTATTTTATTTAGAATGTTGAGAAAGTTAATGATCATTAGTTAATCACTATATGAAAAAGTTAAAAAATTGAGTATTTGAAATTGAAAAGTAGTTTGTATTTGAGTAATATTTAGATGTTAAAATGAGATAAGATGAAATTAATTGAGATGAATTAAAATTATCTCAGCATTCAAACAGGGCCTTACTATTTCATAACAAAAGGTGGGGATGTCCAAGACTTTTAAAAGGAATAACTAAAACTCATTAGATTATTGTTGATGAAGAAAAATAAGGCAAAGAAAGTGCAAAGTAACATGTTCTTTCAATGCTGTAGTAATAAATTCTTTTTCAACGACCTCAGCAATAAGCAAAAATTCAGAAGGAGAAACTATATAAATATGGATACAAATACTACAATCCTTGTGATTGCAGAAGCAATAATAGCAAAACTGGCCATTCAAATGGCGTTACACCTAAATTACCTATCAATTTTAATAGAAGGATGTTCAGTTGGTAATTTCTTCAATTTGAGGAGAAGCTTCTGACTGGCAAATTACTCCCATCACTAGAGATATTGCCAATACATTAGAAGCTCATAATTATTGGAGCTTTAAAAAAATAGATCGATTACAAAATTGGTATGCGCATTTAGTAGCGCAATGGACAACAACAAACTTTGTTTTTGATAGCCTAATAGTAGTTAATATTCCATTCAATATTCTATATATTGATAGCAAAAAAACCCTCTCTAAACTTGATTGTTACTCTTTTATTTTTGTAGATGCATGCTTGATTAAAAAAAACTTGTTCTTTGTCAAGGAGTATTGATTTTTTTTTAATTTAAATTTCAATTTAAATTTTAGGCGTTATATCTGTTGTAATAAGATTTTATTGGGGCCCTCATCCCATTTTTTATATTAAATTTAAATGAATTGGTAATTATATAAAGAAAAATTGTGTTTTGCTAACGGCACATCTTTGCCCTAGAGCCTTGGGTAGGGTTTGCATGTTTGGCAAGTGGAAAACATGGAAATTATGACAATTTTCTCAAATTACCTAATGAAAATTTTGAGGTGGTTCTTGACTTTTTGGTCCTGTATTGCATTTTTAAATGTCAGCTTCATTAGTCTTCTGCAACACGTCACTCCATTATTTTAATTCTCAAACAATAATATATAATTTATCACAAAGTGATCACTGTTAAATCATAAAATAAAAAGAATTCCTACCAAGTTTGTTTTAATGGGTAATATATATATATATATATTCTAATAATAAATACTAAGAGACCCACATTAAATGTCCTATTTATTGGTAAATATCAATTGGATTTTATTTGCAACTAAAGTGTGAGTTGTAATTCTCTGTGTTGTACCACTCGTTCGCTATTGGCTAAAGAAGAGGTATTAGATAGGCCTGTTCATCCGGGTCGGATACAACCCGGCCCGGTTTGAAATTTTAATATATTTCTTAATATTTTTAAATTTTTTTTTCAAAAAGATTGAAGAAAATTTTAAATCCGGGTTCCGGATTTGGGAATCCGGAACCCGGATGAACACCCATAGTATTAGAGTTACTTAGCTTAGTTGGCAAATTTTATTTTCAATAGTTATATTTGTTGGGCACCGACTACCTTTACTTGTATATAAGTCTGTGGCTAGGCATTTACTTTTTCACAAATGCTCTCTATTTAGGGTTTTTACATGGTATCAGTCGCTAATCATCTCTTTCGTTGATTTTCGTACTTTGATCTCCTTCGATCTCACAATATGTCGTCCTCTCCTTTTTCATCGATTGTTTTTGACAATCAATATACAATTACTTCGACAAATGTTTATAACACTGCTATCATTTCTCCAAAGCTCAACAGCAAGAACTACTACTCTTGGAATCGAGCAATGCTTATGGCAATTGGCGCTCGGAATAAGATCAGTTTTATCGATGGCAGCATTCAACCTCCATCTTCTATTGATTTGAATTACAACGCTTGGTTTCGCTATAATTTGATTGTTTCTTTTTGGATTTGTGCTTCAATGACTCCAAAAATTGCATAGGTAATCCTCTATATTGAAACTGCTGAGACAAATATGAATTTGTTGAAACAAAAATTTCAAGAAAGCAATAAAGCTCGAATCTTTGAGATTCAGCAAGCACTTAATAGTATCACTCGGGATCAATCATTCGTGAGTGATTATTTCACTTGTCTTGAGTCCCTATCACTATGGAATGAGTGGCATCAGTTTTCGCTAGTTCCTGTTTGTATACGTGGAGAATATGCTTTGTGTGCTTGCAAAGTTCTTGAACTCATTGCTGCTTGTGAAGAGAAACATCTTACTATGCTCTTTCTTATGAGACTGAATGGGAATTATCTCACCACTAGAGGCAATAGTCTTCTTATGAAGCCATTTCCTTCATTAGATGAAGTTTATTTTTTGATCATCCAAGAAGAGCCAGCGTGGATTCTCTTGCACCTCTTCTTTGAATCAAGAGAATATTGCGATGTCAACTTCTCAAGTACCTTCAAATTCAGTTGTTGCTGTCGTCCCTAGGAGGAATTTTCCTTCCACTAGCCAGATGGAGTCTCCTCATTGTATACATTGTAATAAAAAAGGACATACTTGGGAGAAATGTTTTGAACTCCATGATTATCCACCAGGCTGGGTGTCAAAGAAGAATAATTCTGGTGGTTCAAAGTTTGGTTCTCGCCAATACTCTGCTGATCAAGTGTCTACTTTTCTAGAGGCAAATGCAGTTTTTAATTATTTTCAAGTTTTTTCTCAAGAACAAGTTCAACAACTTCTCAGTGTCCTGCTAACTCAACTTAAACTAGACTCACCTTTAGGCATTTCTTCCCAATCTAATACATCACAACCTCCTAGTTATGTCAATATGGCAGGTCTCTCTTTTTCTTTTTCTTTTGTTAATTCTACTTCCTCATCACAATTGCATTCCTTGAATATTTGGATTGTTGATAGTGGAGCTACAGAACATATGGTATGCTCTCTTTCTCTTTTCACCTTGCCTCCTACTCCTGTTAATGTCACTATTAGCCTACCAAATGGTCAATCTGCTTCTATATCTCACATACGATCCGTCATATTATCAGCAACATTAACTTTACATCATGTTTTGTATGTTATTTCATTCACCTTCAATTTGATTTATGTGCATAAACTCATATCAGCTTTAAATCTTGTCGTGATATTTTTGACTGACAAATGTTTGATTCAGGACCTACTTGCTTGAAAAACGATTGGACTAGCTGACCAAAATGATAAATTATATTTGCTAAATTCAAGTTCTCACTCATCCTCTATTTTTTTGCTTTCTTTATATTCTTTGAATTCTGTTTCATCTTCAAGTTTTGCTAATAAGCTTGCCTTATGGAACAGTAGATTAGGACATACATCTTTGTCTATAATGCATTTGTTGCATGATATTTTTCTGATATATCTTTTCATTATAATAATCAATGTGAAATCTGTCCATTAGCTAAATAGCATAGACCTTCTTTTCCTATTAGTTTTATTAAATCTACTATTTATTTTGAATTCATTCATTATGATATTTGGGGACCATTTATTGTTTCTACTAATAATGGTCATCACTATTTCTTAACAATAGTTGATGATTTCACTCATTGGACTTGGATTTACTTTTCGAAATTCAAGTCCCAAATTGATAGCATGATCGAATCCTTCTTGGCTATGGTTGAAACATAATTTTCATCTAAAGTCAAAATTTTTCATTCTGACAATAGCACAAAATTTAATCTGTCCACTTTTTTATCTTCCCAAGACATTATTCATCAACATAGCTGCCCATACACTCCACAACAAAATAGAGTACCTGAAAGAAAACATCAACATTTATTGAATGTTGCTAGAGCCCTAAAATTTCAATCAAATACTCATTTTTCTTACTGGGGTGATTGCATTATGATAGCCACATATTTGATAAATAGATCTCCATCTTCTTTGTTAAACAATAAGTCTCCATGTGAGCTTTTGTTTTCAACTAAATCTTTTTATGATTATTTGAAGATATTCGACTACTTTTGTTTTGCTACCGATCTATCTCTTAGATCTTGACACAAAATCTATTTTTATTTCTTGTGATGTTCTTTTTTATGAGAATACATTTCTTTTTCAAAATCTCACTCATAATCCTATTTCTCAATCTAATTTTGTTCTTTCTATTTATGTTAATGACATTAATTCTGATCTATCATTTAATTTACCAGTTAATTGTAATTTGCCTGCTTCTAGTGACATCAGTCCAAATCAATATGATCTAGTTGATGTTCCTCTTAGAAGATCCTCTCGGATCAAACATCCTTCATCCTATTTGCAGGGTTTCTACAAAAGGTATACTGACAACTAATAATGAGCCACTTTATTACTTTGTTTGGCTAAATGAATATAATTGTGTTTAGTTGTTAGGCTGAGTTGAATTGAGAAAAGTTCTTTATAAATAGTAGTGAGTTGATACGATATAGTAAATTTTGTAAAATCTACTTAAAATGAGTTTGAATCTGTTTGAATATTAAGACAAGTTTAAATGTATTTATGAAAAATTAAAAAAAGTCGCAAGTTTTACGTGTAAAGAAGTGTTAAATTGAAAATAATTGTGAATCTCACATATAAAATGATTTTGAGTTAAAATGAATTTAATAATTTAAAATTTGTATGTTAGACTTAACTAAAAATTGAACTCAATTGAATTGAACTTAACTCACTCTAACAATCAAAACGGACAAATGTTTACGTACATGTACTTTTAACAATAATTCAGAGTGAGTGTTTCAAATTAATAAATTTTAATTTAAGGGTGACAAATATTAAAAGTTCTAAGAACCTCGATGAGGGGAAAACATCAAAATATCTAATTTGCAATGTCATATAATTTTGAAGCATTTTACCATCAAAATATCTAAATATAGACAATAAATTTATGCAATTCTTATTCAAATACTAGAATCTAAGTCAACAGAAAAATAAATACAAATGTGAACCTTACAAGGTTTAATTTTTTTCAGAGTAATGTAATGTACCCAAGTTATTAAGGTCCAATAATAAGAAAAAATGCGTTGTGTTACCTCCTTTGGTCATCTTAATGGCCAACGTTAGACTGACTTGGTTTGGATTAAGAGGTGCTCTCAACAATTCTTATCTTTTCTCATCACTATAATTTGGGAGATAATAGGAATTTTGATTTTGGAATCCTTATTGCATCCTGATTTTATTATTTTATTTTCTTTAGTTTTTTAACATGATTTTTAAGTAAATATTTTTAAAAAATGTTGTAATTTTTGTTTTTATTTTTTTTACATAATTTTTTTAACATCTTAAAAAATATATATTTTTTAAAAAATAAAACTTTATTTAAAAATATTTACTTAAAAATTATGTGAATAAAAAAAATTAAAAAAAAGAAAGAAATCGGGATCCCTAGTAGGGATCCCAAGTGAGAACAAATAGCATTATTCCTATAATTTATATACTCAACAATTCAACTTTTTCAAATTTTAAAACAATAATAATATTAAAAAAAATAATATTATAATAATATTATATTCTATTTTAATATCAACTCATCTTATCTCAATTTACTATCTAAACCTATGGTATTATCATTTGACAAAGAGAAACGTTATAGTATCACAAATACAAACTGATAGCACAAACACAAACTTTCGTCTCAACTCAACTTACTATCACAAATTGATATGACTTAATATAATACGTTAGATTATAAAATAGGTATAACATATTCATATGGAATGACGTCTATTTGTAGGTATAGTTTTATGGAATCAATTTGATATTATAATATTTCTCTAAAATTTGAGGCAAAATATATATTATTTTCAAAATCATATATATATATATGAAAGTTATACACAAGATGATTGATAATATGGATTTAATTCATATGACACAATCTACTTCATAGTAAAAATAATTATATAATCTAACTTATTATATTAAGTCATAAGTGAGATCTTTATTGTTAATTTTGTTATGATCAAATCATGTCACTTGATAAGAATGCTAATGAAAAGGTAATATTTTTCTCAAACTTATGAGAAGATAAAGCATTATAATCTGTAGATACAAAATACATTTAATTTGTGATAGAAATGTAGATAAGTATGGACAGTAGTAATTAAAGACCGCCTGCCTGGTAGACGAGGTTTAGGAGTTGCTTCTCACATGACAAATCCAATGTATTCGACAAAACAGACGAGAATGAGATAGATTTGGCAACTCTACAATCAGGCCTACCTGGACTCCACGTTTAATTAATGGTCTTAATAAATACATATACATATATATATATTTGTATTTATGTTTATAAAATGTGATCTGGTAGCGCGTCTAAGTCACGCGCAATGTCTCCAGCATCATGGAATGGGACCTTAATTTTGGTGGGGGCCTGATCTTAAGTGCAAGCCTCCATTCAAGGACTGAACGCGCTTTTATTTATGTGTTAAGTAAGTGTTAAGTAAGAGCAATAGATTGATTAAAATTTTTCTTTAATATTTAATAGAAAATGTAAGTTTGATAAAAATATAATATTTAAAAAAAATTAGATATTAAACTTATAAAAAAATTTTCGTCATATTTAATAAAAAAAAAAAAAAAATAATTTTATTTTTAAATAGTAATCCTTTATCTTTATAAGATTTTTTTAGATATTATTTTTTCATTAGATTTGTACTTTTTATTAAATTTTAAAGAAAAATTTTGATTAGTCTAATATTAATACTCTAATGCTATATATATTTTTAAAAAATAGGTAATGTTGAATATAGTAGTAAGATCCGTAAATATTAGTCATTTATTTTATAAAAAAGTAAAATTATATTATTAAAAATTAATTTTTATATGAAAATTTTATTTATTTTATTTTTTAAAAATAATTAGCGCACCATTTGTGCACTCTACAATTATATATATGATTTCTATTATAATATTTTTTATGATTTTAAGTAAAATTTAAAGTATTTGATAAAGAATTAACATATTAACCATGATAGACTATTTATAATTATAATTGGGAAGTAGAGATTTTACAAAAATTAAACTTTTGAGGTGATATATTTTTTAAATGATAGATTATATTTATTTTATAATAAAAATAAATTTATAATTTCTTTAAGAAAATAAATTTATAATTAATATATTATATTAAATTATGTTTACTAGTAAATTTATTTTATTGGTTAAAATATTTATCTTTACAATTAATTATATATTAAGAGAAGGATGAAGAGGTTAGTTGTAATATTAAATTACTTTTTAATATTAATTACATAAAATGGAAGGTTTTGGTAAGAGAAGTGCATGAAAGAGTGAACTAGGAAAAAATAGATGCGACTTTAGAGGGGCCCTAGATTTTTCTTTTCACAAAAACTAAACAAAGAGTCTTTTTATTACTCTCTCTACTTCTATAGTTAGTGTTATTATTGGAGAGAGAGGGAGAGAGAGTGAGAGGTTGAGAGGAACCCACCTCAGTGTTTCGCTTTCTAGGAAACCATATAGGAGCTTGAGAGGGAAAGATAGAAAAGAGAGGCTCAGAGCCAGAGAGAGAAGGGATCGCGTTGGAGGAGAAGAAGAAGAAGAGGAGGAGGAGAAGTTGATGACGATGATGAATATGATGATGATGAGAGAGAAAGTTCGGCAACGATAACAAAAGAGCAGAAAACACAGAAGAAAGGTCGTTATTGCATTCTCTCTATCTCTCTCTCTAAGACTCACTTACTGCTCAGACCCTGCTCTTTCTGGCCCCTCACCTCCCAGAAACTGCTCAGTCCCCCCCATCTCTCTCTCTCTCGATCTCAGAAACCAACTTTTTTTTCCTCAGAAAAGCCAAAGTGACAGTAAGAGTCGTCTCTCCAGCAGAAGCAGAAGCAGAAGCAGAAGCAGAAGCAGAAGCAGCAGCAGCAGCAGTTGCAGTAATCTCCTTAATAGGGAGATTGGTAGAAAGCCACCCAACAAACAAGATCTTCATCCCTCCCTCTCCCCCCCTTTCTCTCTCTATAACTTATTTCCCAGAGAATTTCGGAGACCCCGCCACTTTATATATAACGCCTGCAGATATACATCCATAGATTGAGTTCAAGGTCACAAATCTCTCTCCCCATATTTGTGCTGTAAGAATATACTACTGCTAATAAAGATTGTGTTTTGTTGACAAAGGGCATCAGTTGTGGCTACTACAAGGAGGTTACCTTCGGATTCTGGAGCCTTCGCAGACTGGGCGGCTACGTCCTCTTCAGCCGCGGGCCGCGCCGCCCCGGATGAGCTCTCCCTTGGCTTCAATGCCGGACCTAGCGCCGCAGGAACCAGCACCGGACCCACCTCTGGAATGTGGTCCGCTGCCCCTTCCAGGCAAATCAATTACGGCCTCGCTTCCGCAGAGATGGGCATGGTCGGCCTGCGCGACCTCTTCGTCGTCGCACCTGCCTCATCTTTCCACCACAACAACCACCACCACCACCATCAGCATGACCCCATCATGTCCGATCCTCATTCCATCAACGGCTCCAACCCCGCCACTGCACTTGGAGTGGGCGTCGGCGTGGGCGTCATCCCGCTCCTCACTGCTACTCCTTGTCTCGGGCCATCGAACATCGGTGTCGACGATGAGAACAATATGCAGCTGAGTAATAGGAATAGGGGTGGAGGAATTCAGCTCTGGCAAAATAATCAGCATACTCAGCATGGGCATTATTTCAAGAAACCCGCGATTCTTGATCATGGTGGTTCTGGGAATCTGGTGCAAACAGTTGGTGGTGGTGGTGGTAATGGTGGCGGTGGGATGGGTGGCTCTACAACGACGTCTTCAACGGGGACGACGACGTGCCAAGACTGCGGGAACCAGGCGAAGAAAGATTGCAGCCATAGAAGATGCAGAACTTGTTGCAAAAGTCGCGGTTTTGATTGCGCCACTCATGTCAAGAGCACCTGGGTGCCAGCCGCTCGGCGGAGGGAACGCCAGCTCATGGGCGTGTCCGGCGCTTCTGCTGCCGCTGGTTCTAATTCTGGCGCTACCTCTGGTGCCAAAAAACCTAGACTCATCTCTTCGCAAACTACAACCAACTCCCATACTTCCACTTCCAATACAACACCCCCAAGAAGTTATGACACTAGCTCCAGTCACCAAGGTTTTAGCTTTTTCTCTCTCACTCTCTTCTTCCCAGATACTAATTAACACGCTTTCTGATTTATGTTTTTTAGTTTATTACTGGTTTAGGGTTGTTGATATGTGAATTGTGAGTAGGGTTTCTGCTGAATTATGAACAGATGTGAGTTTTAGAGAGACATTGCCTGGGCAAGTACGTGCACCGGCTGTTTTCAAGTGCGTGCGAGTGACGGCGGTGGAAGATGGCGAGGACCAGTTTGCGTATCACGCGGTTGTAAATATTGGTGGCCATGTTTTCAAAGGGTTTCTATATGATCACGGGGTTGAAAGTAGATCAGATGCGTATCCTAATATATCTGAATTGCATTTAGGAGGTGGTGGTGGTGGTGATGGAGGGAGAAATGTGGTCTCTTCGTCAGCTCAAATCCTTGATCCCTCTGATGTTTATGCTGCATCCGGTGGAGGATTTCTCGGAGGTTCAAGCTTTGGTAATCCAATAAATTAATGCTTTTTGTTTAATTATCGGATACAAGACATGATCTTCCGATCGATAGTCTTGGAAGGGAAATGGCATTGTAGGCAAATTCTTCTTCTGTTTTCTACTTTTTAATATGATTTTGCTACAAATGTTTTATAGTCTTTGAAAATCTTATTAACCCATGTTATATATATATGCTCTCAACTCTACAGATGGTTTTGATTTTCTTGTTTATCGCCTATATGCTTTTGTCATTACAATTACCATGTGATCAGGATCATTATATCCTAATGACGATGTGTTTCTGAAGAATGAATGTAAAGTAAAGACTTAAAAACAAAAACGTTCTAACTTCTCACAATAATAAGTTCTTAGAAATTCGTGATCATGTTATACAACTATTTACTTTTTGGTCATCGATGCCTTTTCAATTATTTTTGTTATTCTTTTTGCTCTTGGGGTTATATTTTTCAAAGGTGAAGTCTACAGTGTAATTAAAGGGAAAGGGTTAGTCATGATCCATGAAAATCGTGGTATCAACCCTACCTTTATATGTTTTCCAATTTTGTCTGTCTTGTATACATGGTGTTCTTATGCTAGACATTTCCCGTTCATAAAGCATATTAATGTGCTCTTCCTTTTCCTTCCTGGTATATATATTATTCCAATCGTACGTACATACTTTATGGTTGGGACTGAACGTTATATTGTAATAGTTTTTTCTCCTGTTTGGTTAGTTTGGTTCATTGTGGACACAAGAAGTAAATGTGAACATCATAATTATCGTGCTGCTTTAGACTTTAGCATGGGAAGTTGTTGTAATGTCACCATCATTGGTTGTCAAAGAAAGAGCATTACATCATATGAATGTCGTTTTCAAGCCACATTAACGCATGCTTGTTATATTTTTGGAGTTTGTGGACAAACGTGCTACTGTGAGCATTCATGAATGCTTGATCTGCTTGCTTCTTTAGTTATACTTGTCTGGGATATTATGCATTCAGCTTTGAATTTCGGTTGTGGTAGACCTTGGCTTTGATACTAAATTTCAGTCCAACTGAATATCATAGATTTTTTTTAAGAGTTGCTGCTGAATTTGCACTGATCACTTATGATGTTGTCCCACTATAGTTTTGATTAGTGTGCATGCCTATAAATTTTTTAATTAAAAATTTGTGTTGTGTTGAATATTTGCTTGTTTTTGTTCCCGTTAGTTTATTTATTTCTTCACATGAGTATGAACTATACAGTGTACTGAGTCTTTCTTCTACTGTTTGTTTTTGCGGTTTTTTCTGTTGCTTTACATGTATTCTTAATCATTTAGCTATTAGAATAATTGTCTTTGGGGATGCGTATTTGGTTCTATTTTATAATTTATTCCTTGAGATGCTGCAGGTATATGTGACTTAACCTTTTGGCTATGATCTAGCATGCAAATGTTGACTAATCTAAATTTGACAAAACAGATGTCTGTATTCATTGCTTGCTTGAATTTTCTTTTCACCTCACATGCTGCCCACTTTGAATGTATGCAAATTAATTATCAGTTGAAATTTAACACGTGGATTGTATTAACATTCACTTGTATATTGCCTTTTTACCGTTAAATTAGATATACTGCCTTCTACATTTCCATCTCTTTTTAGGCCTATAGATATACTGCTTTATTAGGTGCATTGAGAAGAAGTGTTTGTGCGTCCTTTATTTTAACATATCAGATAAACACATGTAAATAATTTTTCCAAGCACCCAAAAGTAATGTATCCTTACTGGTGAAAGATCCAAAATTCGGCACATTGTTTTTAACCAATAAGAAAGACTGCTTTGCAACAAAAAAATGATTGATGATGATCATGATATTTCGTAGGAAATCATTACAAGGGTTTTTATTTTTTGTTCTTTCATTTGCCATTTGTTTATGAAATGTCACTCCAGTGATCATTTAAGTGGATCATGGTCCCTTTTAAAGGTTGTGCTTGAACTTGAAGGTCTGAGTAAGAGATAAATACATAAAGTGGGGCCCTCTATATATTGTTGCGTGTGAAGTTATTTTGGGCAAAACGTTGAGGCCTAGTTTGGATGGTTTACATAGTTTGTTGAGATGGTTTGTCGATAGTAATGAGATATTTGAGTTGAGAGGAGCTTGAAATGGTGCCTAAATGAATGTTGAAGAATCTATTATGTGTGTCTGTCTTTCCAACTTGAGACTCAAGTTTAGGCAAGATTCACTTTTTCCCATTTGAGTAGATAGACGAAGCTGTGTATTCATTTACTTTGGATCAAGGTCCTCTTAAGTTCTTACCTCAACATGAGGGTCTCAAGCGGGAAAGAAATAGACATATACCATGCATCCCACAATATCATTTATCACTGCTTGCATAAATATGTCGGTCAACATAAAATGAGCAATAACATTCGTAGATCTTTTTCCACCTACTTTGGCCTCTAATTGGTTGTGTTGATTTATTTCTTGATTCCCCCTTTCTAAGCTGTGCATTAATAGATCTTTAACTAATACTTGGTATTTAGTTCATGCATCTCCATGCAATCATTAGGTTGTTATAACTTCAAAATTAACTTTTTGCGAGGCTGATGATTTGATTTACTCAACTCTCTCTGCTGATGAGAGGGAAAGTGGGGTCTATAGTGTTTTGCTCGATTGTTTTTGCCAAAATAACCCGTCCAGCCGTCCAATTGTAGAGACAGGTCCATCTAGCTATAATTTCAATTTCAAGTATTAGTTGCCAATTTCTATTATTAACACATGTCATACTCTTGAGAAATTGCCTTCCTTTTTTCCTCTCCTTCTGATGCTTAGTGGCAGTATCCTGTCATTGATATTTTGTTTGATACTTGATACCTTTCTCTGGGTTCTCATGCATATTTCGTATTATATATTTAAAGCCAATTAACTGAAAAACAAAAACATAAAAGCATTCTCTTACTGAATTATATTTAGTTGTGGCTACCCCATTGAGGACTTGAAATGACAAACAGAAGTTGTGAATGGATTGGTGGTATAGCAAGCAAGGAGACGTTAATTCCAACTTGATGTTGTTTGACATTTCATGTGAATATTGACAGTTTTCCTCGTTTCATGTTTTGAAAATATAATGCATAAGTAACTAGGTTATTATTTGATCTACTTTGCTTTGGTTTCACTGTTTGACCCCAAATTAATTTTGGGATATGCTGTCTGGTTGTTATAGAAACTGTTCAAGAACTTGCTAAAATAACATTAAGACTTAGTTGTAAGGCTTATAATTTGATATTTATGTTAACTTCTTGTGTGGATTCTATATACAATTCTTAGTTCATGTTAATTTTTTCCTGGATATGTATATATTTCTGTCACCAAATCCTGAAAGATTGGCATAGGGTTGATTGCTCGATATATGGTGTCAGAGAATATGTTTCCAACAAGCCTGTGATGTTTGTTTCTGTCGGTAGGGAAGAAAGTCATGCATGATTCTAAAAAATATATTATATGGTCAGGAAATTGCTGCAGAACTCGTGGAATGATTAACTGTTGGAATGCAATTTTTTACAGACACATATTCTTCGAGTGCGTGGCATGTTATTGAAATTCATACATACATGAATGCATACATACATGTGTATGGGTTAATACTGATACACACACACACACACACACACACACACATATATATATATATATATATATATATTTAGGGTTGTATTGGAGAGAATGGTATCGTGTGTGGGTGGATAGTCCCCTGGTTTTGTTAATGGTTTCTTCTTATGACATGACATGCTTGTGATCCCAAGGAAAATGGCGGTATAAATTCGTCCTCAACAAAATGTTATATAAAGTTATGGGCGTCCATTTCTTTGATAAGGTTGTTCCAGAGCCGAAAAAAAGAAAGAAACCTTTCTTTATAATCATGGATTCTGGCCTTCAGTGCAGCATTTGGTTTCTTTACAATTTTGTTTTTCGTTGGTGAGAAATGGATAGTGTTCTCATCAGCCCAAAATATTAACTTCAATGGCAAACTGGAAGAGAATCTGAAAAGATGAAAGAGTAATCCAGGATCCTGTCGTAGTTTTCTATTTCTTCCTCCCTAAACGATGAAACCCCAATGGGGCTGCTATAGTTCACATTTCCATGCAAAAAGCAGCCTGCAGCGTGGCGGGGCGGTGGGCCCGAATTCAGTTCGAGTTTAAGCCTTTGTGAGGCACACTGGAGGTAGCCGGAGCCGTAGAAGAAGTAACTTTGTCGGAGCCCGTCGGTCCTGATTGGGTGGGCGGTGTCGCCCACCAGAGGCGGCAGATTGCAGTTAAGGTCGAATATTTTTTAAAATTTATCTCTATTTTATTTTTTTATTGTGTTTTTTATTGTATTTTATTTATTGTATTTTTTTATTATATTTTTTTTATTTAATCATATTTTTTTATTTTATTTTAATATATTTTTTATCAAAAAAAAACTTAATTATCGGACTACTTCAAACACAAAAACAGCCCGACTACCCATCGTCTCTCTCCCATTATTCGAGTCTCCCTATGTGTACTGTTAAGTGTTTTTGTTTTTATTTTTTTATTATTATTCTTAAACATTTCTATAAAAAGAAAAATAATTTAAAATATTATTAAATAATATTTTTTTAATTATTAAATTAAAAAAAATAATGAAGCGATGCATACCTACACCTACGAGACTCAAATAACGAGGACTTTATTATTTGTCAAACCCAATTGGCAAATGAGACAAGAAAGGATGGAAAACTTCTATTTAATTATGATTTGACAGCACGTATTATCCCCAACACATTTTATAATATATGTTATAGAATAGTGTTACTTTTAGAAGATAATTTATAAAATTACCCTTCATTTTAAAATATTCAAGTTTAAGTAAAATATTATAAAAATTTACATGTATTTTTATCATTTTTGAAGTCCATAGCCCTATTTTACAGGATGCTTTCTCTCAAGTCGGGCTCTTCGTACTTCCACTAGTCTCTTTGAGCAGGCCAGAGAAATGTTGGTTGGATTTTGATAAGCCTTTCTTTCAGGAAAGCAAAAATAGAGCAGTACTGAGTGTACTGATCATGGTTAGAGTACTACCCACCCTATCTAATCATTTGTTAATCTCACCTTTCCCATTACTTCTTTCTATAAATGACAGTTTCTCACATTCCCGTATTCACACACTTGCATATGGAAAAAAACCCTTTTGTACTTAGATTGAGGGAGAGGTGTTTCAGATCGATCATTATGTTTCAGACCCTCTCTCTCTCTCTCTGCAACTGTGTTCATCCCTAGTTTTTGTTTCTGTGTCTAGTCCAGCCAGCCTATACTGCAGACAATGATAACCTGCCAGCTACTTCCTGCTTGTTAACTCAATTTCTGAGGAAAAAACTAATTAATGTATTCTCATTTTATTAACATTATATAAACAGTAGAATATTGCCATAAAAGTGGGAAGAAATATTTTATATTTCATTGGTTGTGTACGGAAAGTACTTTTAAGTGGGCCTTTTATGTAGTTTTGTGGACCTATATATATGACTTATTCTTCGATACTTTCGGCCTTTTGTACGATTTGGAGAAGAGGGTTCTCTTTATATAAACCATATATAACCTATGCTGTTTCCTTCTCCTGGAAAACGAAATTAAATGTGGTACTAATAATATTCTTGACATTGTCACAACCTCAAAGATGTAAAAATTCTTGTGTTTTAACTTACAGCTCGTACTTGACTGTAAACAATACAAAATATAGCCATGGTTGTGTCAAAATATGTACGATCTGCAGAAGGGATTGTAGGAAGAATAAGACTAGAAGCATTAAGGAAAATGATCAGAATAAATCATGTCATTTTCATTGCTTTAAACTATCATATATACTGCAATATCACAGTATATGCAACTCCATACAGTGACAGACATTTCATGAGTTTAGTTTATTTCATAACTCCCTGCATGAATGTGTCCATGACCCTTTCTTGAATTATCTACTGTTCTTCCTTCTAAAAGAAATGTCTCCAAAAGTTGGAGTTCCTCGAATCATATATAATTTTCTGCCAAGTAGAAAGAGTAAAATGGGTAGAATGAACTGTTTCTAGCTAGGGTCTTATATTCTATATAAACGCAATCTGTATATATCGCTCAGCGACGTAACTGGAAAGTTAAGAATTTTTAGGGTACTCATGAGAGAACGGGCATAAGATCAGAAAAATGGGTAATTAATTTCCTTCATGCCCCAGGTTTTGTCGTGTTTTTCAGTGCATGTGTATTTATATCGAAATCCTATAGTTTTAGCATCATATTCCTATATAGTTTTGAAGATCATGATAAGCATATTCCTATAGTTTGTTATAAAAAGGCTGGGGATTTTGTATTTGAAAATCTTTGAACAGTTGAGAATGATGCGCAGCATGCAAAATAGATCGATCGAGTATTCACAGTGAAAATGAAAATAACAATTTGAAGCTAGCACCAACCCTCGGATGAAAATGAAAGAAAGATACGTATAAAACCTTCTCAAATTTGAGTCACACGAGACAATTATTAGGCAGACCGAGCCCACATCGCGCATGTCATTAAAATGATTTATATCATGAATATTAATGACATCTTATATATATATATATATATATATATATATACACACCAAAACAATCCATTACTTCAAATGAGATTACAAGTGTTTCTGCCCAAATAACTTGGGAAATACAATCAGGAAGGAAAGAGTTCTACCAAACACACATAAATATCCTCTAACTGAAAGGCATGTCTAGCAAGCAGCAAACTTATGTGTAGCTTCAATCATTTCTCTCTACCAATCTGTAGGATAGTACAGCTTTTGAACTTCTTCATTAGCACCTTGATCTCCCTAATCAGATTTCCTTGTAATGACATTGACTCGCCGATTGCATTTACTTCATTCACCATAAGGAGAGAATCATGCACTTTCCAAAACAATATCTTGGATGCCATGGATACGTACTCTCACTACAACAAATAAGAGCAGTTGCTGCATTTTTTGTAGTGGAGAGTCAAAATTGGCCGCAAGTTGATGGATTTAATTTTGCCATTTAATAACTCACGACAAGAACAGAGGCTGCTGTAATTATCAAGTTATTTGCTGTGGTTTTAATCAACTATTGCGGCACTTTAATGGTCGTCGCACAAAAAGAGATCATCCCAAGTGACTTTTGATTGTTGCGGCACGTTTATTATTCCCGCAAGAGGTTTGTTGCGGCACTGTGTGTGGTCTCAGCGTATTTTACCCCCCTCTCGATAGTTCAACCATAGTGTGTGAGAGAGACAGAGAGAGAGGGAGGGAGGCGAAACGAAATGGCCCCATCCCATGTCGTGCCATTGCCGCTGCCGCTGCCGCACTGCTAGTGCGCTGCCACCTCTTCTAGCAAGTGTCTCTCCCTCTCTCTCCGTTCATCTCTCGTTCCCTCTCTTTATTTGTGTCTCTCTCACTCTAATTTTGATCTTGTAGTTTAATGCAGTGTTCATCAGCTATTCTTGAAAAATTTGGAGAAGATCTAGGGTATACACCGAAAGCCCCTTGCTGAGGATGTAGATCATGAGGTTTTCGATTCACACAAGGTATAGCCTCCTCTCGTCTCTTTATTTCCAAATGGTGGAACCCTAGCTTAAATCTCCTCAAGTTGAGGGATAAACATAGATAACCCAATTAATTTCGGTTTCCATTTTTGGGGATTTTCATTCTACACGAAATGGCAACCTAGGGTTCCAAAGGTGAAAATTTTGTTTTGCTTCCAGCCAAGATAACCAAAATTCCATTTTTGTTTCGCAAATATATGAAGTATTTTAGTTTATTTATTTATTTGTTTTGATTTCTGGGTGTTCCTATTGATCTAAGTATTTATTTGCTTCACCTATATCCATGTTTTATATCAGTTTCTTATGATTTTGTTGAAGTGAAAGATGCGCATCCTGCTTTTGTAACTGAGATATCAAATAAATCAAAACTTAAATTTCTGTAGCCAATTATATTTGTTTTAATCCCTATGTGCTAGTTTAAAGTTTTTCTTGGATATGTTAAATATCCAATGAGTTTTCCTAGAAGCCAACATATGTTAAATATTGAAGAATGTTTTTTTGCAAAAATGCTAAGCCAACAAAGTAGAATTAGTGCGTTCTTTGTTTTTTTAACAATAACAAAGAACAGGATTTATTGATTCTGGTGTAATTAGCTTATAATGACAGATTTATTAATTTTGGTTGAGGTGTAAATTAATTCCATTTAGTGTAATTGGCTACCAGGTATATGTCGTTGGAAGATTTAACAACTTAGCTTGCAGCTTTGTTAGTGTACGTCCAGTCTTTTCCTTCCTTTTAAGTCTTTGTTCGTGCATGCTTGCAAAAAGCAGCTTTTTGAAAATGAATCAATTTTACCAAATAAAGGAGAATTTTATTATGAATGACGTTTCTATAGAAATCTTTCTCGAAATCTTTTTGTTTTCAGCAATTTATTGTTATATAGTACTAGCTTGTGCGGCTCACCCAGTGTTTGGCAATCCATTTACTTTATAATTTTAAGTTCCTAGTTATGTGATAAGTATCTTAGAATTTTGGTCATTCATGATTCCTACAGCTACACGGTCGCTGAGATAGATGCAACTTCAGATAAGAATCCAGAACAACATGCTCTTCTTGTGGTAAATGTTGTAGTGATGACTATTCGGTAGTTCCGTTTGAGTGGCTCTATGATGACCCATGTAAATCCATCCCAATAATTTGGACGTGAGATCAATTGTCTGCTTCATTCGAGCAATTCTTACAAGCCTATGTAAATTAAATTTTAATTCACAGTTTTAATTTTTTTGCACTCTTTTCAGTAATGAAAGTCCATAGCGAAGGAGACTTCAACGTAAACTATTTTTGTTCTACAATCTTGCATTAAAAATTTGCCAATTATTGGTTCATTGCAATGTTTGTTCTTGTTGAATGCATATAACACTACATTTCACTTGTCTAGATGTGTAACTTGCCCGTCAAAGGGAACCAATTATGTTGATTGAGATTTGCTCTCTGTGTTGCAGTGATGAAGATGAACCAAAGACATTACCATATATGATCTTAATCTTCCATTACCAGATGTAGGCATGTTGGTTTGGAAGGTAAGTAAAAAAATATGTATATCTTAATTAGCATGCATTCATTTTCCTACCCAGCCATTACTAGTATCCTATAAAATCATATAATATTAAACACTATTTGGTATTGTTTAGATTTAACAACTTTGCTCTAATATCATATTAAAATCATTCACTTATTTCAGCAATCAGCAATCTGGAACCAATTTAAAATAGCATGTCATGCATGCATTTCGGTTTTCAATACAAATAACTTCATTAAAAGGATATTGTCCATTTCGATTTCCAATACAAATAACTTCATTAAAATCATTCACTTATTTCAGCAATCAGCAATTTGGTTTTAGGATGATACGGGAAAATACCACTTTGGGCAGGAATTTGACTCTGTTTTCACAAATTACTTTGGCTGGCACCATAATTTCCACCCATCATGCTTAAAAATCTGACAATTTGGAGAGACAAGTTTTGCATGTTGCAGTTTGCATTACTTTTTATTTTATGACCTCATTTAATGTCTACTTGTACTTTATATTTTTCAAGCATTTTCTTTTTTGTAGTGTACTTCTATCTTTCTCGGTGGAGGATTGAAAATGATGAGGTTTCGCTTCTTCAAGCTAGAACATGCTGATAAAGATCGTATACATTTTTATTTTTTTTTGTATTTTTAAGTACAAATAAAATTTAGCCAATTGTAAAAACTCATATACGTTGTTTTATAATTTTTCAGTACTTCTAAAAAATGAGATGTTAATATTTGTAAATTTTATATTTTTAGTTGATGTGAAAATTCATGTAATAGAATTTCGTAATCTCATTTAATGACATTTTTTTAGATTTTGTATGTGGATCATTTTAGGTTTTTTTTAGCAGTAGATTATATATATATATATATATATATTTTAAATTCTGGCACTATTTGCTGCGAACTTAACTCGCCACAAAAAGTCCTTCTCAAACCACTTAAGTTGCGTTAGAAGGCTATTCGCTGCGTTAAAAGTCTTCTCAAACCGCTTAAATTCATCGTAAAAAATAAACCAATATTCGGCAGTCCCTTTGCGGAGACAAATGAAACTTATGTCACGCTTAAACAACGGCAGCTCGCCTGCGACCTCAAAACTGTAGCAAAATCTCATTTGCTGCAATTAATTAGTCATTTGCGGCCAATTTTAGCCGCAGCAAAAAACGACATATGTTGTAGTGTCCTAAACATTGCCAAAAGTTGAAGGATCACATGCTTCATCTCTTCTTTACTCGATGCCATAATGACCTCCCCTTTGTGGTCTCCTAGAATTATTCCCACCCCAGTTCTATGTTGGTCTTGAAAGATAGCACCATCCTCATTAGGCTTGAGATAATCTTTAGGGGGAGGCATCCAACATCACTTCTTATTGTTCTTGTGTGTCTTAGCAGCTATGTGGTATTTTAATAGAGATAACGCATAGTCACTATAAGAAAAATAGACTTTTATGACTATTTAATTGCGACCAAATGATTATTTGTAGTCAAAATTGGTTGCAAATAGTTATTTGATCGCAATTAAATGGTAATAAATAAACAATTTTCTTATAGTGAGTTGACAACCTAATTCACATTGATCATATTATCATCATAAATTTTTTGGATACTCTCTCTCTATTTATACCTTATAACTAACTAATACTCAACCAGCAAATGTTTCAAAGAAAATGGAAGATTATCTACGAAGATTGTATTATGTTATATGTCCCATAAGGCCGAAGGATCTACATTGATGTACCCTAGAAAACCAACCTGCTAAGGGAATGTGCCCTCAAGCTTATATGCACGTATACCATTTAACTCACTACAACATACCCCCATCCTTCAAGTTCAATGCCCATGCTGGTCGAGCATTATGAAAAGCTTTCATCAAACTGGAGAGACACGACCTGTATCATTGGATCCATTGCTGGCCACTCCTCAAGCCCAACCTATTAAGCGAGGCAGCATGAAAGCCCACAACTAGCTCTAATACCACTTGTTATGTGCTGATATAAGGCCCAAGAATTAATAGCTTAGAAAACCAGCTTGCTAGAGAAAGGTATCCTCAAGGTTATATGCACGCAATAAACCATTTGATTCTTAACCAATGTGGGACCATAACATATTATTACTATTTGTTAGAACCCTAAGTGAAGAAGACATGAACTTGAGTTGGAGTGTGGGAACGAGGGGAAGTCTTCTGTGATCTAAGGGACTGAAGGGAGTTGAACTCAAGATGGCACCGTTGGGGAGTATCAAGGAACACATCATTTCAATAAGATCAGGGCTTCAATTATGCTGGGCCACCGAAGTGATGGTTACGTGGATCTTGTTGGGCCTTGTCTAGAGTCTTCAAATGTCGGGCCGTATACACAGTAAGTGGGGGCCTTTGGAACAAATTGTAATACGCACCGGGTTTTGGTGAGTATAAACCAAAACTGTGTGTTTTCATTATGTCATATTTTGCAGTCTTTTGTTGGGTATTTTTTTTTTTTTTATCATTGCTTGAGTCTGTTATTGTGGTAATTTGAGTGAGTGGAACGCAGAGAGAAATTATCTTGAATGTTTGAATTGGTTAGTTTGTACTGGAGGAAGAAGGTGGCCTCGAATCAACTTCAACATGTCTATCCTTAATATGAATCCGCATGTTTATTCATCTCGTTGCATTATTCTACGGTTTGTGATTTACAGTAGCGTTACCTGGAAAATACAAAGAGTTTATAGTAATATACAAGAGTCCAAACTCCTAACACTATTTGAAAGAGAGATACCAGAGAAGCGAGAGATCCCACAAAGTCCTTATAATATGATAGTACATATATAAATGGAAAAAAAAAAAAGAAAAGAGAAATAAATGGGGAAACAAATCTGAATAAACGGCATGGTTTCTTGCCCTTAAGACCAAGAAGTAGGGCAGGTAATCGAACCACAGGATGAAAGGGCATGCAGGAAATCCATCACACCTGAACGTTACATTAATATATCCCCCCACGCCTTCTTAGAACACTAGCAAATAGATCTATCAGATTTTTCCTTCAAAAAGTATATTTTTGATGGATCACAATTTAAAAACTAAATAAAAAAAATACTTTTATTCCATTCTCTCCACTTTCTTTTCCTTATATTTAATCAAATATGACAATTTTTTTTATATGTGTACAAATTTGTAATTTTTAAAAGAAAATCTTAAAGGAAAATAAAAATTGATCTTATAACCAGCCCATCTGGTTTTAAGAGAACATCAGCCCTCCAACCATAATCTGCCACGTCATTCTTCAATTCCGACGACAACGAGAAGCCCTCCCAACGATAAGCTTCTGATGAAACTCGGGTGGGTACTCCTCTTCTTTCCTTACTTCTCCATGACTTGTTTCGCTTCTGATGAACTTGGGTGGGTTTCCAAATCAGAAACTGATTTGGTGGTCTCGACTGTTTGCTAGAAATTATACTCTTTTAATATTTGGTAGCTACCGACCCAACATTCTCTAGGGTTTCTTACACTGGGTTTGTGGTTCAGTCATATCGTTGTGGGCATTTGAAGTATGCTCTATTCAGGGAATTGGTTCGTTTGAATGAACCAATCGAAAATCGTTTTTTGAGAGAGAGAAATCTTCCATCAGTTACTTTTGATTGCAAAGAACCTGGATGATGTGCGTAGGATCTTAATAATGTGTAATGATTTTGCTGTGATTTGGGTGGATAAACTTTTTGGTAATGGATTAACTTGGATTGCAAAGTTGTTACAAAGGAAAAACTCTTGGCTGCAAATTGAGATGCTCTCTCATAAAACCTTATCGATTGAGATTGTACCTTGCGAATATTAAGAAGTGAAAAAAGGATAAAAATCAAACTTAATTTGCAAAGAAGAATAAGAAGAAGAAAAAGTGGAAGCTGGTGTGGTTTTCTTTTGACTTCGTGAGAGAGTAGAGATTAGATAATTCAAGAGGGAGAGTTGCAGATCCAAGGATAGAAGACGAGGTTGAAGATGAAGGTGTTAGGCTCGTGGCCAGGAGGTTGATTTGCCCGAACCATTCTCATCTAAAGTGTTCTATACATCCCAAATAATCATCTGCTTTCATCTCTATATTATTCTACAGCCCATTTATCTGACGTGTCGCTAGCCCGTTAGTTGGCTGTTTTTTGCCCAATAGCAACTGAGTTGTTCCATAGCGTTTCTCCCAAAAAACAAAAAAAAAAAAACTTTAAAAGTACTTTATAACCTAACCATGCATGAAGATCAGTTTCTTCAAGGAATTAATACAGTTTTTTTTTTTTTTTTTTTTTTTTTTTTTTCCGAAAGGTAAAACAGAAAATTATGTGATTATAAGTACGTCGTTGAATTTTTTATATAGCATGCATTGCATGCATATTGTTCTTTATTAAGGATTATGTTCCTTCGTCGGTGTTTTAAATTGAACTTTGGTGCGCGTTTCGAATGATCAACAACTACTTCAATATATATATAAATATATAAAATCCCTTATCTTCTTGCAGCAATGATTCGTTTAAATCATGTGTGATATAGATGAATCAACAATAATTAACTAGTGGTTATCTGGAAATCTCTACAAGAAGCAAGAAGAATCATTGCCCTCCCAAGCATCACTCGACCAATACCAATTCTATTTAAGATTTCATCCCATAAAACATTTGACATCCCATGATGGAGTAATAAATGATCCACGAGTTCTCCATTCCTTTTACACACAAAGTACCCATTAATCCAACATAAACATCAAATTCAAAATAATGAGATCGCGATTTCTTAAATTATTCATCATCAAAATTTATTCATAAGCCAAACAGAAAAGCAACCATGAGAGCATGCACCTTCCTCCTCCATCTTCCAACAATATGCATTACAATTCTTTTTTCCTCATTTTTTTTCATCAGCAGTTCCTAATTTCACTTAATTCCCAAGATCTAAGATTAGATACAAATAAGCTAGCAATGTCAGACTCAGAAGTCTCTTTTCTTGAAGACCGAGAATGCCGTAATGTGGTATTATATATATACAAACAGGGTATACTAACCTGGATAAAGGAAAATATTCATAGGCGAGAGAGGGAAAATGGCACCACCGACCTCAGAAAGCTTTCAACTGGGGCTTTGCTTTCCAACCCTGCTAATTCACCTTCTCTCTCCTTGAGCTTAAAAACCATATATATATATAGTTTCAGGAAAATAGAAAAGCCTCAATAATCACTCCATTCCTCCATTAAAGTAGTTTATTTTTTCCATGCCTAAAATAAGATGCTTTTTTTTTTTCATAGTAAACAGCAGAAGTTGAACGCCCTTAAATCTTTTACTCTTTTCAAGTTGACAGGATCCACAAGAAATAAAAAGAAACAAGTTACAATTTCTCCGGTCTCAAAGCTTGTATCCTAGAGTAAGATGACTAAAGATCAGTAACACTTGGTTATGAAAAAAGCCCGAAGAGACTCAGCAGCTATCCTCAAATTTTTCACCTTAAGTTTGTAGTTTATAAGAGAAAATACAGCACACTTTTTTTTAAAACAAAAGAAAACAACAGTAAATCTTTCATAAATTTGACTTCTATTGGAAAGTCCTGCATTAGGAAACCCTGATACCAGTAAGTTCAACTTGTGCCACTGCTTCATTAATAGCATCAATGATGTCCATTTTACCCCTACTTGCAGCCTCATCCATTGGAGTCTTCTCATAGCTGAACATAACCCAGGATAATGATGATTACGAAATTAGAAAAAAGAAATGTGTTCATCACTCTGACTCTAACAATAGAAGTTACAGATTTTCTTTTTGTTGATAAGTAAAAGAATTGACCCATTAGGCAGATAACTGGTCGGGGTATAGATATATCGCACCTGTTTAATACACTCACATTTGCTCCTGCCAATATCAGTTTCTTAACCACCTGAAGAGGCAAACATTTGCAGAAGTCAAGGAACAGCAAAATTGCATTTTATTAGCTAGGCACAGGGAACATGATAAATACCTCAAGATGCCCATTGAGGCAAGCCCAATGAAGAGGTGTATTCTTCTCCTCATTAAAAGCATTAAGATCCTGCTCAGACAAAAGTCCCAAGCATTCATATAACAATCTTAACCTCCAGCATGTGCAGCATTTCTAAGTAATCAGTCCTTTGTAAGATTTTAAAGAATCGGAAAGTCATGATTTAACTGAATTTTAAGCTCTATCATGGCATATATGAACAAAACAGCAACGAATGTTTGTGATTGGCAAGTTCATAGACTCCCAGTTGGTTGCTAAAACTCAGTTGCACAAAGGAAACCATGCAAACGTCATTTGGTTGCCACAAGTCATAAAAAGTGAATATAAATAGACAACAAACACTACATCCCCATATACTTTGAAGGGCGAGCTAAACAAACACCTAATAACAGAAAATTCCCTACATCAATAAATAAGTAGATCACAAAAATCACCCTCAGCATAAGGAATGTTTATAAACTCCCACTCCCATCTCTTTCTCTGTTAACATATGTGGAGTAGCTGTCATGCGTGAGTAATAGAAATCAAGGTAGTTGCTTTAATAATTAGACTGCAGGCAGATAGCCGGAAGGAAACTTGTTTGATCCTTTATGGCAAAGATGTCATATCATCAATAGAGGGAAACCATGCAGATGATAATACTAGCACAACATCATTTAGAGTCAGGGGGATGATGGATCAATCAGATAGTTCATCCAGCTGACAATCACCATGTGGAAGCTATGTAAACAAGCTTGTAGGTAACTATACAACCAAGCAACAGACAATTTTCTTTTCTGTATTGTAGGTCAGCAGCAACTCGAGAACCATAGTTGGGAACCTAGGTAGTATTAGCAAAGATAACAAGCCGTTTGCTCAACTGACATTCAGGATGTGGAAGCTATGTAAACAAGCTTGTAACGTACTAGAAAGGAAAGCAATGGATGCAACTTGAGAACCATAGTTGGGAACCTAGCTAATATAAGCAAAGTTACATGAAACACTCAATCGTATGTTCAAATTTTCCTTGGGAAAAAGTTCTAAAACAAGATCCTTTTGAGCTAAACAGTACAAGTGTACAATATGGCAGCCCAAGATTAGCTTGATCACAGAGTATTGAACAAACATTGCCGAAAGCTAAATAAAATGAACACATCAAAGACAATTTGTAATTTAATAATGATCAGTTATCAGTCTCGAGGATTCTTTAAATTAGAAATTGATAAACAACAAACAAGTTTCTAAGATGGCTTCCTCACCACTCCTCTGCTGATAAGATATTCTATGATGTTAAGATGTCCATTAGCTGCAGCCATATGAAGTGCTGCAATCAAATATCAGCTGGACTTTAGGTCAAACACAGATCAAACCATGATTAGCAGAATAAAACAACGCAATCTAAATTAGTGTGAGATAATAGTATCCTAAAAGTCAAGTTTCACCAATGCCCTTCGAGAATCTAAACAAAAACAACTGCTGACAAGCAAGTGCAAAAGATTGTTCCAGACACCATCTAAAATATTGACGAATAATATACACAATATTTTCACATGCCACATACCAAACAAGTGTACCACAAATCTAGGGCATTTCAAAATTTTCAGTAGATATGAAAATTTGGCCCAATGAAGATCACTTATAACATGCAAATCATGTTTAGCATCCACTTAGTTTTCACCTCAAAGCACCATATTAGCTAACCCTAAACAATTATTGTTGGCTTCTAATTACCATAACATGGCTCTATTTCTTCACCAACCTCCAAAACAAGAACAGCCTCCAAAACATGTTATTCCCCAAAAACTCTTGGCAAATGAAAGAAACTCTCTTTTTTTCTAAATAACTAATTGAACCAGGATACCAAAATCTACTTACTTTTTTTTTTATAAGTAAATAATATAAAAATACCAAAATCTACTTATAAAAAAAAAGGATACGAAAATCTGATATATGATGCTCACACTCATTGTCAGTATTGTGAAAAATGTAGATTTTGGGATTGCCAAGATATAGAAAAAGAGAAGAATAAAAATCATCAAGCACGGGATTTAAATTGTTGGGCTTTGAAAACCTAAATCCACTAGCATAGACAATCATGAAGTAATTTACTAACCAAAAGATGAAGTACAAGAGAGCACTGATAAAATGCTCAAATCCAATGTCCCAACACAGGCAAATCTCATTCACACGCCATAGGAAAATTTTCTACAGAAGGGAACTTTTTCTAATGGCCCAACACGAGAGACAAAAATCTACTCTTAAGTCTCCTTTTTTTCTCTCTTGCAGCTTTGCAGACGAAACTAAGAACGGGAGACTTTCTTCTCGTCTCTGTCTCTCTATGTCTCTCTCTCTCTCTCTCTAGATGCATCAAATCAGCAAAAAATTGTCATTTTGAATAGTACAGCATGTATACAATATAAATACGCCACCTCATATATGAAAGTTGGCCAGGATTAGGAAGAACAATGCAGCAAGGAGTGAAAAGCATTAAATGCTTTGACACAAAGGAGAAACTTCTTTTGCAAGTTGGACTTGCACAAAGTCTTATCACACAAGCCTAGGATAAGTGAAGCTATTGTGTGGCAATGGTGCATAGTATTCCATAAATCCAAACTTAAATTCAAGGCACCTCAACAGTCATCAGTTACCACTTGGGTGAATGCCAGCAAAGAAGATGGGAGAAAAGGGACATTAGGTTCTTGTCCTAGTCATTCATATGTATGGCTAATAGACACCACCACTCTTCCATGTCCAAATTCCATCAACCCTGTTGTAGGCTGCAGAAGCAACATACTATTGTTGTATCATTGTCGACTTGTGCTTCCAAAGCCAACTTCCCATGACTTGAAAGGTTGATAAACTTACTTCTCAGGAGGGAAACTTTGCTGCACTTCGAGAAATTATAACCACAAAGAGAAATCCTTGTACTCAAGATTGCTTTCTCAGATCTTGTCATGTTTCCTGAACCAAAGCTAAACCCCAAAAAAGGTTTAAGAAGTGCCCCCCTGTTATTCCAAGTTGGTGATGTCAACCAAACTAAACATTGCATGAATCTCATCCAGTAGACTTCATACTAGTACTTTGGCAATCATAAAGACTTAGTTCCTGACCCCAGTGACTTATAAGTCTTTAAACTTACTAGACATGCCTGAAAGAGGAGAGATTCATAACTAATATGGGATTCCAGGGCACTTGATTACTACCTATTTCCTGAAGCAGAGTTGAGTAGTGAAGCTAAAATCTGATAACTGGCCATGTAAAAGTTAATTTTAGAGGTAGTAGCACAATGTTCAGAGATTGAATCTAAAATCTCAATTGTCAACAATTTACCCAGGAATTCAGGGGAACTTTAAGCATTGAAACAAGTTCCTCCGCCTACTGAAAGACCATTGAAATTTAAAACTTCAAATCATAGCCTCGAAATCAGCCCAAGAATACAATCCGTCAGTGTAACTTAAAAGATGATCAAAATTCGTTCTTGCAAAACTGTATCCCTCCCTAAACCCGATAAATACTTGGTTTCTCTATATGAGATTTAGACTGACAACTCAATCAGCTTAGCTTTAACATCATTTTGTTTTATAAAAAAATATTAAAAATAAAATAACAAAACGGAGAACGCTTTCTAAAAAAATACATATAAACGGCACAAATTTAAGACATTTCCATAGTAGAAATAATGAGACAATTAAACAGTCAAATTTTCATATGCAGCAGATACAACCAGAGAGAAACAAGCTTTATACTAAAGTTTAACCTGTTCGGCCGAGCGAGTCCCTGGAATCAAGGGGAACACCAACAGACTCTAAACTAACGATGTCGTCGAGATCATCGTATCTAGCAGCCTGTGAAACAGACAAAACGCAAAAAGAAATTTCACGAAGAAAGGAAAGAAAAAGGAAAGGAAAGGAAAGATAAAAGTGATGGGAAGCGGTGTGTACTTCAAGCAAGGCGTCTAGATGCTCGGGCGTCGTCTCTGTAGGTGTCTGCTCCGCTGAATTTGCCTCCATTCCCATCTTTCGCTGTTCGTCGCGCGAACACAATGGCCGGAGGCCCAGATATACGGAACTTTAGATTGTAACTACAATTTGGGCCGAATCAAATACCTAATTCACAAGAAAATTATAAAAAATGATTTTATGAAAAATTTTATAAAAACAAAACGTAAATTGACGTGATAACTTGTAAATCCTGTGATATATAAAATTGTAAAAGTCTTATTTTACTGCAATGTAAATATGATATATCACATCTAATTATATTGTGAATTTTATTTTTATTATGTTTTCTTATTATATGTCTAAACGTTCTCTTACGTGATGACAAGTGCTAGTAAAATATATATGAAAGAGTAATGCTCCATACATATTTTAGTTGGAGAATGTTGAATATCATGCAGACAGAGTGTTTGAATAAAAGCCAAAGAAGAAACAACGCAACAATACACTGCAATACCTCAATTTTTCTCATTGATTTTCATGACAGAGTGAATACATATTTATAGAATGATTCTCTAACAAACTCTATAAGAGTAATCAATCAATACATGACAGGTGTCCTCAATGTACAAATTCCGTTATATTTATAGAGTCTAGAGTGTTGTACAGTCTACTTTACACGTTGTATTATTTCTGGTGGATGAGTCAGCTGCTGTGTGGGATGCCTTAATATTCTCCCGCGATTCAAGCGGCACTATTTGAAGAGTGAAGCTTGATCGTAGTTGATGAAAACGAGCAGTTAACAATGGTTTGGTCAGAATATCTGCAAGCTGGTCCTTGCTAGATATAAAGGCAACCTGAAGGGCTTTTGCAGCAACTCTTTCTCTCACAAAATAAAAGTCCAGATCAACATGTTTGGTTCTGGAGTGGAGAACAGGATTTGCAGATAAGTACATGGCTCCTAAATTGTCACACCACAAGGTAGGGGAATGTTGAAGGTAAATGTCAAACTCTTTCAATAAGAATTGTAGCTAGAGAATTTCATAGGTTGTGTTGGCAATTGATTTGTACTTAGTTTCAGTGGAAGACTGAGCGATGGTTGGCTATTTTTTTGAGCCCCAAGATACAAGATGTCCACCAAGAAATACATAGTATCCTCCTGTTGATCGACGATCATCTAGGCATCCAGCCCAGTCAGTATCAGAAAAGGCAGACAAAGTAAGGTTAGAGGATGTAGTAAAGTGAAGACCAAGGGATGGAGTGTTTTTAAGATAACGGAGGATTCGTTTGACGGCTTACTAGTGGGGCAGTCGTGAGGCATGCATATACTGACAGACACGATTGACAGCAAATGAAAGGTCTGGACGGGTAAATGAGGGGTATTGAAGACTTCCAACTACACTACGGTATAGTTGAGGGTCTTCAAGTGTATTCTTGTCCAATGTAGTTAGTTTAGAGGAAGTGCACATAGGAGTGGTGACAAACTTGGACTTAAGCATATTTGTCTTAACAAGAAGATCATGAATATATTTGGATTGAGATAGATACAATCCAGAGGAGTCACGAGTGACTTCAATACCAAGAAAGTAATGTAAATCACCCAAATTCTTGACAGAAAAATAAACACCAAGAGAGGTAATGAAATCAAAAATAACCTTGGGACTGGAACCAGTGATTCGTATGTCATTTACATATATAAGAAGAAAAATAGAGATAGTAGAATTTTGGAAAATAAAGAAAGATGAATCGGCCTGAGGAGCCTATTTTAAACTATATATGGACTTGAGCCACTTACAGATATGAGTTGGATGATCTGGATGCTCAAACCAGAGAGGTTGGTGCATAAACATCTCTTCTTCAAGGTCCCTGTGCAAGAAGGCATTCTGGATATTGAGTTGGTGGAGAGGCCAATGATTGGTCACCACTAAGGATAAGAGAAGTCAAATAGTAACTGGTTTCACTATTGGGCTAAAAGTTTCCAAATAATCAAGGCCAGGTTGCTAATGGTACCCGTTGGCCATTAAACGTGCCTTGTGGCATTCCAGAGAACCATCAACATGATGCTTGGTCTTTAGAATCCATTTAGATCCCAGTTATTAAGGTTTGGAGAAAATGGAACCAGTACCCAGGTCTTATTGTCGAGAAGGGCTTGAAACTCCTTATTCATGGCTGTTCACCATTCTAGGTAACGAGAGCTTGGTAAATGATGTGGGTTCCTTTGGAATGGTAGTTTTTGAGGGTGTTGAAGGGATGAGGTAACTTCAGTGAGGGAGAGATGAGGCTTGGGAGGCGGCCAAGAAACAATGCCAACGGATTGAAGGCAAGGACAGTTTATGTTTGATTTGGAACTGGTGACCATCAGGTGGGTGGGGGGTTGATAGGGAAGTGATTCCGAGGAAGTGGAAGAGGTAGTTGTAGATGGGGGGCAGCCGAAGAGGGTGACAGTGATGAGGAACGGATAGGACTCGAGAGGTTCCAGAATGTGTTTTTGTTTGAGAAACCCTAATGGATTTGAGTGTAGTGGATTGGGGAGAGTTGGATTCTAGTGAAGGAGTAGTTTGGGTTGGACCGAATGATGAAGAAGGAAGGGATGGGCTAGTAGAGTTTGGGGGGGAAAGGAATATCAGAACCTGAGATAATGTAATGGACCTTGAAGTAGTGGGTGATGTGGGTTGAGGAAAGATATTGGAGGAAGATGAAAATAGAAATTGTGTTTTGTCAAATTGCACATCTCATGAAATGAATGTACGACCAGTGGGAGGATGGAAGCACTTGTACCCCTTGTGATCTAGGTTGTAGCCCATAAAAACACAAGGATTGAATCTATAGTCTAACTTGTGCTTGTTGAAAGGCCTTAAGTTAGGCCAGCACAAGGAGCCAAAGACTTTAAGCAAGGAATTGGTGATTGGCCCATTAAGGTCTGAAAAGGAGTGCTATGATTTAAAATGGGTGTGGGTAACCGGTTTAATAAATAGGCCGTTGTTTGGAAGGCCTCAGCCCAATAGATTTGGGGCATAGATGCATAAGATAAGAGAACAAGTCCGATTTCAACCACATAACGGTGCTGACGTTCAATACTTCCATTTTGTTGGTGAGAGTATGGACACATGACATGATGGAAGATGCCAATTTTTTGGAAAAGAGTATGAAGAGGTTGAAATTCACTCCCCAATCGATTTGAATGGAATGTATTTTAAAGTTAAAGAAATTATTGACATATTGAGAGAAGGCAAAGAAAAGAGGAGACACATTGGATTTAGATTGCATAGGAAAAAGCCAGATATATTTAGAAAAGTCATCTAGTATAGAAAAGTAAAATCTATGGCCATTTATAAAAAGTGAGGGAGCTAGGCCCCATACATCTAAAAATAAAATTTCAGAAGGTTGGGTGGAGCGAGACTCAGTAGACGAATGAGATAAGGCATGGGTCTTGGCCTGGGAATAGGCAGAGCATGATTTAAGCCCAATGAGAGACATAAAGGTGGGAAGCTTGTTCTGGCTGATGGTGTACATTGTTATTCTTGAGGATGGGCGATCGAGTCTAAGATGCCATAGGTAAGAGCTGGTTTTGGTTCCAATGTAAGCTTGAGGTTGAGCAGAGGAATGAACGAGAGAAGTGGTTGGGGACGGCAATGCATAAAGTCCATCTTCAACGGGGCCGTTGAGAAATGTTTCTTGGGAACGAGTATCCTTCACAAAAAAAAGTCATGGTGAAGTTCAAAGAAGACCTTATTATCATGGCAAAATTCTCGAACAGAAAGCAAGTTACGATAAATTAAAGGAACGTGAAGGATATGGTTTAAGAGAAATTTGCCAGAAGGGGTTTGGAGATGAGTGTTGCCGATGTGCTAAATAGGCAGAGAGGAGCTGTCGCCGATGCTGACTTGGTCAGATCCCTAGTATAATGCTGAGTCATAATTCAAGTTGGAGAAGTTCGATGTAAAATGGTGTGTTGCTACCGTATTTGGAAACCAAGTGGAGTTTGGGAAAGTAGATGAGGGTATTGTAGTGAAATTAGCGGCAAAGTTTGATTGGGGGGGGGGGTTTCTGATATGAATGATTAAATCGATGGATGCATTCCATGGTAGTATGCCCATGTTTGTGGCATACTTGGTAGAGTGGTTTGTTATCGGGACGATTTGTGAAGTAGTTGGGAGATTGGCCTGAACCACAGCTAGAGGTATTTCCACGACCACGAACCCTATGACCACCACGATAATTTGGGCTTCATCCACCGCGACCAGAGTTTTGAGGGGGACGGCTAAAGGTGTTGTTGGCAGAGATGTTAGTGCTAGACAGCAGGGATTGGGTTTGATGGTTTAGGTGAGATTCGTGGTTTACCAAGTAGTTGTAGATTTGATGTGGGGATAAGGGATCGGGTCGTGTGGTGAGTGAGGTAACAAGGGAATCATAATCTAATCCTAAACCAGCAAGTAGCTGGTATATCGAGAACTCTAAATTTGAGAGGACATGTCTAGAAGCACCTAGTTGAGAGGAGAGATTTTTGGCTTTGTTATAGTATTTAGTCATGGACTCAATCCCTTTCTTGAGGGTGGCCAATTGATACTGGGTGTGCATTATGTGAGCTGAGGACTGAGCTTGAAAAAGTTTTTCCAGAGTTTGCCATATATGTTGAGAAGAGGTGTAATCAAGGACTTGGTTGAGAACAGAATCAAAAAGTGAGGAGTTTATGGCTGAGACAAGAAGTTGGTCTTGAAGATGCCACTTAGTGCATTATGGGTTGGGTTTATCATTGATAAACTCAGCTAGGATGGATAGGGAACCATCAATATACGGATAAAGATGGTGACCCCTTAAGGAATGAAACTATTTGTGCCTTCCATAGGAGATAGTTATCAATGTTGAGTTTGACTGTAACAAAGTGAGTAGCAGTAGTGGAAATGGCTGGGTAGAGAAGAGGTTGAATTGGATTTGGCCATGGGAAAACGTTAGTCCGTTAGGCTCTTTATACCATGTTGAATATCATGCAAATAGAGTGTTTGAATAAAAGCCAAAGAAGAAACAACGCAACAATACTGTGCAATACCCTCGATTTTTCTCATTGACTTTCATGACAAAGTGAATACATATTTATAGAATGATTCTCTAACAAACTCTACAAGAGCAATCAATCCATACATGACAGGTGTCCTCAGTGTACAAATTCTATTATAATCACAAATTCTAGAATGTGTGCAATCTGTTTTACACATTATATGATTTTTGGTGGATGAGTCCGCTACTGTGTAGGATGCCTTAATAGAGAATAGTTTTTATTTGGAGATGGCTCATACAAGTTTAAACAATTTTATCTTTAACATATATTAAAATTATGATAATATCCTTACCAAAATAATATTTTTTCTCATTTTAATACAAGACCTACACATGCAGTTTCTGAATAGAGATTATAAATAGAATTTCTATATATGAAGATTGTATTTTTCTTATTTTATGTGGCTCCGAGTTGTTTAGCACTTATTGTTTCCTATTTCTTATTCTTATATGTTATACGTTACATCTAAAGGTTATATGTTTTAATTTTTCTATCTATCTAATTACTTTTCTTTTTTATTTCTTTATTGCTAACTAAAATTAAAAAATAAATTGTTTATCGAACAATTGTCTATAGAGGTTAAGTCCTTCTTATAAGGTTGAGTCTCTAGTTAGGATAAGAGTGTTGTCTCTTTGAACATTTGTTTATAGAGAATATTAACAATAACAACGACGAAATCAATAACAAAAAGAAATAGTGTACTGGTAGAACTTGAAATATATATTTTTTGATTTATTATATCATATTTGATATGGAGATATCCATAATGTATCCGGTGATAAATGTAAGTTTTTTGATAAATGAACGATGCTGGTTTTCTTAAAAATAAATAAATATCAATATGAAATTTTTGTTGTAGTCTATCATCCATATTTTTCCTTTTAGAACTTTTTACAATTTTACTGAAAAAAAAATTGATCGGATTGATTGATCTCTTCTGTTTTTCAACCATGACTATTAAATGAACTTTTTTAAGCTACGAACATTGTTAGAAAAACACTTTGAAATAAATTGGGGAATAGATTTCTTGCACATTTTCTCATAGTCAAATTGAGAATGTATTTGCCAAACGATATTCCACCCCAAGTACTTTAGGCTTCGTTTGAATATTTGAATGAACTTAGCTTATCTTAATTGGGTTTTGTTTTAAACCTATTCAAACATTTAAATACACAATTTTCAAATTACTAAATACCACTCAACTCAAATCTATTGACATATGGAATTCATAATCTTTTTCAACTTATTATAAATATATTTAAACTTATCTTAACATCCAAACACATATAAACTCATTTTAACTGGACTTCAAAAAACTCATTCCACCTAGTCAACTCACTATTATTTATAAAGAACTCAAGTCAACTCAACCAAACTCAATATCTAAATAGAGCTTAATCTCATGAAGGTTATTCATAAATAATATGATTTTGGTGTGTTTCCATAGTGTATTACTCACTGACCATTGATGGGACTCCTCAAAGGTTCTTCAAACCAACATTAAGAGATATCAAGCCCGGCGATCCTCTCTCCTCATATTTGTTTATTATCCATTTTGAAGTATTCAATAATATCCTCAATAAAATAGATGATTCACACCATATAACAAGCATCCATGTGGCTTAAGGCAAAAATAGTATTAACTATTTTTTTTAACTGATGATAGTGTTCTATTTTGCAAAACAAATTCTCTAGACTGGAGTAGGTTGTTAAGGTTAAATAGAAAATATTGTAAAGTTAAAATATCATGAGAATACAGTTTTATAATATTATTTTTGTTTGGTGATTTGAAAATGTTGAATCATTATTATTATTTATTTAAAAGTTAAGAGAAATTGTAATTATTAATGTAAAAATATTTATATTTGAATTATGTTTAGGGAGAGAGAATATGTGAGATAATATGAACATTTTGAGATTATGATCTATTTTTCCCAACAAACCTAAAATATCTGATGTAGTTATTAAGATAGATGTTCTCTCTCTTATATATTATATATTATATATATATATTATATTATATATTATATATATATATTATATTATATATTATATATATATATATTATATATCTCCTATTAGGTGATCTTCAGTATTAGCTTCAGCATTTTTGTTTTTCAGGAGGGGGTTGCTCCAACCACTTCCTCACTTCCCTCTTTTCGTTTCAAGCTTAGTATCTAACAATTTTTTTTTTCTGTTTTTCACTTGTTTTTCGTCCAATAATGTAGTCGGGCTTTTTCTATCCGGTTTTCTAGTTTTTGGCATCCAAAGACTAACATGTGCCGCCTTTATCACTTTTATAGTCGTCGGTCTTCAAAGTTAGGGGAGGA
The DNA here is from genome assembly GCA_036559045.1 of Platycarya longipes. NCBI lineage: Eukaryota > Viridiplantae > Streptophyta > Magnoliopsida > Fagales > Juglandaceae > Platycarya > Platycarya longipes. Next base: position 4,933,122 of record CM071801.1, read on the forward strand.
CTTTGCCGTTTTGAGCTGCGTGTGTGCTACGCGAGCGTCACACGCATTTAACAGTGATTTGGTAAAACTTTGGCGGCCACGATTGGCATATTCTTCAGCCCTAGATCCTTCAGATTCAACCGCTGGTTCACCCTCTTTAGTGGTCCGTGTCATGCACGTACCAACGTCGACGTTGGTCCTCTGTCAGTGACTTGACTCAGATTTAGGCCTTTATCCTAATTTACCGCTTTCCCTAACCAGTGTTTTTGAGAATGGGATCGTAGACTTCTTCAATAAATATTTAAAGACATTAATCGATAGTACATCCACCGCCCTTTTCGCTTCGTGCGAAGGAACAACTGCTTTGTGTAGTGTTATTTAACTCGCTTTAATGCTAACCTCTTTATTCCATTTTTAGATAAGACGACATCTTCCTGTAAGAAAATGGTAGGGATCAAATATTGATCCCAAATAAATGCACTTTATTTTTAATTTTTACCACATCCACACTGTAGTTTTTTATTTTAAAATGATTGTTGGAGAACTCTACCATCTCCTATTGTATCACTTTATTTTATTTTATGAAGTTTACTTGCTAAAAATAAAAAATAAAAATTTAAGATAGATGGTATTCTTCCTTGTATTGATTCTCTTATTTAGAGAAATTACCTAATATAAAGTCATTTGTTTTTTTAAAAAGTAGTTTTTATCTTCTAACCTTTTCGTTTCGTTAATGTTTATATCTTCGTTGTCATTTTCTTATCCCTTTTAATTCAAGAGTTATCTTTCTTCACGACTTCTATTTATTATTTAATGACATTCACATCCTCTACTTTTGTACCTCTCACCCTCTTCTTCTCTCCTTAGCACCCAGCGGCCCCTTCCTGCAACCCTTTCAATCAGAGTCTCTCTCCCATTTATTCCTTTTCTTTCTCTTTTTGTATAACTAATTTCTCGTTGGTGTTTCTCTCTTCTTATTGGGGGTTTTTATTTTTAAAAGACATTTTCTGTCATCCAAGATTATGATCCAGGTACCGTTAAATTCTTTTATCTTTGTAAAGTGACCATGATTGCAAGTTCTACGCCATCTTTGGCATTTCTTGTAATATTCCCTGTGATCTTTGGTGATCATTTCAGTGAACTATAGACTGATTTTGACAGTGTTCAGTTTTTTATTCGACGGTGTTTCTAGCAAGTTAATGAAAAAGAACGCTTTTATGATTTTTGGTGTTGTGATGTTATGCTCTCATATGATTGCTCTTGTGAGTTCTGTGATGATTGCCATCATTCTTAGAAATCATGATCGAAAACATCGCAAGGTAGAAGACGACTGCTGTTTGGTTATAACGCTGGATTATCAGGAGTGAGACTATTCTCGCTCTTTAAATGGATTATTTCTTTCTGTCATTCGTTGATCTACAATAAACTGAAGCAGCCAAGTGCAACAAGTTAGGATTTTTGGCTTCATTTATTTGTCCTTTTACTGTTTACCCTCTTTCTTGATTGTTTACCCTTTTGTCCCTCGATTTTTTTATTCGTGATGTTACGTTTTTGCTTCTCAGTTCGGAACATTAACCTTGCCTTCTCGAACATTTTTCCTTCTCGTTCAGATGTAAAGAAAAATAAAATTTCGTTTAAAAAATCGGAGATACAGAAATGGTAGATCTCAGATCATACCCATACATTAAATTAATTTTGTATTATATTTATATTAATTTGTATAAATTTATGATGTGTTTCAACTTTTTATAGATTTCAATTCTCATTTTATTGTTCATTGTAGAGTGACAGGCGCACAACTAGTTTAACCTCTTTATTTTTTGCATTTACAGTTTAGCCTCTTTGATTAAGGATAAGTCAATTCATCTCATATAATTATTATATTTTTTTCAAATTTCTTAATAAAATATAATAAAGAATGCCTTTCACCTAACTCTTCACTGATTTGTGTGTGTAGATATATATGTATATGTCTGGTTGAGGCAGCCAGACAAACATCTATTTTGGTGAAGCTACATTAGCTCCATCATCGTCGACATTAATAATAATGTATAAGAGTACAAGTAATGATTAAAGAAATGTATTATTTCATTATTTATTTATTTTTATTTCATGATTAAAGAAATATTCTGTAATTTTTTTAAATGGTTAATAAATAAAAAACTGTATCGAAAAACAAATTACATGTCTAAACAAGAATGTAGATGAAGGACTCGAGAAAATGGGAGAAGCAAGTAAATTCTAAATATATGGCGTGATTTTTTTTTTTGTAAGAGAAATTACGAAAAATCCCGCCATTAGTAAACATGAAATCTCAAAATTTATTTAGTTTCACCTAAAGTTATATATGAGTAATGATACACTCATAACATTCTTTATAACACTTTTTTACAACACATGATATAAAATGAGAGTATTTTTATAAAGTGTGTTATTTTTATATATATTGTGTGCTTTTCTAACATGATTGGGAAAAATACTGTAGAAAATATTGCGTGCTTATCATTTATATATATATATATATATAATTTCATTTTCTCAAAAACTGAACAGTGCAAAAGTCTTTTTTGTCTTATTTTTTTGCTTAAAAAAAAAAGCTTGGGTGCATTTAATATTTGCCTTTGTAGCAATTATTAAATATTTTTTTTGGACTATGTAACATTTGGATGTTGAAAATGTTTGAGAGTGTTTGTAAATAGTAGTAAAAAGTAGGTGCAAATAATAATAAAATATTAAATAGTAATAAATAATAATAAAAATAGGTGAAAAATAATAATAAAATAATAAATAATAGTAAAAAATATTTGAGAATGTATGAAAAACTTTGTTTCCAAACCTAAGTTTATACCGAAAACGAGTTTTTCTCGTTTGTTTTCCTGTATTGTCTCGGGTAAAAGTTCGCATGAATAGTTTATCAACTCATTCTAGTGGTAGAAAGAGTAGGATTGCAAATAAATATCTAGTACATGATTTGTGTATGCTAGTTTTGTCTTTTTTGGTAATTTTAGTACTAATTCTTACGCATATTCATTTCGGTTTAGAAATTATTATATATAGGGTAAACAACATATTAAAGAAGAGATTCAGGATAAGATAATGCTTGAACTTTGAGGAGACGGCGCTTCAAAAAGGTTGCGAATATGCTTACGTCTTTGTCAAGTCAATATTTTTATCTAGCTGCCTTTATTATTCTAGAAATTGTCTAATTCATATAGAAAGAATCTATAATTGCATGCATTGTTTTAACACCTCCAACGCATTACTGGAGTGTCTCTCTTTATAATGATGAAAAATGATCGATGTTTAAATTCTTTTATTATTATAACAGGTCTCACAATAATTGACATATTTTTACACATGTTTGTAAGTAAGAAATAATGAGTAACACATCTTAAATGACAGTATTAACGATTACATATTTTTAAAGTTCTAGCTAAATAGGAAAAGTAGCTTTTATAAATAAAAATAAAAGGCAAAAATAGCCTTATTCTTTAAAACAAAGTACTTCTTCTTCCATGCAGAATAATATTTAGATTATTATTATTATTGAAACAAAACTTACAACATGGGCATCAATGTGTGGCCCTCATGTTGTTTGAGGGATATATGTTAGTATGACTTGTTCCATGCAAATTTAGTCTTTAGGTGTAATTAATTAGATATCTTGAGTTAGGAGAATAAAAATATTTCAATGTCCATTGATTGGCTCTTTTTATATATGTTAATATGGGAATTTATAGTGAAGGAAGGGTTTTTACTTGGTCTATGGCTCGTGACATGAACAAAATCTGACAAACATAATTGTTCCCTTATGATCATCAAACTACAGGATTCCATTGTACTATTTACGGTGTTCTTATCTTGATCAATTACTATTTGTAGCATGACATGCATCCTTCGGTGGACCATTTATGGTGATAAACCAACATGCTCACAGTGTGAACATCCGTTTGAATTTTTAGAATGACATTTTCAAACTTATGTTTTTATAAATGGCTGGCGGTTTCAAACACAGATTGTTTATTTAGAGAACCGGGTCATATGCCATCAAGTTCTTAGTTGGCCTTTTCTTCAATGAAAATTTTTGAGTTGGTAAAGATGATTAAAATACATTTTTTTTATTGGAGAGGGAGGAAAATATTAATTTTTTGATATATTATCCGTTGGACTATTATCAATTACTAGTTCACGTAGAAAACATCTATATGCATGCCTTTTTTTATAGTCTCAATATGCTATCGAAGTGAGTCTCTCACAATGATAAAAAATGATTGATGTTTTAACTTTTTTTATTATTATAACAGGTCCCACAGTAATTGGCATAAGATTTTTAAATAAGAAATAATTAGTGATGCATTTTCAATGATAACATCAATGATTACATGTTTGAGAAGAGTGTCTGCCCACTTTTTAAAGTCAATTGCTTTAAATCTTTGATTGTGGAGGATCAATAAGACATTTATGATGATGTTGAATATTATTATCCATATGAAGAGGAAGAAGACGATATAGATGAAGTTTACTTCAGTAGTTCAACAAAACTTGTATTGGGAATCAAAGCTGGAGGATCAGGAAGACACTTCATCTAGATCATCTTCTTCCTCTTTATATGGATAATGATCTTGAGCATCATTATAAGTGTCTTCCTGATCCTCCACAATTAAAGGTTTAAACCAATTGACTTTAAGTAGCAAGCAGACACTCTCTTCAAACATGTAATCATTGACACTATCATTCAATATGCATTACTAATTATTTCTTATTTACAAGTCTTATGCCAATTATTGCGGGACCTATTATAATAAGAAAAAAAGATAAAACACCAATGATTTTCCATCATTGTGAGAGACTCACATCAATAATGTATAGAGACTATAAAAAAAAAGGCATGCATGTCGATGTTTTCTACATGAACTAGTAATTACAATAGTCTAACAAATAATATAACAAAAAATTACTCTTTCGCTTTCTCCCCACAAAAAAATAAAATAAAATAATTATATTTCATTCAACTTTACCAACTAAATAATTTTCAAGGACAAAAAGGCCACCAAACAACTTGATGACATATGACCCAGTTCTTCAAGGAAGAAAAATTGATTCTCTTATTTAGAGAAATTTTCTAATATAAATTCATTTATTTTTGAAAAAAAAAAACTAGTTTTTCTCTTTGACACGTTCAGTTTCTTTGAATGTTTATCTTTTTATCTTTTTCGTTTTCATTATATAATCCAGTTTAATTCAAGACTCATCTTTCGTCAATAGTACTTCTATTTAATGTTAGGGGGCTGGTAAATCTGGGTTTATGTGAGGACCTCAGGACATCCACCTTCATTTTCACTCCACCACCACATCCTTGATGACATATAATCCAGATGGAACGCGCATCCTTTCACTCCCACCTTCACTTGATCATTAGTTATTTACAGCAATAACATAGCAAAACAGCCCAAAACAGAAATGAATTGTTGGCTAGAGATCAACACTAATGGAGGATGCGCGTGTAGGACATCCACCACCACAAGAGAGGAGCGGAGGGTCAATTCCAAGTTATTTCATTGCAATTGAAACGCACAACAACTGCTAACAATTTTCATCAAGTATCGTGGCCCGTTGAAAGGGGTCTTCAAGCCTAGCTCTTTAGCACGTCCAACACAGATTTACACAGCCCGAATTGACCCAGTAATCCCATGCTGTATTTCAATAACTTGGAACCTTCCATCTAGTTCAAGTGCCAACTCTCTTCAGTTTATTGTACTTCATCTCTTGTACTTTAACTTCTCTGTGTCTTCTAAATCTTGCGTTCCATCTGCCACTCCATCTCCTTGCGCCACCGTGAGTCCCTGGTCCTCTGCCGGTCTCCTAACAAGCCTCTCCTGTTAAAGCACATTGTCCACAAGGTGCAGATACTATTAGGTGACAAACAACCAATTTATTTTCTTTGATTAAGTATAAGCAATTCATCTCGAATTAAGTTTTGATGAAATTTAGATTTTATTTGGATAATAAGTTAGTCACATTTCATCTCATCTAATTGTTATATTTTTTCTAAATTTTTTAATAAAATATAATAAAAGATGCATTTCACATAGCTCCTCATTGGTTTGCATGTGTGTTTGTATATATATTTATGTCTGGTTGAGGCAGCCAAACGAAACATCTATTTTGGTGAAGTTACGTTAGCTTCATCATCGTCGACATTAGTAATACGTTATAAGAGTATAAGTAAGGATTAAAGAAATGTGTTTCTCCATTGTATTTTTTATTATATATTTCAAGAATTTAAGGAATAACTAAAGTGGCAAGCCAGCCATTAGATAGATAAATAAACAAATAGAATCGATATCTAAAAAAAAATTTTTTAGCACATAAACTATTTAAAAAAAAGTTACTCATAAAGGTTTTTTTACATATATAAATCCACGAGTAAAATAAAAAAAAAATTCGAAAGCAAGTTTTGCAAGATTCAGGTGTTACACTCTCTCGCTTAAAAAAATTTTCATCCTCAAAATTTGTTGAAGCTAAAGTCAAGTCTCGAATACTTAATTCATCAACCTCATACAAATAGCAAAATCAACTCTCAAATTATTAATCAACAAAATCACCCTTTCGTGGTGCATTCTGTTAATTCTTCTAAAATGTCAAGATCACAAAGTCAAAACCTCCAGTTTCTAATCAAAACTTGTTCCACAAACTCAGCCTGAAATCTAAACCTTCAAACATTTGTCCTAAAAAATTTACAAATTTTCAATCCTCACAAAATTTCTAGTAGTACACTCTCAAATTCTAAACCTTAACTTTCCATACAATTGCTTCTTAGTTCACAAATTCCTAAATCTCAGAACGAAGTTCCTTCTTAAACCCAAAGATATCTAAAACCTTAACTTCAAAATCTAAACCTCAATCTCTCAAAACTTTAGTTCATAAAGCGTGTAGAATCTTAAACCTGGCTCTGCAAAAAAAAAAAAAAAAGTAATAGATAACGAAAACAAATAGATAAAAAGATAAACATTCAACTAAATGGAAAGGGTAAAAGAGAAAAATTACTTTCTTTTCAAAACAAATGAGTTTATATTAGCAGATTTCTCAAAATAAGAGAATCAATATGAGGAAGAATATCCTTTATCTTAGTTTTTTTTTAAGATAGTTAAATATATTAGATAAACTAACAGAAAATAAAATACAAGTTTAAGTAGGGGTTAGGAGTCCCCTACAATATTTCTAAATAATTAACACACAATACAGTACGAGAAGGGAAGCCAAATGAATGGCTCCCAAAAAGAGGGGCACATCAAAACCAACTAAATGGCTCCTGCCCATTTCTCAATAATGGGAAGGACTGTTTGGTGGTGGTTTTAGGCTACGACAAAAAGCCACAGCGGTAAAGTGTGTGCTGCACCGTATTAATCTAGGCTGATTGTTGTAAGGAACTTTCACTCCCACCTTCACTTGATCATTAGTTATTTACAGCAATAACATAGCAAAACAGCCCAAAACAGAAATGAATTGTTGGCTAGAGATCAACACTAATGGAGGATGCGCGTGTAGGACATCCACCACCACAAGAGAGGAGCGGAGGGTCAAGACATGTAGATCAGAGGTCTTTGGTGTCGGCGAGGCAGCGCGTGTCTCCAAAAACTGCCCCAGGACGCGTCGGTGTATGATTAGCCCATGCGGCAAAAGTCATGCATGTGGCGCAAAATGTAGAAATAAAGAACAATCGATCTTCCACAAAAAAGTAGATTAGCAGCTGGAGAGGTGGCAAGCAAGGTGCATGTTGACCGCAGGGCACTGGAGAGCAGTAGATCCACTTGTGCCGAAGCTAGAGAGAAAATATAACAAAAAGTAGAAATAATGAACACGGAAAAGGAAAACAATTACTCGTCAAAGGCGGAAGGGGGTGGAGCCGAAGCTCCAGCCCATATCCACCATGGGGAGGTGAAGAAATTCCAGCAACGGGGGAAGATATTTCCTGGGTAAAAAGAAAATGTGGATGAAAGAGAAATATCTGTATAAGTCAGAATATCCTCTATCTTAATAACTACATCAGATATTTTAGATTTGTTTAGAATGTGGAAAAATAGATGATACCTTAAAATTTTTATCTTATCTCATATTTTCTACAATATTCTTCACAATCATGTCTTAAAATGAATAGTACTATTGAAAAATACCATATAGATATAACAACCATATAAAAATAACACCACTTAATAAAAATATTCATATTTTATGTCATGTGTTGTGAGAAGTATTACAAAGAGTGTTATGTGTGTATCTTTACTCATATGTAAATCTAGGTGAATCCAAATAAATTTTGGGGTTTCGCTTAATTGCCTAATGAATTTTTCTCTGTTTCTCTAAGAAAAAATATCATCCCATTCAAAATTTAATAGCTTCTCCCATTTTCTTAAGTTTGCCTACAACTCTACAATCTTGTTTAGAGGTGTAAGTTCTTTTCATATAGTTTTTTTCATTTATTAACTATCTAAGAACTGTTTCTTTAATCATTAAATAAAAAATACAATGGAAAAACACATTTATTTAATCATTACTTATACTCTTATACCGTATTACTAATGTCAACGACGATGAAGCTAACGTAACTTCACCAAAATAGATGTTTCGTTTGGCTTCCTCAACCAGACATAAATATAAACACAAACACACGCAAACCAGTGAGGAACTACATGAAATGCATCTTTTATTATATTTCATTTAAAAACTTAGAAAAAATATAACAATTAGATGAGACGAAATGTGACTAACTTATTTTTAAATAAAATCTAAATTTCATCAAAAATTAATTCGAGATGAATTGCTTATCCGTAATCAAAGAAAATAAACTGATTAATTGTCACCCAACAGTATCCGCACCATGTGGCCAAGGTGCTTTAACAGGAGAAGCTTGTTAGGAGATCGGCAGAGGACCAGGGACTCACGGCGGCGCAAGGTAATGGAGTGGCAGATGAAATCCTAGATCTAGAAGACACAGAGAAGTTAAAGTACAAGAGATGAAGTATAATAAACTGAAGAGAGTCAGCACTTGAACTAGATGGAAGGTTCGAAGATATTGAAACGCAGCGTGGGATTACTGGGTCAATTCGGGCCGTGTAAATCTGGGCTAGACGTGCTAAAGAGCTGGGCTTGAAGACCCCTTTCAACGGGCCATGATACTAGATGGAAATTGTTAGCAGCTGCTGTGCGTTTCAATTACAATGAAACGCACCGTTTAGTGAGGAACCCACGGGCATGTCCTGAGGTCCTCTTTAGTAATTTAACTGCTTTCTTTTAGACCTAGTAGTAGTTTAAGAGAGGGACACGCAATTTTTATTTGTATTCTGGAAGAACTTGGACCCTTTGGGTATTTGGAGGTGGATTGCCTGGAACGATCCTTTGATATTCTTTTATGAATGTGTGATTTAATTCCTTTTCGTGTGATATTTTTTTGCTGATTATTACAGACCATTTGAGCTCCTGTTTGCTCATTTCTTACTCTCACAGTGACTCTTAAAATCCCATCAAAGCACCCTCGAAAACCCTTACATAAACCCAGATTTACTAGCCCCCTAACAGTGTTATCCAGAGCCCTTTTCATGGCTAATGCTGCACGGTACCAAGCTCTACGACGTCGAGTGGATCAACATGAACAGGCCCTGCAAAACATTAATGCCAGGTTAGATGAAGTTATGAATCTTTTGAGAACTTTTGTCACCAACCAAAATGAAAATGCAAATGCCAGTGCAAATGCTAATGCAAATGCAAATAGAGCTATATGATTTGGAGTGGACGATGAAGGGGACAGTGATGATGGAGGAGTCCAGGAAAATGCCAATAGTCCTAACTATCCTCGAGGAGCTCACTTTGACTTTCCTCATTTTGATGGGGAAAACCCCTCAAATTGGCTATTTAGGGCTAGCCAATACTTTGACATCGATCAAACACTCCGAACCGAAAGGCTACAAATACCCTCATACCATTTGGATGGGGAAGCCTTGCTGCGGTACCAAGATGCGCTGCAATCCAGTCAAGTTCCCACTTGGGCTAATTTTAAAACAGCACTATTAATACGCTTTGGGCTGACGGCTTACGATGACCCAATGGAAGCTCTTACTTGCCTTAAGTATACCACGACAGTTTAAGCTTATAAAGCTGAATTCTAAGCGATGTCAAATCGTGTGAGAGAGCTATCGGACAACCACAAGCTGAGTATGTTTGTGAGTGGATTGAAAGATGAAGTCCGTCTCATGCTTTGTATGTTCAATCCAATTAATTTGGAGGCAGTGTATGGGTCAGCCAAGATACAAGAAGAATTTTTATTGGCTGCGAAGAAGTCTTATTCAAGAAATACCTACCACCAAACATACTCTAACCCGACCTTCAACCCACTGACAACAGCCAGAGAGGGCAGCAGCAAAACGGGTAGATACATATCACCAAATAGAAAAGTCTCTTCAATGACAATGAATGAAAAGCGTCGTAAGGGACTTTTCTGGCATTGCGAGGAGAAGTGGAGCCCAAATCACCGTTGTAAATCTCCTAAGATTTTATTTATTGCAAGCCCAAGAGGAGGAAGTAGAGGAAACTGAGTCATCTAACTTTGATGATAAACTACCCAAAGTTGAAGGGAAGCAACCATCCATTAAGGAGCCAGACCTCCAGAATTCCTTGCATGCAGCGGTGGGAACCCCTACTCCTAAAGGAACCTCCCGTTTCCACTAGACCACCGTTATCCTCATTTGCCAAAGAACCGAAATTGAGAAAATTATCTCTAAGTTGCTATAATCAGGAGTTATAAGGCATAGCAGCAGCCTATTCTCTTCCCCGCTGCTCCTTGTTCAAAAGGTGAATGGTAGTTGGTGACTGTGTGTCGACTATCGGGCAATAAACACTCACACCATCAAACACAAGTTCCCTATTCCTGTCATAGATGAGTTATTGGATGAGTTACCTGGGTCAAATTTTTTTTCTAAACTGGATTTGCGATCCGGTTATCATCAAATCCGTGTGGTTGAAGACGACATTCCCCAAACAGCCTTTAGAACACACGAGGGTCACTATGAATTCCTCGTGATGTCCTTTGGATTAACAAATGCCCCTTCTACTTTCCAAGGACTCACGAACCAGATTTTTAGGCCATTCTTATGGAAGTTTGTACTTTTTTTTATGATATCCTGGTTTGTAGCAAGTGCTGGGCTGAGCACTTCTTATACTTGAGGAAAGTTTTATCAATGTTGCGAGAAAACCAGTTGTATGCGAAAATGTCAAAGTGTCAATTTGGAGTAGAAGAAACTGATTATTTAGAGCATGTGATTTCTACGGAAGGGGTTAAGGCTGTTTACGCCAAAGTAATGGCCATGTTGAAATGGCCAAAATCGTGAAGTGTCAAAACGTTACGGGGATTTCTGGGCTAAAAGGGTATTACTGAAAATTTATCAAGCATTATGGTGCGATTGCTGTCCCCCGCACAAGATTATTGGGAAAAAATGCTTTTGAGTGGTCTACTGAGGCTGAAACTGCCTTTCAAGTCTTGAAAAAGGTTGTAACACAGCCACCGATTCTCAAATTACCTAATTTTTCCCAACCATTTACACTAAGTGTGATGCAAGTAGAAAATGTGTGGGCGCTGTTTTAATGCAAGAGAATAGACCAATTGCATTCATGAGCAAGGCATTGAAAGGGAAAGCATTGTTACTTTCTACGTATGAAAAAGAATTTTTCGCCTTGGTTACCACTGTCCAAAAATGTTGTCCGTATTTATTGGGCCACTCCTTCATCATAAAAATGGATCAACAAGCTCTCAAATTTCTGCTTGAGTAGCGTGTTGGAACTGCAGCCCAACAAAAATGGCTAACGAAGTTGTTGGGGGTATGATTTCACTATTTTCTACAAAAAGGGAACCGAGAATAAAGTAGCTGATGCGCTATCAAGACAGATGGAGGAAGGTGATGCAGACTAGGCCAATGTGGTCATGATTTCTTTTCCAAGTCCAAATTGGGTTGAGGAATTAAAACGTAGTTACACTGCATCGGAGGAAGCGCAACAATTGATTTCACAGCTAAATAGCAACTCAGAACCGCCAAAAAGATTCCAGTTATAGCAGGGGATCATTGCAAAAAAAGGAAGAATTTCTTTAGTGGCACACTCAGCATTCAAGGGTAAAGTTTTAAACTTTATTCATGATGATCTAGTGTCAGGCCATTCGAGGTATTTAAAGACTTATCGGCATGCAAAACGAGACTTTATTTGGAAGGGAATGAAGTATGATATTAACAAAATGGTCCGAGAATGTGACACTTGTCAAAGGGTCAAGTATGAGACAGTGTTGCCTCCAAGTCTACTGCAACCTCTCCCTATACCAGAACAAGCGTGGACCAACCTTTCTACGGACTACATAGAGGGCCTTCTGAGGTCTAAGGGCCTTAATGTTATTCTGGTTGTGGTGGACAGATTCACCAAATATGCCAAATTCATTGCTCTCGCCCACCCCTACACGGCTTCTAAGATTGCAGAACTCTTCATGGACCATGTGTTCAGGTTACATGCCATGCCAAAGACCATTGTTTCAGACAAAGACCCAATTTTTGTGAGTTCCTATTGGAAGACACTCTTCAACCTACAAGGGTCCTCATTACAATTCAATTGAACCTATCACCCCCAAAGTGGGGCCAAACCGAAGCCCTCAATAAATGCTTAGAGAATTATTTTCGCTGCTATGCTAGTAATAAGCCTACTATTTGGTCACAATGGCTATCACTAGCCGAGTGGTGGAATAATACGTTTTACCACACAACATCTATGCTAACCCCATTTCAAGCCCTATATGGCTATCTCCCTCCCCCCTTGCTATCTTATGTTGTAGGTACATCAGCAAACCGAGCAATTGACACACAACTTACAACTCGGCAACATGTTATCTCAGTTCTTAAAGAAAAATCTACAAGCCCCACAACATCGCATGAAAATGCAAGCAGACAAGAGCAGAATTGAACGAGAGTTTCAAGTAGGACAATGGGTCTACTTACACTTGCAGCCAAACTGACAGAAGACCTTGATGACTCGCAGGAATATGAAGCTCTCTCATCGCTTCTATGGCCCTTTTAAAATTGTCCAGAGGATTGGGTCTGTCGCATATAGGTTGGATCTTCCCTAAACCACAAGGATCCACCCAACTTTTCATGTCTCTCTCCCGAAACGGAAAGTGGGCACACAGACCCAACCCATATCGATGTTACTGCCAGTGGATGGACTCGGAGAGATCCTTCCCGATCTTGAAAAAATTGTCGAACGAAGGATGAGGCATCAAGGAGACAAGCCAGTGACCAAGGTACTCATCAAATGGAAAAATACTTCAAATGAAGATAATACGTGGGAATTGCTGTGCAATCTTCGCCAACAGTATCCGCACCTTGTGGACAAGGTGTTTTAACAGGGGAGGCGTATTAGAAGACCGACGGAGGACTAGGGACTCATGGTGGTGCAAGGTAATAGAGCGGCAGATGGAACCCTAGATCTAGAAGACTCAGAGAAATGAAGGTACAATGAATTGAAGAAATTCGGCACTTAACCTAGATGGAAGGTTCAAGATATTGAAATGCAGCATGGGATTACTGGGTCAATTCGGGCTGTGTAAATATGCGCTAGACGTGCTAAAAAGCTGGGCTTAAAGACCCCTTTCAATGGGCCATGATACCGGATGGAAATTGTTAGCAGTTGCTATGCTTTTCAATTACAATGAAATTCACCGTTTAGTAAGGAACCCAGGGGCATGTCCTGAGGTCCTCTTTTAGTAATTTTCTTGCTTTCTTTTAGACCTACTAGCTGTTTAAGAGAGGGATACGCAGTCTCTATTTCTATTCTGGAAGAACTTGGACCCTTTGGGTATTTGGAGGTGGATTGCCTCGAACAATCATTTGATTTGCTTTTAAGAATGTGTGATTCAATTCCTTTTCATGTGATATTTTCTTGCTGATTATTACAGACCATTTGAGCTCCTGTTTGCTCATTTCTTAGTCTCATAGAGATTCTCAAACTCTCATAAAACCACCCCCCAAAACCCTTACATAAACCCAGATTTACAGTCCTCTAACATTTAATAGAAGTACTAGTGAAGAAAGATGAGTCTTGAATTAAAATGGATTATATAATGAAAACGAAAAAGATAAAAAGATAAAAAGATAAACATTCAAAGAAACTGAAAGTGTAAAAGGGAAAAACAAGTTTTTTTTTTTTCAAAAACAAATGAATTTATACTAGAAAATTTCTCTAAATAAGAGAATCAATTTTTCTTCCTTGAAGAACTGGGTCATATGTCATCAAGTTCTTTGGTGGCCTTTTCGTCCTTGAAAATTATTTAGTTGGTAAAGTTGAATGAAATAGGATTGTTTTATTTTATTTATTTATTTTGTGGAGAGAAAGCAAATGACTAATTTTTTGGTATATTATCTACTAGACTATTGTGAATGACTAGTTCATGTAGAAAACATCGATATGCGTGCCTTTTTTTTTATAGTCTCAATACATTATTGATGTGAGTCTCTCACAATGATGGAAAATGATTGGTGTTTTATCTTTTTTCTTATTATAATAGGTCCCACAATAATTGGCATTAGACTTGTAAATAAGAAATAATTAGTGATGCATTTTGAATGACAGCGTCAATGATTACATGTTTGAGGAGAGTGTCTACTTGCTACTTAAAGCGAATTGGTTTAAACCTTTGATTGTGGAGGATCAAGAAGACACTTATAATGATGCTCAATATCATTATCCATAAAAAAGGAAGAAGACGATCTAGATGAAGTGTCTTCCTGATCCTCCACAATCAAAGGTTTAAACCAATTGGCTTTAAATAGCTAGCAGACACTCTTCTCAAACATGTAATCATTGACACTGTCATTCAAAATGCATCACTAATTATTTCTTATATACAAGTCTTATGCCAATTATTGTGGGACCTATTATAATGAGAAAAAAAAGATAAAACACCAATCATTTTTCATCATTGTGAGAGACTCACATCAATAATGTATTGAGACTATAAAAAAAGGCACGCATATAGATGTTTTCTACATGAACTAGTAATTCACAATAGTCTAACATGTAATATACCAAAAAATTAGTCTTGTCCTCTCCCTCCACAAAAAACTAAAATAAAATAAAATAAAATAATCATATTTCAATCATCTTTACCAACTAAATAATTTTAAAGGACGAAAAAGCCAACTAAAAATTTGATGGCATATGATTTGATTCTCCCAATAGACAATTTGGATTCGATTGTAGAAACTGAGCCCATCTCATACATGAGAGGCTGGCAACTATAACCATAATTTCAAAGGCATGCAAAAATTAGCATTTGCGAGAGACAATTGATAGAATAATAAAGGCAGCTAGATAAAAATATTGACATAGCAAAGAAGTAAGCATACTTGCAACCTATATATAATTTGCAGTTTACGTCTATATATAATTGGCAAACCAAAATGAATATGTTCTAAATATTTATTCACATTGCTACAAAGGCTAATAGTAAATGCCTATGTTTTTAAGAAAAAAAATGACGAAAAAGACTTTTGCACTATGATAAACACAATATTTTCTATAATATTTTTCACAATCATGTTGTAAAATAAGAAATATTATTATAAAATGCCATATAAAAATAACACTATTTTAAAAATACTCTTGTTTTATGTACTCGTGTGTTGTTAATAATATTATAAATAGTGTTGTGTGTATATCATTCATATATAAATCTAGGTGAAACCAAATAAATTTTGGGATTTCAGTTGTCCGCAGTTTCTCTTAGATAAAAAACCACGCCATTCAAAATTTACTAGCTTTTCCCATTTTCTCGACTCCTTCGCCTACAACTCTACATTTTGGTTAGGCGACCAATTTTTTTTTTCCAATACAATTTTTTATTTCTTAACTACTTACAAAAACTACAAAATATTTTTTTAAACAGTAAATAAAAAATACAATGAACAAACATACTTCTTTAATATTAATATACATTATTATTAAATCCACGACAACGATGCTAAAATAACTTTACCAAAATATATGTTTGTCTGCTGCCTCATCCAGACATATATATATAGAGAGAGAGAGAGAGAGAGAGTGAGAGAGAGAGAGAGAGGAGAGAGAAAACATGACAAACAAGTAAAGAGCTATGTGAAAGGCATCTTTTATTATATTTTATTAAAAAATCTGAAAAAAATGGTACTGATCACTATTCACTATATGAGATGAAATAAAATCTAAGTTTCATCAATAATTAATTGAGATGAATTGACTTATCCTTAATCAAAGAGGATAAACCAGTAAATGAAAAGAAAAAGATTAAACCGGCTATCTGTCACTCTACAATTAATGAACAATAAAATAAGATTTGAAATCTATAAAAAGTTGAAACACATCATAGATTTATACAAATTAATATAAATCCAATACAAAATTAATTTAATGTATGGGTATGATATGAGATCTAAGATTTCTGTATCTCCAATTTTTTAAACGGAATTTTATTTTTCCTTACATCTAAATGGAAGGAGAAATGTTCAAGAAGGCATTGTTAATGGAAGTGAGGAGCAAAACGCAACATCGCGAATAAAAAAATCGAGGGATAAAAGAGGTAAACAAACAAGAAAGAGGATAAATCGTAAATATACAAATAAATGAAACTAAAAATCCTAACTTGTTGCACTTGCTGCTTCAGTTTACTACAGATCAACGAATGACGGCATGAAATTATCCATTTAAACAGCAGGGATAACCTCACTCCAGATAATCTAACGTTATAACCAAACAGTAGTCATCTTCTACCTTGAGATGTTTTCGATCATGATTTCTAAGAATGAAGGCAACCATCACAGAACTCACTAGAGCAATCACATGAGAGCATAACATCACAAACACCAAAGATAAAAAAATCGTTCTTTTTCATTAACTTGCAAGAAATACCATCAAATAAAAAATTGAACACTATTCCAATCTGTCCTTAGTTCACAAAAAGGATCACCAAAGATGACAGAGAATATTACAAGAAATGCCAAAAATTACATAGAATGTGCAAAAATAATAATAATAATCTAAATATTATTTTGCATGGAAGAAGAGGTACTTAATTTTAAAGAATAAGGCTACTTTTTCCTATTTTAACTCAAACATTCATAGATATAGAAAAAAAACAAAATTCAACCCAGTTGATAAAAGAAGAAGAAGAGGAAGAGAATTTGTCGTAATTAAAAAATTATTATCCGACCCAAAATAATTTAGAACTCGAGTCCATAATAATTTTGATGATACAAGAAAAACTCCAAAAATATTTAATTTCAAAACAACTTTAACATAATTCTCAAGAAAACAAAAGACTCACAAGAAAACAAACCCACCAAAATATATTCTTAAGTTTAAAATGAGGGCAAAAAAATATTTTTAAATAAAAAGGTCTACCTAGAAAAAATATATATAAACTCAAAAAGTTTGTTAAAATAAATATATAAACTCAAAAAGTTTGTTTTGTTTGCAGGGACAACATGAACGTCGGACTAAAAAGAAAAACGCATGCAGCGGAGGCTCACCATCGAAGGAAGAATTCGCGGTGGAACATGGCTGCCGGCAAGAAGACCAGCTGAGCACTGATGAAGGAGACAGTGAACACGTAGGCGGAGTCATGAGAGAGAGAATCTACTGTGAACGATTTGGAGAAGAGACAGTGGGCAGGGCCAGTGGGCTCACCAGGTCGGCACGGATTGATGGGGGCATCACGGCCGGAGTTTTCTGGGAAGGCTAAGACGACGTGGCGGCCAAAGACATCGCCGAGTTTTACCGTCGCGTCACAGGCTGAAAGTTGAGACGTGGGGAGGTGTTTTCACTTGCTCTGTTTTAAGGGTGTGAAAACGGGGGATACAAGTTGACTTGGAATGGCAGATTCGGGCGGCGTTAGTCACGGGTGCGGTGATCTTGCTGCGCATCTTGTCTCGGTGTATGGAGACAGGGGATGTGGGTTGTTGCTCTATTCCTGTGTATGGAAACGGGGCCCATCTTGTCTCTCGGTGGAAGGAGTAGCAAGGTGGCTACAACTTTATGTTGGTTGGGCAGTGGGCTTTGGGTGGTCGGTGGAGGGGGAAGAGAGGGGCAGCGGGTCTTTGGCCTACGAGTTGGATGGGCACCGATGAGGATGGTTGTTGCCTGAACGTGGGGCTTAAGTTTTTGGGATGCCTTGTACAAAGAGGGAGGCTGCGGATTGAGGTTTCCGGAAGAAAACCTTACTGTGTTTGTATATATAAAGGTGTTTGAAAGACCAAAAGAAAACCCCCAAGATGGGAGGGTTGGAGAGACGTATATGGACGTGCGACGTGGGTGATTGTGTAACTGAAACACTAGATATATAAGGGAGGTAAGAGACGTGCATGGTGTAAAAATTGATCTCGCCCCTTCTGAACCAAATTAAAGACTTTCAACCCGATAAAATATATATATATATATATATATATATATATATATTTCAAGAATTTAAGGAATAACTCAAATGGCAAGCCAGCCATTAGATAGATAAATAAACAAATAAAATTGATATCTTAAAAAAAAATCTAACACAAACTATTTCAAAAAAATTACTCGTTAAGATTTTTTACTTCTGTAAATGCAAGAGTAAAATAAAAAAATTTCGAAAGCAAGTTTTGCAAGATTTGGGTGTTACACTCTCTCGCTTAAAAGAAATTTCATCATCGAAATTTGTTGAATTTAAAGTCAATTCTCAAATACTTAATTCATCAACCTCATACAAATAGCAAAATCATCTCTCAAATTATCAATCAACAAAATCTCCCTTTCGTTGTGCACTCTATTAATTCCTCTAAAATGTCAAGGTCACATAGTCAAAATCTCCAGTTCCTAATCAAAACTCTTTCCACAAGCTCAGCCTAAAATCTAAACCTTCAAATATTCGTCCTAAAAAATTTATAAATTTTCAATCCTCACAAAATTTCCAAGAGTACACTCTCAAATTCTAAACCTTAACTTTCCATACAATCCCTTCTTAGTTTACAAATTCCAAATTCTCAGAACGAAGTTCCTTCTTAAACCCAAGGATATTTAAAACCTTAACCTCAAAATCTAAACCTCAAATTTCCAAAACTTCAGTTCATAAAGCTTGTAGAATTTTAAACCTGGCTCTGCAAATAAACAGGGATTAGATAACGAAAACGAAAAGATAAAAAGATAAACATTCAACAAAATGGAAAGGGTAAAAGAGAAAAAATTACTTTCTTTTAAAAATCAAATGAATTTATATTAGCAGATTTCTCAAAATAAGAGAATCAATATGAGGAAGAATATACTCTATCTTAGTTTTTTTTTTTTGAGCTAGTTAAGCATATTAGTTAAATTAACAGAAAACAAAATACAAGTGTAAGTGGGGGTTAGGAGTCCCCTACAATATTTCCAAAAAATTAACACATAATATTGCACGAGAAAGGAAGCCAAATGAATGACTCCCAAAAAGAGGGGCACATCCGAGCCAAATAAATGGCTCCTGCCCATTTCTCAATAATGGGAGGGACTGCTTGGTGGTGGTTTTAGGCTGCGACAAAAAGTCGCAGTGGTAAAGTGTGTGCTGCACCGTATTAGTCTAGGCTGATTGTTGTAAGGAGCTTTCACTCCTAGCTTCACTTGATCATTTGTTATTAAATGGAATAACATAGCAAAAGGCCAAAAACAGAAATGAATTGTCGGGTGGAGATCAACACAAGTGGAGGATGCACGTGTAGTACACACACCACCACAAGAAAGGAGTGGAGGCTCAAGATTTGTAGATCAGAGGTCTCTGGTGTCGGCGAGGCAGCGCGTCTCCAAAAACTGCCCAGGATGTGTCGGTGTGTGATTAACCCATGCGGCAAAAGTCACGCGTATGGCGCAAAAAGTGAAAATAAAGAACAGTAGATCCGCCACGAAAAGGTAGATCGGTAGCTGGAGAGGTGGCAAGCAAAGTGCATGTTGACCGAAGGGCACCGGAGAGCAATAGATCCACTTGTGCCGGAGTTGGGGAGAAAACATAACAAAAAATAGAAATAACGAACACGAAAAAGGAAAACAATTACTAGTCAAAGGCAGAGGGGGGTGGGGCTGAAGCTCCAGCCCCTATCCGCCAAGGGGAGGTGAAGAAATTCCACCAATAGGGGGAAGAGATTTCCTGGGTAAAAAGAAAATGGGGAGGAAAGAAAAATATCTGTATAAGTCAGAATATCCTCTATCTTAATAACTGAATCAGATATTTTAGGTTTGTTTGGAATTTGGAAAAATAGATCATACCTTAAAATTTTTATCTTTTCTCATATCTCATATTTTCTACAATATTCTTCACAATCATGTCTTAAAATAAAGAATGCTATTGAAAAATGCCATATAAAAATAACAGCCATATAAAAATAACACCACTTTATAAAAATATTCATATTTTGTCATTTGTTGTGAGAAGTATTATAAAGTGTTATGCGTGTATCATTCCTTATATATAAATCTAGGTGAATCTGAATAAATTTTGGGGTTTCGCTTAGTTGCCTAATAGATTTTTTGCAGTTTTTCTTAGTTGCCTAATCCGAATAAATATTGGGGTTTCTCTTAGAGGTGCAGTTTTTTTTCTTACAATTTTTTTATTTATTTATTAACTATTTAAAAAACTGTTTCTTTAATCAGTATATAGATATATCGGGTTGGATGTCTTTAAATTGGTTCAGAAGGGTCCAAGATCAATTTTTACACCACGCACGTCTCCGTTTCAGTTACACAATCAGCCACGTCGCACGTCCATATACGTCTCTCCATCCCTCCTATCTTGAGGGTTTTCTTTTGGTCTTTCAAACACCTTTATATATACAAACACAGTTAGGTTTTCTTCATCAAGAAACCTCAATCCGCAGCCTCCCTCTTTGTACAAAGCATCCCAAAACCTTAAGCCCCACGTTCAGGCAACAACCATCCTCATCGGCGCCCAACCAACTCGTAGGCCAACAACCCGCTGCCCCTCTCCTCCCCCTCCACCGACCACCCGGTTGCTTTTACACCTCTACGCCGCACCAGCGTCCATCGCGCATCACCCACAGCCCACTGCCCAGCCATCATGAAGTGGTAGCCACCTTGCTACTCCTTCCACCGAGAGACAAGACGGGCCCCGTTTCCATACACAGGAACAGAGCAACAACCCACATTCCCTGTTTCCATGCACCGAGACAAGATGCGTTGCAAGATCACCACACCCGTGACTAACGCCGCCCGAATCTGCCGTTCCAAGTCAACTTGTATCCCCTGTTTTCACTCCCTAAAAACAGAGCGAGTGAAAACACCTCCCCACGTCTCAACTTTCAGCCTGTGACGCGACGGTAAAACACGGCGACGTCTTTGGCCTCCACGTCGTCTCAGCCTTCCCAGAAACCTCCGGCCGTGACACCCCCATCAATCCGGGCCGACCTGGTGAGCCCACTGGCCCTTCCCACTGACTCTTCTCCAAATCGTTCACAGTAGATTCTCTCTCTCATGACTCCCCCCACGTGCTAACTCTCTCCTTCATCAGTGCTCAGCTGGTCCTCTTGCCGGCAGCCAAGTTCTACCTCGAATTCTTCCTTCGATGGTGAGCCTCCGCTGCATGCATTTTTCCTTTTTAGTCAGAAGTTCATGTTGTCCATGCAAACAAAACAAACTTTCTGAGTTTATATGTTTTTTTTAACAAACTTTTTGAGTTTATATATATTTTTTCTATGTAGACCTTTTTATTTAAAAATATTTTTTTCCCCCATTTTAAACCGTGGTGTTTTAAGAATATATTTCGGTGGGTTTGTTTTCTTGTGAGTCCTTTGTTTTCTTGTGAATTATGTTAAAGTTGTTGCGAAATTGAATATTTTTGGGGTTTTTCTTGTATTATCAAAATTACTATGGACTCGAGTTCTAAATTATTTTGGGTCGGATAATAATTTTTTAATTACTACAAATTCTCTTCTTCATCTTCTTTTTCTTTTTCAAGTGGGTTGGATTTTTCTTTTTCTATATAGATGGATGTTTGAGTTAAAATAGGAAAAAGTAGCCTTATTCTTTAAAATTAAGTACCGCTTCTTCCATGTAAAATAATATTTAGATTATTATTATTATTATTGCACGTTCTATGTAATCTTTGGCATTTCTTGTAATATTCTTTGTGATCTTTGGTGATCATTTCAATGAACTATGGACTGATTTGATTAGTGCTCAATTCTTTATTCGATGGTGTTTCTTGCAAGTTAATGAAAAAGAACGCTTTCCTAATCTTTGGTGTTTGTGATGTTATGCTCTCATGTGATTGCTCTAGTGAGTTATGTGATGGTTGCCTTTATTCCTAGAAATCATGATCGAAAACATCTCAAGGTAGAAGACGACTGCTGTTTGGTTATAATGTTGGATTATCTGGAGTGAGGCTATCCCTGCTCTTTAAATGGATAATTTCTTGCTGTCATTCATTTATCTGTAATAAACTGAAGCAGTGAGTGCAACAAGCTAGGATTTTTAGTTTCATATATTTGTACATTTACGGGTTATCCTCTTTCTTGTTTGTTTACACCTTTTAGCCCTCGATTTTTTTATTCGTGATTTTGCGTTTTGCTCCTCACTTCCATTAACAATGCCTTCTTGAACATTTTTCCTTTCGCTCAGATGTAAAGAAAAATAAAACTCTATTTAAATAATTGGAGATACAAAAATGGTAGATCTCGGATCATACCCATACATTAAATTAATTTTGTATTAGATTTATATTAATTTGTACGAATCTAAAATGTGTTTCAGCTTTTCATAGATTTCAAATCTCATTTTAATGTTCATTAATTGTAGAGTGACAGGCAGCCAGTTTAACCTTTTTATTTTTAGCATTTACCAGTTATAAGTCAATTCATCTCAGTTAATTATTGATGAAACTTAGATTTTATTTAGATAATAAGTTGATATTATTTCATCTCATATAGTGAATAGTGATCATTACATTTTTTTCAGATTTTTTAATAAAATATAATAAAAGATGCATTTCACGTAGCTCGACACTTGTTTGTCATGTGTATGTCTATATATATATATATATATATATATATGTATATGTCTGGTTGAGGCAGCAGACAAAACATATATTGTGGTGAAGTTATGTTAGCTTCGTCGTCCGGGACATTAATAATAATGTATAATAAGAGTACAAGTAAAGATTAAAGAAGTGTGTTTTTTCATTGTATTTTTAACAACACATGAGTACATAAAACAAGAGTATTTTTATAAAATATTGTTATTTTTATATGGCGTTTATAATAGTATTTCTTATTTTAAATCATGATTGTGAAAAATATTATAGAAAATACAGTGGTTATCATAGTGCGAAAGTCTTTTTCGCCATCCTTTTTTCTTAAAAAAATAGGCATTTACTATTAGCCTTTGAAGCAATGCGAATAATAATTTAGTACATATTCATTTCGGTTTGGAAATTATACTTCCATGAAAACTGCAAATTATATATAGGTTGCAAATATGCTTACTTCTTTGCTATGTCAATATTTTTATCTAGCTACCTTTATTATTCTATAAATTGTCTCTCAGCGGATGCTAATTTTTTGCATGCCTTTGAAATTATGGTTATAGTTGTTAGCCGTTTCATGTATAAGATGGGCTCAGTTTGTACAATCAAATCCAATTTGTCTATTTGGAGAATCAGATCATATGCCATCAAATTTTTAGTTGGCCTTTTCGTCCTTTAAAATTATTTAATTGGTAAAGATGACTGAAATATGATTATTTTATTTTATTTTATTTTTTTGTGGATGGAGAGGAAAAGACTAATTTTTGGTATATTATCTGTTAGACTACTGTGAATTACTAGTTCATGTAGATAACATCTATATGCGTGTCTTTTTTATAGTCTCAATACATTATTGATGTGAGTAGCTCACAATGATAAAAAATGATTGGTGTTTCATCTTTTTTTCATTATAATAGATCATACAAGAATTGACATAAGACTTGTAAATAGGAAATAATTAGTGATGCATTTTGAATGACAGTGTCAATGATTACATGTTTGAGGAGAGTGTCTGCTTGCTACTTAAAGCCAATTGGTTTGAACCTTAGATTGTGGAGGATCGGGAAGACACTTCTAATGATGCTCAAGATTATTATCCATATAAAGAGGAAGAAGACGATCTAGATGAAGTTCCCTATAGTAGTTCAATAAGTCTTGTATTGGGAATCAAAGATGGGGTGACAATGGAGATGTCAGGTTAGGATGCTAAGAAGCGAGGCTAGTCTATCAACCAAATTTCTAGGACTCTGTTGCTTGTTCATCTCAAGAACCTCAAGAGGCTGTGAAAAGTGCAACAGGGTAATGGATAATTAGTGCACTCAAACACGAAGCAACTGATAAAGAGGCTGAAGAAAGCAGCAGCAACATTTGGTGAGGTTGGGCCAAACATGAGGCCATTTTTTTTTAAGTAATTGGGTTAGACGTCCGACCCAATCTTAGCAGATGTTGTTGGTGCTTTCTTACAATGGCTTTATCAGCTTCTTCAGGTTTGAGTGCAGTCATTGCCTGTCGCACGGTTATACTTTTTCGCAGCCTCCTTAAGTTCTCGAGATGAACCAACACTTGAGTCCTGGAAATTTGGTTGATAGACTAGCCTCGCTTTTTAGCATTCTGACCTGTGATATCCATTGTCCCCCCACCTTCGATTCCCAATACAAGACTTATTGCACTATTAAAGTGAACTTCATCTAGATGGTCCTCTTCCTCTTTATATGGATAATGATCTTGAGCATCATTATAAGTGTCTTTCTGATTATCTACAATCAAAGGTTTAAACCAATTAGCTTTAAGTAGCAAGCAGACACTCTCCTCAAACATGTAATCATTGACACTGTCATTCAAAATGCATCACTAATTATTTCTTATTTATAAGTCTTATGCCAATTATTGTGGGACCTATTATAATAAGAAAAAATATAAAGCACCAATCATTTTCAATCATTGTAAGAGACTCACATCAATAATGTATTGAGACTATTAAAAAAAAGGGCACGCATATCGATGTTTTCTACATGAACTAGTCATTCGCAATAGTCTAGCAAATAATATACCAAAAAATTAGTCTTTTGCTTTCTCTCCACAAAAAAAAAATATATATATATCATATTTCATTCAACTTTACCAACTAAATAATTTTAAAGGACGAAAAGGCCACCAAAGAACTTGATGACATATGACCAGTTCTTCAAGGAAAAAAAAAAAGATTCTCTTATTTAGAGAAATTTTATATTATAAATTCATTTGTTTCTGAAAAAAAAAAAAAACTAGTTTTTTCTCTTTTACGCTTTCAGTTTGTTTGAATGTTTATCTTTTTATCTTTTTATCTTTTTCGTTTTCATTATATAATCCATTTTAATTCAAGACTCGTCTTTCTTCACTAGTACTTCTATTTAATGTTAGGGGACATTAAATCTGGGTTTATGTAAAGGTTTTGGAGGGTGGTTTTATGAGAGTTTGAAAATCCATGTGAGAGTAAGAAATGAGCAAACAGGAGCTCAAATGGTCTGTAATAATCAGCAAGAAAATATCACATAAAAAGGAATTGAATCACACAATCATAAAAGCAAATCAAAGGATTGTTTGAGGCAATCCACCTCCAAATACCCAAAGAATCCAGGTTCTTCCAGAATAGAAATAAAGACTGTGTATCCCTCTCTTAAACTGCTAGTAGGTCTAAAAGAAAGCAGGTAAATTACTAAAGTGGACCTCAGGACATGCCCCTGGTTTCCTCACTAAACGGTGCATTTCATTGTAATTGAAATGCACAACAACTGGTAACAATTACCATCCGATATCATGGCCCGTTGAAAGAGGTCTTCAAGCCAGCGCAGATTTACACAGCCCGAATTGACCCAGCAATCCCACACTGCATTTCAATATCTTGAACCTTCCATCTAGTTTAAGTGCCAACTTTCTTCAGTTCATTGTACTTCATCTCTTGTACTTTCATTTCTCTGTGTCTTCTAGATCTAAGGTTCCATCTACCACTCCATTACCTTGCACCGCCATGAGTCCCTAGTGCTCTGCCCGTCTCCTAATACGCCTCCCCTGTTAAAGCACCTTGTCCACAAGGTGCGGATACTGTTGGCGAAGCTTGCACAGGAACTCCCAGGTATTATCAACTGTTGGAATCTTTTTGGCGGTTCTGAGTTGCCATTTAGCTGTGAAATCAACTGTTAAGCTTCCTCCGACGTAGTGTAACTAAGTTTTAATTCCTCAACCCAATCTGAACTTGGAAAAGAAATCATGGCCACATAGGCCTAGTCTGCATCACTTTTCTCTATCTGTTTTGATAGTGCATCAACTACTTTATTCTCGATTCCCTTTTTGTAGAAAATAGTGAAATCATACCCCAAGAACTTCGTTAGCCATTTTTGTTGGGCTGCTGTTCCAACACGCTTCTCAAGCAGACATTTGAGAGCTTTTTGATATGTTTTTATGATGAAGGAGTGGCCCAATAAATACGTACAACATTTTTGGACGATGGTAACCAAGACAAAAAATTCATTTTCATACGTAGAAAGTTACAATGCTTTCCTTTTCAATGCCTTGCTCTTGAATGCAATTGGTCTATTCTCTTGCATTAAAACAGCGCCCACACATTTTCTACTTGCATCACACTCTACTGTAAATGGTTGAAAAAAATCAGGTAATTTGAGAACCGGTGGCTGTGTTACAACCTGTTTCAAGACTTGAAAGGCAGTTTCAGCCTCAGTAGACCACTCAAAAGCATTTTTTTCCCAATAATCTTGTGAGGGGGCCAGTAATCACACCATAGCGCTTGATAAATTTTTGGTAATACCCTGTTAACCCCAGAAATCCCCGTAAGGATTTGACACTTCTCCGTTTTGGCCATTCCAACATGGCCACCACTTTGGAGTAATCAGCCCTAATCCCTTCCACATAAATCACATGCTCTAAATAATCAATTTCTTCGACTCCAAATTGACACTTTGACATTTTCGCATAGAACTGATTTTCTTGCAACATTGATAAAACTTTCCTCAAGTGTAAAAAGTGCTCAACCTAGCACTTGCTATAAACCAGAATATCATAAAAAAATAACAAGTACAAACTTCTGTAAGAATGGCCTAAGAATCTGGTTCATGAGTCCTTGGAAAGTAAAAGGAGCCTTTGTTAATCAGAAGGGCATCACATGGAGTTCATAGTGACCCTCGTATGTTCTAAAGGCTATTTGGGGAATGTCATCTTCAACCACATGGATTTGATGATAACCGGATCGCAAATCCAATTTAGAAAAAAACCTTGACCCAGGTAACTCATCCAATAACTCATCTATGACAGGAATAGGGAACTTGTCTTTGATGGTGTGAGTGTTTATTGCCCGATAGTCGACACATAGTCGCCAACTACCATCCACCTTACGAACAAGGAGCAGCGGGGAAGAGAATGGGCTACTGCTATGCCATACAACTCCTGATTGCAGCAACTCAAAGATGATTTTCTCAATTTCGGTTCTTTGGTAGTGAGGATAACGGTGGTCTAGTGGAAACGGGAGGGGTTCCTTCTTTAAAAGTAATTTTGTGGTCATGGGTTCTAGGAGGAGGTAAGTCTTTTGGTGTTTGAAAAATCTGATTGAAGTCTTGTGGTTCACTTCTGGTGGTGGTCTCAGATACATGTAGGAAGAAACCCTTTCCTCGACTCATAGCCCCAAACAAGGATTTAACACTACCATCTAACGTCAACCCTTCAAGTCTCAATCCCCTTAAAAAAACTTTCTGTTTACCTTCCCAGAATTCCATGGTCTTGTTTGCAAAATCAAAATGTGACTTTACCAAGAGTTTCCAACCAGCTTATACCCAAAACAATATCACAACCACCGAGTTTTAATAAATAAAATGATGGAGTAATATGTATACCTTGGAGTGTAAGCCCGACATTTCTACAAAGTCCTTCACTACGCATCATGTTCCCATTAGCTATTTTGATAGCAAGTAGAGTTGGGTGTATCACTGGTATATTGGTTTTTTGTGTAACCCAAGGATGCATAAAATTGTCGGTGTTGCCACAGTCAATCAAAACCACCTCTTGTTCGCACTTTATAGAGCCAATCAGCTGTATAGTTTTAAGAGTAGGGGTGCTCGCCAATGCATGCAAGGAAATCTAGAGGTCTGGTTCCTCAATGGTTGGTTGGTTGGTTGGTTTCTTTTAGCTTTGGGTAATTCTTCATTAGAGTTAGACGACTCAGTTTCTTTTACTTCCTCCTCTTGGGCTTGCAATCAATAAATCATAGGAGATTTACAACGGTGAGTTGGGCTCCATTTCTCCTCGCAATGCCAACAAAGACCCTTACGACGCTTTTCATTCATTGTTGTTGAAGAGACTTTTCTATTTGGTGTTATGTATCTACCCATTTTGCTGCTGCCCTCTATGACTGTTGTTAGTGGGTTAAAGGTCAGGTTAGAGTATGTTTGGTGGTAGGTATTTCTTGAATAAGACTTCTTCGCAGCCAACAAAAATTCTACTTGCATTTTGGCTAACCCATACACTGCCCCCCAAATTAATTGGATTGAACATACAAAGCATGAGATGGACTTCATCTTTCAATCCACTCACAAACATACTCAGCTTGTGGTTGTTCGATAGGTTTCTCACACGATTTGACATCTCTTAGAATTCAGCTTTATAAGCTTAAACTGTCGTGGTGTGCTTAAGGCGATTAAGAACTTCCATTGGGTCATCGTAAGCCGTCGGCCCAAAGCGTATTAATAGTGCTATTTTAAAATCTGCCCAAGTGGTATGCCCAAGTGGTATGCTTAATGCTTGACTGGATTGCCGCGCATCTTGTAACCACACCAAGGCTTCCCCATCCAAATGGTATGAGGCTATTTGTAGCCTCTCGGTTCGGGGTGTTTGATAGATTTCAAAGTATTGGCTAGCCATAAATAGCCAATTTGAAGGGTTTTTCCCCATCAAACCAAGGAAAGTCAAAGTGAGCTCCTCGAGGATAGTCAGATCTATTGGCATTTTCCTAGGCTCCTTCATCATCGCTGTCCCCTTCATCGTCCATTCCAAATCCTATAGCTGTATTTGCATTTACATTAGCATTTGCACTGGCATTTGCATTTTCATTTTGGTTGGCGACAAAGGTTCTCAAAAAATTCATAACTTCATCTAACCTGGTATTAACGTTTTGTAGAGCCTGTTCATGTTGATCCACTTGGCGCGTAAAGCTTGGGAGCGTGCAGCATCAGCCATGGAAAGGGCTCTGGATACCACTGTTAGGGGGCTGGTAAATCTGGGTTTATGTAAGGGTTTTCGGGGGTGATTTTATGAGAGTTTAAGAGTCACTGTGAGAGTAAAAAATGAGCAAACAAGAACTCAAATGGTCTGTAATAATCAGCAAGAAAATATCACAGGAAAATGAATTGAATCACACATTCATAAAAGGAAATCAAAGGATCGTTTGAGGCAATCCACCTCCAAATACCCAAAGAGTCCAAGTTCTTCCAGAATACAAATAAAGACTGTGTATCCCTCTTTTAAAATGCTACTAGGTCTAAAAGAAAGCAGGTAAATTACTAAAGAGGACCTCAGGACATGCCCGTGGGTTCCTCACTAAATGGTGTATTTCATTGTAATTGAAACGCACAGCAGCTGCTAACAATTTACATCCAATATCACGGCCCGTTGAAATGGGTCTTCAAGCCCAACTCTTTAGCACGTCTAGCCCAGATTTACATGGCCCGAATTGACCCAATAATCCCACGCAACGTTTCAACATCTTCGAACCTTCCATCCGGTTCAAGTGCTGACTCTCTTCAATTTATTGTACTTCATCTCTTGTGCTTTGACTTCTCTGTGTCTTCTAGATCTAGGGTTTAATCTGCCACTCCATTACCATGCGCCGCCGTGAGTTCCTGGTCCTTCGCCGATCCCCTAACAAGCCTCTCCTGTTAAAGCACCTTGTCCACAAGGTGTGGATACTGTTAGCGAAGCTTGCACAACAACTCCCAAGTATTATCTTCATCTGAAGTATCCTTCCATTTGATGAGTACCTCAGTCACTGGCTTGTCTCTGTGATGCCTCATCCTTCGTTCGACAATTTTTTCAGGTTCGGGAAGGATCTCTCCATGTCCATCCACTGGCGGTAACGTTGATATGGGTTGGGTCCGTGTACCCACTTTCCGTTTTGGAACAGAGACTTGAAAGGTTGGGTGGATCCTTGTGGTTTGGGGAAGATCCAGCCTATATACGACAGACCCGATCCTCTGGCCAATTTTGAAGGGGCCATAGAAGCGAGGAGAAAGCTTCATATTCCTGCGAGTCATCAAGGTCTTCCGTCGGTATGGCTGCAAGCTTAAGTATACTCATTCTCCTACTTGAAACTCTCGTTCAGTTATGCTCTTGTCTGCATGAATTTTCATGCGATGTTGCAAAGCTTGTAGATTTTCTTTAAGAACTGAGATGACATGTTGCCGAGTTGTAAGTTGTGTGTCAATTGCTCGGTTTGCTGATGTACCTACAGCATAAGATAGCAAGGGGGGAAGGGGATAGCATATAGGGCTTGAAATGGGGTTAGCTTAGATGATGTGTGGTAAGAGGTATTATACCACCACTCGGCTGGTGATAGTCACTGTGACTAGAGAGTATGCTTATTTCTAGCATAACAGCGCAAGTAATTCTCTAAGCATTTGTTGAAGGCTTCGGTTTGGCCATCACTTTAGGGGTGATAGGCTAAACTGAACTACAATGAGGACCCTTATAGGTTGAAGAGTGTCTTCCAAAAGGAACTCACAAAAATGGGGTCTTTGTCTGAAACAATGGTCTTCGGCATGACATTTAACCTGAACAGATGGTTCATGAAGAGTTCTGCAATCTTAGAAGCCGTGTAGGAGTGGGCGAGAGCAATGAATTGGGCATATTTGGTGAATCTGTCCACCACAACCAGAATAACATTAAGGCCTTTAGACCTTAGAAGGCCTATATGAAATCCATAGAAAGGTCGGTCCACGCTTGTTCTGGTATAGAGAGAGGCTGCATTAGACCTGGAGGCAACACTGTCTCTTACTTGACCCTTTGACAAGTGTCACATTCTCTGACCATTTTCTTAATATCACACTTCATTCCCTTCCAAATAAAGTCTCGATTTGCATGCGGATAAGTCTTTAAATACCCCGAATGGCCTGACACTGAATCATCATGAATAAAGTTTAAAACTCTACCCTTGAATGCTGAGTGTGCGACTAAAAAAATTCTTCTTTTTTTGTAAGGATCCCCTGCTGTAACTGGAATCTTTTTGGCGGTTCTAAGTTGTTATTTAGCTGTGAAATCAATTGTGGCGCTTCCTACGATGTAGTGTAATTACGTTTTAATTCCTCAACCCAATCTGGACTTGGAAAAGAAATCATGGCCACATAGGCCTAGTCAGCATCACCTTCATCCATTTGTCTTGATAGTGCATCAGCTACTTTATTCTCGGTTCCCATTTTGTAGATAATAGGGAAATCATAATCCCAACAACTTCGTTAGCAATTTTTGTTGGGCTGCTGTCTCAACACGTTGCTCAAGCAGAAATTTGAGAGCTTGTTGATCCATTTTTATGATGAAGGAATGGCCTAATAAATACGAACGACATTTTTGGACAGCGGAAACCAAGGCAAAAAATTCCTTTTCATACGTAGAAAGTAACAATGCTTTCACTTTCAATGCCTTGCTCATGAATGCAATTGGTCTATTCTTTTGCATTAAAACAACGCCCACACCTTTTCTACTTGCATCATACTCTACTGTTAATGGTTGGGAAAAATTAGGTAATTTGAGAACCGGTGGTTGTGTTACAACCTGTTTCAAGACTTGAAATGTAGTTTCAGCCTCAGCAGGCCACTCAAAAGCATTTTTTTTCCAATAGTCTTGTGAGGGGGGCAGCAATCGCTCCATAGTGCTTGATAAATTTCCAGTGATACCCTGTTAACCCCAGAAATCCTCGTAAGGATTTGACACTTCGTAATTTTGCCCATTCCAGCATGGCCACCACTTTGGAGTAATCAACCTTAACCCCTTCCGCAGAAATCACATGCTCTAAATAATCAATTTCTTCTACTCCAAATTGACACTTTAGCATTTTCGCATACAACTCGTTTTCTTGCAACATTGATAAAATTTTCGTCAAGTGTAAGAAGTGCTCAACCCAGCACTAGCTATAAACCAGAATATCATAAAAAAAAAATAAGTACAAACTTCTATAAGAACAGCCTAAAAAACTGGTTCATGAGTCCTTAGAAAGTATAAGAGGCATTTGTTAATCCGAAGGGCATCACAAGGAATTCATAGTGACCCTCGTGTGTTCTAAAGGCTGTTTGGGGAATGTCTTCTTCAACCACACGGATATGATGATAACCGGATTGCAAATCCAATTTAGAAAAACATTTTCACCCAGGTAACTCATCCAATAACTCATCTATGACAGGAATAGGGAACTTGTCTTTGATGGTGTAAGTATTTAGTGCCCGGTAGTCGACACATAGTCGTCAACTACCTTTTGCCTTACGAATAAGTAGCAGCGGGGAAGAGAATGGGCTATTGCTATGCCTTATAACTCCTGATCAGCAACTCAGAGATGATTTTCTCAATTTCGATTCTTTGGTAGTGAGGATAACGGTGGTCTAGTAGAAACAGGAAGAGTTCCTTCTTTAAGAGTAATTTTGTGGTCATGGGTTCTAGGAGGAGGTAAGTCTTTTGGTGTTTGAAAAATTTGATTGAAGTCTTGGAGGAGGTAATGATACACACATAACACTCTTTGTAATACTTTTCACAACACATGACATAAAATATAAATATTTTTATAAAGTGGTGTTATTTTTATATGGCTGTTATTTTTATATGGCATTTTTCAATAGTATTCTTCATTTTAACACATGATTGTGAAGAATATTGTAGAAATATGAGATATGAGATAAGATAAAAAATTTTAAGGTGTGATCTATTTTTCCAAATTCCAAACAAATCTAAAATATCTGATGTAGTTATTAAGATAGAGGATATTCTGACTTATACAGATATTTCTCTTTCCTCCCCATTTTCTATTTACCTAGGAAATCTCTTCCCCCCGTTACTGGAATTTCTTCACCTCCCCTTGGCTGACAGGGGCGGGAGCTTCCGCTCCACCCCCTTCTGCCTTTGACTAGTAATTGTTTTCCTTTTTCGTGTTCATTATTTCTACTTTTTGTTATGTTATCTACCCAGCTCCGGCACAAGCAAATCTACCACCAAGTAATCCCTCCCATTATTGAGAAATAGGCAAGAGCCTTTATTTGGCTCTGATGTACCCCTCTTTTTGGAAGCTATTCATTTGGCTTCCTTTCTCATATTATATTATCTGTTAATTTTTTGGAAATATTGTAGGGGACTCCTAACCCCCACTTAAACTTGTATTTTGTTATCTGTTAGTTTATCTAATATACTAAACTCGCTCCCAAAAAAAAAAGATAGAGGATATTCTTCCTCGTATTAATTATCTTATTTTGAGAAATTTGCTAATATAAACGCATTTGTTTTTTAAAAGAAAGTAATTTTTTCTCTTTTACCCTTTTCCATTTTGTTGAATGTTTATCTTTTTATCTTTTCATTTTCGGTATCTAATCCCTTTCTTTTGCAGAGCTAGGTTTAAGATTTTACAAGCT
This sequence comes from Platycarya longipes, assembly GCA_036559045.1. Taxonomy (NCBI): domain Eukaryota; kingdom Viridiplantae; phylum Streptophyta; class Magnoliopsida; order Fagales; family Juglandaceae; genus Platycarya; species Platycarya longipes. Next base: position 4,966,833 of record CM071801.1, read on the forward strand.
TTATGAAATGAAGTTTTGGAAATTTGAGGTTTAGATTTTTAAGTTAAGATTTTTGATATCCCTGGGTTTAACAAGGAACTTCTTTCTGAGATTTAGGAATTTATGGACTAAGAAGCGATTGTATGGAAAGTTAAGGTTTAGAATTTGAGAGTGTACCATTGAAGATTTTGTGAGCATTGAAAATTTGTAAATTTTTTTAGGACGAATGTTTGAAGGTTTAGATTTTAGGCTGAGTTCGTATAACGAGTTTTGATTAGGAACTAGAGGTTTTCACTTTGTGACCTTCACATTTTAGAGGAATTAAAAGAGTGCACGGCGAAAAGGTGATTTTGTTGATTGATAATTTGAGAGTTGATTTTGCTATTTGTATGAGGTTGATGAATTAAGTATTTGAGAATTGACTTTAGGTTCAACAAATTTCGAGGATGAAATTTCTTTTAAGCGAGAGAGTGTAACACCCTAATCCTACAAAACTTGCTTTCAAAATTTTTTTATTTTAGTCTTGGATTTACATAAGTAAAAAACCTTAACGAATAATTTTTTTGAAATAGTTTATGTGCTACATTTTTTTTTTAAGATATTTATTTTATTTGCTTATTTATCTATCTAATGGCTAGCTTGCCATTTTAGTTATCACTTAAATTCTTGAAATATATATATATATTTATATATTATCGGGTTGGAAGTCTTTAAATTGGTTCAGAAGGGGCAAGATTAATTTTTACACCCTACACGTCTCTTACCTCCCTTATATATCTAGGTGTTTCAATTACACAATCACCCACGTCGCACGTCCATATACGTCTCTCCATCCCTCCTATCTTGAGGGTTTTCTTTTGGTCTTTCAAACACCTTTATATATACAAACACAGTTAGGTTTTCTTCATCAAGAAACCTCAATCCGCAGCCTCCCTCTTTGTACAAGGCATCCCAAAAACTTAAGCCCCACGTTCAAGCAACAACCATCCTCATCAGCGCCCAACCAACTCGTAGGCCAACAAACCGCTGCCCCTCTCCTCCCTCTCCACCGACCACCCGGTTGCTTTTACACCTCTACGCCGCACCAGCATCCATCGCGCGTCACCCAAAGCCCACTGCTTAGCCAGCATAAAGTTGTAGCCACCTTGCTACTCCTTCCACAGAGAGACATGATGGGCCCCGTTTCCATACACAGGAACAGAGCAACAACCCACATCCCCTGTTTCCATACATCGAGTTCTAAATTATTTTGGGTTGGATAATAATTTTTTAATTACTACAAGTTCTCTTCTTCTTCTTCTTTTTATCAACTGGATTGGATTCTGTTTTTGTTTTCTATATAGACAGATGTTTGAGTTAAAATGGGAAAAGGTAGCCTTAATCTTTAAAATTAAGTACCTCTTCTTCCAAGCAAAATAATATTTAGATTTTTTTTTTTTTTTTGCACGTTCTATGTAATCTTGGCATTTCTTGTAATATTCTCTATGATCTTTGGTGATCATTTTAGTGAACTATGGACTGATTTGAACGGTGTTCAATTTTCTATTTGATGGTGTTTCTTGCAAGTTAATGAAAAAGAACGTTTTCTTATTTTTGGTGTTTGTGATGTTATGCTCTCATGTGATTGCTCTAGTGAGTTCTGTGTTGGTTGCCTTCATTCTTAGAAATCATGATAAAAAACATCTCAAAGGTAAAAGACGACTGTTGTTTGGTTATAACGTTGGATTATCTGGAGTGAGGTTACCCTGCTCTTTAAATGGATAATTTCATGCCGTCATTCGTTGATCTGTAGTAAACTGAAGTAGCAAGTGCAACAAGTTAAGATTTTTAGTTTCATTTATTTGTATATTTATGATTTATCCTCTTTCTTGTTTATTTACCCCTTTTATCCTCGATTTTTTTATTCGTGATTTTGCGTTTTGCTCCTCACTTCCATTAACAATGCCTTCTTGAACATTTTTCCATCCATTCAGATGTAAGGAAAAATTAAATTCCTTTTAAAAATTGGAGATAGAGAAATCTTAGATCTCAGATCATACCCATACGTTAAATTAATTTTGTATTAGATTTATATTAATTCGTATAAATCTATGATGTGTTTCAAGTTTTTATAGATTTCAAATCTCATTTTATTGTTCATTAATTGTAGAGTGATAGATAGCCAGTTTAACCTTCTTCTTTTTTTCATTTACCGGTATATCCTCTTTCATTAAGGATAAGTCAATTCATCTCAATTAATTATTGATGAAACTTAGATTTTATTTCATCTCATATAGTGAATAGTGATCATTACCATTTTTTTTCAGATTTTTTAATAAAATATAATAAAAGATGCCTTTCACATACCTCTTCACTTGTTTGTCATGTGTATGTCTATATATATATATATATATATATGTCTGGATGAGGTAGCATACAAACATATATTTTGGTGAAGTTATGTTAGCATCGTTGTCGTGGACATTAATAATAATGTGTGATAAGAATACAAGTAAAGATTAAAGAAGTGTGTTTTTTCATTTTATTTTTTATTTACAGATTAAAGATATAGTTTGTAGTTTTTTTAAATAGTTAAGAAGTAAAAAACTGTATTGGACAAAAAAAAAAAAACCGGTCGCCTAACAAAAATGTAGAGTTATAGGCGAAGGAGTCGAGCAAATGGGAAAAGCTAGTAAATTTTGAATGGCGTGGTTTTTTATCTAAGACAAACTACGGACAGCTGAAATCCCAAAATTTATTTAGTTTCACCTAGATTTATATATGAGAAATGATATACACACAACACTTTTTATAATATTTTTAACAACAGATGAGCACATAAAACAAGAGTATTTTTATAAAATAGTGTTATTTTTATGTGGCATTTTTAATAGTATTTCTTATTTTAAAACATGATTGTGAAAAATATTATAGAAAATATTGTGTTTATCATAGTGCTAAAGTCTTTTTCGTAATCTTTTTTTCTTAAAAAAATAGACATTTACTATTAGCCTTTGTAGCAATGCGAATAAATATTTAGTAAATATTCATTTCGGTTTGGAAATTATATATAGAAGTAAATTGCAAATTATATATAAGTTGCAAGTATGCTTACTTCTTTGCTATGTCAATATTTTTATCTAGCTGCCTTTGTTATTCTATAAATTGTCTTTCGGCGGATGCTAATTTTTTGCATGCCTTTGAAATTATGGTTATAGTTGTTAGCCTTTTCGTGTATGAGATGGCCTCAGTTTCTATAGTCGAATCCAAATTGTCTATTTGGAGAATCAAATCATATCCCATCAAATTTTTAGTTGCCATTTTCGTCCTTCAAAATTATTTAGTTGGTAAAGATAAATGAAATATGATTATTTTATTTTATTTTATTTTTTTATGGAGGGAGAGGAAAAGACTAATTTTTTGGCATATTATCTGTTAGACTATTGTGAATTACTTGTTCATGTAGAAAACATTTATATGCGTGCCTTTTTTATAGTCTCAATACATTATTGATGTGAGTATCACAATGATGGAAAATGATTGGTATTTTATCTTTTTTTCTTATTATAATAGGTCACAAAATAATTGGCATAAGACTTGTAAATAAGAAATAATTAATGATGCATTTTGAATGACTATGTGTCAATGATTACATGTTTGGGAAGAGTGTTTGCTTGCTACTTAAAGCCAATTGGTTTAAACCTTTGATTGTGGAGGATCAGGAAGACACTTATAATGATGCTCAACATTATTATCCATATAAAGAGGAAAAAGACGATCTAGATGAAGTTCACTTTAATAGTTCAATAAGTCTTGTATTGGGCATTGAAACTGGGGTGTCAATGGATATGTCAGGTTAGGATGCTAAGAAGCAAGGCCAGTCTATCAACCAAATTTCTACGACTGTGGTGCTAGTTCATCTCAAGAACCCAAAGAGGCTGTGAAAAGTGCGACAGGGCAATGGACATTAAGTGCACTCAAACACAAAGCAATTGATAAAGAGGCTGAAGAAAAGCAGCAGCAACATTTGGTGAGGTTGGGCCTGACGTCTGACCCAACCTTAGCAGATGTTGTTGGTGCTTTCTTCCGGTGGCTTTATCAACTTCTTCATGTTTGAGTGCCCTATTTTCCCGTCGCCCGGTTATACTTTTTTGTAGCCACCTTAGGTTCTCTAGATAGACCAGCCTCGCTTTTTAGCGTTCTGACCTGACATATCCATTGTCCCCCCCACCTTCGATTTCCAATACAAAACTTATTGAAGTATTAAAGTGAAATTCATCTAGATCATCTTCTTCCTCTTTATATGGATAATTATCTTGACCATCATTATAAGTGTCTTACTGATCTTCCACAATCAAAGGTTTAAACCAATTGACTTTAAGTAGCAAGCAGACACTCTCCTCAAACATGTAATCATTGACACTGCCATTCAAAACGCATCTCTAATTATTTCTTATGTACAAGTCATATGCCAATTATTGTGGGACCTATTATAACAAGAAAAAAAGATAAAACACCAATCATTTTCCATCATTGTGAGAGACTCACATCAATAATGTATTGAGACTATAAAAAAAGGCACGTATATAGATGTTTTCTACATGAACTAGTAATTCACGATAGTCCAACAGATAATATACCAAAAAATTAGACTTTTCCTTTCTCTCCACAAAAAAATAAAATAAAGTAGTCATATTTCATTCATCTTTACCAACTAAATAATTTTAATGGACGAAAAGGCCACCAAAGAACTTGATGACATATGACCTTGTTTTTCAAGGAAGAAAAATTGATTCTCTTATTTAGAGAAATTTTCTAATATATATTCATTTGTTTTTGAAAAAAAAATAGTTTTTTTCTTTGAATGTTTATCTTTTTATCTTTTTTTTTCAATAGATAATCCATTTTAATTCAAGACTTATCTTTCTTCACTAGTACTTCTATTTAATGTTAGTGGGCTGGTAAATCTGGGTTTATATAAGGGTTTTGGGGGGTGGTTTTATGAGTGTTTGAGAGTCACTGTGAGAGTAAGAAATGAGCAAACAGGAGCTCAAATGGTCTTTAAAAATTAGCAAGAAAATATCACATGAAAAGGAATTGAATCACATATTCATAAAAGGAAATCAAATGATTGTTTAAGGCAATCCACCTCCAAATACCCAAAAGGTCCAGGTTCTTCTAGAATAGAAATAAAGACTGCGTATCCGTCTCTTAAACTGCTACTAGGTCTAAAAGAAAGCAGGTAAATTACTAAAGAGGACCTCAGAACATGCCCCTGGGTTCCTCACTAAACGGTGCATTTCATTGTAATTGTAATGCACAATAGCTGCTAACAATTTTCATCCAGTATCATAGCTCGTTAAAAGGGGTCTTCAAGCCCAGCTCTTTAGAACGTCCAGTGTAGATTTACACAGCCTAAACTGACCCAGTAATCCCACGTTGCATTTCAATATCTTGGAACCTTCCATCTAGTTCAAGTCCCGACTCTCTTCACTTCATTGTACTTCATCTCTTGTACTTTCATTTCTCTATGTCTTCTAGATCTAGGGTCCCATCAGCCGCTCCATTACCTTGCGCCTTCGTGAGTCCCTAGTCCTCCACTGGTCTCCTAATAAGCCTCCTCTATTAAAGCACCTTGTCCACAAGGTGCGTATACTGTTGGCGAAGCTTCCACAACAACTCCTAGGTATTCTCTTCATCTGAAGTGTCCTTCCATTTAATGAGTACCTCGGTCACTGCCTTGTCTCCTTGAAGCATCATCCTTCGTTCGACAATTTTTTCAGGTTTGGGAGGATCTCACCGTGTCCATCCACTGGCGGTAACGTCGATATAGGTTAGGTCTGTGTACCCACTTTCCGTTCGACAGAGACGTGAAAAGTTGGGTGGATCCTTGTGGTTTAGGGAAGATCCAACCTATATGCGACAAACTCGATCCTCTGGACATTTTTGAAGGGGCCATAGAAGCGAAGAGAGAGCTTCATTATTCCTATGAGTCATTAAGGTTCCTATCGATATGGCTGTAACAAAACACTACAGGTGAATGCACAAGAGATGTTTGAGAAAAAGCCTGGCACAACACATACTTGAAAATCATCCTCATTTCATTGATTAATTCAGAGTAGCATACATCACTATTTAAAGGTATTGTGCATGACTAATTTGATTCCTTTTCCTTTCACAACATGACACGTGTATCGTACTAGTACATTCCAATACAATTTCCAGAATATTCTTTTGTGCAACGGTATCACTTGTGCAGCAGCACTCTGTTGATGCTCTTTTTGCTGTTGGCACTCGGCTGTATTGCTGTGGTGTGATGGGCTGAGGCTTGTGAGCTGGCAGGAGCATGAGATGCCTCAATATCCCCCGTCGATGCAAGCGGCACAGTTGTTAGTGTGAGGCTTGATCGTAACTGAAGATACCGAGTAATGGACAGAGGCTTGGTTAAGATATTTGCCAACTAATCTTTGCTGGATACAAAGGAAACTTGCAATGACTTGGCAGCTACTCTTTCTCTAACAAAGTGAAAATCAAGCTCTACATGCTTAGTTCTAGCATGAAGAACAGGGTTAGCAGCCAAGTATATAGCATCTAAATTATCATACCACAATGTAGGAGGTTCAGTCAAACAAATACCAATTTCCTTTAGCAGTGATTGTAACCAAATGACCTCACAAGCCATGTTAGCAACAGACTTGTATTATGCCTGAGTTGAGGAGAGAGCCTTCTTAGAGCCCCATGAAATCAGATGGGACCCAAGATATAAAAAAAAATCCTCTAGTGGACTAGCGATCATCTAGGCATCCGGCCCAATCAATATTAGAAAAGGCAAATAACTTATGAGAGGAAGAATTGGAGAAGAACAAACCAAAATGAGGAGTGTTCTGAAGGTATCTAAGGATATGCTTGACAGGCTGCCAGTGAGGCTGGCGAGGACAGTGCATGAACTGACATACCCTATTAACAACAAAGGATATGTCAGGTCGTGTGAAGGACAAATATTGAAGACTCCCAACAATACTACAGTATAGTTGGGGGTCTTCAAAGGTATGTCCATCAACAATAGAGAGACGGGTATTTACAGCCATAGGGGTGGATACAGATTTGGCATTGTGCATGTCAGTGCGAAGCAAGAGATCAGCAATATACCTAGACTATGACAAAAACAAACCAGAGGCTACACGGGTAACCTTGATGCCAAGAAAATAATGTAGTAAACCTAGATCTTTGACGGGAAAATACATGCTGAAAGAGGCAATAAAATCAGATATAAGAACAAAGCTAGACCCAGTGACAATAATGTCATCAACATAGATGAGAATGTAAATACAATTAAATGCAGTATTCAAGATAAACAGAGATGAGTCTGATTGAGAACCATGAAAATAGAATTCAAGTAATTTATCTGTAAGTTTTGAAAACCATGCCCTAGGGGCTTGTTTTAAACCATAAATGGATTTTTTTTTTAACTTATAGAGATGATTCGGATACAGCAGATGAAGGAATCCCGATGGTTGTTTCATGTAAACAGCTTCCTCAAGGTCTCCATGGAGGAAAGCATTCTGCACGTCGAGTTGATGAAGAGGCCAACTAGAGGACACTACAAGAGAAATCAAAAGATGCACAGTGACCGGTTTTACAATCGGACTGAAGGTATCAAAAAAGTCAACTCTAGGCTGCTGATGAAAGCCTTTAGCCACAAGCCGTGCTTTGCGGCGTTCCAGACTTCCATCAATGTGCCTTTTGGTCTTCAAGACCCATTTGGACCGGCGTAAAATAATGGGTCGCAGCTGACAGTGTTGACAGTGTTGAAACCCTGATAAGAGGAAGCGTCCAAGTTGAGAGAGGAAAGATCCAGCGTAAAATGATGGGTCGCAGCTGAGTCCGGGAACCAACTGTTGTTGCTTAGAGACTAAGGTGGCAGAGACGAAAAATTGGCAGTGACCAAAGGAGCTGAGGACTAGTAGGAGTGATTGTATCGATGTCTGCAGTCAAGTGCTATGTGCCCAGGCTTGTTGCAAACTTGGCAGGATGGACGGGAATCAGGTCTAGTCTGAAAGTAGTTCTGGGACTGACCATTGTTGTGCCCTCGTCCACGTCTACTGTCTCGATTGGGAGAGTAGTACCCTCTATTAGAAGTGTTAGGACCTGTAGAAAAAGAGGTTGCCGAGAGCAAATGATGTTTCTATGTGCCAGATGAGATTCGTGGTTAAGTAGATAATTATAGATTTGGTGAGGAGATAGTGGGTCAAGGTGGGTGGTTAAGGAGGTCACAAGGGATTCTTATTCCATGCCCAAACCAACCAGGAGATAAATGGAAAACTCTTGGTCGGTCAGTGTATGACCAGAAACGCTAAGGGTGGAAGACAGAGATTTAGCTTTGTTAAAATACTCAGTCACCATTTCAGACCCTTTCTGAATAGTGGCTAATTGATATTGAGACTGGTCCACATGAGCATTAGATTTAGCAGAAAAAATGTTTTGAAAAGAAGTCCAAATTTCATGAGCAGTTGAACAATCAAGTACTTGACTCAAGACAGTGTCGAATAGAGAGGAGTTTAAGATGGAGATTAACAGTTGATCAGATAAAAGCCATTTGGAGTACTCTGGATTAGGTTGGCCATCAACAAATGCTATGGGAGAGGGTATCGAGCCATCAACATATCCAAAAAGTTGATGAGCTTTAAAAAATGAGACAATTTGGGCGCGCCGAAGAAGAAAATTGTCATGGTTTAATTTGTATTCACATAGTGTGAAGAAGAAGAGATGAGAGATGGATTGGGGAGGGAACTTTTGTCGGAGTTGGCCATGGATGTATTTTTGGATGGTGGTCAGTGGCTTTTGATACCATAACAGAACACTATAGGTGAATGCAAAAGAGATGTTTGAGAAAAAGCCTAGCACAACACTATGGGCTACAAGCGTAACTAGACCCATTCTCCTACTTGAAACTCTCGTTCAATTCTGCTCTTGTCTGCTTGCGTTTTCATGTGATGTTGCGAAACTTCTAGATTTTCTTTAAGAACTGAGATGACATGTTGCCGAGTTGTAAATTATGTGTCAATTGCTCGATTTGCTGATGTACTTGCAACATAAGAAAGCAAGGGGGGAAGGGGATAGCCATAGAGGGCTTGAAATGGGGTTAGCTTAGATGCTGTGTGGTAAGAGGTATTATAACACCACTCGGCTAGTGATAGCAACTGGGACCAGAGTGTAGGCTTATTACTAGCATAGCAGCACAAGTAATTCTTTAAGCATTTGTTAAGGGCTTCGGTTTGGCCATCACTTTAGGGGTGCTAGGCTGAACTGAACTGTAATAAGGACCGTTGTAGGTTGAAGAATGTCTTCCAAAAGGAACTCACAAAAATGGGGTCTCTGTCTGAAACAATGGTCTTTGGCATGCCATGTAACTTAAACACATGGTCCATGAAGAGTTCTACAATCTTAGAGCCGTGTAGGGGTGGGCAAGAGCAATGAAACGGGCATATTTGGTGAGTTTGTCCACCACAACCAGAATAACATTAAAGCCCTTAGACCTCGGAAAGCCCTCTATGAAGTCCTTAGAAAGGTCGGTCCACGGTTGTTCTCGTATAGGGAAAGGCTGCAGTACACCTGGAGGCAACATTGTGTCAGAATTGACCTTTTGACAAGTGTCACATTCTCGAACCATTTTCTTAATATCACGGTTCATTCCCTTCCAAATAAAGTCTCACTGTGCATGCTGATAAGTCTTTAAATACCCCCAAATGGCCTAACACTGGATCATCACGAATAAACTTTAACTTTACCCTTGAATGCTGAGTGTGCCACTAAAAAAGTTCATCTTTTTTTTTGTAATGATCCCTAGCTATAACTAGAATCCTTTTAGTGCTTCTGAGTTGCTATTTAGTTGTGAAATCAACTGTTGCGCTTCCTCCGACGTAGTGTAACTACGTTTTAATTCCTCAACCCAATCTGGACTTGGAAAAGAAATCATGGCCGCATAGACCTGGTCTACATCACCTTCCTCCATCTGTATTGATAGTGCATCACTTACTTTATTCTTGGTTCCCTTTTTGTAAACAATAGTGAAACCATACCCCAACAACTTCGTTAGCCATTTTTGTTGGGTTGTTGTCCCAACACACTGCTCGAGCATAAGTTTGAGAGCTCGTTAATCTGATTTTATAATGAAGGAGTGGCCCAATAAATATGGACGCCATTTTTGGACAGTGGTAATGAAGGCGAAAAATTCCATTTCATACGTAGAAAGTAACAATACTTTCCTTTCAATGCCTTGCTCATTGCCTTGCTCATGAATGCAATTGGTCTATTCTCTTGCATTAAAATAGCACCCACACCTTTTCCACTTAAATCACACTCTACTGTAGATGGTTGGGAAAAATCAGGTAATTTGATAACCGGTGGATGTGTTACAGCTTGTTGCAAGACTTGAAAGGCAGTTTCAGCCTTAGTAGACCACTCAAAAGCATTTTTTCCCAATAATCTTGTGAGGGGGCCAGCAATCGCACCATAGCTTGATAAATTTTTGGCAATACCCTGTTAACCCCAGAAATTCCCGTAAGGATTTGACACTTCTCCGTTTTGGCCATTCCAACATGGCCACCACTTTGGAGTAATCAGCCTTAATCCCTTCCGCAGAAATCACATGCTCTAAATAATCAATTTCTTCAACTCCAAATTGACACTTTGACATTTTGGCATTCAACTATTTTTCTTGCAACATTGATAAAACTTCCTCAAGTGTAAGAAGTGCTCAGCCCAGCACTTGCTATAAACCAAAATATCATAAAACAAAACAAGTACAAACTTCCGAAAGAACGGCCTAAAAATCTGGTTCATGAGTCCTTGCAATTCATAGTGACCCTCGTGTAGTCTAAAGGCTATTTTAGGAATGTCGCCTTCAACCACACAGATTTGATGATAATCGGATTGCAAATCCAATTTAGAAAAAAACTCTAACTGTTGCCCAGATGACTAACACAAGAGGGGGGGTGAATTGGGTTATATTAAAAAATTAATACTTATAAACTAAATATACAATATAAAATATAACCAAAATATAAAGCAGTAGGAAATATAAAGAGTAGGGTAAGAGAAAGCAAACTCAGTATTTTTACGAGGTTCAGCCCCACTGCCTACGTCCTCGCCTCAAGCTACCCCTTGAGGATTCCCAAATCCACTATTCAATCTCCTTTAGGTGGAGATAGAAACCTATTACACCTTTGAGCAGCACCGCTCCATAGAATCCGTGTAGAACACCCTCTACACTTCCAATCACCTCACACTTGGTGATTCAACTATTCCCTGTGTAGAACACCTTCTACACACACAAGGGTTATACGCACCCTCTTACTTCCAATCACCTCACACTTGGTGATTTAACTATTCCCCGTGTAGAACACCTTCTACACACACAAGGGTTATACACACCCTCTTACTGATACAAGAATTGATAGTGGGTAGGCTATCAGAAAACACTCCTCAATGAGTGAAATAAGAACAATACAGCACAAACTATATCTCTCTCAACAAGAACAAGAATTAAGGCTCAAAACTTTAGAAAAGAGAGAATGAGAGCTTTGAAAGAATGATGCAAAATTTAGCAATAGATGTGTAAGCTCTTGTTGTGATTTTTACAAAACTCAAGTGAGCTATTTATAGGCAAATGAGTCTTCAATTTCAAATTTGAAAAGATTCCCATGTCCAAGACATCATCATTCACTTTTCAAAAATTTCAAATCAAATCTTTTTACTTTTTGCATGTGACAAAAGGAGCACACTTTACTTTTCAAAAATTTCAAACCTAATATTTTACTTTTTGCATATGACAAAAAGAGCACACTTTACTTTTCAAAATTTTCAAACAAAGACATCTACATTTTGCATAAGTCAAGAAAAGCATCCACCACTTTTGAAAATATTCAAATAAAACATGCACATGTGAAAGATGACAATCAATCATCTTAATATTTTCAAAGTTCAAACCTTTAATCATATCATGCACATGTGAAAGATGACAATCAATCATCTTAATATTTTCAAAGTTAATTTTCAAAATATTCATGCACATGTGGAAAATGTATTTTAATGCTTTATGATAAAATATTTATTTTGAGCCTTAATCCTAATTTCGAATTTTTAAGAGATTTACAAAATTACTCTATGATTTTAATGTGAACTTATTCCCTTCTTGCTCATGCTTGGTTCCTTGATGTGCTTGATTGTATTGTGTAGACAACTTGAGCTTGAGACTCCTTTATTCTTTGAATTCATTTGTTATCATCAAAATCCATGTGTAGATTTACATGAACCTTGAAACCTTGAGTTCAACAATCTCCCCCTTTTTGATGATGACAAATACTTGATAGAACTTGAAACCTGTATGAATACTTAAGCTCCCCCTGAGAATGTGCGTTAGTTTTTCAAGCAAAAATATAAACATAATTCCAAGTATATATAACAAGTTTAGCAATTTAAACAATGTTAATGTTCTAGTCTAAAGCTTCTCCCCCTTTTGGCATCATTAAAAAGGAATCATAATTATCTCAATAAGATATATTCCTACAATAACTAACAGACAAATAAAACGCTGCGTTAGTAGAGACTGTAGAAGTTAGAACCACCCGTGTCCGACAAAACCTGCAAAGGTTGAACCGAATTTTATCATCTCGGTGCGGAAGAAGATTTAAATCCGCTTGATGTTATTGACGAATTAGATGTTCCAGAGATTTGAAGTTGAATAATTAAAATTATTCGTGTCCGACAAAGACAGCAAAAGCTGCAGGCTTAGCTCTGGCAATGCGGTGCGGAGCCACGCGTATTTGACAAAACCTGTAAAGGTTGGAGGCCTAGCTCTAGTAGTCGGTGCGAAAGCAGATTTAAATCAATCGCCTGATGTTGTTGACAAATGGGTTTGAAGGCTCTGAGTTTCTATAAAAAAATCATTTTCACCTATCGGATACCAAAAAAAAACATCGCTTCTTGACCTAAGTTCTGTTTCTCCATAACGATAGAATGGCCGAACAATTCTCTTCCACTAATGTTCCAGACTTGAATCAGGAACCCTTGACGCATCAACCATCAATCTTCTCTCCTAAGGCCGTCAATGCCATGATAGGAGCAGAGAACCGTTTTTCTAGTAAGAAAACTTTTGACAATGTGTGTCCAACATATCTTATATTTCTTTTGACTAATAAGATTTGAAGAGACAAGAGTTTGTTTTGTTCTTTATGCTATCTCTATAAAATCAGTTTTAAAGTTCATCCGATTTGCATCAAATCTTATTCTCATCTCTATAACTCATCTGCATTCCTTCAATATTCTCGCTTTAAGTTTTCAATTCTTTTCTCAATGGCTCATTATTCTACATCTCAATCTCATGTCCTTTCTGCAGCTACCATTGGCGCCATGTTGCAGCAAGAGAACAATAGTTTGGCTAATAAGCCAGACTCCGATGCTATCTACGACTTGGTGAGTCTCGGTACTCGCTACTCATCCTCTATTGTTGCTTTTTCCCAACGGCTACAAGTCAAAAATCATGAGGTTGAAAAGCTTAAAGAACAAATTGTTGTACTTCAACGAATTGTTCAAGAGTCTCACATAAGGGAAGGAATCGTTCGACAGAAGAATAAACGGTTGAAATCACTATTGGATTCTTCATTCCGCTTGCCAGTTCCCATGGATAGGGAGGACATGATATTGTATGAAGAGAATGAGCGTCTCAAACATGAGGCTAAGAACCTCAAGTTTATGTAGGTCATTTGAGTTAATGAAATAAAAGTATCTAGCAGATATTCATGGCATGCATAATTCCTATTTCTCTTCTAATCATGCGTAGTCTATCTTTTGATAGGGGTTTTGTAAAAATGTCTGCCAATTGATCGTGTACTAGTGAATTCTAATGCAATATCGCCCTTCTGCACATGATCTCTAAGAAAATGATATCTAATATCAATATGTTTGGTCCGAGATTGTTGTATTGGATTCTTTGAAAGATTTATAGCACTTGTATTATCACATTTGATTGGAATGTGATTGTACATAAGTTTAAAATCCTCAAGTTGTTGTTTCATGTAAAGAACTTGAGCACAACAACTACTCGCAGCAACATATTCTGCCTCAGCAGTAGATAGTGCAATAGAATTTTCTTTTTACTAAATCATGAAACAAGTGCAGGACCTAAGAAAAGACATGTTCTACTAAAACTTTTTCGATCATCTTTGCAACCAGTATAATCGGTACCTGAATAACTAATAAGATCGAAAGAAGTGTGTTTAGGATACCATAACTCTAAGTCAATGGTACTGGCAAAATATCTAAAAAATCTGCTTGACTGCAATCAAATGAGATTGTTTCGGAAATGATTGAAAACGTGCACATAAACATATACTGAACATAATATCAGGTCTACTAGTTATCAAATATAATAAACTACCAATCATACCTCGATATACCTTTGAGTCAATTGATTTACCGGATTCATCTTTATCAAGTTTAGTGGATGAGCTCATTGGTGTTCCAGTTTCCTTAGCACCTTCCATCCCAAACTTCTTCAGCAATTCCTTAATATATTTTGATTGATTGATGAATATTTCACTTTTTGCTTGCTTAATTTGCAATCCGAGAAAGAATGTAAGCTCTCCCATCATACTCATTTCAAATTCTTCCTGCATAGTCTTAGCAAAAACTTGGCACATATTTTCGTTAGTAGCACCGAACATAAATCTGAATCAAAAGAATATCATCATTTTCTAATTTAATGAAAAGAGTTGTATCAATTTTTCCTCTTGAAAAGCCTTTTTCAATCAAGAAACCACTGAGTCTCTCGTACCACGCTCTAGGAGCTTGTTTGAGTCCATATAGTGCTTTTGTGAGTTTGAAAACATGATTTGGAGAAATATGATTTTCAAAACCTGAAGGTTGCTCAACATATTTTACCTATTCCCACGATCTTCCCTTTCGAGTTGTCTCTAAATGTCATGTGTCCTTCTTCTTTAGATCTAAGATCAAAGAACTTAGTCTCGTCTCCCGTCATGTGTCTTGAACATCCACTATCTAAAAACCATTTATTTTTACATGTAGAATACTTCATGCATACCTACAAAAGCAATTAAAAACAATTCTTGGTACCCAAGTTCTTTGGGTCCTTTATTTATTAGTATTAGAATAAACAAGATTTTTAGGTACCCATATGGCCCTAATAGTCATTGTATGTTTTCTTCTAATAGGACAAGCATGATAATTATGACCATTGCTATTACAAAAATTACAAATAGCATGTGACATATATGAATAACTTGAGTGATTATAATAGTATCCTTTTTTAACAAAATTATTTTTATGAAAAGAATTTTGAATATTGGACTTTGATGTAGAAGGATTATCAAAGAAGTTTTTATAAGATTTGTATTTTTGTTTTGGCATATATCCCAAGCCTGCCTTGTCAAAAACACATCTTTGACTACCAAGAAGTTTTTCAAAATTTCTTTTTCCATTCGTAAAGTTTTCAATAATATTTTCTAAATCAGTTTTCTTTTTCTTCAACTCAAGATTTTCATCTTTCAAAACAATACTTTCTTTTCTTAAAATATCAATTTCGTTTGTTAAAGAAGAATTTTTCTTTTTCAAAGCAGTATACTTGATACCCAATTTTTCAAATTCCTCATATACCTCTTCTAAAACATTTTGCAATTCTTCATATGAAGGATCTTCAATATTATCAAAATTTGTTACCTCAATGTCATCTTTAGCCATAAGACAAAGATTTGCTGATTCTCTATTGCTTGCTTCACTATCTGAGCTACTTGAATCATCATTCCACGTAGCTTTCATTGCTTTTTTGCCTTTGTTTCGATCTTTCTTTAGCAGAGGACAATCTGGCTTGATATGACCAGGTTTATTGCATTTATAACAAATTAAAGTGTCATTTTTACCTGAATCTTTCTTGGAAAACTTATTGAAGGATTTCCTTGGAGGAGTTTTATTTTTCTTTAAGAACCTCTGAATTCTTCTTATTATCATCGCAACTTCTTCATCTTTGTCGTCATTTTCCTCATCTTCATCACTTTCACTTTCATGTGGAACAGCTTTAAGTGCCAAACTCTTCTTTGAATTTCCTTCTTCTTCTCCTCTTTTCAATGTATACTCATGGGTGATAAGTGACCCGATGAGTTCATTCACTTCGAGCTTCTTGAGGTCTCTAGCTTCAAGAATCGCTGTCACTTTTGACTCCCAACGTTTTGGTAGAGAGTTGAGAATTTTTCTTACTATCTCCACTTTGGAATAAACTTTGCCAAGAGCTGTCAAGCTGTTTATGATGTTAGTAAAACGAGTGTGCATACTAGAAATAGATTCATCATCATTCATCTTAAACATCTCATATTCATGAGTAAGAATATAAATTTTTGATTCCTTGACTTGAGAAGTTCCTTCATAAGTAACTTCCAAGTTATCCCAAATTTGCTTTGCTGTAGTGCAAGTCATTACTCTATTAAACTCATTACCATTAAGAGCATTATATAATAAATTCATAGCAGTTAAATTCAAAGTATAAAGTCTATCGTCTTCACGATCAAACTCTTCTTCTTCCTTTTTGACCTTTACTCCATCAATCACTTTTGTTGGAATATAAGGTCCATTTACAATGCATTTCCAGATTTCTCGACCTTGAGCCTGAAGGAATATTCTCATTCTAACTTTCCAGAATGAGTAATTGTCTCCACAAAAGAGTGGAGGCCGACTGCTGGATTGACCTTCACCAAATGAAGCTGCAATGTTAGCCATAAGATCTTAACTCAAAAGATAGTTAATCTTATAACAGAGCTCTAGCTCTGATACCAATTATTACTGATCATAGGCCGCACCTATGTCACCTAACAACTGTACCTACCAGACTAGCCGGCCACCGTCTCTACCGGTGCACCGTCACCCATGGTCGGAGAGTCTTGCTTCGGTGACACAGTCACAAGCGAGAGTTCCCATGAGTGATCTGCCTGTATGAACAGTACAGGTCAACTAGCTCTGATACCAATTGTTGCCCAGATGACTAACACAAGAGGGGGGGTGAATTGGGTTATATTAAAAAATTAATACTTATAAACTAAATATACAATATAAAATATAACCAAAATATAAAGCAGTAGGAAATATAAAGAGTAGGGTAAGAGAAAGCAAACTCAGTATTTTTACGAGGTTCAGCCCCACTGCCTACGTCCTCGCCTCAAGCTACCCCTTGAGGATTCCCAAATCCACTATTCAATCTCCTTTAGGTGGAGATAGAAACCTATTACACCTTTGAGCAGCACCGCTCCATAGAATCCGTGTAGAACACCCTCTACACTTCCAATCACCTCACACTTGGTGATTCAACTATTCCCTGTGTAGAACACCTTCTACACACACAAGGGTTATACGCACCCTCTTACTTCCAATCACCTCACACTTGGTGATTTAACTATTCCCCGTGTAGAACACCTTCTACACACACAAGGGTTATACACACCCTCTTACTGATACAAGAATTGATAGTGGGTAGGCTATCAGAAAACACTCCTCAATGAGTGAAATAAGAACAATACAGCACAAACTATATCTCTCTCAACAAGAACAAGAATTAAGGCTCAAAACTTTAGAAAAGAGAGAATGAGAGCTTTGAAAGAATGATGCAAAATTTAGCAATAGATGTGTAAGCTCTTGTTGTGATTTTTACAAAACTCAAGTGAGCTATTTATAGGCAAATGAGTCTTCAATTTCAAATTTGAAAAGATTCCCATGTCCAAGACATCATCATTCACTTTTCAAAAATTTCAAATCAAATCTTTTTACTTTTTGCATGTGACAAAAGGAGCACACTTTACTTTTCAAAAATTTCAAACCTAATATTTTACTTTTTGCATATGACAAAAAGAGCACACTTTACTTTTCAAAATTTTCAAACAAAGACATCTACATTTTGCATAAGTCAAGAAAAGCATCCACCACTTTTGAAAATATTCAAATAAAACATGCACATGTGAAAGATGACAATCAATCATCTTAATATTTTCAAAGTTCAAACCTTTAATCATATCATGCACATGTGAAAGATGACAATCAATCATCTTAATATTTTCAAAGTTAATTTTCAAAATATTCATGCACATGTGGAAAATGTATTTTAATGCTTTATGATAAAATATTTATTTTGAGCCTTAATCCTAATTTCGAATTTTTAAGAGATTTACAAAATTACTCTATGATTTTAATGTGAACTTATTCCCTTCTTGCTCATGCTTGGTTCCTTGATGTGCTTGATTGTATTGTGTAGACAACTTGAGCTTGAGACTCCTTTATTCTTTGAATTCATTTGTTATCATCAAAATCCATGTGTAGATTTACATGAACCTTGAAACCTTGAGTTCAACACTAACCCATGTAACTCATCCAATAACTCATCTACGACAGGAATAGGGAACTTGTCTTCGATGGTGTGAGTGTTTAGTACCCAGTAGTCGACACATAGTCGCCAACTACCATTTGCATTACAAACAAGGAGCACCGGGCAAGAGAATGGGCTGCTGCTATGCCTTATAACTCCTGATTGCAGCAACTGAGAGATGATTTTCTCAATTTCGGTTCTTTGGTAGTGAGGATAACGGTGGTCTAGTGGAAATGGGAAGGGTTCCTTCTTTAAGGGTAATTTTGTGGTCATGGGTTCTAGGAGGAGGTAAGTCTTTTGGTGTTTGAAAAATCTTATTGAAGTCTTGGAGGAAGTTTTGAATTTCTGGACAGGTATTATGGTTCAATTCTGGTGGTGTTGTCTCAGATACATGTAGGAAGAAACCCTTTCCTCAACTCATAGCCCCTAACAAGGATTTAACGCTACCATCAAACGTCAACCCTCTAGGTCTCAATCCCCTAAAAAAAAACTTTTTGTTTGCCTTCCCCGAATTCCATGGTCTTGTTTGGAAAATCAAAATGTGACTTTACCAAGAGTTTCCAATTCCATGGTCTTGGTGGAGTAATATGTTTACCTTAGAGTGTAAGCCCGACATTTCTACAAAGTCCTTCACTACGCATCATGTTCCCATTAGCTATTTTGACAGCAAGTAGAGTTGGGTGTATCACTGGTATATTGGTTTTTTGTGCAACCCAAGGCTGCATAAATTTGTCGGTGCTGCCACAATCAATCAAAACTACTACTTGTTCGCCCTTTATAGAACCAATCAGCCGTATATTTTTCTAGGAGTAGGGGTGCCCGCCACTGCATGCAAGGAAATCTAGAGGTCTGGTTCCTCAAAGGCTGGTTGCTTCCCTTCAGCTTTGGGTAATTCTTTATCAGAGTAAGACGACTCAATTTCCTCTACTTCCTCCTCTTGGGCTTGCAATAAATAAATCTTAGGAGATTTACAACGGTGAGTTGGGCTGCATTTCTCCTCACAATGCCAACAAAGACCCTTATGATGTTTTTCATCCATTGTTGTTCAAGAGACTTTTCTATTTGGTAATATGTATCTACCCGTTTTATTGCTGCCCTCTATGGCTGTTGTTAGTGGGTTGAAGGTCGGGTTAGAGTATGTTTGGTGGTAGGTATTTCTTGAATAAGACTTCTTCGCAGCCAACAAAAATTATTCTTGTATCTTGGCTAACCCATAAGCTGCCCCAAAATTAATTAGATTGAACATACAAAGCATCAGACAGACTTCATCTTTCAATCCACTCACAAACATACTCAGCTTGTGGTTGTCCATTAGGCCTCTCACATGATTTGACATCGCTTCGAATTCAGCTTTATAAGCTTGAACTGTAAGCCGTCGGCCCAAAGCGTATTAACAATGCTGTTTTAAAATCTACCCAAGTGGTAACTTGACAGGATTGCAGCGCATCTTTGTACCACACTAAGGCTTCCCCATCCAAATGGTATGAGGCTATTTGTAGCCTTTTGGTTCGAGGTGTTTGATGGATGTCAAAGTATTGGCTAACCCTAAATAGCCAATTTAAGGGGTTTACCCCATCAAAACGAGGAAAGTCAAAGCGAGCTCCTCGATGATAGTTAGGTCTATTGGCATTTTCCTGGGTTCCTCCATCATCAATGTCCCCTTCATCGTCCACTCCAAATCCTTTAGCTCTATTTGCATTTGCATTTGCATTAACATTTGCATTGGAATTTGCATTTTCATTTTGGTTGGCGATAAAAGTTCTCAAAAGATTCACAACTTCATCTTACCTAGTATTAACATCTTGCAGGGCCTGTTCATGTTGATCCACTTGGCGTCGTAGAGGTTGGGAGAGTGTACCATCAACCATGGAAAGGGCTCTGGATACCACTGTTAAGGGGCTGGTAAATCTAGGTTTACGTAACAGTCTTGGGGGGTGGTTTTATAAGAGTTTAACAGTCACTGTGAGACTAAAAAATGAGCGAACAATAGCTCAAATGGTCTGTAATAATCAACAAGAAAATATCACATGAAAAGAAATTGAATCGCACATTCATAAAAGGAAATCAAATGATTGTTCGAGGCACTCCACCACCAAATACCCAAAGGGTCCAAGTTCTTTTTCAGAATAGAAATAAAGACTGTGTATCCCTCTCTTAAACTACTACTAGGTCTAAAAGAAAGCAGGTAAATTACTAAAGACGACCTCAGGACATGCCCCTGAGTTCCTTACTAAACGATGTGATTCATTGTAATTGAAACGTACAGCAACTGCTAACAATTTCCATCCAGTATCGTGGCCTGTTGAAAATGGGTCTTCAAGCCCAGCTCTTTAGCACGTCCAGCCTAGATTTACATTGCCCGAATTGACCCAATAATCCCACGCTGCGTTTCAATATCTTCGAACCTTCAATCTAGTTCAAGTGCCGACTCTCTTCAGTTCATTGTACTTCATCTCTTGTATTTTCACTTCTCTATGTCTTCTAGATCTAGGGTTCCATCTAGCGCTCCATTATCTTACGCCGCTGTGAGTTCCTAGTCCTCCGGCGGTCTCCTAACAATCCTCCCCTGTTAAAGCACCTTGTCCACAAGGTGCGGATACTATTGGGTGACAGACAACTAGTTTATCTTCTTTGATTAAAGATAAGCAATTCATCTCGACTTAATTTTTGATTAAATTTAGATTTTATTTGGATAATAAGTTAGTCACATTTCGTCTCATCTAATTGTTATATTTTTTCTAAATTCTTTAATAAAATATAATAAAAGATGCATTTCATGTAGCTCATCACCGGTTTGCGTGTGTTTGTGTATATATCTATGTCTAGTTGAGGTAGCTAGACAAAACATCTATTTTGGTGAAGTTACGTTAGCTTCATCGTCGTCGACATTAGTTATACGGTATAAGAGTATAAGTAATGATTAAAGAAATGTGTTTTTTCATTGTATTTTTTATTTAATGATTAAAGAAACAATTTTTAAATAGTTAATAAATATAAAAACTGTATGGAAAAAAAAACCTGCACATCTAAACAAGATTGTAGAGTTGTAGACAGACTCAAGAAAATGGTAAAAGCTAGTAAATTCTGAATGGGATATTATTTTTTCTAAGAGAAACTGCGAAAAATCCAATAGGCAACTAAACGAAACCCCAAAATTTATTTGGATTCACCTAAATTTATTTATGAGTAATGATACACACATAACACTCTTTGTAATACTTCTCATAACACATGACATAAAGAATAATGATAGAGTTACACTTCTTTTACCACTCATTTACCAATTTTTTTTATTTTTTAAAATATTATTTTACTTAATAATTAAGAAATAGATTATTAATTAAATTAATTTTTTTTAATTTTTTCTTAATCATTAAGGATGTTAAAAAAATATATAAAAGAAAATACAAAATAAATAAATAAATGCATTGTGGATGGTAAATGAGTGGTAAAGTGATGGTAACTCTATCACTATTCTGACATAAATATATGAATATTTTTTTAAAGTCGTGTTTTTTTTTTTATATGGCTGCTATTTTTATATGGCATTTTTCAATAGTATTCTTCATCTTAAGACATGATTATGAAAGATATTGTAGAAAATATGAGATATGAAATAAGATAAAAATTTTAAGGTATGATCGATTTTTCCAAATTCCAAATAAACCTAAACTATCTGATGTATTTATTAAGATAGAAGATATTCTGACTTATACATATATTTCTCTTTCCTCCCCATTTTCTTTACCCAGGAAATCTCTTCCCCCCGTTGCTAGAATTTCTTCACCTCCCCTTGGTGGACAGGGGCTGGAGCTTCAGCTCCACTCCCTCCACCTCTAACTAGTTATTGTTTTCCTTTTTCCTGTTCGTTATTTCCACTTTTTGTTTTGTTTTCTCCCCAGCTCCGGCACAAGCGGATATACTGCCCTCCGGCACCTTCCGGTCAACATGCACTTTGCTTGCCACCTCTCCAGATGCCAATCTGCCTTTTCATGGCGGATCTAATGTTCGTTATTTCCACTGTTGCGCCACACGCGTGACATTTGCCACATGGGTTAATCACACGTTGACGCGTCCTAGGGCAGTTTTTGGAGACAAGCGCTGCCTTGCAGACACCAGAGACCTCTGATCTACTTTTTGTTATGTTTTCTCCTCCACTCCGGCACAAGCAGATCTACTGCTCTCTGATGCCCTCCAGTCAACATGCACTTTGTTTGCCACCTCTCCATTTGCCGATCTACCTTTTCATGGCGGATCTACTGTTCTTTATTTCCATTTTTTTGCGCCACACGCGTGACTTTTGCCGCAAGGGTTAATCACATGCCGACGCGTCCTAGGGTAGTTTTTGGAGACACGCGCTGCCTCACCGACACCAGAGACCTCTGATCTACATGTCTTGACCCTCCGCTTCTCCCTTGTGGTGGTGCTTGTCCTATACGCACATCCTCCACTAGTGTTGATCTCCAGTCGGCAATTCCTTTCTATTTTGGGCTGTTTTGCTATGTTATTGTTTTTAATAAATAATGATCAAAGTGAAGGCAAGAGTGAAAGTTCCTTACAACAATTAGCCTATACTAGCATGCTACAGCACACACTTCACCGCTGTGACTTTTTGTCGCAGCCTAAAACCCCCACTAACCAGTTCCCCCTTATATTGAGAAATGGGCAGGAGTCATTTATTTGGCTCTAATGTGCCCCTCTTTTTGAGAGCCATTCATTTGGCTTCCTTTCTCGTATTGTATTGTGTATTAGTTTTTTGAAAATATTGTAAGGGATTCTTAACCCCCACTTAAACTTGTATTTTGTTATCTGTTAGTTTATCTAATATACTTAATTGGCTAAAAAGAATAACTAAGAGAGAGGATATTCTTCCTCATATTGATTCTCTTATTTTGAGAAATCTGCTAATATAAACTCATTTGTTTTTTAAAAAGAAAGTAATTTTTTCTCTTTTACACTTTCCATTTTGTTGAATGTTTATCTTTTTATCTTTTCGTTTTCGTTATCTAATCCCTTTTTTCGCAGAGCCAGGTTTAAGATTCTACAAGCTTTATGAATTGAAGTTTTGGAAATTTGAGGTTTAGATTTTGAAGTTAAGGTTTTAGATGTCCTTGGGTTTAAGAAGGAAATTCGTTCTGAGAGTCAGGAATTTGTGGACTAAGAAACGATTGTATGGAAAATTAAAGTTTATAATTTGAGATTGTATCGTTGGAAATTTTGTGAGGATTGAAAATTGTAAATTTTTTTAGGATAAATGTTTGAAGGTTTAGATTTCAGGTTGAGTTTGTGGAACGAGTTTTGATTAGGAACTGGAGGTTTTGACTTTGTGACCTTGATATTTTAGAGGAATTAACAGAGTGCACGGCGAAAGGGTGATTTTGTTGATTGATAATTTGAGAGTTGATTTTGCTATTTGTATGAGGTTGATGAATTAAGTATTTGAGACTTGACTTTAAGTTCAATAAATTACGAAAATGAAATTTTTTTTAAGCGAGAAAGTGTAGCATCCGAATCCTACAAAACTTGCTTTCGAAATGTTTTTATTTTACCCTTGGATTTACATATGTAAAAAAACCTTTACGAGTAATTTTTTTTAAATAGTTTATGTGCTAGAATTTTTTTAAATATCGATTCTATTTGTTTATTTATCTATCTAATGGATGGCTTGCCATTTTAGTTATTCCTTAAATTCTTGAAATATATATATAATATATTGGGTTGGAAGTCTTTAAATTCGATTAGAAGGGTCCAAGATAAATTTTTACATCATGCACGTCTCTGTAAAATAATTGAAAATGAGCGTATGCGAGAACTGGTTCCTCTGTTTTTCATTCATGACAATGTACCCTATACAGCAGTATATATAAAGGCATTTACAACTGATCCCTACATTCACGTGTACAATTTAAATTAAAATGGTTACAGCTATTCAAACTTAACATATCAGAATAGCAGGATCAAATCTTCCTCATTTGTTATACTCCGGATTTGCTGTTGAGATTTTACCAAATCTGCTGCTTCAATTTCGGTCATTACCGTTGCTACATATCTCGGCATTCTTATCTTCAATATCTTCAGCTTGGATTTCAGTTATACTGACTTGATTCTCTACACGCCACCTTAATCTGGTGGATAGTTCACGGACACACAGATTGTCTTGTATTTTTTTGAGCTTTATTGGAGGTAAAGGCTTGGTAAGTGCATTTGCTAACTGGTCTTGACTTGAAATAAATTTAACTAGCAATTGTTTATTAAGAACTTGGTCTCTTACAAATTGAAAATCAATTTCTATGTGCTTCGTTTTTGCATGAAAAGCTGGATTTGTTGTGAGATAAGTTGTCCCAATATTATCACACCAAAGAACTGGAGGTTGTTTTGTAGGAAGACCAATTTCAAGCAGAAGAGATTTTATCCAAGTGAGCTCAGCGGCTATGTTTGCTAGCGCCTTATATTCAGCTTCAGTACTACTTCTAGCAACTGTAGGTTGTTGCTTGCAACTACAAGAGATTAAATTGAGACCCATATAAACACAAAAAGCACCAACCGAGCGGCAGTCATCTCTATCAGAAGCCCAATCAGAATCTGAGTAAGCTTGTAATTGCAGATTAGCAGCTTTGGTGATGTATAAACCGGTTGAGACCGAGTGTTTAAGATAGCGCAATATGGGTTTGACTGCTAGCCAATGTGTATCAAGAGGTCGGTGTATAAATTTACTGACTTTGTGTACCGCAAAGGCTAAATCAAGTCTCGTGAAAGATAAGTATTGCATATTGCCTACTATGCTTCGCTAGAGAGTTATATCCTCAAACGGCTGTCCTTCTATGGAGGTAAGATGACAATTAGATGCCATGGGCTTGTGCAAGGTTTTGTTTTGTCCATGTTGCTGCCTTTGAGTAAATCAACAATATATTTGCGTTGAGTAAGATAAAATCCATCTGTACATCGAAGTGCTTCAACACCAAGAAAGAAATTTAGTGAACCCAGGTCTTTGACGGCAAAAGTATTTTTCAAGCAATCAATCATGTGAGTGATTGCAATTGAACTGGAGCCCGTGATCAAAATATCATCGACATATATAAGTATGTAAATACTAATAGCCGATTTCTGAAGAATAAATAGAGATGTATCAGATTTACTCTCATGAAAACCCAATGACTTGAGTTTGTCCGAGAGCTTTGAGAACGACGCTCTTGGGGCTTAGTCCATAGAGTGATTTGTATAATTTACACACATGATTTGGATATTGTGGATGAATATACCCTTGTGGTTGTGACATGAAGACGTCCTCTTGTAATTCACCATGCAAGAAGGCATTTTGTACATCCAATTGCTTTATAGGCCAATTATAAGAAATGGCAAGAGAGAGCACTAACCGAATGGTTGTATGTTTGATTACCAGACTGAAAGTTTCTGAGAAATCAACTCCTTCTTGTTGATGGAAACCTTTGGCTACTAGGCGCGCTTCATAACGTTCAAAGGTTCCATCTGCCTTCTTCTTTATTTTAAACACCCAACGACAGCCCACAACATTCTTGTTATTTGATGGTGAATTCTCTGTTCATGGCGTCCCTCTAGTAAGCTGATTTTGATGCCTCAGTATATGAGGTTGGCTCCATTTCTTGTGTTGTTTCTGCTATCAAAGCTCTCGGTAAGGGGTACCGTATGCAGCCATCAGTTTGTTGCCGAGTTTTATGAATCTGATTCTTGGAACTTGTGATCATAGGGTGACTGTTTGTAGGAGGTTGCTGAGCATCATTTTCGTGTGGAATAGTAGCAAAATCGAGTGTAGTGATTGCTAGTTGGGTAGATGTTCCGTGACCTGTTCCTGCAGAAATAAAAGATAATGGTGCAGATTCTATTCATGTGGAAATTGGAGAAGGCTGCATAGCTTCTAAACGTACGGATGGGGAAGAGTTAATTTGTGATGGAAGTAGAACCGAATCGGATGTTGGGTGATCATTGATTGAGATTTTATTTTCAGGAGTGTATGGGAATATGTTTTCATCAAAAATAAAGTGTCTTAAGACACAGATTTTCCTAGTAGAGAAATCGAGACACTTGTACCCCTGATGACAAAGGCTATAGCCAATGAAGATGCATGTTTTTGAACGAAAATTGAGTTTATTTTGATTGTAAGTTCTTAAGTTAGGCCAGCAAGCACATCCGAACACACGCATAAAACGCATAAAGGAGTAATTTGGAACCCGATTATATAAAGGCATTTACAACTGATCCCTACATTCACGTGTACAATTTAAATTAAAACTTAACATATCAGAATTATAGGATCAAATCTTCCTCATTTGTTATACTCCTGATTTGCTGTTGAGATTTTACCAAATCTGCCTACCTCCCTTATATATCTACACCTTTTACGTCTCCTACCTCTCTTATATATCTAGCGTCGCACGTCGCACGTCCATATACGTCTCTCCATTCCTCCTATCTCGAGGGTTTTCTAATTTTGGTCTTTCAAACACCTTTATTTATACAAACATAGTTAGGTTTTCTTCATGAAGAAACCTCAATCCGAAGCCTCCCTCTTTGTACAAAGCATCCCAAAAACTTAAGCCCCACGTTCGGGCAATAGCCATCCTCATTGGCGTCCAACCAACTCGTAGGACAACATCCCGCTGCCGCTCTCCTCCCCGTCCACCGACCACCCGGTTGCTTTTAATCCTCTACGCCGCACCAGCGTCCATCGCGCATCACCCACAGCCCACTGCCCAGCCAACATGAAGTTGTAGCCACCTTGCTACTCCTTCCACCGAGGGACAAGATGGGCCCCGTTTCCATACACAGGAACAGAGCAATAACCCACATCCCCTTTTTCCATCCACCGAGACAAGATGCGCAGCAAGATCACCACACCCGTGACTAACGCCGCCCGAATCTGCCGTTCCAAGTCAACTTGGATCCCCTGTTTTCACTCCCTAAAAACAGAGCGAGAGAAAACACCTCCCCACGTCTGAACTTTCAGCCTGTGAAACGACGGTAAAACTCGGCGACGTCTTTGATCTCCACGTCATCTCAGCCTTCCCAGAAACCTCCGACCGTGACACCCCCATCAATCCGTGCCGATCTGATGAGCCCACTGGCCCTTCCCACTCACTCTTTTCCAAATCGTTAACAGTAGATTCTCTCTCTCATGACTCCCCCTACGTGCTCACTGTCTCCTTCATCAGTGCTCAGCTGGTCCTCTTGCCGGCAGCCCAGTTCCACCGCGAATTCTTCCTTCGATGGTGAGCCTCCGCTTCATGCGCTTTTTCTTTTTAGTCCGAAGTTCATGTTGTCCCTGCAAACAAAACAAACTTTTTGAGTTTATATATTTTTTTTCTATGTTGACCTTTTTTACTTAAAAGTACTTTTTTGCCCTCATGCCAAACCGTGGTATTTTAAGAATATATTTCGATGGGTTTGTTTTCTTGTGAGTCCTTAGTTTTCCTGAGAATTATGTTAAAAGTTGTTTCAAAATTAAATATTTTTGTAGTTTTTCTTGTATTATCAAAATTACTATAGACTCGAGTTCTAAATTATTTTGGGTCGGCTAATAGTTTTTTAATTACTACAAATTCTCTTCTTCTTCTTCTTTTTTTCAAGGGGGTCGGATTTTGTTTTTTTCTATATAGACAGATGTTTGAGTTAAAATAGAAAAAAGTAGCCTTATTCTTTAAAATTAAGTACCTCTTCTTCCTTGCAAAATAATATTTTGATTATTATTATTATTTTTGTACGTTCTATGTAATCTTTGGCATTTCTTGTAATATTCTTTGTGATCTTTGGTGATTATTTTAGTGAACTATGGACTGATTTAAACAGTGTTTAATTTTTTATTCGATGGTGTTTCTTTCAACTTAATGAAAAAGAACGCTTTTCTGATCTTTGGTGTTTGTGATGTTATGCTCTCATGTGATTGCTCTATTGAGTTCTGTGATGGTTGCCTTCATTCTTAGAAATCATGATCGAAAACATCTCAAGGTGGAAGACGACTGCTGTTTGGTTATAACATTGGATTATCTGAAGTGAGGCTATCCCTACTCTTTAAATGGATAATTTCTTGCTGTCACTCGTTGATCTGTAGTAAACTGAAGCAGCAAGTATAACAAGCTGGGATTTTTAGTTTCATTTATTTGTACATTTACAGTTTATCCTCTTTCTTGTTTGATCTGTAGTAAACTGAAGCTGTAACAAGCTGGAATTTTTAGTTTCATTTATTTGTACATTTACGGTTTATCCTCTTTCTTGTTTGTTTACCCTTTTATCCCTCGATTTTTTATTCGTGATTTTGAGTTTTGCTCCTCACTTCCATTAAAAATGCCTTCTTGAACATTTTCCCTTCTGTTCATATGTAAATAAAAATAAAATTCCGTTTAAAAATTTGGAGATACAAAAATGGTAGATCTCAGATCATACTTATACATTAAATTAAATTTGTATTAGATTTATATTAATTTGTATAAATCTATGATGTGTTTCAACTTTTTATAGATTTCAAATGTCATTTTATTGTTTATTAATTGTAGAGTGACAGACAGACAGTTGAACTTTTTTTTTTTTTTTTTTGCATTTATCGGTTTATCCTCTTTGATTAATGATAAGTCAATTCATCTCAATTAATTATTGATGAAACTTAGATTTTATTTAGATAATAAGTTGATACTATTTCATCTCATATAGTGAATGGTGATCATTACATTTTTTCAAATTTTTTAATAAAATATAATAAAAGATGCCTTTCGCGTAGCTCTTCGCTTGTTTGTCATGTGTATGTCTATATATCTGTGTGTGTGTGTGTGTGTGTGTGTGTGTGTGTGTGTGTGTGTGTGGTTGAGGTAGCAGACGAACATATATTTTAGTGAAGTAATGTTAGCTTCGTTGTCGTGGACATTAATAATAATGTATAATAAGAGTACAAGTAAAGATTAAAGAAGTGTGTTTTTTCATTTTATTTTTTATTTAATGATTAAAGAAATGGTTTGTAGTTTTCTTACATAGTTAAGAAATAAAAAACTATTGGAAAAAAAAACTGCTTGCCTAACAAGAATGTAGAGGTTGTAGACGAAGGAGTCGAGAAAATGTGAGAAGCTAGTAAATTCTAAATGGCGTGGTTTTTTTTCTAAGAGAAATTGCGGACAACTGAAATCCTAAAATTTATTTGGTTTCACCTAAACTTATATATGAGAAATGATATACACACAACACTTTTTATAATATTTTTAACAATACAGGAGTACATAAAATAAGAGTATTTTTATAAAATAGTGTTATTTTTATATTCATTTTATAGTAGTATTTCTTATTTTAAAACATGATTGTGAAAAATATTATAGAAAATACTGTGTTTATCATTATACGAAAGTCTTTTTTGTCATCCTTTTTTCTTAAAAAAAAAAAATAGGCATTTAATATTGGCCTTTGTAGCAATTTTAAAATATTTTCTTGGACTAAGTTTAGAAACTTCTTGGAACTGGAAACTAGATTTTAGTTTCAGCTTTGGTTTTCCTGTATCGTCTTGGGTAAGTTCGCATGAATAGTTTAACAATTCATTCTAATGGTAGAAAAGAGTAGGAATGCTAATAAATATTTAGTACATTTTGTATATGCTAGTTTTATCTTTGTTGGTAATTATCTAGTAAATATTACATACACATATTCATTTCAGTTTGGAAATTATATATAAGGTAAACTGCAGATTAAAGAAGAGATTCAGGATAAGATAATGTTTGAGGAGACAACTCTTCTACAAGCTGGTTGCAAGCATACATATTTATCTAGCTGCCTTTCTTATTCTATAAATTGTCTCAGCTGATGCTAATTTTTTGCATGCCTTTGAAATTATGATTATAGTTGTTAGCCTTTCATGTACAAGATGGTCTCAGTTTCTACAGTCGAATCCAAATTGTCTATTTGGAAAACCAGATCAAATGCCATCAGATTTTATTTGGCCTTTTCGTCCTTGAAAATTGTTTAGTTGGTAAAGGTAATTGAAATATGATTATTTTATTTTACATTTTTGTGGAGAGAAAGGAAAAGGTTAATTTTTTGGTATATTATCCGTTGGACTATTATGAATTTACTAGTTCTTGTAGAAAATATCTATATGCGTGCCTTTTTCTATAGCCTCAATATGCTATTGATGCAAGTCTCTCACAATGATGAAAAATGATTAATGTTTTATCTTTTTTAATATTATAATAGGTCCCACAATAATTGGCATAAGACTTTGTAGTAAGAAATAATTAGTGATGCATTTTGATTGAAAGCATCAATGATTACATGTTTGAAAAAAGTGTCTCTCTACTTCTTAAAATCAAGTGGTTTAAATTTTTGATTGTGGAGGATCAATAAGACAATTATGATGATGTTGAAAATTATTATCCATATGAAGAGGAAGAAGACGATTTAGATGAAGTTTATTGCAGTAGTTCAACAAAACTTGTATTGGGAATCGAAGCTAAGGTGACAATGGATATTTCAGGTTAGGATGCTAAGAAGAGAGGTCAGTTTATCAACCAAATTTCTAGGACTATGGTGCTGGTTCATCTCAAGAATCTAAAGAGGCTGTGAAAAGTGCAACAGGGCAATGGAAAATTAGTGCACTCAAATACAAAGCAGCTGATAAAGAGGCTAAAGAAAGCAATAGTAACATTTGGTGAAGTTGGGACCTCCAACCCAACCTTAGCAGATGTTATTAATGCTTTCTTGCAGTAGCTTTATCAGCTTTTTCATGGTTGAGTGCCCTCTTTGCCCATCGCTCGATTATACTTTTTTCACATCTTCCTTAGGTTCTCGAGATGAACCAGCATCTGAATCCTAAAGATTTGATTGATAGACTAACCTCGTTTTTTAGCGTATGACCTAACATATCTATTGTCTCCCCCATGTTCAATTCCCAATACAAGACTTAATGAACTAGTAAAGTATACTTCATTGAGATCATCTTCTTCCTCTTTATATGGATAATAATCTTGAGCATCATCATAAATGTCTTCTTGATCCTCCACAATCAAAGGTTTAAATCAATTGGCTTTAAGAAGCAAGCAAACACTTTCCTCAAACATGTAATTATTGATGATGTCGTTCAAAATGCATCACTAATTATTTCTTACTAACAAGTCTTATGCCAATTATTATGGGACCTATTATAGTAATAAAAAAAAAGATAAAACATCAATCATTTTTCATCATTTTGAGAGACTCACTTCAATAGCGTATTGAGACTGTAAAAAATAGCGTGCAGATAGATGATTTTTACATGAATTAGTAATTCATAATAGTCTAACAGATAATATATCAAAAAATTATTATTTTCCTCTCTCTCCAAAAAAATAATAATAATAATAAGTATTTCAATCATCTTTACCAATTCAACCATTTTCAAGGACGAAAAGCGTAAATAGTACAATGGAATCCTGTTATTTAATGAAAAAGGAACAATTATACTTCTCATATTTTGTTCATGTCACAAGCCATAAACCAAGTCAAAACCCTTCCTTCACTATAAACTCCCATATTAACATACATAAAAAAGCCAATTAATGAACCTTGAAATATTTCTGTTCTCCGAATTCAAGATTTCTAATTAGCTACACCTAAAGACTAAATTTGCATGAAAAGTCATACTAACCTACATGAGGGCCCCATTGACGAAGAAGTACTTTGTTTTAGAGAATAAGGCTACTTTTTCAATTTATTTTTATTTATAAAGGCTACTTTTCCTATTTAGCTAGAACTTTTCAAATATAGCCTATAGGTCACATAAGCTTCTCTCTTCAATATCTAAACCACTTCAGTATTCCTTCTAGAAAGACTAATGGGCTCTCGTCAAATGGGCCGAGCCCATACCCTTGGTGACTTTTGAATTATAGGAAAAAATCATGTAGCTATGGCTTGAGAATCTGAGATGGCATTAGATACGGTCACGTGCCTGTCCCAAAGAAAAAAAAAAAAAAAAAAAGGCCATAATAGCCCCATTGAGAGTAGTCTGGTCACGAAAAAATAGACGCATTAGAGCTCTAGTATTGAATTAGTTCCAATTTTTTTAAAAAATATATAAATTTATACATATATTAAAATTTTTTATCATATTTAATTAAAAATAAAGAGAAGAAAATAAAAGAAGAGAATAAAAATATTTTTATTCTTCAAAAATAAATAGTGATTTTTAAAAAATAAAAAGTTCTAAAAGATTATTATTTATTTTTTAAGATAAAAAATACTTTTATTTTTATTTATTTTTTTCTCTTTATTTTTAATCAAGTATGATAAAAAAAAAAAATTACTATGTATACAAATTTATTCTTTAAAAAAACAAAAATTACTATTCTAATATCACTGCTCTTAAAAATTTAGCATTATAAAACCCATACAAGATCACTAATAGGAAGACCTGACATAAGATCATTTCCCTGCCTCGAGGGATACAACCTAAGGAACTGGCAGGAGCAGTAGAATTAAATGCGATGACATGGCCTCCGGACGAGAAACTGACACTCTAGGCTAAGAGAAGAAGCAGAGGCATTACATCAAGGGGGAATATGAGGTTGAAATGCCGGTAAAAGTAAAACTACATGCTCTAACTCAAAAGCTCTTTGACTGATTCTTTAATAAATATTCTGAAGTAATGAATAATAAGAAAAATAAGTAAATAATAACAATAAAATAATAAATAACAATAATATATGTTGAAGATTGTTGAGGAATTTTGACATCCAAACCTAATTATCGGAGGCACCCTGGGAGACTCCCACCCCACCCCCTTCTATTTTTTCTCTTATTACAGGTTACAAGAAGACATGACAGACATTACAAAATTGTCTGTAACATTCGACACTAATTGTGAGATCTCTCATTTCTATATCTCAATAGAGGATTTCTATACAATCTCTATACATTGTTATTTTTTATTTTTTATTTATTTTTATTTTTATTTTTTTTAATATTTTAATATTTTTATTTTGAATTTATTCTTTTTAAAATAATTTAATTTTTTTATTAATTATTTATATATTAAATATTTAATTAAAAATAAAATAAAATAAAATAAAATATGATTTGTAAAATTTATATAAATAATAAAAGATTGTATAAATTTTTTCATCTTAATATATTTTTGGATGCCAACGATATGTACTTTTTGTATTGGGAATGGAAATCATAAAGCTAGTACATTTTTGCGAGGATTCATGTTGTTTGGTGGTTCCCTAACATTGATTTTGCAAGGATTAGAACACCATGTCACGTTGTTCAAACACAAATTCAAGAAATTGGGAAATGCAAAATTGCATAACTGTTTAGGTACATGAAATGAAATTAAAAAAAAAGAGATATTCATAATCTAAAAATGTATACATAAACCGTTTATGCCATAAACACATTCGTTCTGAGAGAATGCCCTTTCGAGGAAGGAAGGCCCAGGCTCAAAAAGAGATGGGTCTAGACTTTGATCAAGGGAAATGCTAGCCAACGAAAGGATGGACCCTTAACCCGGATAGGGTACACCTGGGTAGTCACTAGGTGAATCAAACTGTCTGCAATGGACGTCCAACCTGGAAAGGAAATCCCAAAAAAATATATCTCAGAGTTGAAGGGATGGAAATGGCACATGCGCAGTGCATGAAAAAGTCAGAAAATAAAGCGTACCACATTCAATGTTGATTAGCCAGGGGCATGCCACATTAAATGCAGATCGAAAATTTTCAGCACACAATAGCATGAGTGGGTTACTAAAGCGGCTCGGACAAGATATTCACTCCCTGACTCTCATTGGTAACGGCCACCAAGT
Source organism: Platycarya longipes (assembly GCA_036559045.1). NCBI lineage: Eukaryota > Viridiplantae > Streptophyta > Magnoliopsida > Fagales > Juglandaceae > Platycarya > Platycarya longipes. The sequence goes on from CM071801.1 coordinate 5,000,993, forward strand.
TAAACCTCAAGCTGAGCACCGACTTAATCGGGATCGAAAATTGGGTCCTCCGACTCCAACTTCTATACACTCTAATCCAACTTCGACTCCGACTTTGTCGGAGTAGAGTCGAAACAAAGTCGAAATTGCTAGTGAACACCAACACAACAACCCCACCAGCCACAAGAATTCTAAACCATCCAACACCGATAACCAAATTTCATAAGAATCATCAATTCATCCATGAATACCAATAGAATACGAGTATAAAATTCATCCAAAGAATTAAACGAGAGAGCGAGAGAAAGTGGTCTGAAAACCAATAGAAGTTAAGAGAAAAAGCTTGCCGGCTTGCAGGAGGTGCTGCTATGTTCGTGGGTTGCTCGTGGTGATGCGGTGTCGATACTTGTAACGCCCCAATGGAAGGCCCAAACCACATGGTCTATACTCCAATAGGACTAGTCAATGATACAATTGGAGCCTCATTGGAACCTTATAAAAAGCAAGAACTTCTCCTTCTTAAATAATGTGGGATCTCATACACCACCCACCTTTATCCTTATCAAACGGGGTATCACAATCTACCCCCCTTAAATGTCCGACACTCTCGTCGGACCTATTCCTTATAGGTGGCACGGCTCAAGTCCCACATTTCTGGTTGGGATAGGCTCTGATACCATTTGTAACGCTCCAATGGAAAACCTAAACCACATGACCTATACTTCAATAGGACTAGTCAATGATACAATTGGAGCCTCATTGGAACCTTATAAAGAGCAAGAACTTCTCATTCCCAAGCAATATGGAATCTCATACACCACCCACATTTATCCTTATCAAACAGGGTATCACAATACTAGTGGAGGCGATAGTTGCTCCCGGCGGTAGGTCTTGGACAGCAGCAGAGAACTCGTGAGGGAGAGGAGCTAGATGGTGTGCGGGGGAGATCTGAGAGGGGAAGAGAGTTGCGTGGTTCAACATCGGGCTAGGGGACAAAGATGTGCTGGCACCAACGAGTTGAAGCGACGGATTCGTGGTCACGGCAGTGGTTGGGCTGCTCGAAGGAGTAGAGAGACACGAAGGGGAGAGGGGGAAATGCGTGAGTCAGCTGCAGAGGGGAGAGTTGAATGGGAATGGAAAAAAATGGGTAGGATTTTCCCCCTTTACAAATTACATGTCTACCATTAGATCTAGATTTCTTAACCTAGATCTAACGGTAGCGATTAAATTTATAAATAAATCTATAAATAAACTAAGTAAAAATAGACAATTAAAATTGTGAATACAATCTAACTAATTTAAAATCACCTTTAAATACTAAAACTAATATTATTTTATCATAAAATAAAATAAGAAAGTTTATTAAATATTTTTAAAGAAATAAAATTATATAAGTAAATAGAATTTTTTTACTAGTTTTAAATAATTAAAAGTTTTTTAAATAAAATGATTTCCTTAGATTATTCAATTTTTGGGGCTTTAAAATATAAGAAGGCTTCTTTAAAAACTGTATTTAGTTGGATAACACTAAAAGTTTTCCCATTAAAATAATTTTAGAAATTTAATATTTTTAAAATATTTAAAATATTTAAAGTATTTATTTATTTGCCACGACACCAAAATACCGCAAAAAGTAATTTTATCCACCATTTTCAAGTTGTGGAGTGTGAGTCGTGGTAAAAGAGTAAACTTTTTCTCCACAGATAAGATTTGTCAAAATGGGAAGATATCAATATTGTTGTAGTGTGTTTATTATATTATAAGCTAACATTATAATATTCTTGTACATGCCTATTTAATTTGATTAGATTTTATGGTATAAATAATAATATTATAAGTATATCATTTAGAAGAGCAATGTTACTCATCATCTCATTTTTCATCATTCTATAATGTGACATTAAATGATTGAAAATTACTTATTATGTTTTATTTATTAACCTATCATCTAATGTCACATCATGATATAATGAAAAGATGATGAGAAAGAATATGATAAATATATTTATTCTATTTAAAAATACATTGGTGTTTATATATTAGTATTACTATTAATGTATATTAGCTCATACATTGATGTTTATACATTAGCATCAATCCAGGGTTATAATAATCTAGGGTTTAGGATTAAGGGTTTAGGGTTTGAACTTTAATCTTAGTAAATGTCTATTATATTATTAAGAAAATATTTTGAATAAGTTTGTGCTTATAAAATTATAACTTTATGCAATAGTATTATAAGTTATTACATTAGTAACTTATAATATATTAGTGTTTATACATTAGTATTTATAAATTAGTGTTATACATTATTACATACCTCATTAATTTATGATATTTTATTATTTATTAATTTATAATACATCATTACTTATATATTAGTCTTTAATTTTGTATATATTGGTATTACAAATTATTACATTAGTAATTCTTAATATATTAGTGTTTATAATTATATATGTCTATTATATTATGAGTAAATTATTTGGAAACAATAATTAATTTAATTATCTATCTATAATAGGTATATATGAAAATACATATATTTTTTTTACATTTATATGCAAAATGTTGGAGTCGGAGTCGGATATATAGTCGGAATCGGAATCGGAATCAAAGTTGGGGTCGGAGTCGGATTACAAGTCGGAGTCACATCGAGTCGAAGTTGGAGTCAGCAAAACTCCACTGCCGACTCCAACTCCAACTTTAGTCGGAGTTTTTTTCCCAACTCCAACTCCGACTTATCAAAGTCGAGGCATAGTCGGGATCGAAGTCGAATTATCGGATTTTTGCTCAGCCCTAATTAAACCTACCCTCTAACATAACCGAATGAATGATGACCACCCTAACAAGGATACGACCTCAGCAAGTAAGATCCGTGTAACATATAAATAGGGCTATGCCTCTCTCTCTAGAACATGGATTATACTTTTCTCTCATCTCCATTACATATTTTATTCTACCTCCTTCAACCAAATTTGACTTTAGTATTAGAGTGGTCTCCAACCCTCGGGCTTCTCTATTTTCACCTTCTCTGCAGGTCCTCTTAGTCTGAGCCACCGCTTAATACTTTGGATCGCAAAATATGACATCAAATTTTCCTTGAAGCAACTACATCCACTACTTTTACTTTTTATTTTATTCTATAGCTGTATAATAAATTCATGGAATTGCCTTTTCATTAATAAAACATTAAGTTGAACTATTTTGACATTTAAAAAAAAATCAAGGATTTAATCTTTTTAATCTTTTATGATAGGTAAAAGTACTTCATACGATATATAATATTTGTTACGTTAAATAGCGTGTCACACGTGGTGAAGGTGGAATAATAGTAGTTTTGAGCATTACCCTCTGAATGGAAATAGAAGAAAAAAAAAGGATAGTTTAATACCTGGAAGTTGGGTTGTTTGACCAATTTCCAACAATGACCAACTACATTTATTTATTTATTTATTCCGGTTTAAGCATGCAATGCTTTCCTGAACTTTGTTTTCCGGAAAAAAAAAAAAACCTTAAATAGATTTAAATGAAAAAATAATCATAAGAAACTGTGCTTCGTGGTCTGATATGTACAACTTTATTCGTAGCCAAATAATTATGATAAGGAATAAAGTTGTGAAGAGATAATCTGATGACTTTCAAAATCATGTTATTTTTTATGATTGCATTACGGAATGGGTGGTCGTGAAGAGCAACAACTTCAAACAACACATTTTCACGTCCAATTTTGCTTCAAATAAATGAGGCCAATGAGAAGGGACTTTGGCTTGAAGAAAATTCTTTTGTTGATGAACTGTCCTTGTCTGCGTACATCATACGTGGGTCTACAAACTGATCAAAACATGTAGAAATACCTGCTTCTGCTTATTACAATGGTTGTTGGGATAATCTTATTTCAACTAAGCTAAATCTGATTTTAAGTAAATCTAATATTCAAACACTTAATTCTCAAATGAGTGGCGCTACTTTATCACCTGAGTAGCACTGCTTACTTGTATTGCTATTTTTTTTTTTTTTTTGCTTTTTATTTTTATAATTTTTTTATTCTCCATTTTTTTATCAATTTAAAATATTTTTAAAAAGTATAAAAAAAATATAAATATGTTAATAACCATTTCCTTAACTATTAAGTAAAAATAAAATTAAAATACATGAGGTGTCAAAATGAGTGGGCAGATTAGTATTTTTCTTCCCAAATTATTAAATTCATTTTAATTAAAAACTTCTTTATACGTAGGACCCGTAACATTTTTTAATACAACACTTCTTTACACGAAATACATATTTTTTTTTCATAAATATATTTAAACTCATTTTACCATTTAAATATATTTAAACTCATTTTAAGTATATTCCATAGAACTTACTCTACCATCTCAATTTATTACTATTTAAACTCAACTTCACTCGTCTCAACATCTAAAAGCAACAAACTGTATGATGCAAATCATTTATGTAGGGAAAGTTTAGGTAGATGTGATTATTGAAGTAAGACTTGTCAAATGGTGAGCCATGAGTGCCTCGGGGAGCATAATTGAATTTTGTGTTTCTAAGATTTTCTCACTTTTTTTTTCACTCAAATAGAAAATGTAGCTACTTTTCTGAACATAATTGTAGGATTCTTTTACCGCTGTGAAATGTCCAATTTAAATTATAGTTTATTGCCCAATAGGCACTCTCGATTTCTATCAACACAACTCTACTAAAATATCAGCTGATTCAAAACCCATCTCATAATCTAAAAGTCAGGCTTTAGTCCCATAATTGATTTCAACTTATGCTGCTCCTAACCTCGAAATCATAACGTTGTTCACATCGAGAAATGCAAAATCGCATAACTGCGAAGGTATATGAAATGAAATAAAAAGAAAAGAAAGTCAAAATCTAAAAAATGTAAACATGAAGGCGTTCACGCCATAAACACACTCACAAACTCCATTTTCATTGAAGCAACTCCATCCACTACTTTACTTTTTTATTTTACAGCTGTTTAGCTGTTTAATAATCTCATGGAATTGCCTTTCCATTGATCAATAAATTAAGTTGAACTATTTTGACATTTTTTTTTTAAAGAAAATCTAAAGGATTTACTATTTTTAATTTTTTTTTTTTATTATCTTAAATAGTGTGTCACACGTGGTGAAGGTGCAATAATCGTAGTTTGGAGCATTACTCACTTGAAAGGAATAGAAGAAAAAGGATGGTTTAGCACCTAGAAGTTGGCTTGTTTAACCATTCCCAACAATAACCAACTATATTTATTTATTTCGCTTTAAGCATTGCTTTCCTGGGCTTTCTTTTCTGGAAAAAAAAAAAATCTTGATGAAAAAGAAAAACCAAAAATAGATTTAAATGCAAAAATAATCATAAGAAACTGTTCTTCGTGGTCTATACATACAACTTTATTCCTAGCCGAATAATTATGATAAGGAAGAAAGTTGTTGAAGAGATATTCTGAAGACTTTCGAAATCATGTTCATGTTTGATGAGTGCGTTACAGAATGGTGGCCGTGAAGAGCAACAACCTCAAACAATACATTTTCACGTTCAATTTTGCTTCAAATAAATGAGGCCAATGAGAAGGGACTTTGGCTTGAAGAAAATTCTTTATTAATGAGCTGTCCTTGTCTGCCTACATCATACGTGGGTCTAGAAAGTTAGAAACTAATCAAAACATGTAGAAATACTTGCTTCTGCTTATTACGATGAGTGGAAACCAATTTCTTCTGGAGATCAATGAAAAGGAAATGTCTTAAATTGCATGATGTTAATCAATTATGTAGAGGAAAGTTTAGGTAGATCTCATTATTGAAGTAAGACTTGTCAAATGGTGAGCCACGGATATCTCCTGGAGCATAATTGAATTTTAAGGTTCTCATATTTTTTTTCACTTTTTTTCCCTCTAAAATAGGGAAGGTAGGGGCGACAAACATAACTACATTCCTTGTGTGTGATTATAGGAGCTCTTCCCCATTGTGAAATGTCCAGTTTGAACCATAACTTACTGTCTAATGAGCGAGCCCATCACCACAGCCTTACCAAGATGTCAGTTAGTCCAAAACTTATCCCATAGCCCCAAGGTCGGGCTTTTCTCTGACAAGTAATTTCAACTTATGTCACTCGAATTTTTGATTTCAAGATTATGGAATATTAGCTCATACCAACTAAACTATGACTTTGGTGATTTCTCAATTGCTTCCGATGCAATGCAAACTTTTTTCTTTCCACCGTAGTGTTTGTGAACTGTAGAGGCATTTTCTTGCATGAGAGAGAGAGATATGATGTTTTCTTAGAGCATTGGAGAGCATCTATAGGGAGTGAGGAGTGAGGAGTAAGGAGAGTGATAATGAAGATGGGGTCAAGTGGGACCTCCAATTGCATCAGTGGAGGAAATTAGTCACTAGAAGTGGAAGCTGCAATGTCAAGCAAAGCAACACCAAAAATCTCAATCCCTCACCCACCCCTCAAAAGCAAAGAAGCAATCACTAAGTAGCAAAAAAGACGACAATAACATCATGATCATCATCTATACCACCAGCATCATCATCTTCTCCTTTGATTTTCTTCATTCTCCTCCTCCATTGCTCCACTAACTACCATTAACAGCAACAGAAACAAGCTTCTTCCTTCCACCATAAGTCTCTCTCTCTCTCTCTCTCTCTCTCTGGCCTTTCTTTCATTTCTGTGATATTTGGTTGAATTTCGTAGGTTGATCTTCTCAAACTTTTTCAAGAACTCATGAGTTCAGAGGACACTAAAGCAGGGATTCCAATGTCTTGTTCTTCACCACTCTGGTACTAAAGAACTCTCTGTTATTGTTCTGTTTTGTTTAAAACTCTGTCTCTATACAAAATTTCCTCTGTTTCCACTCCTTTTGTGCTTTCATTCACGTACTGCAACTTTGCTAAGCCACAAAATACAGAATAAATTTCATCAATGTGTTTGCATTGATAACCCAGTTTCCCACACCAACTCTGTTTCCATCCCGTTTTCCCTTTCTGCTAGCGAAAACACCAATTCCAATTCCCCATTGGAGATTATATTGAGATGGATTCGTTCAATCAAACCACTGGGTTCCGTTATAACCCTAGTTCCAACACAATGAGTCATCATGGGGACGATGATTCCGAGTTTTCGGGTGTTCTTGACGTATATGTTCATCATGCCAGGAACATTCACAACATATGTATCTACGATAACCAAGATGTCTATGCAAAGTTTTCTCTTACCTATAACCCAGATGAGACTCTCACCACTCAAATCATCCATGGAGGTGGCAAAAATCCGGAGTTCAACGAGAATCTGAGGATGAAAATAACCCAAGTTGATGCAGTTCTAAAATGTGAGATTTGGATGCTCAGCAGGGCTAGAAACTACATGGAAGATCAACTTCTGGGGTTTGTCTTGGTCCCAATTTCACAAATAGTTGGCAAAGGAAAGGTTACGCAAGATTATAGCCTCTCTTCCACTGATCTCTTTCACTCCCCCGCTGGAACTATCCAATTGAGTCTTTCTTTTAACACTTCTCTGCCTTTGAATCCCTCTTCATTACCCGAATCGGTTACCAAATCATCGATCTCGTCGGAGGTTATCTTGCTTGACCGGAAAATCTCAGATGGGATCTTAGACCCAATTGAATATTCTAGGATCGAATTCCCAGATATTAATGTTGTTAAAGAGAATCAACAGATGGTGTCCGAGTACTTTGATTTGTCAAGGAATGGTTGTAGTTCGAGGCCCAATTCTAGGGGACTCGTTTCATTTCTCCAACTGGGTTCTTCTCCTCATTCTTTTGATGATTATGATATGACTGTGAATTCGTCTGAGGAACATCGTGGTGAGTCAAATTCTCCAAATGGAAGCATACAAAATTCTGGGTTCTTAAGTTCAACTACAACAAGCTTAAGCGATGATAGGAACTCAAACTCGGCTGATTCAACCGAGAAAAAGAGTCGTTTATGCGGTGAATCACCAAGTTCTGTCAATGCCTTAATCCCCTCTGAGGCTAATCAGAATTCAAGTGCTTGTCCAGACACTCCAACCTCGAAAAAGGGGACTGAAATCAGAGATGAAAAAGAGTCAAATTTCATAACCAGCAAAGAGGAGGAGGAGAGGAAAAAAGATCGGAATATGAGCGGTTCGACCAAATTTGGTCAAGTATTTTCAGGTCCACTTGGGAATATCAACATTGAGGCTGAGCAATCTGCAATGCAGCAGCAAATAGTGGACATGTACATGAGAAGCATGCAGCAATTTACCGAATCTTTGGCAAAGATGAAGCTTCCAATGGATCTTGATAAACCGGAAAGTCATGAAGACGGTGGGGATGTCATTCAAAACCGTAGCAACAAAGTAGAAATTGACAAGAAGAAGGATGGATCGCGTGTGTTTTATGGTAGCCGGGCTTTCTTCTGATTGCTAATTAATGGTGCTGCGTAGTACATTAATTTTTATGGTAACTTTGGTTTCATCTCGGCTTTCTTGTGTTGTATTTATGACAGATATTGGTTTCTTCAGTCCCCTAACCTCTTCACCAACTTGATGAGCATTTTTTGCTTGGAATCTTTAATTAGTTGCATCTAAACAGTACTTATGACATGTTACTGAGTCATGAGCTTATGGAAATGGAATTGTCATTGTGATCATATGCTTTGGAGTTTGTTTGTGTGGGTTATAATTCTTAGTTTTCAAAGCACTTGGCAAAATTTCTGTTAGTGGGGCATGCCTTAAACAACTTCTAAACTCCCAAGGGATGGTGAAAACATCATATTTTAGTCATACATATTGATCTATTCCCGTGTAATTAGGGCATATGAACATACTTGGTGTACAATCTAATCCAAAAGATTAAGGGCCTGTTTGGATAGTGAGAAGACATGAGTTGAGATGGTTTGTAAATAGTAGTGAGATTGTTAGATAAAATTGGATGAGATCAAATAATCTCATCTCTGTATCCAAATAGACCCTAACCCTCTGAATTTTGGATTATGTTATGTGTTAACGACTCATGATGAGACTTGTGACCATCGATCGACATGGGAGGGACTTGTAGTGCTTACAAGTTTATCACAACATGGACTCACACCACTTAAATAGAAGTCATCGTACACATGACCTCGAATGGCAGGCATAATCCTCTGCATGGAAAGGAAAGAAAGATCGGAAAGAGAGCTTGCTTTTCTGCAAGTTGAAGAGGTGGGTATGGTAGTTGGTGGGACTAATAGAAGGAAATGAGAATGAAGAAAAAAGAGGAGGATGATGAATGTTTGGATGATAACGATGTTGTTGATGTTTTTTTCTATTCCACTTTTATCTTTTTGGTGGGGGGTGGGTGAGGGATAGAGATTTTTGGGTGTTACTTTGCTTGACATTGTACCTTCCACTTCAAGTCTCTAATTTGTTCCACTGACGCTCTTCAAGGTCCCACTTTGATCCCATCAACATTATTATCACTCTGATCCCTACTCCTCTTAGTTCCCCTCATAGATGCTCTCCAAAGCTATCTTCAAGACAAAGACATAGACCAATCTCTCTCGAGCTTCAAGGCAACAATTAAGAAAAGTGCCTCAACTCATGTTCTCCAAAACACCTTGCGTGAGATAAACCCTAACTTAATAATATTGGAAGCCAGGCATGAATAATTAACACGAGCAAATTAAACCTCCTCCAATACTTATAATAAAAAAAGGCGGTCGAGCAGTGACAAATTCATAAATTAAATTTGATTTTAGAGGACGAACTTATACGATCACATGTACTATATTTATTTATTGTACATTTTTTTTTTTTTTTTTTTTTGTAAAGGTGGAATATCTAGAGTATTGCTCCGTAGAGTTTGGTATCTTATGATGCATTGGTCGTGAAGTAAATACCATCGGATTAATTCATTGCAAAATTGCACCTTTAATTTGTAGATCTTGTCACCTGGTTAAAATCATTGATCATGATAGTGCATCAAGTAAGGGTAGAGAATTTTATGAAAGCTGGAAAAGTTGCATGTAATTGCATGTATTCCTGAACCCATGCATGGTTTGTAATTGTGTTGATTGCTTGAGGTTGTTACCACTTTAATTAGCGCCACAACATCATGATTTGAATAGATCTATATATGCCCTAGCTAGATGGAGACATCATGCACATTTATAATTAGGTCCCCATCTTTTCTATCATTAATAGATATATGCGGGGATATTCTTGACTAATCTGTATGCATGGGAAGATAAGATAGTGGTATATATAAAAGAAACTAATTAATAGAATTATAACTTAAACGAGATTATTAAGAATTATATCCTTAAGGCCGTTAAAATAAATTGTAGTTTTTGATTGAGAAGATTATAAAAAAATAATATTTATGACGAATTATTTACTATAAAAATGATTAACTGTGATAAAGAGTAATTCTTTCTAGCAGGAAGCTCAGGTGATTTAATTTCATCATGAGAAATGTTTTGGGGTCTTAGAGTTGGGGCCCATTTGTATCCCCCATGGGCTTTTTTAATATGAAAAAAAAAAAACATAAACTCTTTATTTGCACACATTTTTTTTATTATTTGTGTAAAAATAAATAAATAAATAAATTATGAAAAAAATGTAAAATAGATTATAATTAAGGTCCGTTTAAATTGAGAGATGAGATGAATTGATATGAATTTAGTTTACTTTTTATTATTATTATTATTTTAAAATTTAAAAAGGATGAATTGAAATTTGAAAAATGTATATTAAAATTTGAAAAATTTGTATTGAAATTTGTATTTTGTATGAAAAATTAAAAAATATAATAATAAAATAAAGATGAATTGAAATTAACTCAACTCACTTTTCAATCCAAACAAAATTAAAAAAGTACAAATATATCCCAACCACAAAATCCCATATCATTGCCCTTTGATCATAGGATTCCTCATTTTCCTTTTTGTGAAAGGTTAGGTGCGTATTTAGCTAAATTAATTAGGTGAGACTGAACTCGAAACATCACCTCAAAAGTCTCCATGTTTTTCCAACTAGGTTGGCCCTTTTCTTCTTTTCGGTTCCAAGTCTACTTTTGAGGGGACCTTTCTTTTTCGTTTTTGCTATGAGTCTGCTTGCTTATTAATTTCGCACGTCTCCCCATCTTCATCATGCTTCCGATTTTTCTTCATACCGTACGTGTAGATTTAAAGCAAAAAATCTATATATGCCTGTAAAGGGTATGATTTAAATGACAATTGACAAGTGAGTGACCCCCTTAAGTTGTTCACAGAATTCTAAAGTTTAGAATGGGACAGAATAATATATAAAATAGGCCTTCATACCCTATAATATTGTGTATATATATATAATTAATTTACTTGAGCCTAGTATTTATTGAGTATAATTTTTAATTAATTTACTTGAGCCAGCTAAAATGTTATAAAGTCTATATTTTATGTATTTATCTATTTTTCACTCTAGGATATTAAAAATTATATAAAAAAAAATTAAATCCGAATGAGAGTTTTAAATATAAATTAAGACAAGGGGGTCATGATTTAATACTCACTCCCTTATTCTAGGGAGTATAGAGCTAATTGAATTATGAATAATCCTGGATTAAAGAGCATAACCCAACACTATATATACCCTTTTCCAAAAAAAAAAAAAAACATTATATATATACTGCATTTCCAAGCATGCAATCGATTTTTGGGCAATATAAAACTGGTATAGTCACTACTATAAATAGACCAGTTTGATCCATTTTTTTAAGATTTTAATTAGAATGAGTCAATTTTTGAGAAATATTCCTACACCCTAGCTCACTACAAAAAAAAAGTAGTTTTCCTCACAGATTTTTTTCTTACAAATACAATTTGCTAGCAAATAATAACATTTTGTCATAAAAAATTATCTACCAGAAATAATTATAAAAGACCATTTTATTTCTGACAATATAAAAACTGTGAATATTATTCATTTTTTTCAATAGATATAGAATCATAAGAAAATTTTGGTAAATAATACTTTTTTCTTATGAATTATGAAATTATTAATGACGATACTAATCAATTATAAAAGAAATACATTTTCCAATTCTAACTTTGGCAACAAATAATTATTTTTTCCTACCCAATTTATACCGTTACAAAATTTATTGTCTTAAATAATTATATTGTACTAATTTATTTGTCACGAATTAGAATATGGGAAATTAATGGCCTTTTTTCACCAATTAAAATAATTAGAAAAAAATTATATCTTTTATTTTTTATTTTTTTCATCAATTCACCAAACTAATTGATGAAAAAAAATTTTAAATATATAAACCACTATCTCTCAGTCTTAGCCCCTCGTTCCTTCCCCCCCTTCCCCCCTCTCTTTCTCTCAGTCTCAGTCAACAGGCAACAGCCCCCCCTCCTTCCCTGTCTCTTCTTCGGCCACAGCGGCGCCACCACAATGCAATCATGCAGTCATCGGCATCAACCTCCCCTCGCCGACGCCAACCTTCCCTAGCCCCCACATCGCCGGCCTTTCTCCCTCCATCCCGAAACAGCCCCTCCCTCACTCGATGTGCTCTCCTCTTCAGCCCAGCGCCGCCGCAGCATCCCGCTGTCTCAAACCGTTACCACAACCTCATCGGACCACCCCCACCTTCGATATGCTTTCCCGCACGCCTCCCTCCCTCTCCTCCTCACCGAATTGAGCTCCCTCCCTTCACGGGTTCTTTCCCTCATAGTTTCTAGTAAGTTTTCTCCAACTCTTTGATATTTTTCCAGGTTGTTGATTTGAGCGAAGTGTTGATTTTTATGTGATTTGAGTCTATTTCTCTCAGTAGAAAATATTACTTGATCTGCATATTTAAGCTTTTCCAAATATTACTTGTAAGTTTCTCTAATTTTACTGTTGTGGCTCATAATTTTCATATATGATTAATCTTCTACATGCACATTTAAGCTTTTCGGGGTTTAAGTTATAACCTGGTAAAAGATGTGTTGTGTTTGCACCGTCTTTGTCCTTGTATTAAAAAAGTTGAAACTTTGTATGCTAATGTAGTTTGTTTTCCTGAGTAGCTCTATCATATGATATATTTGTGTTCTATGAAATAGGAAATTAGGATTTAGTATAAGGTACAAAGAAAATTGCATATTTTTAAAAGGAAGTCTTGAGTAGTTCTATCATATGAGGTGCAAAGAAAATTGCATCTTTTGAAAAGGAAGAAAACTTCCATGCTTACAGTTTGAGGTTTTTGTTTAGAAGAAAGATATTCTGGGCCCGTGTGATTATATTTGTAATTGTCAAATGTTTACCTCCATAGTTGATAATTTATAAAATCCAATTTCCTACAAATGCCCCAATACGTTAAAATTGCCTGTTAAAATTATTATAAGTAATATGCTTCTTACTAAAAAATTTAACCAAACGCTTGCAGTTTTTTCTTGAGATTTTAAAGCCTTCTTTATTTTCATTGATTATTACAATTTAGATACTACAGGTATATGGTCATCTGTGTGTGAGTGTGTTATGTGTATATTTATTAAGTGCTCAAGCAAATATTATTCAAAGTAAAGTTTTACAGGTATACCCATTTGTATCTCGATACAACAGAGATGCTACCCATTTATAGAGATGATATTATTCTTTTGATGATATAATAGTCTACGAAAAATGGAAAAATGCTCTGACTAGTTTAACTTAGACATTGTAATGTATGTTGGCTTATATGGTTTGTTTGGCTGTAATGGTTATGGGTTTTTTTTTTTGTATATATATATTCTTCATAAAACAAATTCTTTTTGTTTTTGTGTGTGGAAACCTTATGGAGCCTTGTTATGTAAATGAGGTCCTTTAATGCCTACCTAGTTAAGGATGCTGATATCCTGTCAGAGTGGTGATTAAGTACCTAAAGAATAAGGTGCAATAGATGTTGTGGATAATGCATGTTTGAGCTCTTTACCTGAATGTGAGGCTCCCATATATCATATTTTAATCGTTGTGCATTCCATTGTTGCAGAAAGTACATCAGGCCATTGATATTCTTCTAGCAGAGATTGAAATATATGAGCTTTTTTCTTTTAAACATTGCAAGGGAAGGAAGGTTAAGCTTACTCTTTGTGAAAGTGATCTTCTTTGTGATGGCAAATGACAGCAAGTTTCTTCTTTTTCTCTTTAAAAAAATTGGTTTGGGGGTGGGGGGAGATGAGATATGGGTTGGGTGAGGGAATACTTTATTAACTTGCTTATAATGAACTTTTTTGCTGTTTGGTAAGTCAAAATTTTTCCCGTTCGTTTTATATGCAATTTTGGTTATTCTTATAAGTAGAAATAAAATCATAATCATTCAATGGACAACATTTGTTATTTTCCTTGTGTTGGAATAGTGTTGTATCTTATTCATGAATTATTTGCTCTGTGATATCTTAACTTTCTTGCAGCCCTACCACAGCAGTCGAGGGGTGAGTGCAATACATTGTCACAAAATTATTTACAACACATATTGCATCTTCTTGAAGGGAAGGGTGGAGAGTTGGAATGGCAAAATATGATAGATAGGTCTACTCCTAACTTTGCATACCAAGCTTAGTGCCATGAGCCTGAGGTAGATTCTTACTTTGATTTTCATCAAATCTCTTTATTCTGTTCTTCATCCGTTGAAATGATTTGTATAAGTGTCGCCTAACTGTATTGCACCTGAGAAGAATATTGGCACTCATGCCATTACTAATTAAATGATTAGATTGTTCGTATGCTTATCTTTATATATTTTCTTGCAATCTTTAGTGGATTGTTATATCTTTGGCATCATCACTTGAATTTGTTGAGATGTCTTTATATCTTAGGACACCTCACTTTGAGATCTATGTAATCTAGGGTCTCTATTTCTCGTTGTGATTATTGGGATTTTGTATTCTTGGTTATATGGTTGACCACATTTTTTCTTCTTTTTAAACTACCTGGAAATTATTATTTGTATTCCAATATATTTTTTTTGTTTGTAATATATTTTTCACATTCTTTATGTATTTTAGGAATAAGGCTGTGAGCATGTGATATTGTTTTACTACTATTTTTTTTTTCATAGAAGACTATTTCCGGCGATCATAAATCGTCGGAAATATTTTTTTTGGTCGCAAATGCTTATTTCCTGTAATTTTCACCGCGGCATATAAGTATTTCCGACCCCTATTAATTGAGTTAGCACATTTTTTGCAACGAAATCTTATACTTTTTGTGATGAAAAAAATTGTCAGAAATAAGAGTATTTCTCACGATTTTTATGATGGTAGCTTTAAGCACTTAAAGTTTCCAGTCTATTCCTACGAGTCTGCTGCGATCTAATTTGGCGACAAAAACTTTATTTCGACAGAAATATATAGTATTAGTCACGAAAAGACACACAGGAAAAGACAGTTTTTGTTGTAGTGTCTCTATATCATGTATATTATTATGTTTTTAATAATACTATTATGCATGTTTAGAATATATATATATATATATATGAGAAATATTTTAATTATATAATTTTAAAAAAATAATAATTTATAAATTGACGTGATTTGACATATACATTATTAAAAAAATGTTTAATTTATCTATTATATGCGGATTTGAAGCGTTGATTTCGTGTCTATATATATGGTGATTTTAGAACCCATGCACGTTCATTGCATAATGGGTGTTCAAAAATTATGAGCACGACCGAGATTCAAATCCACGTGAATTGGTAAAAACAAATGGACACTTACATTGGGTTTAAGTCAAATTATTTATAAAGCAAAATCATAAATGGAAACGTGTATCAAGGAAAAAAAAAAATTGTATAATAAAATTGAGATACCATTGTATTGAAAAAAACAATATTTCTCGTATTCATTCATAATTAATCTCGCTCATGAGCTTAATTTTATAACTTTTTTAATAATACATTTTCATATTTCATCCCATCGTGGTGATAACGCATTGTCCATCAATCTTATATTATTAATACTGTTTATGCACTATTCAACAGATCAATATATCAAAACCCCACCCAAAATAGATAGAAAAGAAATATCCAAACTTGCGTTGCGAGACTAAAATAAAATAGGGCTGTAATCAATTGTACCGGATCAAGTTTTTGGGTTATCGAGTGAAGTTAGATTTAAATAATTTGAGTTTGAGCTCGTGTCAAGCTGAGAATTTATCGAGTCAAGCCGAAGTCGAGCTAATAAAAAACGAGTTCAAGCCGAATCAAGTTATTTATCGATTTTTATTTTTATTCTATAACGAGCTGAACTTGGTCGAGTTATTACTAAAGTTTAATTTGTACTCTTATATATAGTTTTAGATGAATTAAATAATTAAAAACACCAAATTACAAAACAAAATATAAAATCTAATGAAAATTTTTAATTAGTATATAAACTTTATATTAAAGTTCAAGTAACTAGATAGAGGAAACAAACAACTAGATGAAAGAAGAAAAAGAAATTAAGATTAATTTGTGAAGGATGAGAAATAAACTTATAAAGAGTGTAACAATATTGAGTTGGAAAAAGTAACCATATAGTTGGTGGCATGTTGGGCAGTAAAGTTGAAACTGATGTAAATAAATTAATAATGTCCATTGATAAAGTGATGCAACTCCTTTGCTATTCTATAGACTATAGAATATAATGTATTTGACATTTTTATTTTTATTTTATTTTTTTTGAAGTATTTTTTAACATCCTTAATCATTTAAAAAAATTAAAAAAAATATATACAATTTTACTAATAATCACTTTCTTAATCATTAAATAAAAATAAAAAATAAAGAGATTTAAGAGAATAGTAAAAAGGTAGCAACTAGCAAGAGGTGGTAAATGGTAAATAGTAAGCATATTATTATCACATCCCAATACGTAATACGTGTAGCATCAAAAATGCCTAATACATTATAGTAATTTTAGAAACTACATAATAAAATTATTAATTTACTATAAAGTATTCAATTATCCTTATTCCTTGATATAATATTAAATATGGCTAAATAATTAAAAAAAATTAGATAAGAAAATATCATAATCAAATTAGAGTTAGTTACTCTTTATAAACATTCAATTTATAATTCTTTTTTACACTTAATCCATTATTATACTCAATCTTATTCTTTCGTCTTTTTTTATACATAAAATAATAAAATATATTACTTATATTAGTATCAAAACAATACATATAATAAATAAAAAATAAAAAAATATATAAAAGAATATATATATCGAAATATTTTGTTATTGTAACGAGTCCAAAACGAGTTGAGTCGAGTTTATACAAATTTTATTAAAAAACTTAAACTAAGTGAAATTGAGTCGAGATTACATAAGTTTAATTTAATATTCAAATTAATATAAGTGATCATGAACAACTTATTTATCAAATAAAACAAATCAGAATCGAATTTATACTAGTCGAGTTTAAATTGATCATGAGCAATTCTGACTATTTGTAGCGCTTCACTTGCAAGAAAAGGCTTGCTCTTCCAATTTTACAAGACGAATACTACTCCCAAACATGGGATTCCTAATTGAGAATTTCGGTAGTGGGAATTCAATTTTTTTTTACTTATTAATAAATGGTGTATATTTTTAGCGATGTTATAATTCTTTTGACAGAATTATTTAAAATTATTTAAAAATATATATAAAAAAGGCGATTATTATTTTTCTTTTTTACCTTAATGGGAGCTGTAGGGCCGCTCATTTCATAAAGCAAAAGAATCTAGTGTTGTGATCTGTGACCATAATACTCTCAATTTCCCAGCAATGCATCATTTGGAACACTACTTTTGAGGCACCTTGAGTCACGTCATCCGGGAATATAGAATTTAGGTTATTAAAGCCTCTGGCTGTGGGAAATGCATGGCTAGAAATGGAGCGCTAGCGGTAGGCATGCGCATGAATAGGTACATCAACGTTCGATAGCATAGGCTCAAAGGTGCTAAACAGACTTGTAACATTTCACTAGTAATAATAGAATGTAAAAATTTTGAATAATCTTCTAGTACATGTAAGTTTTCCTTTAAGATAGAACATTTTTAGCTAGCATATGAGCGGCTTGATTTTCTTGGTCCCTTCTAACATGTACAGCTAACCGGGAGTGTAAGGAGTTAAGCAGCCTCTTTGTGTCTGCAATCAGTGCACCTCCTCGACTCCAATCATGCGTGCCTTTACTGACATAGGTGCATCAACGTTCGATAACATAGGCTCAAAGGTGCTAAACAGACTTGCAACATATCACTACGAATAATGGAATGTAAAAATTTTGGATAATCTTCTAATACATATAGTCTTCCTTTAAGATAGATCATTTCTAACTAGCATATGAGCGGCTTGATTTCCTTCCTTTCTAACATGTACAACTGATCAGGAGTGTAAGGAATTAAGTAGCCTCTTTGTGTCTGCAATCAGTGCACCTCCTTGTCTCCAATCAGGCATGCCTTTATTGAGAATATTACTACCTATAGAGAGTCACCCTCCAAGATCACATCTTGTATTCCAATATCACAACAAAAAATGGAAGAGGTCATTAGAGTATTGGCCTCAGCTATGAAGGAGTGAACACGAATATTCCTTTGTGCTTGCATGGTACCCATCACTGAGTCCCTTATGAAAGCACCTAAACCAACTTGACCTGTTTATTTCTTGGTCTTCGTGTTCCCAGTTCAACTTGTAAGACCCCATAGATGGTTTCATCCATATGCATGGTGATTCTCATGTTGCTGGCTTTGGTAGTTGCTTTTATACCTGGCACTGTCTAAAGAGATGAATCTCCTCTTCTACCCTTAGGTTAACTGAGTCAGGATGGCCTTTGCCATGAATAAAACTATTCCTCTTGAACTAGATTAGCCTTGCCATCATTGCAAAAGTTCTACAATCTCATCTTGTATAAGACTTTAAGTAGAGCCTACTAGAGTTCAAGAAAATAGTGACTATGCAATGCCGTCTTTTGGAGCCTTTTGCTTGCTTTGCACCACATATCTCGTGCTGATTCACAATCCCATAGTGTATGAGAAACTAATTTCTAAATGGATAGTGCAAATGGGACAGATGTTCACAGGTGTAACTCTCCTTTTGGATAGGTTCTTCATGGTAGAGAGGGCATTTTTGCGCGCCTTCCAAATGAATATTTTGACCAAATTTGGGGCCTTCAACTTCCTTATAGCTTTCCAAGATTCCCCTCTTTCCATTTTGACAGAATTTGGAGTTAATGAGTAACAATCATGTAGCACAACATCATACTGGATACTGCATGCCAGTTTTTCAAGCTGTACATTTATGGGTTGACTAATGATATTAGCACAATCTTTTTATAATGATGCATATATTATATATAATTATAAAAATACTTGTATATCTATCATTTTCTCTCTCTCTTTCATCTATTTTCAATTTTTTTTTTCTCCTTTGTGAAAGTTGAACGGAAAAATTGTTGATCCTACCCATGATCTATTGATTACTTTCTATTTCTTATAAAACCTAATCTCATAAAAGAGCAAAATACAAAACTAGGGCATATGATTTGCTTTAAAGTTAAATTGGTCCCCATGGTTGATGTGGTTTGCAAAATAATCAAACTACTCTCTCTTTAGACTTTTGTTACTCAAACATTTTTAGAAATGATTTGTCACTATTTCACACATATTCCATGTGTTTAAAAACAAAAAACTCAAAAAATTATAAAATATAAAAAAAAAATTATAAAAAATTTTAGACACAACAAAAACTTAAAACCAGAAAAATAATAATAAAGTAAACAAAATCTAGGATATCATATGTGCAAGATATTATGCAGGCACATCAGCTAATCTAGTGACTGGGTAATACCACGTCAGCCAGTATACAGCGTCAGCATTTGTATTCATTACTCATAAATTTCCCGACTCCTCGATCTCTTATCCCTTCCAGACCTAGACCGACTAGAAGACTCCCAAAACAAAGCAGGTGTTCAAAGTTCAAAGTTCAAAGTTCAAACCATTCTCGCTCTACGCTCTCTCTTACTCTCACTCTCTCCCGTGTCAGCAATGGCTGACTATGGCGGTGGCATCTCTCTACCCCAAGGAAGAGACCTGTTCCACACCTCTGACGATGAGTCCTCCGACCACAGTCCTCGTACTGTGCCCATCCTCCCTGCTACAGCAGCCGGACATGGCTCAGCATCATCGTCCAAGCCCAAGAAAACCAGAGGTACCATTACTACCGTTTGTGGCACTGAGTTAGGATCAATCCCAGAAATATCCAAGAAACCAAGAGGCAGACCACCTGGGTCCAAGAACAAGCCCAAGCCTCCCGTTGTGATCACCAAAGACCGTGTCGACTCAGCCATGAAGCCAGTGATCCTCGAGATATCCGCCGGCTCCGATGTGGTAGAGACAGTCATGCAGTTTGCGCACAGACAACATGTGGGTATCAGTGTCTTGAGCGGGTCCGGGTCCGTATCCAACGTCACACTCCGACAACCTGTGTCCCACGCGCCGAGCTTTACCCTGCATGGACCCTTTAACCTCCTCTCTCTCTCCGGATCATATTTGGGTTATCCCACATCAACTTTTTCTGGCGCTGGTTCTTTTGATTCTTCTTCTTTTGGGATATGTCTTGCAGGGGCGCAAGGGCAAGTGTTTGGAGGGATTGTTGGGGGCGAGGTTATAGCGGCGAGTCTAGTCGTGGTGGTCGTCGCAACTTATACAAGTCCGGCGTACCAACGACTTGCCGGGGAGGGTAATGAATCTGAAGATGATGATGATGATGATGAGGCTAAGGCTAACATTAATTATGGTGATGCTGGTGGAAATGGAAGTGAATCTTGCACTAGCAGTAACGCCATGTCCATGTCTATTTACAGCGTCGGCAGTCCAACCCCGCTCAGGCAGATTGCTCCTGATGTTATGCTTTAATTAATGAAGTAGAATTTGAAAAATGAATACGTATTATTACATGCAGCTTTAGACATACCCTCCCTACTTAACTCTCAGATTTATATATTCTCCGTTCCAGTTGCTTAATTAGTCACTACAAATCCAACGGATATGATCTGCATTGTTAATTTTCCTTGGTCTTATTTTATTGTCTGGATGTTTTTAAACTTGTTGGTTTAATTGTTGTTGTTCCAAAGTGATATGTTTGTGTGGCTTGCTTTCATAGTTACATTCAGCTTGTTCATAAAGTTTGAAAGTGCTGATCTTTGCCTCCCTCAAAAGACTTGGATATTGGTGGTGGTCATGTCCGTGTCTGGTTCAAGGGTTCAAATTAGTAGCCACAATAATAAATGTTGGTTTGTCATTTGTGCTGCATGCCGCTAAATGCCAATTAAGCCAGCGTTCAAATTCTGAAATAGCGTGATGGGGTTTCTCAACTCGGGGATAAAGAAGCACCCTTATTACCTACCATCTATATCTCCTTGGCAAGAATAATTAATAAAGCATGATAGAGAAGGGTTGGCATACGGATTAATGGAACTTAAGCATTCTCATTGGGAAATTAAACTTCAAAAATTATAAATTTATATACATATTAAAAAAAATTTATTATATTTAATTAAAAATGAAGAAAAGAAAAGAAAAATTAAATAAAAGTATTTTTATCTACAAAAGTAAATAGTAAAATTAAAAATTTGAATAAATTTGTATAAATTTTTAGTTTTTTCTTCCACTTTTTTTCTTCTTATATTATTTTTTTCTTTATATTTTTTAAAATTTAACTTTAACTATCCAATAACAATATTTTTAGAAGGCCAAAGTACCGCATGCCACATACTGACATGATCTGGATTCTCTTCTATTGTCTCTTCAAATATTTCATGATACAGAGAGTACCTTTCGATCATTTGTTTAATGAAGGTTGTAAGAGCATTAGCAATGTGCTCATCAAAATTTATAATCAGAAAAGTATAAGTTTGAACTCACAAAAAAAAAAATTTATAAATTTTTAATAATAAATTTTGATAAGATCTATATTAATGCGAACTCTATTTTTTTCTGTTTAATCCTGATCCTCAAGACACATGAACGATATGTGCTCTCGCAGTGTGCATTTATTTTTAATAATCCTAGTTCATTTTCCATCTAAAACGATGATTTTGACTGAAAAATGGCTATAATTCCATGAGCTTTAAGTCTACAATTGAAGATGTGTCTAAATAAGCACTGATCAGGCACATTATGTATTAACATTACAAGAAAATAAGACTTTTGAGATGTCAAATTTTATCACAAAAAATAAGAAAGAACGTCATAAAAAATTATTTAATTATTTTTATTCGTTTTTCTTCGAATATAAGGGTTGGAAGTCATCGAGTTGTTTTTACGAAGGCTTGTCCAAATTACAAGTCAGAACAATCGGAACATATAATCACTATAATAAATACTGTAAAGAAGCATCAAAATCACCGGATAAATGGTTGTCTACGTCCTTTCTCTAAGGTATTGGCATTTTTCCTCTTTCAGCGTAGAGAGAGAGAGAGAGAGAGAGAGAGAGAGAGTTAATTGGTTTTGGAGGAGGGGAAGTATGATGAAAGAGGCTGTTTTGAAAACTGAAAACCAGGACATGAACAGATGAGGTGACCGGGAAGGGAAAGACTGTTCATGGCGATAAGAGGTCTGAGAAGTGCAGAAGAGCATGGGATGGAACTGCTCACGCGTCCGCCTCTCACTGGCCTCTTCATTTTCACGGGCTTTGCAAGAGATCAAGAGATCGAGAAACTGATGAAACCTGCATGC